>OX578277.1:50026927-51226927 GCA_951217055.1 Gerris lacustris | reverse complement strand
GCTGGGGATAGTTTTAGGGGAAACTGTAATTGGTTCTAGAAGTTTAGGGGAGAAGAGAGGGATCTGAGAGCCTTTTTTGGGACTATGGAAGCTGTTCCTGAAGTACGCTCGGGTAATGGGCGAGGGCGCTGGTGTGCTACTTCCTCAGTCCGGGTGTCTGACGTGCTGTCTTCTCAAGGGAAGGAAGAGAGGATAAGTGGAGAAAGTATCTGGAGCAAGTACTGATAGAGCTGGGGATTTTTGATAATAGATTTTGCGGGCCTCCTGCACGCTCAATCTTCCAGTAATTTTACTTCTTTGGATTTCCATTCCTGCCTCATATTTCGGACACTGCTTCGACCAGGGAGAGTGGCTTCCCCCACAGTTTATGCAGTGTGGGGATCTGCACACATGATTGTCTCCTGATTTGCCCCATCCTGCACAGGTACTACAGGCTGGGAAAGTGGCTTTGCAACGTGCCTGGGAGTGGCCGAAGCGAAGACATTTAAGGCATCTGTAGGGGGTGGAATATATAATTGCACCCGAAGAAGAAATGTCCTGCGTTGATGAAGGACAGTGGAGAAGGGGAGTCAAAGCCAACTTTATAAAGATGAGCTTCTCTCGCCTCGGCTCGCTTTTTGAAGACGATTCTGTCCAATGTTGTTATCCCTTGCTCCTTTAGATCATCTAGAAGCTCATCCATTGGCACCCCATTGAAGTCAGGGCAATAGATGAGTCCAAACGACCGGTGGTCAAGTGGTCAGTTGCCACCACGGCTAGACTGTGTCCCTTGTACGAGACGGTGTTCAGGTTTCTTAGGGCTACGAGTTAATATTCGCCCTCTTTCTTGATTAAAAAGGTCTCCAGACCGTAGTTTTTTAAAAAAAATTTTGGGCTCTCCTATTGCCGCCGTGACTGCCTTCTGGATAAAGAAGGGAGATATCTTCTCAAAGGAGTTTAGCTGGACATGGCCGGAAAGACTCTAAATCTCAAACCTGATATTTTCGGTTATAGGTGCCGGAGCTAACGACATTTAGTCGGGGATGATATGGATTCCAGAACGGGGCAGTAGGCCCCATGGAACCAAAAGGGAAAATTTTGAATAATAAACGTTAAAAAAACAGCATATTAAGCAGTTGTAGGCATAAACCCACACTCCAATTAGGTGGGTTTCGTGTGCGAAAACTTATCATTTAAGGTAGTATTTTTTATAAACAATTTCTTGATTAGCATGTCACGTGTTCTTATAATGCTCTCAATAAATAAATAGGTAGGTACTTAGGTTTATACGAATAATTAAATCATCAAAACATTGCCTGTCTCACTCGCCCCGGACGAGTTTCGGCACAGCGTCTCTGCACAACTTATTTAATACGATCCCTGCCATTAAAAAAACCTTTACTGTTTCAGGTTATCATAATTTAGTAGTATAATCTCAACAAAAGAGATATTTTTGGTATTTGGAAAAAAAAAAAATATATTCCCCAGGGTCACGGGCCGGACAAAAGCTTATATGCTTCCTCAGCCGCAGCTTAAGAACGACAGGCACTTAGAGTTTGCATGGAGCTACACCTATATTCTTTATAATTAAATTGCGAGCTGTCTAAGGTAATACTATGGTGCCAGTTTAATACATGATGTCCTTAATCAAATTTTTAGTCACTCACTGACAAACGAAATTTTAACTAATTATTTTAAAAAATATATATTTTTTATTTATCAGAGAGAGAGAGGTCCCGGAACGCCGTTCCGCCTCAAATCGAGCACTGCCGTAGTAAAATATTATTCAAATTATACTTCGGAGTCTATGTACCAATTATTGTTATTGAAATGCTTGATTCACGTAAAAATAAAAAAAATATAGAATTCACAAATCATCTATGTATTCCAGGTTTAACAAACAATTTAAATGGAGGTATTGAATCATTTTTTTCTTTTACTTTATATAGTAAATAAATTTCCGCGTTTAAATCACTTCTGTAACTTTTTATAAGGATAATATATCCAGGTGTAAATGTGTAATACATATAATATTTATGACCGTGTTATTTATTTTTAACTGTTTTATAGATTACAAGAATATATTATTAGATAAATACAAATAGTTATACCTTTTTATACTAGATATTTAAACAAAATAATTTATAATAATTATTTGTGGTTAATATTATTATTTATTTATTTTATAGTTCCAATGTTTGATTAATGCATTTTTTATTTGCATTAGGTGTTCATTAATTTAAATTTGCTAATGAATATGTGAGACGTGGACCTTAAAGTTTGTATTGAGTGTTTAAGGTCCGATGTAGATGTTGTTTAGTAGGGTTTCTAAAAGGGCCATAACATTACACTGTTGCGGTTGCCCTTGTTTCCAGGTCACACATTCACTAAATTCATGGTGGCTGAACCTTACTCGTGGTTAACCTTTTCCTTCCCCGCTATCTGGCCACGAGGGCCTTATTTCACGAGAAAATATTTCAATACTCTTCTTCACTTATTTACTAATTATTTACCTTGTTAAAAATTCAATAAGCTTTATTGTATTTACATCAAACCATGTAATGCTAGTTTTTTTGTTTTTTTTTAGAATCAACTTGTTAGAAAATATATCCTGTCAAAGTCACATCTAATTATCAAGAAACAGTTCTAGGTTTTTGTTTTATAATCTTTATAATGGAATTATTCGGAGATTGTAAATGAGATTTTGAGAAACTTACCATCTCTGAAATTAATGTCAAATATAATTCAATAATGGTGACCAATTAAAATTATTATAATCAGACTGCATACACATACGATTTATCAGTTAAGTTTACTCTTTGGTTTATATTATGATATTATATTTTGCTCTCTCGCTTCAATTTAATCAATTTTGTGCTAGAGATTGATCTAGGCTTTAATCAAGTAAAAATAAGTAATAAATATTTATAATCTGAGCTAAATGCATAATATGTATTTATAAATTCAGTTGCTTTTGGAATGTTAAAGCCTTTTTACTTCCTTGGGATTATTAATGCTTAGAACAATTATAATTTATAAAATCTTCCCGAAAAATCCAGATTAGGACTTAATTAACATCTAAATATTAACTACAGAATTTAATTTTGCACTTATGTTTCATATCTGTACTGCATTATTGGCAATGTAACCTAAACAGTGGTTGCCATGGTGATTCCTTTGTAAACAAGCATAGAAATAAGAATTTCTAAATTTAGATATATACATAATAAAACCTCTTTATGAAATCTCTTTATCTATCTAATATATATATATTTATATATATACAAAATTAATAGTAACAAAAATGAAAAGTAAAAAGTAACATAGGCATAGCTATTGTAGCTGTCTGCCGGAGTCCGGCATTTTGCATTTTTAAATAAAGAGAAATATAAAATAAAAATAAACTAATAATTATAATAACAATAATATAACCTCACAAAATTAACAACAATTACAATCTACCTCTATCTTCATCTACCTTAACTACGTATAAAGAAAAACATAAAAATCTACTTTAGTATAGAAGATAAACACTATATGAAATATACTTTAAAGAAAAAAAAAAAAAAAATACGTGTGGTGTCGCGGGACACCCGGTAGGAACGAAGTTCCTTACAGTTTTCATTAAATATAAATTATAAAATCACACTGCTAACTAGTGTACATATACATTGCTAACTACTTATACATGGCGGAGTTAGAAAAGAGACAAAATTAAAAGTAACGAACTGTTTGTACCTAGCAAAGTTAAGGCAAAATTAAAAGAAAATCATTAAAGCAAGCGTCTTACTATAAATATATATTGAATATAAGAAAAAAGTTTATAGTTAAAGAGTATGTTTGTTAGAGGTTGTTGGATTAAAATAGGACTGTTTTCTACCTACCCGGCCTATTAATTTAAAATATTATAAAATATATCTCTCTTTAGAAGGTTTTTTTAGAAGAATTTGGCAAAAAGAAGGGGGAGCATATTTATAGAACTCGTACGGGATGCGGTCTCTGCAGGGCGCTTTGTTGTTTTTAAGTTTAGCTAGAACCTTATGTAGGTCATCCATGGAGAACGGACAGTCAAACATCGGATTGAGAATCATCCGATCTAATATCTCCGATAATGTCCCGAGAATCATTATCTATCTAATACTAAAGTCTAATAAAATTTGTATTATCGATATATATTATTGTTTATTCCTCGTTTGATCCCTTTAATTTTAAAATTCTTCTTATCTCTTTGAGTCTAAAGGGATTATAATTAATTATAACATTAATATTTTTTAATTTTTAATTTAATTTCAACTATCTGTCTTGATATTTATTATTTTTAATTTCTTATTAGACCTTCTTTGTGTGTACCTTGAAGATTTAATGCGTTTTTAAATGCATGTTTTATTAAAATAGCGTTTCCGTTCTCTTTTAAAAGGTGTTACATTATGTATAGAGTTGGTAAGTTTCTTTTATATTTTAATGAGTAAAAGAAGAAAGACTGAGGGCAGACAAGGAGTTAGATGCAAGCCCTGTGGTACTCCCTCACAGTTAGGTATCTGAAAGCTCCTCACTCACTAGCATACTGCTTTCGTGCCTATCTTATTCTTTTCGCCCTTTTATTATTGAAATAGCTTCTTTTTCTTTTTTGTACCCTAGTAATTTAATTTTTGTTTTAAAGGTCTTACTTTTTTTCCTCTTTTCTGTCCTTCTTAATAAAAGGCTTCATTGAAAATCTAACAAAACGTTATAGGCTTCATGGAAAACTGTTAATTTTCTCTTTTAAATATTGTGAACCTTTCACTTCAGTGTTTTTTTGCCTTAACCTTTCACTTTAGGTTTTAAATAAAAACCGAATATATATATATTCGGTTTTTATTTAAAACCTTCTTCAGGGGCCTAAAAAACAAACGAAATACAATAAACCCATGAAACAAACACTCATGACTATCAAAACGGAAAATAACTAAGAAGCTACTACACAATAAACATTAACCCAAGACCTAAACTCACCGTAAAACATCTAAACGATGACTGAAAAATTCTCACGCGTCAACACCTATCGATACGGAGGAAAACCACAGCCTCCTTGATAAAAAACATATATTTTTTTTTATAATAACAGTTTTCGTAATATACATAATAAAAATTCTCCCCCCCCCCCCCCGGTATTCCTAAAATTATAGACATAGACAAGGGCCAAAGCTAGGTAAGATTTACAGGAGTAAACAAGTATCCCAGGCCGTTTGTGGACTGGCTTTAGAGGGGACCAACCTGGCATTCATCTAGTAAACTGAAGGAAACCACAGAAAACCTCAATTAGGTTGGGCGGACCCGGGTCCTTCCAATAAAACATTCTAAAAACCAGAACATCTATTGGCAGTTATAGAAATCGTTTGTGGGCTTGAGCTAGGGAAAGAATCTAGTATTGTTCTCTGCAGAAGAAGATATAAGACCAGAACAATTTGTAAAAATCAACATAATAATTAGCAAAGCCAGGGGAAGGCAGGGAGAAAAGAAAAATAAACAACAACAATCCAGAATATATCGCATTCAAATTCTCAATATCACACCTAAAATTCAGTTTCCTCATCATCATTCCTTTTTAATGTGAAGCATTTCAAGAATTCTTCTCCTAAACTCATCGGCTTCTCTAGCTACAACAGAAAATACCTGGCAAATCAAAAGTGTGTTTTTTAATAATAGCATGAGCCGCTAGCGTGATATTAACCTTATTAGTTCTTATGCTATATTCATGTTGAAGATCGTTCTTTTAATAATTTTAAGATAAAAAGAACTTTTTATATACTACGTTTTTAAATTGTCTGTTAAATCATGTGTAATGTTGATAATATAAGTGTTATTGTTATATAATATATAATGTTAGTGAAAAAAAAAAATAGTTCCGAATTTATTTACTTCACATAAATGACAACCATCTAGAGAGCTGATCTTAAACCTATAAAAGGACAAATCTTTGTACAACGGATCTCCCCAACACCAAATCTAAACCGTGCCATCGATATATTTGAAATAATATAAATAATATAATCGATAACTAGCGGATTTTTTCCGAACTAACTTTCCGTACAGCAAAATTTGCTGAAAACCAATTAAATTCTGCTGACAGATGGCTAAAAGTATTCAACTAATGCATTGTCATCGTGTTCTAAGCTATGCTAAAAGTTTCAAATGTCTAGCTATTCAAAAAAGAAGGCATGAAAATTAAAATTACACTTTTCTTAAAGGAAATTTTATCAGCTTTACAACGAGACCAAATTTTGTTATAGCTTTTATACTTTTTGAGCAACAAGTGTTTTTATGAGCAAAAGTAAAACAATAATAAAATTTGACTTTGCGGGAAAACGGTTGAGAATAGACCCATGGTTTATATGACTTTTTTGTAGCCAATGAGGTTTAGAATCACCCTATTTATTTTTGTACATATATCGCCAATCGCCCTGCATATATACCTATACATTTATATATATATATATATATATATATATATATATATATATATATATATATATATATATATATATATATATATATATATATATATATATATATATATATATATATATATATATATATATATATATATATATATTTATAGATTATGTATGCAAATAATCTGGGTTATCTGGACACCACTAAACGAGAAACGCTTTATGCTTTAGAACACTTTTAAACGCTTAATGATATAGCAGTATGCTTATTTTATAATACAGGAAAGAAGCACTGGAGGAAAATGGATGTCGTGTCACAATAGTTATGACTTAGTTGTATGGGTGACTGGAACTCAAAAATTGATACTGAAAAAATCATTTGCTTTGCTGGCAATAATGGATTAGAATTAAGAATTAAAAAGGAGAGAGGCTCATCCAATTTGCTGAAATCAATAACCGACATATAGGAAATTCATGGTTCAAGAAAAAAGAAGACCTTAAATGGAACCAACTCTACTGGAGTAATATGTATTATGCAACAAACAAAATTTTCTCGATGTAGTGTGGTTGATAATAGATTCTCAGTTGGCAGTGATAACCTTAAGAATAAAATTCAAATTTAATAGGTAGAAATGGATTAATCATCAATAAATCCTTAAATCGCGCATAGTAAAGAAGAGAAAATGAAAATTTAACTAAGAAAAATATTAAGAAGAAATTATAAGAGGGACAAAAACAGTTACAGAAAAAATATAAATAAAAATACAGATTGATGCTGTCGAATATGCTATTAGAAAACTAAAAACTGGAAGGCAAGAGGACCCGATAATATTATGAATAAGCAAGTTAGAGCAGGAGGAAGAGCATTAGGTAAAAATAAAACACTGTGAATTATATAATTGGCATTTAGAAGAGGGTAAATTACGTCAGATGTCTGAGCTCTACATTGATGATAATTCATAAAAAGAAAAGAAAAGTGATATTAATATACCTTTATATTATTAAGTCTACTACGTGTGATTCACAAAAATGTTATGTCATTTGTGACTTAGTTGATTGAAAAGAAACTGAACGACAACATCCAAGTAGATCAAGTCGGCTTTAGGAAAAAGTTTTCGCCTCATGACGAAACTTTAGTGTTGAACCAACTAATTGAAAAATCTCAAGAATATCAGCTATCTCTAGCAATACTTTATAGACCTTCGAAAGGAACAGAGTATATATTTAAGGCAATTGAGAGTTAATTTTAGTTGGAGTTTGTTTTATGGGAAGATGTGGGTTGAATATTAAATTATTTTCTTATCATGTAGTGAGGGGTATTTTTTTCCCAAACTAAAATAATATTAAAATTAGTTTTGAGCTGCCCTTAGATCGTTTAGATATCTCAAGGACCACTAGGCTTGTGCCATAAGACCGTGTAGGCATCAGGCAAGCTTTATACAATTTGACGGTGGCTGAAAAAGAGTTATTTCTTGCACGAGCCAGGGTTTCTCTGAGACTGCCAGCGGCCATTCTCAAACGTCTAGTGGCGTGCTTGAAGGCAGAATCAAAAACTCCTTTTCTCGAAAAAGAGACACCTAGGTAACTGAACTGCGAGACTTTGATATGTCCAGTTAAAATTAAAATTTGATGACTATTGTAAACTATTAGGGGCTTTCTTTGACAGCTTACCCTTGCTAAACCTCATTAATTTTGTTTTAGATATGTTGACTTCGAGGCCATTATTCTCGTAGTATCTATTAAGGATACTGAGCTTATTGTTCATGTCAGATTCTCAATCAGAAAGAATAGTTAAGTCGTCGGCAAACAATAACATGAATAAAGCCTTTAGCGCCATTCGATATGAAGTACTTTTCTATGTCTGCTATCAAGAGGTTGAACTAGAGAGGGGATTATATTTCTCCTTGTAATAATATTTGGCCTTTAAAAATAGGTATTGAATTTGATGTCTCCTAGTTGTACCAAATTTTCGTGCAGACTGGTTGGAAAAGATTTTTGATTAGAGTTAAAATGCTATCGGGCACCCCATTTCAATAAATTTCATTTTTCAATAAATATAGGCCAACTGCCTTTCTCTTTGGCAATCTAAGATGGTTGTGGATCAGAGTGTTAGTACAAATATATTATCTATGCAACTCTTGCCCTGTATGAACCCAGCTTAAATTTTGGGACTTGCAGCCAAATCAGACAGACCCTTATTAATAATAGAGGTAAACAGTTTTGCTGTGCAGTTAATTAAAGATATCCCCCGATAGTTATTCAGCTCTTTTCTGTCACCTTTTTTAAATATCATTCTAAAAACTAAATAAATAGGACTTGAAATAAATGTAGAAAAACAAAACTAATGAAAATAAATATGCAAGAGAAAGAAAAAGTGTAGATAAGGGATATAAAAGAGGTTGAGGAATTCATGTATTAGGAAAATTGCTTTGCAAGAATGATAACACCCTTAGAGAAGATAGAAGGAGGATTACGCTGGATTCGAAAGCATTCTAGAGAAATAAATTAATTTTTAGATCAAAGATTCATTTAAGCAAAAATAGTCTTCCAATTAGTGTAGCATATAGCTTCCTCGCGTCCTATTTCGTTTACTGTAACCATTTTATGCTTTTACTACCTACTATAATTCTTCCCGTCTTTTTAAATATTATTATGTTATAATTATTTTGATTTTTTACATGAATTAATGTATCAATTTAGCAAAAATTAAAAGTTATTTTTGAGATATGTTATTTCGCAAACTACGACCCAAATGTTCCCTGGTGTCTGAAACGGATTTCTTTCTTGGAATTTTTAAAATGAGGCATAACAAATTTTCGTTTTCAGAATGATCACTTAGCTTCTGTTACCTTCGTAAGCTTTCAAGCAAAATTGTTTTAGGATATTTGATACATGTTATGCGCAAGAAGATTGACTCGTTGATCTGGTTTGATTTACATATAATGTAGTATAAATTTAATACGAGGACAGTATATTGATATTGTGTCGGAACAACTATAAATGGTGGTAATGTGGGAGGATGTCTAACTGGACATAAATCACGTGCAAACTTAACTCGGTACATCTATTAGCATGCTGGGCATGAGTTGAAATGTTTGGCCCGGTGGCATTTCTCCCTCCTTCCTACTTTTCTGGATTATTTCCTCGCCCAGAGATCCCTTTTCTAAAACTCGATTCCTTCTCCGAATACTCTGTATATCTCACCTTCAGATATTTCTAACGTTTACATAACCGCACTCATTACGTGTGTAATTTCAACGAGATGTGCAAACATGTTTGTTTAAAGAATGTTGTAAAATTATTGTTATTCCAAGAAATACATTAGAAATACAACAAGGATGGAACAAAGAGTTTGTTATTTCAGATATTTGAATTCTAATTATCTGTGTGTGTTTAAGCTAACAGAGATAGAGAAAATTAAAACAGTTCCGGCAGTAGGTATTCATTTTCAACTTTTTTAACCGACCAACATTTTTTTTTTTTCTCTCTCTTTTTTTTATTCGTAATTTTTTTTATCTGTAAACGTGTGCGAAAACGCAAACAACAAAGAACACCAACTTTTTGGTGCTGCATTTGAATTTCTGTTTAGAATTCTGTTGTTTCTGTTCAGCTGTCTTCTTAGACGAGTCACAAGCTTTTGACAGAGTATGGCATTCTGGCTTGCTTTGGAAGCTCAAGGGCATCCTTCCATTCACCTACTACCTTATCCTCAAGTCCTATCTCACTGACAGATTTTTTCGTGTAAGTTTTGGATCCTCCTTTTCCGTTATATGCCCTGTGAGTGTTGGAGTACCTCAGGGCAGTATCCTAGGACCTCTCCTCTACTCCCTATATACTCATGATATTCCCCAGCATCCCTTAACATTCCTTGCCACCTTTGCAGATGATAAGGCAATCCTTTCTGTCCAAGAGAACCACCTCCTTGCATCCGATAATACCCAGTCATTTGCTACTTCTCGAACCTTGGTTAAGGAAATGGAGGATAAAGATAAATGAACAGAAAAGTGTGCACGTCACCTTTGCTCTTCGTCATAACACCTGTCCCTCAGTCACCCTTAACCAAGTTCCCATTCCTCAGTCCAACTCCGTCCGATACCTTGGCCTTTTCCTTGACCGACGATTAACATGGCACCTACACACAAAAACTAAACGTACTGACATCACACGACGATACAAGTTACTACTCGGTCTTCTTGATCGTAGGTCTAAGATTTCTCTTAACAACAAGCTTCGTATTTATAATGTAGTTCTAAAACCAGCTTGGACCTACGGTCTAGAAGTGTGATGTAGCACCAAGCCTTCCAATTCCCGTCGCCTCCAAATCCTGCAGTCAAAAATGCTCCTTTCTATGTTTCTAACCTAACTCTCTATGAAGATTTAAATGTGCTCTTTGTCCGAGATCTGACCGTATGCCGATATAAAAGATTCCATTAATCCATATCCCACCATCCTAATCCTCTTGTAAAACTCCTGTCCTCTCAGTTTATCCCAAGCAACCCACCAAGAAGTTTGAAGAGGAGATGGCCTAGAGATCTCTTATCTTAAAATATCGTTTTCCCATATTATATTATATTAAACTTTTATAATAATTAATATAATTTTTAATAAAATAATTAATATAATCCACTTCATCACTATTTTATCATTATTAGTTAATTCGTATTATAATTATTTTTACTATGTTTACTGCTAACGAAGTGTAGTCACTGGACTGCTTCTTCTTCACGTATTTCCCGCCACATAACTAATGTATTATCATTATTACTTATTACAATTTAAATTTGTAGTTGTGTCATCCAATAAAAATTAAAAAAAAAGAAAAAAAAAAAGGCATTTCAATTTACAATCAAGAAGCTTAATTTGTTTACTTCATGACGAAGTTTTTTGGTTTTTTAAGAGATGTATGATTAATCTTAATATAATTATGTCCGATCATAAACTTATAATATTCCATATTTTATAACGTAATTTAATTTCTACTGTAGACGAAAATATTAAATTTCCATTAAATATAAATTTATCAATAAGAAAGTTACTACTGATGATGAAAACATAATTACGAAATGTCGACTAATCTCTCACATTAATTAAGTGGAAAATTTAAGCGTTTTGTTTAACGAAACTTGGGTTGTTTTAGTTTAAAGTTTAAAATTAATTATATTATAAACTGTCGGACGAAAGTTAAAGTTGTTTAATTAAATTAATTTTATGAGATGGGTCGACCGCACGATAGGAATCAAGAGGAGTTGGGTCACGCTCTCGTCTCCAAGCCTTTCTGTCAGGATTTTCCTTTTCCAACAGCTCCCTAGCATGGACCTCTTCAATTCATTCCAAACTTCTACTTGATATACTCGTATATGACAATCATAGTTAGTGTGGTTTATATATATGTATATATATATATATATATATATATATATATATTTGTGTGTGTTCATATGTGTGTGTGTGTATAAACCACACTCACTGTGATTGTTAGCCGTCCACATGAAGACAAAATAGTTAAAATGGACGGATAGCTGGTGAAGCATCCACATAAATATTTTGTTTCAATTACTATTATAAACTAAAAGGTTCTTAAAAAAATCGGCAAGGTAAAACTTAACCGCAACATATAAGAGTAAAATCTCTACTAGCTAAATACATATTGCTTCCGAGCTTACCGAAGGTAACGGAAGCTATGTGATCGTTCTGAAGAACGAAAATATTTTAGGTCTCCGATATAAAAAATTCCAAGACAGAAATCCGTTTCAGACATCAGGGAACTTTTTTGGTTCCGTGTCTGTCTGTCGGTCTGTCCCTCAATTTTTGCGAACCAACATATCTAAGAAGAATATGTGGTCGGCTAAGTTCGTCTGCGGGACATAGCTTGGCAATAGGCGTTTGAAAAAAACAAACTGGTGGAGAGCGGCCATGTCTCACCAATTATGGTGGACAATGTGATTTTCATGATCCTGAGTACAGAATTAGTTAGTAGACCAAAATTCAATTCGCTGTTATTTTCACACTTGATAGGTTAGTTATTCAAATATTACTAAAAATCAACGTGGTCACCTGTCAAGGGACAAACTAACATCAACTTGATTTTCGGTCTACTAACTAATTCTGTACTCAGGATCATGAAAATCACATTGTCCTCCACAATTGGTGAGACATGGCCCTCTCCACCGGTTTGTTTTTTTTCAAACGCCTATTGCCAAGCTATGTCCCGCAGACGAACTTAGCCGACCGCATATTCTTAAATGGCGCTAAAAGATTTACTTGTATACAAAATTCAAGCTTGATGTTAGTCAGACAATTTTTTGTACGCTATCTCCAGGACTATAATAGTTTGTAAAAGCATAAAATCAATAAAGTACGTGATAGAGTGCGAGGAAGCTATGTGCCACACTACTTAGCAGTCTATTTTACAAACATTAGAAGATTTGAACTAATAGTACAAGGTTGGAGACTAGGGCTGCGTGAGAAGGATTTAGGAAGGAACCAAAGGTAAGGGGGTACACCAATATAATTTTAACCTTGAGCGTCCATTTGTTTCTCTTCCACATGCCCACAAACGTACATTTTTTTTTCATTATTTACACCTATATCTTCAAAACTAGTCATCTGATTTTAATGAAATTTGTTGGATGGTTTGTCAAAAGTAGCCAACACACACACATATATATATATATATATATATATATATATATATATATATATATATATATAATATACACATATTTGTGTGTATATATAATAGTATTATATATATATATATATATATATATATATATATATATATATATATATATATATATATATATATATATATATATATATATATATATATATATATAATAGTATACATATATTATATTTTGGGTTAATAGATTTTTGTAGAACAGATTGGCTAGAAGCGGCTGAGGTCCACAACATAATTTCTTTTTTTGGAATCTATCTCACACTGACGATGATACAAAATGATGAAACGCGTTCTAAAATTGTGTAATCCTATTGAACGCATGGACAGATAACGCTTTCCAACGAACTTAGTCTGAGTGTTTGTTAGAAGAACATGTATACCAAATTTTGACTAATTCGGTAAATTGTTACTGATGTTATCGACGGACGCGTAAACGTTATTGACAAAAAGACAGTCAGGGTCCATATTTTGTTAAATGTAAGTAGCTGACTGAGCTCGTTTAGTTACCGACGTACAGTAATCATTACTGTTGAATAAGCTTAATTTATGTAAGTTTATTGAAAATACTGTTATAGAAAAGTATTAATCTTGATCATTTATTCTGTTTTTTTTTTTTTTTTTAACTTTTTCTTAAATATTTCGCCCTTCAACTGATGGAGGAGGAGTGTAGTCTACAGTTTGTTATTTTACTGAGTGAAAACTTGATGTAAAAAAGTTTTTTCTCTCTTTTTCGAAGCGAGAAGAGTTATTAAAACTTTTAGTCGCTGTGCATACACATTGAATTTAGAAGGGCAGCGTCCACCGAAACTTTTAATCAACCTTGTTTGGAACGGAGTTCCCCAGGATTCGCTTCTCTTTCCCACTTTGTTTATCATGTTTTTGATTTATAGTTTGGCCGTTAAAGGAAGTTTTTTTTGTGTGATAGCTCCTGTCTCAAGTCCGTCCTATCTTGAATGATTGTTAAACCGAACTTAATTTTGATCGCACCCTTGCTGCTAGGCCATGGTTCTAAATAAATGCATTTTCTAAACTTGTTAGATTACGTTTATTTTAAAATTCAGAGAGCGAACGGGTTTGGGATATTTTGCCTGTGCTATTTAAAGCGTTTATACTTTAACGTGATTAATTTGCATTGTCTCAATTATGCATTGTCTATAGTTATTCCTTTTTAAAAGTTGTCTTTCATGTCTATATGACATAAAACTATTATTAGCTCAGTTCTTTATTTAATTTTTTATAAATCTTTATTAAATATAAAATATCATAATGTAGCAATGTGTGAAATTATATTCTTACTTAATAAACTTACTTGAATAAACTCTATTATTGTAGCAGATGTTACTGCATGCAGAAGAGACTTTTTTTGCCAGCGATGTAAGTGTTGCTGGAGATTAATAAATTAAATATAGAATGTTTGCAATTAGGTCAGTCAATCCAATAAGATATATAAATATATACAGGGTGACTGGCGATATATGTGAAAAAATGAAGTAGGTTGTTCTATGCCTCAGGGGCTACAAAAAACGCTATATAAACCATGAGTTAAATCTTAACCCTTCTCCCACAAGTTCAAATTTTATAATTTTTTTTTAAGATCGCATGCCTTTGCTTATAAAAACACTTATTGCTTCAAAAGTATAAAAGCTAGAACAAAATCTTTGGTTTCGTTGTAAAGCTGACAAAATTTTCTACAAGTAAAGTAAAATTTTAATTTTTTTGCCCGAAAATTACATGACAAAATATTTATAAACATTTTTAAGAAAAAATATAAAAAATCAATTTCTTTGTGGTTCCATCACTTTGAATAGGACCGAGCATAAACTGTTCGGACTTCAGGAAAAACTTCCTTATTTCCTAAATTTTCGATTAGTATTAACATCATTACCCATTCATAAGGTGGAATTTTTAGTAAACTCCGCTGAGAGTAAAAAAGAAACATGTTTTTATTATTTTTTTAAATTATTTTCTCACCTGTAAGTCAACAATAAACACGTTTCATTTTTACTTTAAGCAAAGTTAACAAAAACTTCTGCCCTATGAATGGGTAATAATATTAATATTGATCGAAACGTTAGTAAATAAGGAAGTGTTTCCTGAAGTCCGAACAGTTTAAGCTCGGTTCTATTTAATGTTATAGAACCACAAAAACATTGATTTTTTTATATTTTTTCTAAAAAATAAAATTTGTATAAATATTTTGTCATGTAGTTTGAGGGCAAAAAAATATAAAATCATACATCATGAAGTACAGAGAAATTCGTATTTATTATTTAAATATTATTTATTTCAAAAGAAAAAATTCCAATTTAATTTCCTCTTTAATAGCTTTCATTTTGTTTCTATCAAAATAAGCAATACCACAGCTTTTAGTGCACTCAATGAGACCTTTAAATCGACCCCTCTTATATTAGAATCAGACAAATTTTACATTTTTGTAAATGGCATGGGGGGGGGGGATTTTGAAATTTGATTATCGGCATTTTTATGCGAAAAATAAATTTGGAATAGTATTTAAACGAAATTATAAAGAATACTTTTTTCTCGAATAGTCGAAATTTGGACCGGTTTCCTCTTGTATGATTTTAGGAAATTGTACATTCTGGGTACCGGGTACATTTTGAACAAAATGTAATACTATAGATCTTCACTTAAGACCAAGCAGGAGATTTTATGAAAAGCATCTTTACTTGAAAAATTGAAATTTTTTGGAACTTATACGTATAGGCAAATCAATCCGTGGACATTCTGTGTATATATATACACACACACACACATATATATATATATATATATATATATATATATATATATATATATATATATATATAATAAAGATAGGAGGTATTAGGAGGTATCTTAATAATAGTATGTTAATATAGGCTGTCTGTTACTACTCTTAGCAGTCTAATTACAGTACTTAAATATTGCTATGATCGAAATTGAAATTTTTCTTGTCTAAGTTGACTCCAGTAAAAGTTCAATTATATATACCTACTTGTAAGTGTATAGTATTTACTTAACATTGCTACTATCAAGATTGTTACTACTAATTTATTAGATCCTTAGAGAAGTAATTTTTAACTCAATTTGTAAACTTAGGGTTTGAATTTTTAATCAACTTAACTTAAAATTTATTTTATTACTTTTTATCGGAAGGAGAAAATCGTAGCCCTTAGGAAATTTTGTAGTATTATTTTTTGTTTTACTGAGAGGGCAAGGTTACTTTGTTATAACACTTGGTTTAACTAGAGAGGGTATCAAGTTAAAGATGTCTACCCAGTGAGGAGGGTAAATGTTTACACTGAGTCTGAAGAGCCGGGGGAAAAGAGAGCAGGGCTGTAGGGGAAAAATTAATTTGAAGCTGCTAGAGAATTGTGCGGTTAGAGCTGTGAGGGGTTTAGGTCTAACTCGGGGACCAATCATCGCTCCTCCCCCTTCTATCAATATAGCATCAAGATTTTTTTTTTATTATTATTTTTCGCCCTCAGGCTGTGATTTCAGATTTTAATCTATTTTTAGTTTTAAGAACAGGTTTATTATTTATATGGACCAAAAAAGTTAGACAGTGATTCCCATTCCTTAATTTTAATTTTCTATCCTCCCTATAAAATATCTGGAATAGTGAATCTTGAAATTATTAAGTCTTGTGGTTGAGTAGAAGACGGATTATGGCAATGTGCAATCAATGTATTTAAAAGTTGTCATTATAGAAGGTATAAAGAACAGCATAGACTTAGTAGAGGAGATTTATAAAGAATTGTAGTGGTCATGGTTAGGTAGTTTAAAAGTTCTGTGAGGGGTTGTTGTGTTAAGACATATCTCACGAGGGATGGTATCCAGTCCTTCCGAATCTACTAACTCACTGTCAACTCTTATGTCTGGCTCTTTTACAAGGTATCCCTTGAAAGCAACTTTATACGAATAGCAACCTTTCCTTCTTAGAGCCGGATAGCTGTTAAGAGGGAGCTCACGTCTTGTTTTTATACCTAGAACTCCTGAAAAACATTCTTAATGCAATATATTTCATGAAACAATATTGCCATGGTATCATTAAACTTAAAATACAATTACCTTATTTACCTTATTTAATGTCTAGAATGTGCTTGTTGTGAAGAAATGTGTCTTAAAGCGGCGCCTAAAAGTCGTGGAGACCGGTGTCAAAAAAATAGTAACCTTATGGTTTTGGCTATTTTACTAACTAAGCTTATTATTGTCTTAGTTCTATTAGCTTAGAATAGTCTACCAATTAGTGTGGCACCGATCGCTTTTAATTTAATTGATGTTATGCTTTTACTACCCATAATAATTGTCTAGTTAATTTATTCTTTGCTTCCGAGCTTATCGAAGGTAACGGAAGCTATGTGATCGTTCTGAAGAGCAAATTTTTTTGTCTCCGATTTAAAAAAATTCAAAGATAGTCCTATATAAGTTTCAACCTTCTGCGCCCATTTGTTTCTCTTCCACATGCGCACATACCTACATTTATCTACACCTATATCTTTTCATGTAATAATTAAATAATTTAATTCATGTAATAAATCAAAACAATTTTGGAAAAGGGAGGAAAATTAAGCCATCTCAATACTTTCTCTTTAAATATACTACGTATATGAGAAAGTAAAAAACGTTTACCACATCTCGAATTTCCAACCCACTTTTAATAAATACATCATCCAGGGATTAGTCTAAATTCTAAATATTCAGAAAGAATATTTTTGACTATTAGGTACAAATTTTCCTATTTCGTCTCATTAAAAAGGGTTGAAGTGTGGCAAGCAAGAGAAGTCTTCAATCCCCTAACCCTCGTGTTAGAAAATAAGGAAATATCTTCTTGGGCTTTCCTTCCCTACCATTTCCTTTTCTTAAAACTCTTTAAAATTTCCTCTGATAAAATTTCTATTGGATGACGGGAACGCTTCTGATTTAAGAGATCCTTGATACTTCCTTATCAGTAATGTCATCTTTATCTGTCTGATGGGAAGAAGTTCTTTTCCTTTAAGTTTCAGTATTTTCTTGCTTTAAGTTTCCCTTTGGATTTCCTGCTTCTCTTCAAGGGTTTAGATTCAGTTAGGAAGGTTTCAGATTTAACAGGTTTTAATTAGATCGACTTAAGTCATTTCAGGATGGCGCCTCTACCCCGCTCTTTGCTTTAAAACCCCTCTCATTTGCCCTTCATCTTTCCCTCTTTCTTCGTTCTCTCACCTTCCACTTTGAAATTACTTTCTTCCTAGCCATTCTCATTATTCACACTCCTACGTTTTCCCCTTCTCTTCTCAAATTACCATTTTCAAGGTTACCTTCTTTACCTTGCATTTCATTATATTTTTTTACTTTAATCTCATCATTTTTCACTCTTTAAATTATCGTCCTCCTCAATACAATTAGTTTGGAAATTCATTTTTTTTGGCTGATGTATATATATGAATAAAACGTCTAATTCTAAAGATATTTTTAGTTATAGAAGTTCAAGAAAACCTATGTCATATTTTTTGTGAGCATTAAAAATTATATTTTATCGAATACAGCAAAGACGGTGGGTAGCTTTGTTGTGTGTGTATTTCTGTATTTCTTATATATATATATATATATATATATATATATATATATATATATATATATATATATATATATATATATATATATATATATATATATATATATATATATATATATATATTACAGTTGCTATCTTCTTTTGTAGCCTCAGGTGTTTGTTTCCATTGAGCTACAGTAGTTTCGTTGATCAAGTGCTTCTATAATAGAATTTATTTTGGCTCTGGAAGGGAAAGCTTGCCTCAGATATAAATAAAAATTAAGACTGTAAAATTGAAATTGTAAACTTGTGTTCTTTCATAGTTAGTATTGGATGGTGCTGAGTTTTTCATAGTCTTTTCTACTTAAGGGAGGATTTTATTATACTATTTGAACCCAATTTCTACCGGATTGTTAAATATATGAGTATGTTAATAATATAGAAGTAAAGTTGAGATGAATGCAGCTCCAAGTGTATTTAGATCCCACCCTATTGTTTTGCACTAATCCGTCTTAAGCCACTGTTCCATCTTTAATATTTAAAAACCCTTTCGCCCCATAGCCTTGAGCTAAGAGCCGGTGCACAACCTAGAAAAGGTTATAACCCTGCAAATTTTATAATATTTATATCTTACCTTTGTTAAAATTGCAAATTAAGTATATAATTATTTACAGAACCACAATCAATCTTGTATTAATAAGTAAACTATTTCTACTATTTTTCGTATTACCATTTACATACATTAAAGTGCTTGTTATTACTGCCGCTCAATTTTCTTACTTGTTCTTATCTGATTTGTATTATCTTTCTGCAGAAATCTTAATTTTTAGAGTTTCGTTGGTAAGACCAAAAAGCATTAATGCACTCATTTTATATAAACAACTAAACACCAAACAAAACGCAATAATCAAAACTGAAATGATAAGCAAATAAAATAAACATGAAATCACGTGCAACTTGGTTTCAACGAAACCTGACTTTTTGGTTGCGTGAAACATGTTTTATGAAACCAAATGAAAATGCAGTTTTAAGAAAGGCAGTGTGCACCATTCTGTATGTTTTAAATCAAGTGTTTTCATGATACTAAAGTTTCACGTTTCATGAAACTTGTTTCTTCAGTGTGCACAGCGCCTTATAGTTTCGTTCTGCGTCTGTCTGTCTGTCACTCTGTGCGGTTCCAATACCTTTTGAATCAAAAGATAAAAATGAGAAACGTAGATTTACGTCCCAGTAAATCAGATCAAATTGCTAATCTTATTTTTTCTATGGCCCAGCAGACCACACATTTTGCATATTTTTCTATATTTTTAGTAATAACGGAAATACGATTTTAGGGGGGGGGGGGGACACGTAAAATTTCGATGTTTTTTGACAAAATGGCGCTGAAAATTAAGCACTATCCCTAAGTGGTATTTATATTTCTATTCTACTCTTCAATACCTTTCATTTGATACCCCACTCAAAATTTTAAAAAAATATTTTTTTTTCGTGACGTGAATTATCTGCCATCTTGGATTTCCAGTAAATCAGATCAAATTGCTAATCTTATTTTTTCTATGGCCCAGCAGACCACACATTTTGCATATTTTTCTATATTTTTAGTAATAACGGAAATACGATTTTAGGGGGTAGGGGGGGGGGGGGGGGGACACGCAAAATTTCGATGTTTTTTGACAAAATGGCGCTGAAAATTAAGCACTATCCCTAAGTGGTATATATATTTCTATTCTACTCTTCAATACCTTTCATTTGATACCCCACTCAAAATTTGAAAAAAAAAAAAAAATTCTCGACGTGAATTATCCGCCATTTTGAATTTGAACAGCAGATAATATTGAGTTCACTATATTTTTCCTGTGTGCGCGTCAAAACGATCTTTTATACTGGAAAGTTTCACGTTTTTATCTCTTATGGTTCAAAAGTTATTGGAACCGTACAGAGTGACAGACAGACACAGGAACAAAACTATAAGGGGGGTCTTTTTTTCGGTTTTACCAACGAAACCCTAAAAAAGAAAAGAAAAACAATTGCATCATCCGCCAAAATGGCGGAAAAATTAATTTTGATAGGGGTATCAAATAAAAAGCTACTAATGTGTAGATAAAAAATATAAAACATTTTTAAAAATTGTATATTGTATTTATAAGTCGAAACACCCCCCCCCCCCCCCCCCGAGGGATTGAACCAGGAACTTTTTCCTCTAGTAAAACGTGGAAATTGTTTAATTTTCTGCTGTTACTAGAAATATGCAAAATGTGCGGTCTGCTGGGCCATAGAAAAAATAAGAATAGCAATTTGATCTGATTAACTGGGAATCACCTTCTACCATCATCTTCTACTATGTGCGAGCCTCGTCTATTTCTTACTGACATCCCTTCTTCACCAAATTGGCACTACAGGCTATTAATATCGAATAATTTGAGGAAACCTATCTCTTATTCACCTGCACCCATTCGAGAAATAACTTCAGTCGTCTCTATTTTTACCCTTGATGATGGAGTTCCGTACCAAGCTCTGTTTTCCGTCACAGGAATTTTCATGTATACATACAGTCCATTACATCCTAGAGTAGAGAGCCAACATACTGTAAAGCATCTTTTCACAGGTTAATCGAGCTAGGATTTTAAAGAAACATTTATAACGTACCTTGGACATTATGATGTACGAGTTCATTATTAATGTATTTGTTTGTATCTGTTTCAGGTATTAACAATCTAAATTGGGATCATTCAATAATTCTAAAGGATTCCGTGAGTTATGCTAATTTATTTGTTTTCACTAAATCTATAGCGTTTCTATGACATTCTTCTTCATAAGTTTTGTTCATATCAACAATATCGAGGTTTCTTTTGATCAAATGACAAAATAAATAATTTAATCTTAGTCAATTGTAAAAGTATTACTCAATTTGGAGTGAACATTTATTATACTCTGAAGGAACAATGTAGCAGCATCCCGAACAATTTATACAAAGGTGATATATCATAGTCATTTCGAGGCTCTAACTCTTTTTATCCCGCAATACTAGAGTAAACCAAGGGACGTTGTTTTTATTAGTATCCTGGATTTTTTATTCTTGTATGAGCCCCCGCCCCGGACTACTGTGTCGCCCTAGCCTGATAATATTTATTGAAGGGGTTTCGTTGTTCAAATTCAATATATTCATGAATGTATTGCACAGTATCTCCCTCTTGTTTTTACAGGAAAATAGCAACCAAAATCTCATCTTCTTTATCCTTTTCCTTTAGCTCTATCAAACATCATAAATTATGTGTACGGAGTATTTGTGTATGTTATTAAAAATATGTAGTTTTTTCCCGTTGTTATGTATATCAATATAGCAATCCATGATATAATATATTATGGTGATTTATACTCAAAGGTTTTTTAGTCGAACATAATATGATTTAATAGAGCAGTATGCCTTGATTTTTGATCCAAATATCAATCCGACAATCCGCTTTCAATCATGTGAGGTTAGACATTGATGTTTTCCGATGTTGTACGTCAATCGTAATGTTACTAGAAATTAATTAATAAACCATTTTAAAAACTGTTAAAATAAAGTAAAATAAATTAAGTGACACTCAATTATTCACATAACTTGTTTTTCAAGCACATTATTTTGGGACAGAGCATGAAGTTTTGTAGATTTATAATAATGTTTAAAAATTATAGGAAATATCAAAAGTTAAAATTGGCGGTACAATCTTTGAAACATGAAATTGCTTTTCTAAGAAAGACCTAGGAAATATTGATCGTAGAATCAGTTCAATAAAAGCAAAGCCTACAGCAATTGGGAGCTAAGTATTTTCTTGATGACAAGATGAAAACTTTACCTTCAACTAGTAAACGTTATAGACAGTAGACAATATGAATCACAATTAGACTTTTCAATAATAAGAATAAAACATTCCTATGCGGCGAGAAAGAGGTATTGCACCAAACCAAGAAAGCTGTCTGTAGAATGAAGTGTGTTATACTTCCTTTATTCTGATTGCCACCATATCAGGGTATAAATTAAAGTGGAAATTTCAGGGATATATGATGCGATATTCCGTTGCAGCATTACTACGGACAGTTAAGGTGTAATTAATATAAGTAATTTACGATGGCAGCAAATTTTCTTAAATTAATATTATTCTTAATAATTTAGCGTTTTCGTTTTGGGTTTTTGACTGTTAAATTTCACTGATCGCACAAATATGAAATTTTAGAATGAAAGTGTAGTACATATTATTGTTTCTAATTAATTGTTGTTGTGTTAATTGTGAGGTCTTAATACTTTATATCCTCCCTCATATGCATGCTATTCACTTTAATATTCTTAACAGATGTTTCTAATGAAAAGCAATGTAGTATAGTATGGCAGCTGAAGAAGATACCAATCTTAAAAAAAATAAATAAATAAATGTCGGTGGTACTTTTTATAATGAATAAGCTCTATTATGTTCATAGTAATACTTTATCTTATATTCTTTTTTCTATTAGTATTAACTTTTGACACTCAAATTGGCAAACCAATATGGGGGGGGGGGGAATAAAGCCACCAGAAAAAATAATAATGCCACCAGCCATTGGGGTGGTGCCTGTGACATTTTTTTATATTTGCCTAGTTTGCCCGACCTCGAATTCAAACATTTTTTAAATTTTCCCGCGCTATCAAAAGTCAATACTAATTTTAAAAAGAGTTTATTAATTATAATATTATCTGTCGCTGTTCGTCCTAACCTTTTAAATATACATAATCTCTTTTTCCAGTGATTTCCATCTGTTATTTTGTTATGGGATTTTCCTAGTTAAATTTAATAATTATTTAACATTCATTAAAAATGTACTGCAAAATTAATGCTACCCGGTTGGGAATTGATCCCTGGGACCTTAGAACGTGTCTTACCCGGACTCAGGAGATTTTAAAAAGTGTAGATACATATGTAATTCTCCTCTCATCGCACATTTTCTCTTTCCATTTATATTACGAAAAGTGCTCTATATATACAATGAAAAAATACAAATATAAGAGGAAATATATTAAATTTTTATTTTCTAACAATACAATAAAACAACGATGTTCATATCTTTCCTTTAAAAAAATAAAAGCCTGAGAAAATTATTATATTTGTAATACAATTCTGCTTCTTCATTGTCTTTATTATTTCAAGAAAGGTTATTATTTCATTTTTTCCTTATAAAATTACAATTTACAGCTTTTTTAAAAAATGGTATAAATGACATGAATATAAGCAATGTTAACAAGTAATCAAATCATTAATTTATTATTCGTCCCCTCATTAATTAAAGTGCAAACTAGAACAATTTAATGAATAATTCAAATTATTATTCTTTAGTTTTAGAAATTAGCCTTCATAACGTGTTATGAATTTATCTTGTCTCATTAGAGAAACAAATTAAAGCATAAAATTTATAACAAACTAAATAACTAAATGCCCCCTCGCCCTCATGGGCTCTAAATGGGGCCCTTTCATTTTTATGTTTTATTGCGATCGAGGTTAGGTTTTATTGGAAAAGTATGGTTCCTATGTGGTCTGCCTGTCTTCTTCACGTTCAGTTGTCATATAATTTTGATATGCAGGAAATATTTATGTTTCTTAAACTTAAAGTTAAACATTAAGAAAAAATTTCGATTTTGTGAAAGGGCCAGGATCTTAAAGGACTAACTATATTGAATTAATTAATATTTTAAATATTTAAATTGGGCTATCTGTAATATAAAACTTTTTTTATTAATGAAGTGTCCACGATTTATTTAGATAATCTATTCATACTTATAAAGCCAATATTTTCACATTATATATATATATATATATATATATATATATATATATATATATATATATATATATATATATATTCAAAAATGATCTAACTCGGTGCCTTTTTACTCAAGTTATCGCCTCACTGTTAATGATGTAGATAATCTATGGCACTTGGTGCGTTCTTCCATACATATTTTTTTTAGATAATAAACGTAATTCTCCATCACTAAAATTAAATTTGCTTTTGACCTCTGTCTCCTGTTCTTTTCATTTGCAAAAAATGTAAAAATAATTATATTCGTTATTTTTTACTTCCTTTTTTCTTTTTATATTTTCACCCTTTTTTGTTGATAGTAATTATATATATATTCATAACAGTGTTGGGTAGCTTTTCTTTCTATATATGCCTGGGTATGTGATCTGTATGTATGCAACCTTTGTTTTTCGATGCCCCTAAGGGATAAAAAATGTAATGTAACATTGTTTTGAGTGTATGTATTTGGTTGGGGGGGGGGGGTCTTTTTTCCAATCGACCTTCCCTTCCTTACTCTTTATACTTTTGACAATGTGAAATAGTGTTTATTTTTTACCAGAGAAATAAACTTTTGGTATATGCGTTCTTTTCCCACTTTTTATCAGAAGTGTAATTTTCTTTTTTTTCTTCCCTGCTAGAAATTTGTTCCTCTTGCCGATATAATTTCTTATCCGCAAAATGTAGTTAGAAAGAGGAAAGGAGAGAGGAAATGGAACCTTAAAATAAACAGGTCAAGTGTGAGCTAGTCAGCACACAGCGAGGGTCCGTAGGACACACTATATAGTGTTTAACTGTAAAGTGTATAAACAGTGTTTTTTTAAAATGCTAAAAAGCTTACTTTGAACCATTCTAAGGGTCTGATATTCTCATGTCGATGATTTTTTGCACTTCACATAAGGGAGATAGAGGGGGGGGGGGCACGTTTCACACCCACTTCAAACTTGCCTACGCTCGCCCTATCAAAGTTATATCCAAAGAATTATATATTTTTGTAATCAGCTCGACGTACCCTTTCATATGATACCCCTCACGGTGTCGAAAAAAATTTAACCCTTAAGTTTTTTTACCCTAATTTTTTTGAAAATATTTTTTTTAAGTCGCTATATTTTTAAAATATGTGGGCAGGTACAAGACACATACATGCCAAATTTCAAAGTGATCGGACGAAAGGTGTAGCCGTGAGAGCACGCGAGAGGACGGACGGACAGACACACACAGGAAAATATAAGGGTCCTTGGTTTTGCCTACGGACCCTAAAAAGATATGGTCTAGTATATCACTAGAACTAAAGTTTAAGTGTTAGTTTCTTCTTGCATTTCATACTTACATATTTAACAAAGTTGAGTATTGATTTGATTTTTTGGATTGATAAACCCGAAATTAAAGGAAATATAAAACTAAAGCAGGAGGTTATAATTAAGTATTTTAATGTTTTGTTATTTCCATAATGATTTTCTAAGTAAAATTAATTCAATAAGTTCATAAAACTCCCATCAGATCTACCTTATCGATTTGGCTAATATGAAGTACACATAGTCTTTTCGGAAAACGCCACAGACTTCGCAAACAACAGTCGTACGAATGTTCTTGAACAATTTTGCATTTACCCTTGGCTATTTTCCGAGTTATCTTATAAAAATTCAATGGAATCAACTAGTCAGGAATTTTTGATCTCACTAAAATAGTTCCTTGCTCCTTGTCCAACTATGTATGGTATAGCCAAAGAATTTTCTCATTATGTTATAACACTCTAATTTACCGTCCTTTTCAAATGGGTAATTCTACATAATTGTGAATGTTAACATCTTGGAAAGTCTTAGTATTCCATACCAATTTTACGGTTGTCTCAAGTTAAATACAGAATCGAAGTTCGCAATTGTTCTTACATGTTATAACCATAGTTCTCTCCCAAATAAATTTGTATTGTTATTTCTTTTGTGGCACATGTTGGTCTATTATATTTGTAGTATCGGTCATTATTTAGGTAATGCTTTTACTCTATGTAAATAAATTACCTATTTTAAAAAAATATCCTTTATATAAAATGACCTATACGAAAGACGTCTCTCCTCTAAAACTAACTATATATTGTAGAAAGACGGCTTTAAACCATTAGCATTTAACATGGACGTATACATTATTCCTTTGCTTGTTTGTCTGTCTGTTACGCACCTGATCACCGAAAGTACCAACAAAAAGAAAGATGTTATGTGTAATAACCTAATCACAGGAATATTATAGGGAAGCCCCAAAAAATCATCTTACAAAAACTAAGGGCTGAAGTTTGAGAAGTTGAAATTATTTTTTTACGAAATTGAATCATGTGGTGTGATTCATGAAGAGGAGGACGGCCAGATTACAAATATTTATTTGTTTTCGTTTTTGTATCAATTCATCTCTCCGCCGTGTTTCCTTGAAAATTGTGTTTTTCGTGTACCTCTCTATTTTTTTAACAAATCTACAAAATATCTGAAAAAATCATAGTTACTCTTTATCAAAAAAAGGGTTTTAAAGAATTGTTCATATTTTTGATGAGCTGTGGATTCACTTGATTTGTGACGTGAAAGACGTCTCTCCTCTAAAACTAATTATATATTGTAGAAAGACGGCTTTAAACCACAAGCCATTTTTGTACCTGACAAAAATTCTAACCTTAAAGAATATAAATTATGAGTCATTTATGAGTGGTATTTAAATTAAATATAAAGTTAAAAGTTTTGTAAAGTTTAAAGGGTTTGTTGTTTAAAGGGAGATATGTATAGACACATTGTACGCGTAGTGTACAATGTGGCAGTCCCTTGACAATTCCTAAGATGATGATAAGGCTGTAAAGTGTAATGTTCTAACTAAATTGTACTTACAAAAAGATTTGGACTTGCTTTGCCTTGAAGTGAGCAAATTGTGAAACTAACTCATCAAGTAGGATCCCCATTAAACCCTTAGACAGTGATATGAAGGATAGCTCGTTAGATCCGTTACGAGCATTCCATTTGACCTACTAAGTGAAACGATCTCGCTTGTCTCAAGTTTTTTTTTTAACTTTAGGGTCAAGTCAATATTTCAAGTATACTTATGACTGCTATAAAAGTTGGTCCTTACATAGTAGTCATTAACTTGTCCTGTTCGAGCTGAAGAAACTCTTGTAAAAGGCTATGAACTATATACTTCTCTTGAGTACGTGCAAAATCCTCTCGAGACCTGTACACCGGGTTGGTACTTGTAAAAGCTTAGACAGAGAACACAGTGGGACCACAAAGAGTGGCCTAGGGTAACGCTTTGGCAAGGCTTCAAACCTCGAGTGACTCTTACGGCTTTACTCCGGACACAATGCACAATGAATTTATTGTTTACAGCATTAGTATATTAGGTGCGGTAAAGAAGAAAGCGCCAGCTATAAACAAAAGGTTCAAAAATGTTGCTTTCGACTCTTCAAAAGAACGATACAAAAAAGAGTATTTGCTTTTAGACTCAAAACTATTGTAGTGTGTGTTAGGAGCACATGAAACAAAGTTTTAATTGCACTAAAGATTATTACTGAGCCCATTGAAGTACCATTTCTATAACTACAATTCACACACACTTAAACAAAATCCTGGTTTATCTCGAAAATATTGATTTTAAAAAAGTCTTCAGAATTTTCCGATGACCTTCAGTTTACGTCTTTGTTAATAAACTATATTATGGGCTTGGTGGAAGAACTCATTTTTTAACAATATCGAGTCTTTCACTGACTTCAAGCGTTTTACTTATGTTTTCATAAGTCCACAAGGCCGTTTAAAAAAATTCCATAAGTCATTATAAGAAATAGTGAATGTAATTAAATTATGATGATTGTCTAATTTCAACAAGACAAATCGTTATTAACATTTTATTTAAATTTTGACTACGAATTGTGATCTTTTATAATATTATTTAAGGATTAACTAAACTAGCAGAGAGATCACCTATTAAATGATCTCTTTGATTTCGAGCTAAATTAGTACTCAGGATCATGAAAATCACATTGTCCATCAAAAAGGGCGGGACCTGGCCGCTATCCACCGTTTTTTTTTTAAATGCCTATTGCCTTGCTATGTCCCGCAGACTAACATAGCTGGCTACATATTCTTAAAATGCACCAACATTTTTTATGGTAGTCAGACACTTTTTTGCATGCTATTTCCTGGACTATGAGTTCTTTACAGTATTTATTGTCATTAATAAAGTGTTGTTTCTTAGATGTATTCAAGGTTTCTAAGAGAAGTCTTGTTATATCATTGGTTTCTGATGTTTTTTTTTTTAAATAAAATAAAATAAATAAATAATGATGGTACGTCTGTTTGGCATGTATAGCTAGGGGCTAGCCATGTGCTGCTTTTCCCGGTTGCCCCATTTTTATTGTTTTACCTACTTAAAGACCCTTACTATCTTTACATGTTACTACACCCATTTTCTCTTCTAAACAAGTTTATCTTTTAACTTAGTGTGATGCAAGGAAAAGTTCTGGATAGATGCTATCAGAAAACTCATATAAATGAGTTTTCTGGAACGTAGGTTATACCTTGGTTTCCCGAGGGTTCCTTGAGTCGGGTTTATCCTCTGTCAAGATGACGCTGTCAAGCAGGTGCTGCAGTCGCGTCGCCCGTGTTAGCACGTGATGTTAGAAGTCAGGACGTGACAGCTGCTCCGACTCTAACTTTTTGCTTGGCCTATGTGTTAACAAGAGGTTTCCAGGTACGGGAAAGAGTGAAATCCTCTCTGTTAAAGTTCTCTAGTTGTTTCTCGATCTCATTAGCCTTCCTTACCACCCTGCTGTGATACCTGTTTTCAGAAGTGAGTACACGAATGTCCTTAAACATGATGAGATTGCCAGTTTCTTCAGAATGCTGAGCTATAAGCTGTGATCGTTGTTTTTCACTGCTCTTAGGGCTCGGGGGTAGCGATCAGTCTTCCAGTTTGTCCGATGTAATTTTTACCGCAACTGCAAGGGATTTGGTAGACACCGCAAGTTTTGAGATGAAGGTGATCCTCCGGCGACTTCAAGACGCCTCTTGTGGACATGCGGGCGTTGAGAGTGGTCCCTATGCCGTTTTTTCTTAGAATCCTGATGCTTATCTTATCCGTTGTCCCTTCAATGTATGGAAGATCCTTCCGTTGGTCTTCCGTCAGACCTCTTCGGATTCAATTCCCAAAGTTATAGGCATTTTTTCCTTTTTTTTTAAATTCTATTTGGCCTCTTATATTCGAACCTTTAGGATCAATGTCGCATGCACTGCGGTGCTAGGAATGTTGTTTGAGCCACAATTGTCTATTCTATTTATTTTATTTAGTAAATAATACTATTTAATTGTAAATAACAACTTTTGACGAATAACTTTGCGAAGATTAATCCAATTTACATGAACTTTTCTCTTTTAAAGAAACTTTCCACTGAAAGAAAAACACAAAGAATATTATTTGCATAAAAAATGTTCAAACCAAATAACTTTTGAATGTGGATAGGTAGAAAAAACACGGTTCTTTTAGGTCAAATCTTCCTGCTCCCAAAAAAAAAAAATTTGAAGCATATACTTCAAAAGGGCAGTGGAAAGTAAAGAAAACGTGAAATACCTCTCCACGGCCTGCCGCCACCTTTTCCTTTCTTGTGTAGCGCATTATAGAAATCGATCTTTCACGAACTCGAATGAATCCCCTTACCTCTATCCTTGTTTAACGCACAGTTATATAAGCATCTTTCTCTTTGACACTCGTGTTTTAACAAAACATTTTTTAAAAATATATAAAGATTAATTTTAATTTTAACATGGTACGCAGGCCCCAGATGCTTAATTAAGATATTAGGTAAGCTTTATATGTTAACTGTCAAACTAGGTCATAAATATCTAATACTAATAAAAACCTCTTCGACCCTCTAATTCAGGGGTCTCCAAAGTAAGGCCTGCGGGCCGGGTCCGGCCTTCGACACGTTTTCATCCGGCCCGCCGCGCCACAAAAGAAGTTATCAAAGAATCTTAACAATGAAAAGTTATAAGTTCCTCATAATCAAATTCCATTTTAAACGTCAAAAAATTTCAGCACGATCCTAATTGGGGTTTTATTTGGCCGTATTGGATAGTGCTTTTCCGATCCGGATATTCCCTACTAGTCCGATGGCTGAGTGATACTTAATCCGGCCCGTTTATACCATCCTATCCAGATCCGGCTGGAGACCCCTGCTCTAATATTCGTTGATAGTTGAATCAAAGTCAGCCAATAGTTAATAATTGTTACTCCTAAAACAATTTTTATTTTATTTTAGTTTTTGGTGTTCGTACAACTTTATATATTATGGGATATACCTAAGTCTAATACTTCTCTTGCTTCTTAAAATATTTTTAAATGTGAAACTTTAGCGCAAAAAGATACAGAAAGAAGGACAACGATCAAAATATGTATGTGTAAAAATTGTGTTTCTCTTATCATTGATCGATTTTAATTTGTTCAAATATAATTATCGGATCTTTTATACCGATAACAGTAGGAAAAATTATATATAAAAAAAAAATATATACTCGAAATAAAGCTATTTTGAATGTTTAATAAATTATATATATGTATTCACTGATTTGCATGAGGTCATCTTTATTGTATGGATTAATGGTCAATATATTTTAGTTAAAAGGCCGTTCAAGGTTTATCTCGTTAATATTACGCTGAGCAGTGTGCTTCGGTTCTCAACCCTCATTTATTTTTTATTTCCAGAGTATTTTTTGGTCCTTTTTTTCCTCTTTTTTATAGTGAATCTCAATTTCGTTTGCAACTCGGAGGGTCGTTTACTTGGTTTGAAGCATTAACTAAAAAGGGCTTTCCCGAACCTTAATATAAAACAGTGAACTTTCCTTTCGAGCATCTTTCTGATATTAAACCTTGCTTTAAACTGCTCTGCCATAGTCAAGATTTGTTTTAAAAAAAATTAAATTTTAATATCTCTACAATCAATATGTCGTCCTAGTTATAATGGTTGTACATTTCGACTTAGATATAATCTGATAATATCATTTATATTGAGCCACTGTAAGTTACCTATTTCAAAATATATATATTTTGTGATGGTTAGTGGTAGTACCCTTTTTTATTTCTAATGTATTTGTATAGGTGGATCCTCTTAAGGGTAAAATCCAAATAAACAGTTGCTTAAGTAACTGTTTATTTGAATTTTACCCTTAAGGGGATCCACCTATACTAATACATTATATATATTTTGTTAAACTACATTATATAAATGAGCAATATTACATATATATATTTTGTGGAACTGTTTGATCTAGGTTTTTACTTTCTCGTAAACGTATAAACGTAATATGTATGGAGAAGAAGTATCGTGTTCCCTCCTTTATTTCCATTGTCTATCTATCGTATCTTTTAATATGCTAAGTCTGAACTACTGAACCGATGAATTTATATTCCATGTACGTTTTCAGAAAAATCGAACTCCGAGGTGAATAGTAAATTTACCTCTGAATTTGGGAGTATGGCCCCTCCAAAAACTATAAGTAATTGTGAAAAAAACACTCTCAAACAGTTTATTGATTTTTATTTAAAATGTCCATTTAAATACTACGTTGAGTTTACATTGAGGGAATATAAGAATGTAAAAGTGAATAGCAAGGAAATGAATATGAATAACAAAAATGTAATATGTGCAGAGAAATATCATCTATCCTAAGGCGATATTAACAAATAAATTACAGCTTGAAATTTAGGAGCAACCCCCTCTCTGTGAAAGGGGGATATATTTGTATTTTATACATATTTAAATTTATTTTATTTAAATTCCAATTTCTATTTGTCACATCCGGAAAGATATAGTTTCTGAGATAATGGCGTTTAAAAGGACGTTTACCTCTATCTATGGGAATAATAAACATCTGTCCGCTGCAACTCATATTTAACTTTTTCATGTATACGATTTTTATTTGATGTATCATCTTTCACTCCTTTTATATCTCATAAAATAGAACAACATGCACAAAATATTCCGAGTACTATTGACATTTTATTATTGAATTCTTATTGTTAGTGAAAAAAAAATTACTATTTCGGAGAAACCTAATTTTCACTAGCCCTTGCTCCAATTTTTTGTTAGTTGTTTCGAAGTTTCGTAGTTACATTTAATTAACATTTTATCAAAATTTGCCATACAAATAACTCCTCCCTGGCGGGGAATCGAACCCAACCTCTCTCCTTTGCGTGTATAGCTTTTTTTCTGGAAATATAATTTTCCCCGGGATTCGTATTTTAATGGACTACGTTTAGAATTTTTAATCAAAATTGTCAGGAGTTTTTAGGGGGTAGTGCCCCTAAATGTAGAGGTGAAATGCATTTCTTCATTTTTCAGGGATATAATATTTTTGTTTATGTATGCCACTCCGTCTAGTCGTTTAGGCTCCACGCACTATGTCTGTCAGTAGTTTCTTAAAAACAGACGTTTCTTAAAAACCACTTTTTTGGACTCAGGAGACCTCAAAAAGCGTAAATCCGTCAAAATAACAATATTCCATTTTTACGCCATCACAATACTTTCTCTCTATATAAACTACATAATATAAGAAAGTAAGTTAGAAAGTTTTAAACTCTGAAAAGTAGAAGTGTTTAAAATATAGGAGAATGAAATAATCAAACAACTACCGAAATGTTCCTACCCACCGAATCAATTAATGGATAAGCAGTAGTAAATTCGTCGTTTTTTACTCTTTACTGTTACTTCAGGTCAGACCCAGCATCCACTTTTAGAGCCTAGGTAAGATAAATAGAACTCTAAGAAACACAAATATTATTCTTATTGAATATTATTGTTTGAAATCAATTCAGGGATTAAATTCCCGCAAGTTAGTAAGTTAAGTTGTAAAATGAATGAGTGCTTAATATCCGATGCTTGCTGGTTCTGAAAACCAAAAATTAATATAAACAATAAATAATTTGTATAAACATTGAACTATAAATATTAAAAATAAGAAATTGGTTATAATAAATTAAAAATATTTTTATTTGATATATTAACTTTCACCCCTTTATATCTCATAAAGTAGAACAACATACACAAAATATTCCGAGTACTATTGACATTTATTATTGAATTCTTTTTGTTATTATAAAATTTACTATTTCGGAGAAACCTAATTTTTCACTAGCCCCTCTTTATTAACATTTCTTGTCGTTATTTTAATTTATTTCAGATATACATCCTTTTATTATCATTATGATTACCTGTCAATTTCATACCAACTCTTTTTTAATGGAAAAGAACGTCCTGGGATTGACACATTCGCTATATATATATTTTAAATTTATATTAGCGTTTTCTTAAAAATTCTAAAGCTGAATATATCCGGGATAATGTAAAAAAATGTTGCTTCGTATTATGATTCCCTTGCCTTGCTTCCTTTTCATACCATCTATAATAAGAGGAAAATGTTATTTTATCCTTTGACGCGAGGAAATTAAGTACCTAGTTGGTAGGTATTGAGTTTTCCTTTCCACCTTCTTATATACTGTTATGCAAAGAGGATTTTCCGCCTGTCTTGAAAATATCCTTTTTGCAAGTGAGTTATTAACGATATATATTTGTGTGTGTGGCTGTTGTATATATATTTATTTATTTAATGTGTTTGTGCTACCTCTAGTTTAACAAGCTATTTGGAAAATCCATAAAATAAATATTATTTGGGTTATTAATATAAAAGGTCAGTATCCCTAGATCACATTTCAAACCTGAAAAATATCTGTGTTTGATTCCAAGGGGGGTGGGACACTTTTAAAGTGAAACTTCATTAGGCGAGATTTCATCCTAAATAGAGACTTCACCATTACCTTGTTGCTTCACCATTGCCAGGCTATTCGCCCCGCTTTCGCTCTTCGCAATAAGCGTAGGTATTAGCTCTCTTTTTAGAAGGAAAAATTGAGGACTTCTTAATTTCCTGTTTTTATTTGTCGTAAAGTACCTGATCTCCGACAGTACCCAACATAAAAATTTGAATCGTTAAGATAATAATAGCAGTAATGTTATGTGCAATTACCCAAACACGTGAATAATATAGAAAAGTCTCCAAAAATCATTCCTCAAAAAGAAGGGGTTGAAGTTTAAGGGGTTCATATTTTTTTTAATGGAAATGTGTCCAGGGCCGGCGCAAGGACCATGCGAGACATGCGGACGCATGTGGCGCCGCACAGTGATCGAAAATTCAAATTTAGCGGGACAAAAATGAAAATTGTATTATAGTGAATTTTTCTTTTTTTCATTCTACTCCCTTTATGGAAAGAAGCTTTGTAAGTGCAACTCCATCTTTTTTCACCATATATTCACTGTTCAGAGCCTGTGGAACCGTATTTGTAGGCCACTCAGAGCACATTAAATGTGGTAAAAAAAATGTTACTCTTTGGATGGTGCAAATTGTATCGATGATTATGTATTGAGAAAAGTATAATTTCTTTATACTTATTTTAATAATATTAGTTTTTGTTTAACTATCATCAATAAAAGAATAAAACAAAAAAAACAAAAAAAAACGGGTACTTGGTACCTCGGAAGTTTTCCTCTCATAGGAGGCCACTATTATAGAGGACTCTCCTGCTCATTATCATTTTTCAAAAATGATAATGAGGACTCTCCTGCTCATTATCATTTTTCAAATATTAATTATACATTATTTTTTACTTATTTTATTTAATTATTTAAATTTTAGCGGTATTTTGACAGATGTAAACAAACTTAAGTATCGCACTAATTAATAATTATGTTCGCTTATAACATTTAAACTAATAAATGGAATTTCATCGGGTTTTTGTTATATTTGTTCCTTATTTTTTACCGGTTCCAACGATGTGCTATATATCAAAAACGTATTTATACTTTTGGTATTATTAACCGTCAAAGTTTAAAAATTCAAAAATCGATATCTTCAAAATGGCGGCCAATATACGCAGAGTGGTACATTCAAACCAAATTTCAACTCGATCAGACCCCTTTTCGATTATTTAAATTTTGCTGACTCAGCAAACTGGGTTTAAGATGGCGGAAAATGTTGATTTTTCTGGGCAGCAGCACAACTACGTGAAAGGACTAATTTTTGTACCAACTTTCAACTCAAAATCTTAAAAACTGTGGGAGTTATGCGTGACACAGACAGACAGACAGACATCCAGCTAAAAACCACTCAAATCGTCGAAGAATGTAAGGAAAAGTAAAATTATTACACTTATAAAAAAAATACTTTAAGATTTCAAAAAAGAGAATTATGATTGTTTTAAAAATTAATAGTGTAAAAAGAAATTCTGAGTATTGAAGAAATACTAAAAGTAAATTTAATTTAATTTCAAAACTATAAAAGTTAAATATATTAATATATATATATATATATATATATATATATATATATATATATATATATATATATATATATATATATATATATATATATATATATAATATAAAATATATTTATATTTATATATATAAATTAAAATAAGAGAAGAAAAAACCAGAAACTTAGATATGCAAAAATACAAAAATAATACTCAAAATTTCGATGAAATCACCATGTATCTTAATTATAGGCAAAAATATGCAGTAAAAGTAAAATTATTCTATAAGTAGACAGTTGAAAGAAAGTATCCAATGGTATAACTCATAATAACTTTCAATAACTCAGAAGTTCTATACCAATAATGAAAAACTTTTTAGAATAATTATACTTTTTAAGATGAGGAGTAAATAGTACAAATATTCCTATAAAAACTTTATAAAATTGCATTGTATAGTGATTCATTTCCTTTTCATACCTTGTTGACAAATTATCATACTGAATGGTTGTAAAAAAAACTTTCAAGACAACTAATAAACGATGTGTTAACTACAGAGAGTATTAATGGAATACAGATAAAAGAAATTATATCATTATAACACTGCTTCTGCTAGGTACAAAGTACTGTCTAATGAAAATATCAAACAAAAAAACGTCATATTTTTATATCTGGACATATATAGTCTTTATATCACGTTTTACACAATAATTAAATGAGTATTGTAAATCTATTTTTGTCCCGCTAAATTTGAATTTTCGATCACTGTGCGCCGCCCGGGACATGGCGCTGGCGAAGCCAGCGCCTTCCCAAAAGATTTTTTTAAAATTTATTATAATAAATAAATGTATTATTATAATAATATATTCAGTAAAACCTGACTAAACGGTCATAACGAAATAGAAACTGCAGGAATGTTAAATGTTCTCTAAAGGATTATACCTTGTCCAAAACGGAAACGTGTATAAAGCGGGAACGGAAAGAAATTCTGGGCAGGAATATTGAACGAACGTAGTCAGTTCTTCATTTAAGAGATTTGGGATTTGAAATGTTTGTGTGTTTGTTTAGCCTCAATCATAACTGGTGTAAAAATGTATCGATTTGAACGAAATTCGGCACACAAGCACATCTCATAAATTGTGACAACTGCATAGCTTTTAAAACTTCCATACACTAAATATTTTCAAAATGGCGGCCAAAGTGGCGGACATCTAAAAAGAAGTTTTAATCAGCATGACACGTTGTACATCGTTTTAAAGTTATTCAAGTGTAGGCAAAGAGTAAATAACTGTTCAAATTTCACATTCAATGTGAAATGTGATACATCGTTTTAGGGTCTTTAATTACAATTTCACATTTAATATTTTCAAGATGGCGACCAATTAGACAGAAGACTAAAAAAAGTTTTAATCGGCGTGGCATGTTATACATATACATAGTTTAAAAGGTCTTTAAGAATAGGAATAGAACTCGTAAAATGCAGTGCGCTTTGAAGCTACATAATCGAAAGTGTGAAGACATTTTTTGGACAAGAGATCGAAAAATGGACATAATGGTGTCATTATGCAAAGCAACTGACAGAAAACGTTGGAATTAAGTCCAGAATTCACTGATGAAGTTGTGGTGAGGCCAAGAAAGAGTAAACTACAATTTTCTTACGAGGGTAAAGATGAACCTGGGATTTTCATCCAACCTCTGGGAAGAAATCTTTTAAAGTAAATTATTTTGTTGTCCTCAACACTGCAATAAATTCTTTGACAAAGAGGTTTGAACCAATGGAAAACAAAAGCAAAAATTTAAAATTTCTCTGACATTTAACAACAAGAGAGATGTGAAAAAGTTATCAGATAACAATGCAGAAACCTATACAGTAAGTATTGACGGCAGATGATATCTATGGGGGAACTGCTGAGAGAAATCACAATTTTAGCTCCAATGTTGTCCAAAGATAGTTGCCCTAAAATAGCATTAACTTACTTAACAAACTAACAGTGTAATTTACATTTTTCCTAATGTGTTTGTGATATTACGAATTCTGCTTACCTTCCCAATATCAGTGGCCAGCAGAGAAAATATTTTTTTTTTTAAATCAAGATTATAAAAACTACCTGCGGTCAACTATTTGCCAGGACCGACTAAGTGGTTTAGCAATGTTGGCGCTAGAAAACCAACTTCTAAACACTATCAATACCGATTTAATTAAAAGACTTTCCCAAGCTAAAAGCTAGAAAAGTATGTTTTTAAATGTTTTATTGCAAATTTGTTAACACATTTTTTTTACACACGTCAGCAAAAAAAACAGTACATGTATAAATTAATTTGTTTATGTAATCCCCTATTCTTATGTTTTCATCAAAAGTTGTGTAAATATTTTGTTGAGTGTTAAATATATATTTATGTTAGATATAGGTTCTAGTGAGGATTTTGTTAAAATTTACAGTTATGCATCGGTACATATTGGCGTCAAATCTAGATCTCGCATGTCCCAAAAAAAACCCTTGAACCGGCCCTGAATGTGTCATGAGATAAATATAAGAGTAGAACGCCCTGAGTACACATTTATACTTGGTTTGGTTTTTGTTTCAATGCATCATTGTGTCATTGTCCTTGAAAATTGCGTTTTTATGCCCCCCCCCCTTTATTCTTTGTTAACAATTTAACGAAAAAATTAAAAAATATCTCCCCCCCCCCCCCCCCCCAGAAAAACAGATCGTAATAATATTATTACATTTAGACACTAAGAATTCAATGACTTTTTATCATATTTAAAAAATAGTTTATGTTATAGCTGAAAAAACTTACAAAAGGCTACTATCTTTAAAACGGTTGGATAAATTGTACTGGCTATCGTACAAGTCCGAGATTTTTATATTTATTAGGTCTGAGGCAAATTTCACCATTCATTGCCTAACACCCCTCCCCCTTCTTAGTGGACTATAAGTGTGTGACATCTTGGCATATTTGTTTTAATCAAGTAAGGTAAAGTTAAAGGAAGAAAACTTAGATACAAATCTGAAAGAAAATTTAGTCATTATTAATCTACTTCAAAGTTAAGAAAGGTTAGAAGTAAATTATATGATTCACTATAAATTTCATTAAGAAAGGAAGGAAAATAATCAACTAGTATTATATGGTGTTGTTAAAAATTATATTAGTGCTTCCGTTAGTTACAGAATTTTATTATTCAACAAACAGGTGGAGTGAAAGCAATGAAATAAAATAAATCATAAAATAGGGTGGAAACAAAGTTTTTTTTTTTGTTTGGTAAAAATTAATCTTATTTTAAATTCAACTCATTTTTCGTTCCCCTACTTTTTATAGATATAATATTTTCAAACTAGTGATATGTATATGCAAATTAGTTTATTTATTTAATTTAATAAAAATTCCTATTTTAATATGTTAATAAATTAAGATATAAAAATAAAATACGTTATAGGATGATAACTGGAATAATATTTATTTATTCGTTGATTTATTTTTTTAAATAATCACTTGATTAATTTACTTATTTATGTATTTATACACTTGTATATGTATTTTTCACACACACACACATGTATATATATATATATATATATATATATATATATATATATATATATATATATATATATATATATATATATATATATATATATATATATATATATATATATATATATATATATATATATATATGCAATATTTTTAATGATAAACATCATTTCAGCTATTAAATTTCATTTTTAGTCACACATTAATTCGTTAGAACTTAAAAATAATAATATTTAATTAAAAAAAGAAAATGTTAGAGCTTGTATAACTACTGTTTTGTATTAGATAACTATGAGTGCAAAATTCCTTAAAGTTTACGCATTTACTGAGCTTCAAAACGATACTATTAATTTTAAAATATTGCAACTTAAAGTATCCGAAATAGTGATGAAATTAAAAAAAAAAAATGTGCTACTGTAAGCTGATTTAGGGTTGGGGGGAATGGGAAGTGCCCTGAAAATGCAAACGTCGGGTGATTTTTTTTCATTTTCTTTTAAGTTGCTCCAGTATAATAAAAAGTTAAAGTCAGAGTTTAGTCATAGTGCCCGTGTGGTACCAGTCATGGCACCAATGATACTACCGTCATTGTGAAGTCATAGCACCTGATGAATCTTATAATTATTAAGGGTGTAATAATTTATTTTTATTACGATAATTAATTTTTTTTTAATAATATTCTTTGTAACATAACCAAAATTGTGCTGTATTAATTGAATTTTCTTATTACTTTTTTTAAATAAAAAAATCCTTAAAGATGAAATAGAAAAGTGTAATAATAAAATAAGCCGACCTTTTTTATTTATAATTAACACTTCTGTAATTATTATAACAAATGTTCAAAAAGGTGCCCTCCTTCATTTATCTCATAACTCCCTCTGCCAGGACAATTAACCAGTGTTTTACCCCCATCCAAACTTCTCAATGACGCTCTAATATTGCCAGTGTTCACCTTCTTACTAGCAACCTGACCATTAGGAGTTGCTTTACCACTTTCTACGGTTTTCCCTGCAGTCCCTGGGGTTTTACCACCTTGAACACTTTTCACCGTTGCTTTACCAATACTAGGAGTAACAGTTGTTGTTTTAACATTATCTGTATTGCTCACTGCAGCTTTATCACTTTCTGCTTTTTTCACAGTTGTTTTCCACCTTCTGCATTCTTCTCGCAGTTGTTTTACCAATAGGACTAATAACAGTAGTTCTATCACTTTCATCAATTTTAGCTGCTGTTTTACCACTCTCTGCATTCATCACTTTAATTATATCACCATCTGCTGCTTTGACAACAACTTTATCACTATTTGTGTTTTTCACCACTGTTTTACCAGTACTCAAACAATTACCTGAATTTTTATCAACTTCTCTACTTTTCCCCGCACTCGTGTCGATACCTTGGGTTTTCTTTTCAAGCTTTTTTGGATGGCTCATATTATTATCTTTCGTTGGCTTCTGATCGTATGTTGTGATTGTCACATTATTATTTTGTATAGTCGCTTGACTTCTTGTTGTTATGTCAATTTCATCAAAACCAAGATAAGTAATAATAGTATATAATTTTTTGGTAAATTTGCACTTGAGCACCCACTTATTTATAATTCGGGTTTTTTTTAAACTGTTCCTTTTTACATTTTAACAACTATTTACGATGTACCGTGTCGATAAAATCAATAGTTTATTTTTAAAAAAATATATAAAATATCCACTCACGTACATACGGGAAATGATGGGAAAATAGGGGTTTTTAAGGGTGGGGGATTCACTCAAGATAGCTTAAAACATCAAAACTGGTGGTATAAACACGTAAAACAAAATAATAGCAACATAAAATTATAGAATAATATAAATAATTCAATGCATATTGTATAAATGTGATGGCGCGATGTTATAACTCATCATGTAAACAAAACAATTCTTCGGATTCTTCATTAAAAAGAAGAATAATTGGCGTTTTTTTAAATCCAGCAGACAAGAACACTCGCATACATACGCTATTCCCACACATTGTACAATTGATATGATTAATCGATTATTACTTGTAGATCGATATTTACATATCAATAAAGAGCACACTTTTATATACAAAAGTGTGATGTTCCTTAGTCCCAATGTACAGTAGACTAAATATCCCTTTGTCTTAATAGTCATTAAGACAAAGGAATATAAAGAGGAGAGTTTATTGCCCTTAATCATCAAACAATCTTTTAGACTAAGGGATATCCAGTTCTATGTGTTTTGGGACTAAGGAACATCACACTTTTGTATACAAAAGTGTGATGTTTCTTAGTCCCAATGTACATTAGGCTGAATATCCCTTTGTCTTAATAGTCATTAAGACTAAAGGAATATAAAGAGGAGAGTTTATTGCCCTTAATCATCAAACAATCTTTTAGACTAAGGGATATCCAGTTCTATGTGTTTTGGGACTAAGGAACATCACACTTTTGAATACAAAAGTGTGATGTTCCTTTGTCCCAATGTACATTAGACTGAATATCCCTTTGTCTTAATAGGCATTAAGACGAAGGAATTTAAATAGGAAAGTTTATTACCCTTAATCTAACAATACATTAGGACTAAGGGATATCTATTTATATGTGCTTTAGGACGAAGGAACATCACACTTTTGTATAAGAAAGTGCTGAAGATTTGAGCATAAGGACTGTGACAGAGCATAAAGAGAAACAGAAGGAGAATTCTTTGACGAGTCTTAAATGTACCGCTACAAACGTGATGACTCTTTGAACACACGTTTCGATATCGATATATATTCTCCTATTATATCGATAGTCACTGTTATCTAATCTACTAATAACATTTACTACGTTCATGTATATAATGGCCGACGAAGATTTTTTGAGTGTTTTAACGATGTATTTTTTTCATTATAAAACATTTATTTACGAAGAATACTGTCTTTTTTTATAATTGGCATCCAATTCCAAGGTTTTTAGCTATCCTGAGTGAATCCCCCACCCTTAAAAACCCCCATTTTCCCAACATTTCCCGTATGTACGTGAGTGGATATTTTATATATTTTTTTAAAAATAAACTATTGATTTTATCGACACGGTACATGGTAAATAGTTGTTAAAATGTAAAAAGGAACGGTTTAAAAAAAACCCGAAGTCAATCGGACAATTATAAATAAGTGGGTGCTCAAGTGCAGATTTACCAATTTTTTTTGTATGTCAACTATACTACTGTCATAATCTAATTGTAGTAAAATTTCTTCATCTGTCTCATCTTCAATTTTTTGTAATTCAGTTTCGTTATTTGAGGATAATTGTTTGATTTCTTTCCTTACATTTATATACCGTTCGTAATAATTGATTAATTTATTTTCAATATATATTAATGTGATTCTATTCACGGTTTCAGATGTTAACTCTTCTTTAGTAAGAGTTATTGTTTCCACTAACCTTCTCTTAATTTGTCCTGCGGACTTCCTCAAGCTCGATATTTCCATTTTATTTTATTACTAGGTCACTTGATTACACTAGGCCACTTCCAAAACTTGATAACTTTTCAACTTCTTGATTACTAATCAAAACCTGATTGCAATCTACACGCAGTCTGCTACCATGTGAAAAAGGTCGAAACAAATTTGACTACTTTGTTCAATCTTTTTCTATTTAATTATTTTTCTTGGTTTTTGTTTTATTTTCATTCAATTCACAATTAACAATTTAATAATCAATAATAAACTAAAATATTTTCTTTTTACATTGAGTGACATGACAATGTCACTTACAAGTAATAAGATAATTCAATTAATACTGTACAATTTTGGTTTAGTTACAAATTAAATTATTATAAAAATAATTAATTATCGTAATAAAAATAAATTATTACACCCTTAATAATAAGATAAGACCCCTTATATTATAAGACTTTATAAGATTCATCAGGTGCAATGACTTCACAATGACGGTAGTATCATTGGTACCATGACTGGTACCACACGATAACTATGACTAAACTCTGACTTTAACTTTTTATTATACTAAAGCAACTTAAAAGAAAAAAAATCACCCGACGTTTGCATTTTCAGGGCACTTCCCATTCCCCCAACCCTATCTCAGCTTACAGTAGGACATGTTTTTTTTAAATTTCATCACTATTTCGGATACTTTAAGTTGAAATATTTTAAATTTAATAGTATCGTTTTGAAGCTCAGTAAATGCGTCAACTTTAGGGAATTTTGTACCTATAGTTATCTAATACAATATATTAGTTATACAAGCTCTAACATTTTCTTTTTCTAATTAAATTTTATTATTTTCAAGTTCTAACGAATTAACGTGTGACTAAAAATGAAATTTAATAGCTGAAATGATGTTTATCTTTAAGAATATTTCATGCTCTTTCAGGTGGTATATCATTTATCATTCTAGCTTAATTACTTCCAATGATATTGCCAATTTATTAAGTCAAAGTCACGTTTTACAAAAAAAAGTTAAAAATAAGATAGCTAGAAAACAAATGAGAATAGGACCATGGTTTATAGAACTTTTTTTTACTCCAAATTAACTGTACTATCACATCCCAAAGTTTGTCGGTCCTGAGGACACCCTGTATATATATATATATAAAAAAAAAAAAAAAAAAAAAAATATATATATATGTATATATATATATATATATATATATATATATATATATATATATATATATATATATATATATGGATATTTTATTATTATTGCTCTTGTTATATTTGAATACTTAGTTGTGACGTCACTGCCCCTCCACACAAGTCAAATGTTTTGTTTTGTTGACATCTCCTGTCATTCGTATTTATATAGTTGTTAACGAATATACAAATGTTTTACACTCGTATAGTTTATTAATTATTACGTTGTTAAACAATACAATAATGGCGACGAGGATAGAAGAGAACCTAACGAACATGGAGGAAACAGCATTTACTCATTAAACGAGTAAGTACATTAGATTAAGAGGTAGTATTAAGGGTCTGATCAGTAGGTTGGCCTCTAGAGTAAAAGCGATAACGTCTTGGACAAGAACAGACGTCGATATTAGACTTGCTAGTTTAGAAAAGTATTACGACAAAGTTAATGAAATTCAAGAGACTATAGAAGAGTATTCAGAAACCGACGAAACGTTAAACAATAATAGAGAGTATCGATATTCAGTTGATGAACAATACATTAATCTTAAAATCGAGTTAGAAAATATTAAATTAACACAAGTATTGGAAACAAATGAACAAGGTTCTAGCTCTAAATCTAATAATGCGAACAATACAATAAAGAACATAAGTTTTACTCCGTATCAACACGACGATCATACTAAATGTTTTTTACTACTTAACGCTCTAACACCACAGATTCATGAGAAACTACTAGATTTATGTGCTCCTGATGTACCCAATAGATAAAAACTACAATGAAGTAGTAAATATTTTAAAAGATTATTTTGACTCACAACAAAGTATGAAGATTAATCATAAAGTTTTAACTGTAATAGAAATAAACTAGCTGAGCTTTATTTGATCTATATGCCGAGCCTTCCAATTGCTTCTAATTTCGTTCTTTTATAAATAATCTTATTAAGGTCTTCGTGTTAATTAGGAGTAATATACAATACTTGGTGAATAGACAGTATAAAAATAAAACTTTCTGAATAACTTCTTACGACACATTTTGCATCTTGTTTAATCTGGCTATGGAAATCTTTCTTGTCTAAATATTAAGATTACTTCTGAAGGGGATGTCATTATCTCTCGTCGTATCTTTTTCTCTAGTGGATGGACAAGGCTCCAGGCATCACGTCTCTTTTTCCACGTCAATTTTATCTTCAATCTTCCCCTAAACCAGAACTCTCCTCTGCGCCTTAACGTTTTCGCTGATTTCGTCTTTAAGGGAAAGACACTTCTCTTGCTTTCCCTTCCTCGTGCCTCGGAGCAATTTTCTTCATGCTCCCCTCGCGCAGTTGAAGACAATTGCTTCCATCTCGGTTGAATGGGACTTGGCAGGGTGGGCTCTCTATAGCCCTCGCCAGGCTCTCTCTTATATTCCTAGAGTTTAAGACTGTTAGGGGCGAGGAAGTTACTGGAAGAAGTGAAGCACCTCTTTCTCATCACAGTCACCCCTTGTGCTTTTTATTGCTCTCTCACTTACTCCAATGTTCTTTTCACCCTCATATATTTTCTTCCTTTATTACGTCACTGCTTTTGCGCCCATCAGGAATCTGCTTTTTATGATAAAGGAAAAAGAAACATGAAAAGTAGAAAGAAGAAATTGACTTTGTCTTTATGGCGAAGGAAGCAAAAAATGAGTGTTATAAAAAGGCTCTTCTTTAATTCACCTTGTTGTCTGGTTTTTATCATTGTATTTCTTCTAATATAAACTTAACTAAACTCCGTTTTTTCTAAAAAAAAAAAAAAAAAAAGATATGAAATAAACATTTTCTCGTCTATAAAAATATTACACGATTACTTCTTTGTTCCTTAAATTCATTTCTGTATAACCTTCCCTATTCCCACGATATAAATTGTTTTAGAGTAATATCAATTATCGTAGTTTCTATCGGAAAGGAAACATTTCTTTGCTAGTTATGGTTTTCAAACTTTTCTGATGTAATAATATAATTTCGGTACAAGTCGTTTTATACTATTCTATACTCTTGATAAAAGTTTATTGTTCGTCCTTTTGAATCACATCTGGTGAGAATTGTTGCTCCATCAACCGCTATTAGGCTGTAATTGTCTTTCTTGCGTAGAACAAATTTTAACTTGCTCATAACTTTATCAGTAGAGTTGTAGATAATCGAGAAAAAAAATTGTTTCTTTGAGGGGCGTAGCAATTTTCTAAAACCAGACTTTAGAACAAATTATTGGGAACTGGAGAAAGTTTAGTAACTGTTAGTATAGTTAAGCCAGGGATGACCCTCTTCAAGTGTAGGAGAAACTTAGGATATACTATGTGCTACAGCTCGAGGAAGCATAACGAAATTAGTCGGGTAACCCTAACATATTGGAAGTTAGAAGTCTGCCTCCTCATCTAATGTATATAGGTAAGTTCTTAGTAGAGGGAAGACTACTTGCCTCACAGCCAATCAAATTAAAGTGAGGTTCAACGTTTCCTTGCCCCAGGTAACAGTTAGCTCCCACCTTGCACTAAAGCAAGTCTACCTTTTACTAACCCCCTCATTCTGCCTTAGAAGATTTATATCGAATCCCTCAGTTAATCCTTTCGAAGCCCTCTTCCCATAAGAATTTAAGGGGGTTAGCCCCCACAACCCTACTCGGACCCTTAAAATGAGGCAAACTCACCTCATGCCTCACTTTCTTTTGCGACTCTCTCTAACCTTTATACTTCCTACACTTTTTATTCCGTTGCAAAATAAATCTTTTGAATCCCCCTTCTACTATCTTCTAGAGTAAACAATTTTAACAAATTGAGACCCTGTCCCTTTTCACGGCGCAGCAACACAGAAGAAAATTAACTTAAACTTGTCTCGGCTTTCTCTCTCCCCTATTCTATTTTTGTTGCTTCCTTTACATAATCAACGAAAATCAGCTTTCCCTTGATGTTTTCTTTTAGGTAAAATATTGAAGCGAATGCTTTAACGAATCAGCTTTTCTTTAGAAGCTACCTTTTTCTAGTAATTTTATTTATCATTCCGAGAAATACAATTTTATTTTATGTGCTAAAGAAAAAAGACCCCCTAGAAATTTGGAACTCTCTAAATAGCCAGCTCAGCCCTAAAATAAGCCGCTTCTTATAGAAAGAAATACTACTTAGTTTGTTCTAAAAAGTATTCAAAATATTGTTTTTGTACTAAATTATTTATTAATGGTTTATCTTTTATTACCAATGATTTATCTTTATGATTAGTAGTTTTTTACCTAGATGAATTCAAAATTAAATCTAAACATAATAAGTAATAAACTAATTTTTCTGTGGCGCAAAGCATGTTGAGCACCTAGGCCTGCCATAGAACTTATTCAACTACGTATATACATCTATAGTAAACACATTATACTTTTTAACTCTGACAGCTTGGGAAAATCGAGAAAAAAAATGGGAGGAGAGTGTATGAGAGCTTGAGATTTTGGCGGGTAATAGGTCATTGCCCGATCTATTACCCGCCAAAATCTCAAGCTCTCATACACTCTCCTCCCATTTTTTTCTCGATTTTCCTAAGCTGTCAGAGTTAAAAAGTATAATGTGTTTATTATAATGGATGACACGGGGTTAGTATGACTTATTATCACCTGTGTGGATCTTACAATTGACATGTGCAACCGGATAGACGCCGCTTTACAAAAGCAGTTCTAGCCTTTGCCAGAAACGGGAATTGAACCCGGATCTCAATTGAAATCAGCCATTCTTTTGTTGCTATGATTTTCTAGTGCTAATAATTTAAATAATAGTATGCTTTCTTCCATTATATCAGTTGAATCAGTTTTCATTTAACTGAGAGCGTTGCGCGAAAGGTTTTTTTAATATTGCATGGCATCTCTGTTAGACATTTTAACAGGAACAAAATCTCTGTTGTATGTAAATAAATTTGATCGCATAACTTGCGTTGAGCCCTTGTAAAACACATAGAATGTCTACCAAAGTACGTGATACTCAGATTATCTTCAACACTACATGAATGTGCACTAACCTGATTTACCATAACTGTAGCTAAATATTATTTAGCTTTACTAACAGACAAGTTGTCAACAGAACAATACATACATCAATACGAATAATCTTATAATCTAAAGCAAATCATAGCACCACAATAATCACCTTAGAAACCACAATAATCTAAATATATATAGGAATCAGCCCCTCGGCATTAATTTATTATTGTTTTCGAGCTTACCGAAGGTAACTGAAGCATTGTGATAATTTAAATGTATCTAAATTAAATTTCCGCAACTGCAACGCGTTTCAGGCATCAAGGGACTAGATATTGTAAATCTGCAATTTAGATTCCAAAGATTTTTTGTAAAGAGTTTTATCTCTGACTGATTTTTTCTTATCTAGAAGAAAAAAATTACTTGCATACGAGTCTGCAAGACACTGAGACATTTTCATGTAACGCTTTTTGGTGTCGTTTTTTGGTAACGCTTTTGAGTTTATGTGCCTAAGTAAAGACATGAAAATGTCAAAAAAAAATTAAGCGTTCAGTTTTCGCGTTTGTATATTAGGAATTAAATCGAACATATGTTGTGCACGAAGAAAGAAAGTACTTTTCTTCTTTACAAGTTTATTAAGAAGTAATAATTTAGCTTCTTCACCCATATTTTTATAATTAACGCAAAAACGTATAGTATAAAAAGAAGAGTAAAAAATAAATTTTATGTATGTAAGTTTATTAGGAATAACATTTTAAGGGTTATGGTGTTTGTCTGGTGCAAATCAGAGCAGTAGAACTGAAGTTGTAGTTGAGGGGGAAGGGGGGGGGGGGGGGCGCTGGGAGAGAGAAGAAGTCGGGGCGTAGAGCCAGTTACCGCGCTAAGTGAAGATGTAGCCCCTAAGATGGTGAGCCCGCGGGGGGTAGGCTGAATGCTCTCTCTACAACCCTCTAGACTCTAGACCAGTGGTTCTTAACCGGGGGGACCTCGAAAGGTATTTAGGTACTACATTTATAACATTTGGAAATTTTAAGCGGGCCGTAGTTACCAAAAGGTTAAGAAACCACTGCTCTAGACTTGATTAAACGATTAAGTGAACTGTAGTAATGATTAAGGGCGAGTAAAATATAAAAACTAGAATTTAATAATATAGTCGTGTAATTAAAGAACGTAACATACAATAGAATAGACATGACCCGACTAAGGCTTACTCTTATAAAGACTCAATACAAGGTATTACCTACATAAGAGGGGAGAAGAGTGAGTCCAAGGTGGGGGAACAAGGCGCAAAGGGAACCAACCTGTCCAAGGCCAAGCAAACATGCCTATAAGGACGGTAAAAACTCGAGATTAAACAAGACTAGACTATGCAAGTTGGAACTACCTCCTGCAAAGGCCTAGTTTCCTGCTAGCAGTGGAATTCTTTTCGACTTTCTTCGGCCCTGCGAAGCGCGGAAGGCACAGCTGGGGACTGGACCTGTTATACTTTTCTGAGTTTTTAAGTTGAAAGTAACGTAACGCTTTTTGAGTTATGTTCCATAGCCTAAACATGAAAATGTCAAAATAATAAGTGAAATACATTTGGCTGCATACTCAGTGGCTCGTGTAATTTTGTGACTGGATTTATAGCCAGTCGTTGTTGTAAGTTATCGGGTCTGTTCCGATCAGATGTAACATTGAGCAACAAGAAGAAGCTGTGGTCTATGTGTGTACTACCAGTTCTGTCCTACTATACAGTGGACTCTTAAAGAAGACATCATTTGGAAACTTTGAGTGGCACAAAGATGATGGAAAGAGGCATGATGAAAGTCAATAGGAAAGATAGAATGAGAAATAGCTGAATCAGACAACAATCAGGATTAGACGACGTTGGAAGTGTAGTTATGGAAAGAAAGTGGAGTTCGGCTAGTCATATTTCGAGGACAAAATATGACAGATGGACCAAAACGTTAATAGATTGACACTCAATAGATTAAAAAAGGAATGGAGGAAGACAATGTATAAATGGGATGAGGGAATGAGGAAAGTTAGTGGAGGAGTCATATGGCAAAGGGTAGCGAATGCTAGAAAAGAGTGGAAAAGGTTGCAGAAAGTTTATATAGATGTATGCCATTTTAGCAATTAATGAAACAAAGAATTTTTTTAAATACATAGATCAATGTAAAAAAGAAGACCGCGCGGGAAAGTAAAAAAAAAAAAAAAAAATACTGTGGAGAACCAATGAGAGCTAAAGATTTTTAAAATCCTAAAGTCTCATTGGCCCCACCTCATTTTTTCGACTTTCCCGCGCGGTCAACACACTATATGCTATATGGTACAAAATTTACCTATGTGTGCTGAGGATAGAGAATATGAAACTCCCACCTATGCTGCCCAGCATTGCCAGTCGTAGTCGTTCCCTTTAAAGAGTTTAGCTATAACTCCTGACCTTCAGTAAGTCTGTCTGTATATTAAGGGTATTGAAGGGTAAGGGAAAGGATTATCTTCATCCAACTAGGGTTAATTCAATAGAATCATCATTATGTCTTAGTCTCTAAAAAAAAATGAAAAAGAAATACATACAACAAATAAATTAATAAAATTGAAATTGTTTGGCTCGTGGTTTCCGTAATTTAAACACCCGCTTCTATTGAGCATAAGAACACTGACAAACATTATAAATACTTAGTTATATGCTATCAATATTATTATTGTCATATAATCTTTAAACTATTCCTAAATTTATTATTTGCAACTATTAGAAAATCTGTCTTTACAGAAACAAGTGATTACAGTAAGCCTGTATGCATAACTCTTTCTTTCCTCATCATAGTATTTTCCTTTCTTTCTTTCTTGACTTACTTCCAGAAAAACACACTAGACTCTATTCTTTGATGGAGGAGTATTGAAGAGGTAAAAGTATAATGGCTTCAATGTGCTTGTATATTATGACCTTAATGCCTCTTGTCTCTTGATTTCCTTTCTCTTAAATATAGATCGTGTGAAATTACATCATATGTTAACCTAAGTACTACCTCATCTTTTTTCACTTACCCTTCTTTCAAATTGTGTTTAACCTTATTGCCTTATTCGTTTATTAACTACTTAAAACTGTTCTTTTAAAATTTCACGATTTTTCTCATACGAAGTTCATAGTTCCAAAGAATAAATAATACGGAGATTATTGGGCTCAAAAAATACATTTTTTTAAAAAATATTTGTATACTTACTGATTTAGTCAGATCTTCTTCTACCGGTAGGTTTACAGAATGAACAAAAGGATTTCCATTTTTTGCTATTTTTTGGACATGGTCCTTGCTTGTTGATGAGACGATCCTCGATCGATGAGATGTTATCCATCCAAGTCGTCCTTCTTCTTCCTTCATAACGAGTTCCTAGGACTTTTTTGGGCTATCTATCCTTTTCCATTTTTTGCAAGTGCCCAAACCATCGTAACTGGGCATTTTTTACTGAGCGTAGGATGGGCAGCACTTCCAATCCTAGCCTTATGGTGGTATATCTGATTCCGTCTCTTGGAGTTTTATCGGCAGCTTTTCTTAAATATCTATTTTTTTTCTTTTTTAATAATAAATAAATTTATTAATAAAATATTTACAAAGAACATTTTTTGTTTCGATTACATCAGGGCCAGTATCAAACATAGTAGGTATTTGTTTTTTTCCTCGGCCAACAAGGTTTATATAGAAGATACATTTATGCTAAAGTTAGATATCCATAACAAAGGGGGGGGGGGGGGATAACATAACCCCTTTAACTTAATGGTTACGATGAAGGTTAATAAAACATAATTAGACTGAATTTTAACAATATTGAGTGATTTGATCAACAATGACTAGATACATTTTATAATGAAATAAATAATATTGTAATTAACACATAGTATATACTGTCTAGAAGTACATGCGTTTAATTCTCTAATGCTTGCATTTTTTGCATCTATTTCTTAGATCACTGCTATTTGAGTGACCTATATATATTTTTTATTAGTTTGTTAGCCTGATTGTCTTGACACTGCCTGATAAATGTTTGGGTTAGCTGGAAAATAAATTGTTGGACATTCGGCAGATTTAGCCTATTGTGCATTTCTTTAATTTTTGTGAATAAAAAAAACTGCCAATTATTCGACAGCATTTATTTTGTAGTGTACTTATATATATATATATATATATATATATATATATATATATATATATATATATATATATTAAATTGTACTTTTTTCAGCATTTTTATCATTACCTTAACTGTGATATGATTTAGCTTTAGCTGACACAATCTATTCAAAGTCCATTTCAAATACTCCCCTTCTAAGTTTTATTTTTATAATTGACAAAATAAACAAATAATAACACGATAAAATACTTCTATATTTGTTGTAAATTACCTTTTTATCTGGTTTTGCTCCCATTTATTGTTTAGGCCTATAGGGTATTAAATTAACAAGTTCCTTTTGCAATAGTTTGCCTCGTCTTGAAGCATCTTCAGGCCTAAAAGAATATTATTTTTTATATTTAATTTTTAATATTATATTATTTTGATATATTATTGTGAAAAGATCGTCCCGAGACTTCCCGGGTCCAAACCTACCGTTTTATATATTTTTATTCAATTTATATTTGATCCAGCGGCTAAAAATAAAGAATAAGTCACTGCAAGTGAATTTTTTTTTTTTATGACTTGAATATTCTGTCAAATAGTGTGCCTACTAGTGTGGCACATAGCTTCCTCGCATTCTGTTACTGATTTTTTAAAACCCACTATTGTCTAATTAATTTAATTTTTTCCCTGCTTTTATTTTAAATTTCAAAATCGATTTGATTTTTTAAATGAACGAAAGCGCAGATGGTTGACATTTAATATTAAACTATCTGTGGGCTGCATTCGAATCCCTATTTCTTAAATATCAGTTGAGTACTTGTAAAGGTATAGGTGTAAATAAATCTATATTTGTGCACATATGGAAAAGAAACAAATGGGCGTAGAAGGTTGAAACTTATATTGGTCCAAAAATGGACTAATTATGACCTACTATCCAAATTTTTATTAAAATCGGACCAGTCATTTTTGAAATATGATGGTGAGTGACAGACAGACCCGAGACCAAAAATGTTTTCCTTCACGTTTGAAACGGATTTCTATCTTGAAATATTTGAAATCGGAGGCACAAAAAAGTCCGTTCTTCGGAACGATATCATAGCTTCAAGTTTATTTACGATATAAGATTAAGAATAACCATTTATTGCACGTTTGCTTATAAGGTTTAAATAAACAAAATGTGACTGGAATAATAATAAATGTATATAGTAGAGTGATGACTTCAAAATGCAATGAAAAAGTGTTTTCAATCAGAGTTTAATTACTTTTACCTCTAATAAAAAGCCAGGTTCATAGAATATATAGATAGAAATAATTGTTTTTAATGGCGATAGAAAATGCGGTTAGAAATAAAAAGATGGGACTATTGAGGTAGGAAGTTGTAGAAGTGAGGTTATAGAAGAGTAGGTTATGTCTCTTAGGGTAAAGGCTCTGGCATGGAGTCAATTTCCTGAAGCTTTCTAGCTATATAAAGATAAAGGATTGTCTTTCCTCTCTTGTCGAAGGTTGCTTCTGGAATCCCTTTCTTGTTGTTTACGACAAAGGATCCAAAGCCGAGGATCCCGGCTTCGTCTGAAGGGAGGATCTCGAGAAGCCCGGTTATTCACAGTACTCTAGGAATTCCACAACGAATATTCCTCGGCTTCTGACATTCCGTCCCACCTTTGTCCCTCTCTCCTTTTTCTAGGACAGGATTTTTAAACTCCCTTTCAGGTATTTTCTGCAAGTCGTAAAGGAAAGCTTTTAATCTGAAATGTCTATTACTACGACACAATCCATGTTATCATACAATCTTCAAATAATAATTTACTGTAGTGGCTTCTTGACATTTTATGTTACAAAGCGTGTGGGTTTCTTTTAGCTCGAAGTTTGGTTTTAGAGTTTACTACTTTAACCATTCCTAACTTCTAATAGAAAATAGTACTTTCCCTGATGAGTGTTTGTCACAATAGTCGAATGTAATATCTTAATTCCTTGAAAGGAGTAAATATTCGAAATGCCAAAAATAGACTTTCCTTAAAATCAAATAAATGTCAGCAAATTGAAAATCATATAAGTTCAATGTTCATTTAAGTAATATTTGAAGCCTATTTTACTCCATATAATACCTTTTTTAGGGTTTCGTTGGTAAAACCAAAAAAAAGAAACCCTTATAGTTTCGTTCCTGTGTCCGTCTGTCACTCTGTACGGTTCCAATAACTTTTGAACCAAAAAAGAAAAAAAGGTGAAACTTTCCACTATAAAAGATCGTTTTGACGCGCACACAGGAAAAATATAGCGAACTCAATATTATCAGCTGTTCAAATTCAAAATGGCGGATAATTCACGTCGCGAAAAAAATATATTTTTTTTAAATTTTGAGTGGGGCATCAAATGAAAGGTATTGAAGAGTAGAATAGAAATATATATACTACTTAGGGATAGTGGTTAATTTTCAGCGCCATTTTGTCAAAAAACATCGAAATTTTGCGTGTCCCCCCCCCTAAAATCGTATTTCCGCTGTTACTAAAAATATAGAAAAATATGCAAAATGTGTGGTCTGCTGGGCCATAGAAAAAATAAGATTAGCAATTTGATCTGAGCTACTTGAAATCCAAGATGGCGGATAATTCATGTCACTCGAAAAAAAATATTTTTTTATAATTTTGAGTGGGGTATCAAATGAAAGGTATTGAAGAGTAGATTACAAATATATATACCACATATGGATAGTGTTTAATTTTCGGCGCCATTTTGTCAAAAAACCACGAAATTTTGCGTGTCCCCCCCCCCTAAAATCGTATTTCCGCTGTTACTAAAAATATAGAAAAATATGCAAAATGTGTGGTCTGCTGGGCCATAGAAAAAATAAGATTAGCAATTTGATCTGATCTACTGGAAATCCAAGATGGCGGATAATTCACGTTACTCGAAAAAAAATATTTTTTTTTAAATTTTGAGTGGGGTATCAAATGAAAGGTATTCAAGAGTAGATTACAAATATATATACCACTTAGGGGTTGTGTTTAATTTTCGGCGCCATTTTGTCAAAAAACCTCGAAATTTTTCGTGTCCCCCCCCTAAAATCGTATTTCCGCTGTTACTAAAAATATAGAAAAATATGCAAAATGTGTGGTCTGCTGGGCCATAGAAAAAATAAGATTAGCAATTTGATCTGATCTACTAGAAATCCAAGATGGCGGATAATTCATGTCACACGAAAAAAAATATTTTTTATAAATTTTGAGTAAGGTATCAAATGAAAGGTATTGAAGAGTAGATTACAAATATATATACCACTTATGGATAGTGTTTAATTTTCGGCGCCATTTTGTCAAAAAAACTTTTCTCTCCCCCCCCCCCCCCCCCTCCCCCTTCTAATTTTGTGTTCACAATACCAACGAAACCCTTTTTACGTGAGACTTCACGCCTTACCAATTTTTGATTCCAAGCTTCCCGAAGGTTACGGTGGCATTGTAATCTCTAATAAACGAAATTTATTTACCACTCCGAATTCTAAATAGACTGCCAATTAGTGTGGCACATAGCTTCCTCGCACCCTATCATGGACATTATTGTATAATATTAACATTAACATTATTGTTATATTACTTTATTGTTATAGTCCACAGGCCACCATAAGAAGTGAGTCGCTGATTGATAAAGTTTTCTTACCTTATGCAATCGCTTATTTATGCTGTGTCCACCGATGAATTGGGTATATGGCAACTGGGGGCTGGGCCATTTCTTTTTTGTTGACATGCCAAACTTGCCCTTCTGCGGGAACATTGAAAAGAGATAGATAAAATTTTGATTTTCACAGGATCGTTTAATTAAATTATTTCAAAAACAGTGGTAAAGGTGGCCACCGATACGAGTGGGCCGTTTTCTTTTCAACGTCCTCGCAGAGCGATATGTTTGGGGCGGTGGCCACCCCAAACGGCCCACTCTTATCGGTGGCCACGTGTACCACTGTTTTTGAAATAAATTAATTAAACGATCCTGTGAAAATCAAAACTTTATCTATCTCTTTTCAATGTTCCCGCAGAAGGGCAAGTTTGGCATGTCAACAAAAAAGAAATGGCCCAGCCCCCAGTTGCCATATACCCAATTCATCGGTGGACACGGCATAAATAAGCGATTTCATAAGGTAAGAAAACTTTATCAATCAGCGACTCACTTCTTATGGCGGCCTGTGGACTATTATATTGTGTATTGTGTAAACACTATTTTAATAATTTTAGTGGTGTCGTTGTTGGTTTTACTAAAAAATTGTATTTTTTAAAAAAAATTCTCATTGAATAGATGAAGTTTGATTTATTTCCCGACCTAAAATTCTAATTTTGAATTTGAAGTTCGCGTTTAAGCGAGCGTTGAGCGTGAACGCTTGGACGTATATCCTTGTCCAACGAACTCGTCCTGGGCATTGGTAAAATAATGGTAATCAGCTCGACGTACCCTTTGTCGCGAATGCGATAATGAATTAGTTTTTTATTATTTATTTTATTCACAACCTGCGGCTCAAGGTATATATAAAGGGCCGCATTGGTCATAAGTGAGTTAGTCTTGTGTTAATATCCAAATATCAAATATACGAATTGAATACAATAAACGGTGTCTCAATACATGGTAGCAGAGGAAAGAAAATCCACGGCTGAACCCAAGACTCAACATAAGATCAAGGTAAAACCCACTAACTGACAAACCAACATGACTTTATTAGGACATAAAAGAAAATTAGCTGGACCGATTAAAAAAAGATTGACTGACATGTTAAAAACATCAAAACAATATTTAGACGGAAATATTTTTGAAGTAAAGAAATTATTAGAAATTGAGGAAAAATTAACAAAATATTACGAGAGATACGTAGAAATTAGAAAAGAAATTAGGGATTTATCGGTGACCGAAGAAGATTTGACGAAACTCGTTACTGAAAGTGACGAGGAAGCGAACATACTTTTAGACTACGATGACATACGAATAGAATTAAAAATTAAACGGATGACATTGACAGAAACCGAACAAAAAAATACGGATGAAAAACCTGGAAAAAATAATCAAAATCAAACTCAAAACGTAAAATTAGAAAAATTGACGATTAGGAAATTCGATGGAGATTTATTTAAATGGCTAGAATTTTGGGACAGTTTCGATACGGCAATTCATTCAAACAACAACCTTAAAGAAATCGAAAAATTTAATTATTTAAAAACGTATCTGACTGGGTCGGCTTCCCAAGCAATATCAGGGCTAGCGCTGTCAAACGCAAATTATGTCATTGCTGTAGATATTATAAAATCGAGATTTGGCAATACAAGTCTGATTGTAAACTCCCTTTATAATCGGTTACAAACGCTTACACCGAGTTCGGCACAAACGTCAAACCTTAGAACGACGGTGGATGAGATCGAAAATATCATAAGATCCTTAGAGGCCTTAAAAGAAGACCCAAATCAAAAGTGTTTAGTTCCATTGATCCTATCGAAATTTCCGTCCTCTATTTTACTTAAAATAGAGGAGGAATGTGACACCGATAAAATGACACCAAACGAGCTCCGGAAAAAAATAAACAATATAGTTAGCTCCCGAGAAAAAGTTGAATTTATAACTAAATCAACAGAAAAATGTCAAAGCGAAAATTTCGGTCAAATTCGAAGTATTGACAGATCAAAAAATAACAATACCCAATATTTAGATTCAAAAGCAAATCCTCTTAAGGCCGAGGCGTTAATATCGCAGGAACGTCAGTGTAAGTTCTGTAAAGCAAATCATTATAGCGATGAGTGCACTGTAGTGACCACTATTGAGGATAGAAAAAATAAATTAAAAGGTTGCTGTCTAAACTGCTTAAGATCCAATCACTTTATAAAAGATTGTAAAATCACGAAACCTTGCTTTCATTGCAAATCAGTGAAACAACACCATTCTAGTCTTTGTCCCAAAAAATACAAATATTTTAATTCAAGTAGTTGTCCAAAAGCGAGTGTAGGTAACGAGTCGAATGAGCCAAGGGTAATGACTAGTTTGAGTGAAGAATCAATTTCGAGAGAAAGCAAGGAACTGAAATCACGAACAACATCCGCAGTGTGTATGCAAACAGCTTTAGTCGAAGTAGTAAATCAAGTAACAGGTCGAAACAGTGTAACTAGAATGATGTTAGACAGTGGGAGTCAGAGAACGTACATTACACAAAAATTGTATAAGACACTCAAAGTGGAGGAAGAAGAAAGGGAAGAACTACAAATTTTTGTATTTGGAACCGAGAATCCTGTACAAGTTTGCTCACCCCGAGTAAAAATAGGAATAAAAACTAAAATAGGCGAAATAATGGAACTACAGGCAAATGTAGTACCGAACATAGTTAACAAATTTAAATTAAGTAAACAATCAAAACATATTTTGGCAAAATATGCGGATTTAGAGTTGGCTGAAAACCCGGACGTCGATATGAATATTGATTTATTATTAGGAAACGGCTATTTTTATGAAATTATTAATAAACAAAGAATAGAAATAGAACCGGGACTTTATCTAGTGGACTCCAAGGTAGGATGGATTTTAAGTGGACAAGGCAAAGTAAAGGATGAAAATGCAATAAGTTTTTGCACGAATGTCAAGGTTGCATTGGATTTGAAGATTGGATTTGATAAACCCGATAGAGCCATTGTAAAACAGGAAGACTTAGAATTTAAGAAGTTACAGGATGAAGAAACGGTACAAAATATAAAGGAAATAATCGAAAACGAATTAGAAATATCCACCGAACCAATGAATACGAAAAGTGAGGAGGAAAATCAATCTGACAGTGAAGAGAAAAGTTATCCAAACTCTGAAAATCAATCTGACGATGAAGGAACAGTATCCGAAAGTGAAGACTCGAGGGACGACGAATTTAATGCTTCGATGACAGAAGAATCCATGATAGGGCTATCGTGGCATAAGTATCCTATAAAAGAATGGCTTCAGTGGCAGATACCGAATAATAACGAAAAAGAATATCTCGATGCAAACGAAAAAATAAATTTAGGAATGTCAAACATCGAAAATTTAGTCAATAATCATTTAGTCAATCAAAATTTAAAAATAGAACCACTGTTTGTAATTAGGTTAAAGAACGATTCTAATTATAAAAAATTACTGAGAGTTACAGCATATTGTTTAAGATTTATTAAAATTAAATTTAAAAATTTTAAATCAGAATTTATCAAAAGACTTGAAAAATTTGACTGCACAAATATTAAGGTAAATACGATAGCTATAGTAGAGCTCAACAATAGTAAGATACATTGGGAAAAATGTATACAATCAGTAGAATATTTGAAATATTTAATTTACATTAAAAACAATAAGAAAAATGAATTACAAAATAAATTTATAGACGAAATACATACAAAAGTGAAGCATACTGTAGTTAGTACTGCTAGACGGACAATACCTGACTTGATACTTTCAAACAATGTAAGACAATTTTATTTGGCAAAAACCTTCCCGACAAACGATAACGAGACTGTAGAAAGTGACTTGACAACTAGTGTGAACAGAGAGACAAACAGAGAGTGGGTATTTACTACCCCGAGAGCTCCTTGTACCTGTTTCAACTCATCAGCTGGAAATAGTATATATCAAGACAGACAAACAAAATATACCGAAACAAGAGAACAACGGCAAGACAACTGCAAGCGGGGGAGGTGGTCCTCCTTGACGAGGAGAATGAACGCTTAAATTGGAATTTTAGACTGGCAAAAATCCGTTTAGCGACAGGAAATGAAGTGATCCGAGCAGTAACGAAATTAGTCCCACTTAAATTAGGACTAGAAAACCGTCACGACATTGAAGAAGTCCGTTGAACGTGAAGAACGTTGAACGTGAATATGACAACAAGACACCGACTACCTGCACATTGAAATTCACAGCGAAGACGACCAGCACGCACCCGACTGAGACCGAGAGGACGAATGAGCGTCGAACATTCATCGGCGGAGTGTCGCGAATGCGATAATGAATTAGTTTTTTATTATTTATTTTATTCACAACCTGCGGCTCAAGGTATATATAAAGGGCCGCATTGGTCATAAGTGAGTTAGTCTTGTGTTAATATCCAAATATCAAATATACGAATTGAATACAATAAACGGTGTCTCAATACACCCTTTCATATGATACCCCTCACGGTGTCGAAAAAAATAAAAAAAGTTTAACCCTTAAGTTTTTTTACCCTAATTTTTTTGAAAAATATTTTTTTTAAGTCGCTATATTTTTAAAATATGTGGGTAGGTACAAGACACATACATGCCAAATTTCAAAGTGATCAGACGAAAGGTGTAGCCGTGAGAGCACGCGAGAGGACGGACGGACAGACACACGCAGGAAAATATAAGGGTCCTTGGTTTTGCCTACGGACCCTAAAAATGACTCGTCTGATTTCAATTAAATTTGGATGGTAGGTCATATATAACCCATTTTTGGTCCCATTTAAGTTTCAACTATTTATGCCCATTTGTTTCTCTTCTATATGCGCACAAAAATCTATTTATTTACACCAGATATATCTTCTAAAGTACCTATCTTAATTTTAAGAACTTTGGATTGTTTGTCGAAAGTAGCCCGCAGATAACCCCAGACTAATATTAGCCGCCTGCGCACATTAAATATTGCTATATTGATAATTTTATTTATGTAAAAAAATTGACATATTTAAAAAGGAAGGAGGAAACATTAAATAAATTACTCAATAATGGGTTGTACATGGATAAAATCAATAAAGTCCTTTCTAGGAATCAAGGGAGCTATGTGCAACACTAATTGGCAGTTTTTTCGACAGGTAGACCGAGAGATAGACACGAGGTCAAAAGCGTTGGCTGAAGTCTGAAACAGATCTGTCTTGGATTTTTTTAAATCGGAAACATAACAATTGTTCATTCTTCAGAACAGTGACATAGCTTCCGTTACTTTCGGTACCTGTAATTGTAAATAAAAATAAAAATTAATTACCCACCATTTGGAACAGCTAAATTATTATTAATTAACAATTATAAATTTTATACTGCAAATCACGGTAGAGACAGCTAACTTTGTGAGATATTATTACATTAAAACTTGTTAGTGCTCAGTTTATCCCAGCCATTTTCCAGTTATTTATTTTACTTACTATTATAGCATTTACAGAATCCTAGAAAACAATGAGAAAGCTCTACTTCTCAATAACAATAACCCAAGTAATAAGAAGAAAACTACGGGAATAACATCATACCGTAGATTAAGAGGGGGTGAAGGTTGGAGCATCGGCGCCAGTAGTCCTGGAAATGTTATTTGCTTGACCTATATTTTAAAAGCTGGCGGCCTCTCTTTCTATTAAACAATTTAATACTTGATTAATAAAAGTATACTTTTCTTTCAACGTATCTCTGATTCACTTACAATTTTAAGTCATAATAAACAAACTTATGACAGTTTTAAGCAATTATAAAACTTATTTAAAAGACTTAAAACTAATTTCAGTCTATTGCATCGTTATCACCTTCCATAAGTGATATTATATTCTTTTCTACTAATATGCTTTAAAAATTTTAATTTACGAGTATAATGATTTTTGAGTTTGAACTTGTATTTTTTTAATATACTTTATCTTTTTTTTGTTTTTTTTTTTTAATTAAGATAATATTCATTATTTGTTGAAAAATATTATTCATAACAAATTAAACAATTGGCTAGTCTTTGACTTGGTTCAGTTAGTTTTCTCCAATTTGTTGTGCACTTCTCTATTCTCCATTTAATTAGATCATGAAATTCCTCAAACAACCTCGCGAGTAACGAAAATATGTAGGTACTTAAAAAATTGATCTTGGACTTCAGTTGGACACAATTTATCTTTGGGACTCCTGTTGAATACATTAGCGGTGGTGTTCCCCTAACTTTTCTCTCTTCTTATTGATTTAATGCACCCTACAGGATCTTTTATTTTTCTTCTTTTGTACATTGTAACGCTAATGCCTGCAGGGACGAGTTCTCAATCACAATTTAACAAACTATGAAAAGGCACTACTTGTTATCTTGACAAAAGCAAACAGACTTCACACAAAGGTGTGTCATTGTGAGTTCCCTGAATTTGCTGTATTGATTTGTTTTAACAGGTTATTTCTGAGTTGTAAATGTTCACTTAGATCCGTACTATTTCAATTTGTTGAACAGAACTTATCCATTATTCCATTAAGCACTCTGCTGTCAATTGAAGATTCCTTGTCAACACTTCTCATCAAATAATTTAATTACTCCATTAAATTTGGTTTTAAAATGTAGCGAATACATTTTTTAATCTAGTAATGTTTTAGGTTAAAACTTTTTCAGTGGCGTATCTTTAGGGTGGGCCGAAAAAACTCATTTTTTTATTTCAAAGTTGTAATAGCGCGGAAAAGTTGGGAATTAATTTGACTAAAAAAAGGAAAAAAAATTATCAAAATCGGTTGACATCTTCCGGTCGCGCATTGGCCCTAAAGTTTGACAAAATATGGAAAAACTTAGTTTTTGCGATTATTTTTTTAAATTTTGAAATTAGATGTTTTCGTAATGTAATAGTTTGTAACGTATTCAAATAGAGCCTAACAACATTGTGTTTTAATTTTGTTTAGATCAGTTGATATCTTCCGGTCGCGGGGTCATTGCGCGACCGGAAGTTGTTCACTTATTCACACTATAATAAAACACAATGTTCTTATGTTCAAAAATAAAAATACTATAATTATCACTTTAAAAAAAAATTGCCAAAATATTAAAAATCTCACATTTTTGCGAGTTTTCTTTATATCATGAATTAATTTTTTTAAAAGTGATAATTATAGTATTTTTATTTTTGAACATAAGAACATTGTGTTTTATTATAGTGTGAATAAGTGAACAACTTCCGGTCGCGCAATGACCCCAAAGCTATAGAAATACAGTACCTGAAAAAAGATAGTTAGGCCTATGACATGATGGGTGATAACAGTAACAACGGGCATGGTACTTTTGCAACTTGCTCAATATTTAAAAAGCTATATTTAAGTTACAGTATAGTTTTTAACAATAAACTTACTTTTATAAAAAAAGAAAAACAGAGTTCTGAATAAATAGTCCATATTAGTTGAACCTGTCTATTAGTACTGTTCTCTAATTTGTAGCCGAAGGTACTTTGAAGACTGATTTGCTGGTGAAGTATGGCATGGATGATCTGGACAGCAGAGTGGTTCTAATGAATCCGTCTCGAGATTCATCTCCACAAATTTTTCCTGAGGCTTCCGTGACGAGTTTTACACAGCGTTCAACAGCCTGCGTATGAACTGGGAATTGCTTGAAACCAGTCAGGGATTGAGTCACTGTCGATGTGCGATTTGATCTCGTATTCACTGATTTCTGCCAACAATGGGGGAGAAGATAATTCACTGTCCCTCCAGTTAATCACTTCTGAGTATTTTTGCGCCTTGAAGTGGATTTTTGGTGGCGTGAATGTTCTTACTGTTTTCTATTCCACCATATGTTCTATGCCATATCCGAAGAACGAAAATTATTTATGTCTGAATGACAGTAATCAGTTTCAGACGACATCAGAGAACACTTTCAGGCTCGTAATGAAATTTTCACGGTGGTTCATAAAAGTAATAGGATACGAGGAAGTTATGTGCCACACTAATTGGAAGAATATTTTAATAGTTATTAGTTAAACAAAAAAAAAAAAAGTTATGACCAATAATGGGTCAAACCCGATCTATGCATAATATGGTTAGACATTAAACTAGTCAAATTTATTCTTCACGTTTCATTAAATGTATAATTTAAGTGTGTTAAACTATTTTATCTACGATTGATACGAAATATAAACATTATATCTCTGTTTAGATGCATAGAAAGTGATTCTTTTCGTATCTGTATTCATTGCGCATGCGCATTCATAATGAGGTGAAGAATTCCTCTTTTTTTCCACCCTAGGTCGGAAAAAAGAGGAATTCTTCACCTTAGCGCACGATTAGCGAGTTGATTTACATTATAATTTGCTGTTTGTTTAATTAAAGTAACTGTTTATATCGAGTTTTTAGAAAAACAATGATTGATTTAAGTGATTATGAAGAAAATGAGGAGAATTATACACCTAATGAAAATACAACTAATAAATTAATGTCATCTTAATCAAAAGAGAAATACGTACTTACATACAGAAAGCTTATTAATTTTGTTCTGTATTTATTATTAAAATCCACCATTGTAGATAAAGTACGGTAAGCAACTCGGGCGAAAACTGCATTTTGCATTGCTCGTGTGCCAAATGCTACTTTCCGCACTAGACGCGAAATGTACTATTATGCGCCATCTTAATTTGACAATTACATATCACTTTATTGTTTGTTTAACAAATAGGTAATTCAACGTTTTTCTCAAATCTTAATTATATTCTGTGCATGTATCTTACATTTATTAGGCTTAAGTTTTATGAATCTTTATTAGGGTTTTGGATTACAATTAGCCATTAGTATCAAACTATAAATTAATGTGGTGAATCGCTGTATTTGTCGCAGAGAAAACCCTCTTAGTCACGTTAAATACACTTTGATAAATAAGCAGTTGAAAGTTTTTCTATAGGTTGAAACTGAAACTATGTTAGACAAAATGTTAACATTTTGAAATCGTGAAAGCAAACTCACATTAGCGCTTTAACTCAATTTATAGTTTAGCCACGACTTGATCTTAATTAGAGAATACACTTTCTACTTAATTCAGAGCACTCTCCGAAGAGAAACACTTAAGTTAATACATAGTAGTTATTACTGTTGTGGTATTAAACTGTAGATAATAACTTCTTCCACTTACTATATCGTTTTCATTATATAACATAGTATAACTTTTAGTAATAATGTTGGCTTTGTTAAGAAATTTAATTTAAGCTAGGAACACAAGTTTCTTATGTATGTTTTTTTCAATCATCAACACATTAAGTTAATAATATTTATTGCTTACATAATACTTTATATTATATTTTTTTTATAATTTTACGTAATTAATTATAATGATAGTATCAAAGGAAGCAATCATTTCACGTTTTGTCAACCCAATATTAGAGCATTTACACGATAAAGAGAACTGCTGTTTTACGCATAGTAAAAACCTCGTAGAAATCAACAGGGTTTCAGTTAAATGTAGTATCCTACATGTCTGCACTAGTTGCCACATATTCTTTTCTATATTAAAACGTCTACTTAATGTTCTTTCTTTTTTTTCTTTTTTTAAATGAATGAGAGTTATTTTGCAATGTTAAGAGTGCAGCTGTAACACGGTCTTTATTTATTTATGTATTTGTTTAGCGTGTTTATTATGTATGAGTGGTTTTGAGAGGTTAGTCTGTACGAGATAGGGGTCTGGAGGGTGGAACACAGTGTGGTTTAGCTCTACAGTTTACTCTGACCCCAGGATATTATGACATTTATTGTTCCTAGATTTTTTCCTCTTGTTAGTCCTTGTTTATTATTCTTCTTTTTTTAAATTTACCTCTATGCTTACATTTTTTTTTAATACATAATGGTTAATGTATACTTACCGTGTACATGAACAGTAACCATAAGTAAAAATTTTTGTTGGTTCCTGAGGCGTAGCCGAGGGAGTTGTTTATTTGGTTTCTGAGGCGCAGCCGAGGGAACCATGAAGTTTAATCCCGAGGCATAGACGAGGGAGTTAATTATAGCGAGGGTACTATGACTTTTGGCTCCCGTGGTACGTACAAGATTTTTCCTCTTGAAGGGAGATAAACAACACAAATAAAACCTGAGATTTCGATTTATCTAATGATTTAGGTATTAATAACTAAATTTACAAATTTGTTTACCTTTAATTTTAACATAAACATTTAAAAACAAAAAAAATTATTTGTTTATCTTTAAAATACGAGAAATCAAAAACATAACTATAACCTGATTAGATGTAACCTACCTCTTTTCTGTAAGTCTATTTTTAACTCAGTTATGATGTCATATAATATTTTAAAATGACGATAAAAAATTAAAGTATCACTGCAATCAAAAGTACGTCTTATTTAAACTCTAATATTTTTTTTAAAAAATGCTGTTAACCTGTCGAGTCATTCAAAGAACGAGTTAAGAAAGAACTGATTTTTTTGAAGAATAATAAGTTGGCTCTACTGTTACTTTCCACCACGATTTTTACTTTCCGCAACAATTTTCACAACTAGGATGTAATGGGATGCTTTCCTCCCTATAAACTAGGGTGGAAAGTTAATGTTTTCTCCCTTCTGGAGGAAAAATTTATTTATGTAACATTTTCTTCCTTACTATTCGGTTATGTAATATTATGAATGTTGTTTATAGGATTCGTTATTAAAGGGAATGAAATAAAAACAAATTTGGTTTGGTTTTCTTTCAAATATTCATAATTATTTTGCTTTTTACTTTCTCATATACGTAGTAGGTATATATAAATAAAAAGTATTGTGATGGCACTAAATTTCGATTTTGAAAGCTTTACACGTTTTGAGGTCCTTTAATTCCAAAAACGTTTTTTATAAAAAGTCTGTCTGTGCAGACACGAAGAGCCTGAACTAATGGGCCCATTTTTATGAAATTTGGAATATTGGTTCAGAAAAATCATACCCCGAGGCGATATCGAGAAATGGATTTTAGCTCTAAATTTGGGGATGCTACCCTCCAAGAACTCTGAAAATACGTGAAAAAAATTCTCGAAAACGGTTCTGACGATTTTGAAAAGTAGTCAGTTTAAATAAAAATCTAACCATATGAGCCGTATTCCCGGGAAAAATCTTGTTCCTGATATAATAGCTTTTACCGCGGTTGAGAGTCTTGGTTCGATTAGGAGGCTTGGGAGAATTGATTTTTATGGTTAGTTTTAATCAAATGATTAATAATAATTAAATTTAACTACAAAAACTAGAAAGAACTAATAAATGGAAAACACTGGACCAAGTAATTATGTACTCGTATATGAGGAAGTTAGTCGTAGTTGTCTTGGACCGATTTTTTGCATTTTATTTTATTCGCAAATGAATTTGTATTAACTAGCTTATTTTATAATTATTTATTTTATATGATTTATTTTATTGTTATTTATGATTTTGTTTTTTTATTCTTAACTAGCTTTTTTTTCTGTTACAGGGAATTTAGACTGAAGTTATATCAAGACAGGGAAGTGTTCACCAATGACGTTTCTTTCGTCACAGGATCAGGGAGGAAGGTGCATTTCGACCCGGGCAAGGCGTACATCGGAACACTTGAAGGTACCTACTACCGCACCCTTTGAATTGAATGTTAATGCATCAGTAGCTTTTGATATCAAATGTAGTTTGGTTTGCATTTTTTGCATTGTAGGACCAAATAGATATATGTAGCTATTTTTCTATAGATGAGGTATCTTCCGTGTAGAGTGATTTGGGAAAGAAAATGTTTAAGTTCATGAGGGACAGAGAATAGAGGGGGGGGGGGGGGGGGCAGATAAACAACATATTATTTACTTCTACTGGATAAATAGACCAAGTAGAACTTACTCGGACAGGGAGAGGCTTGGCTAAACCTATAATCTCACAATTTTTTACGGGAGACGGCTAATTTTTTTACATAAGGGTTTTTGTTGGGATTTCACTTCTTCTTGTAAGTAATTAATCGTTTCTTAACCTCTTTATTTTTATCATCAATAAGTATATACATTATACATATTATATAATACATAATTATATAAGAAAAGATAGATTTGATAGAAAATGTAAGAATAAAGAATAGAGGATATAATAGGAAGATAATTTTTTGCAAATTAAATTACATTAAAAATAATTTAATACTGTAAAAGTGATCAAAGGTTAAAAACATAATCCAATCCCTTAATAGCGCTTTTATACTGATATTAATATTAGTTTGTATTAAAGGAGGAAATTTCTTGGTTCCTTTTTATTTATCTTCTTACAATCATTCAATACAAATATTAACTTTGAATTTCTTTTAATCCTAAATTATTCCTCTCTATAACTAACTGTTTTAGATTTGCATTTTCCAATTGCCAGATATTTTGACTCTAAATTATTATGTGTATATATATATATATATATATATATATATATATATATATATATATATATATATATATATATATATATCAATGTCAGCGCCTCTCAACCCAGGGTTTCGGTCAAATAAAACTTCAAGCATTCACTTTAAGCCTACAGTTATATATATATATATATATATATATATATATATATATATGTATATATATTTGTATATATTAAGAAGTGAAGAATAATTTACTTATACTCAAATTATTCAGATGTTAATTTTGTTAGCGTTAAACTTAAATCATGGAAAAGAAGAGCTTGATAGCTTATGTATCAGACTTTTCTTATGAAAATTGTCTAAATATTGCTGAATTAGTTGAGCTAATAGCTAAAAAATAAATAAAACCAACAACAGACTAATAGTCTGTTGGTTTTATTTATTTTTTGAATTTTACAACGAATTATGGTCAATAACATTGTATGGTTTTGTCTAATGTAAAAAATATTAGGGCATTTTTTCAGTTATTAATTTCATTTGTTTATTATATTATGAGATTGTACTTATATGTAGAATTTGGTTAATGAATTGTTTTGGTCGAATCGAATTTGGTTATTATTTTTAATGCAGTGAATTGCTCGGCATGTTTTATTATATTCATTCTTAGGTCTTATTTTTATTTATTTGTATAATATATTTAGTATACATTTGATAGAATAAAGAAAATAATATTGAATATGTATACCTCTGAAGATATTTCCTCCTCTTTTTTACATTCTATGCACCTTGGACACTTGATTGCTTTGACGGAGTCAATATATAACATTATTATAATCATATCTCTTAGTCCAATTTGACCCAGATTTATCTTTGGACTAAGAAACGTCACCCCCTTTGTATATAGACGTTTAAATACCTCTGTGGAATATGGGGCTTAACTATTAGTAACTCATATTCCCGTTAAGAGCGTGATTGGATATATATATATATATATATATATATATATATATATATATATATATATATATATGGCGTGTGGACGCGTATTTCGCGGGACACCCGGTAGGAACGAAGTTCCTTACATTTTTCATTAAATATAAATTATAAAATCACAGTGCTAAGTACGTATACATTGATAACTACTTATACATGGTGGAGTTAGAAAAGAGACAAAATTAAAAGTAACGAACTGTTTATACCTAGCAGAATTAAGGCAAAATTAAAAGAAAATCATTATTTTATAGTTAAAGCAAGCGTCTTACTATAAATATTTATTAAATGACGTTATTAAAAATCCGTCAAAAACAATATATGTGATATAAATATATATTGAATATAAGAAAAAAGTTGATCATGATGAGTTTATAGTGAAAGAGTATGTTTGTTAAAGGAGTTTGGAATGAAATAGGACTGTTTTCTACCTACCCGGTCAATTAATTTAAAATATTATAAAATATATCTCTTCCCTACTCTACAGCTTCTCCTTGTATCAGGATGAAATTTTACATGATTATATTTTATTTATTTACAAAAAAAAGTGACATTTTTGACATATATAAAAAAAATAATCAAAACAAGTCATGTAACAGGCTTCCTAAATAACACTTTTTCCTGTCTTTTGAAGCTTAAGTTTACGCGAGCGTTGCGCATGAACGCTTGGGCGGATAACGTTTTCCGACGAACTCCAGCCTGGGCATTGGTAAAATGAACATGTGTACCAAATTTCATCTAACTTGGTGATCTTTTACTCAAGTTATCGTCATTTGTAGATTTCGTGACGGATTTTGCGTGACGGTGATTTTGTGACGGTGATTTTGTGACGGTTTTTTTGTGACGGTGATCTTGGTCGTTTTTTTCGGATTCACTCCCGAGCTCCAGAACGTGCCATAAGGAACTTCGTTCCAAAAAACTATTGACTTTATCGTGAAAACAAAGTGTCTGACGTTCTTAAAATGTAAAAAAAAAAAAAAATAAATAAATAAATAAATTAAATTAATAAATAACCATCAAAATCTAAGAAAATAATGTAGAGGGACGACATATTTACCTTATTTTGAACCCGGAATATTGAATCATTAAGTTATAGAGAAATTGGTAAATATTTACGATGTCATATCTTGTTGAAGAGTCCTAAGCTTTAAGATCATGAGCCTAGTTCTCTATAGAATATTGATTAAAGCTCTTTTTAAAAGAGAGCTTTGCAAGTATAAAAAAGAAAGATTTTTTGCGGTAAAAATTCCCTTTAAAGATACCTTAGAAAGGGATGAAGCGGTCGATCTAGCGTGAAATTAGGGAATATGTGGGTTCCCCTAGGTATAGAGGAGTCCTTTAGCATAAGCGGAGACAGTAAACACCAGCTGTGGACTTTTTCATTGAAACCCTTGAAGGGTTGAGCGCCGGATTGTTGACATTGCGCTTAAGAACACTGTGGATAGAGACAGGGGGGACATCAAAGGACCATCGATTATCCTGAGTCCTTAGCACTAAGCACAGATGCTTTGCAGTTGGGGGAAGGTAAAGATAATACTAGAAATCACTTGTTTTTCCTTTGTAGTTCTCCTACATTGGCTGTGTCTATTAGCTATTGTATCGACGCCACAGGACTACAAGGAAATGAATGAGCGGTTTCAGAAAACAATGTCTCGTTAAAGAGAAGGAATGTCTTGTTTTAATGGAAAGGAAAGGTAATCTAATAGATTCAATCAGCCAGTAAACGAATAAAGCCATTGATATCTATTATTTTTTTAAATATAATATATACCTATTTCGTTTGACTTTAATCACTTAAATAATAACTACCCATAAAAACTAAGTTGTTATGGGTAGTTATTATAAATCCTGTTTTATTATAAATCCTTTATATAATTATTATACATATAATAATAAATAATAATCATCATAATAACCCTAAAATTTGAAAGAATTTTTCGTTATTGGTAGATTCTAAGTGCTAAGTTTCAGCTCGATTGGATGAATGGAAGAGGGTTAATTAGCCCACACGCAAACAAAGAAAATCGAAACTAATTGAAGGATTTAAAAAAATATATTTATAATGAAATTATTTAAAGTTAGTCTCAGTGTGTCAATGGTCACATGAGTATAAACTAATGTAAAATGAGATAATTTGTATAAAAATGTTTATCCCTAAACAAGCTATACACGCAAATGTTAAAATTAATATGAGCCTATCTGTGAGCTAACTTTGACTTACCATACAAATTTCATCAAAAACAGACTTCACTTTTTTTTAAGATATTGGCGTTAGCAAAAATGTCGACAGACAGTCATGAGACCAAAAAGTCCTCTGATGTATGAAAAGTATTTTTGTCTAAGGAAATTTTTAATTTAAGAGAAATAAGAATTCGTTCTTCTGAATGATTACAACAAACTGAAGTTAAAACATTACCATCTTAGCTTTTTTATTGTTTTATATCGTATATATAAATTCGGATTATTTTATAATAAATGGTAAATATTTTAAAGTTTATTACAAGTTGGTGCACAAGATATGAGAGTTGATGTTGAAGGTTGTTGGTTTAGTAACACGCCTTAAAGGTCTGTACGATGAGGGGGTAAAGGCAAGGTTAAATGAGATGCGGTTAGCTCAGAGTGATGTTACCTGCTCACTCTCTGTATTTATATATATATCAGCGTCTCTCTCTCTCTGAAAATGACGAATTAGTAAGTAAAGGAAGGGATGGTTGTGGAAGGAGCTAGGAATGGGGTTGGTTCCCTGTTTTACATGACTCCTGAGGGAGCCACATCAACATCTTAGTGAAGCACAACGATCCTCCGAAAGCTTTAATGCCGAACAACCTTTACTTTAACCGAGGTATATTGCCAGCAGTGTTTATTATAATCTGGAAGTTAGTTTCCCAAGAGGATCGAAATTCAAATAGTTGAAGATTCAGCTGAAATTTTGCCAACTATATTATATTCGAAGAATATTTCTCTATATTATATTTGTTTAAAATACAACTCTCATGTATTATATACATTTTGTTGAAAGTGTTACCTAATCCTTTCCACTTTTCACATGTCACGAATGTTTGTATTAACTTGGAATAAATACGTTGTTGTTGATTTTACTCCCCATTTTTACAAATTGTAAGATTTGTTGCTAGTTTTCTTCCTCTCGGTCATCATTAGTGCCGGTAAAAAGGTAAAGGAAAAACCCCACGTGGAGTCACTTAAGAGACACCCGTTTTTCATGAGGAGTCTGTTTTTTGTCTCTTATGTGACTCCACGTCAGATTTTTCCTTTAACTTTTACCAGCACTGATATGGCCAAGAGACCGAAAGCTAGTCTTGAAAATTAAACTTATTTTGTGGAACTCTTTTATTTTATTTCGTAGCACTTGGTTCGTTTCTAAATAAGGCATAAAGCATCGGTATTGTGTGTGTGGATGCAAGACACAAGTGTAAACAAACCTGAGTTTTACATGTCAATTTAATTTATTGTTGTTTACTTTTCTTGTTATATTGTCATTTTTTAGGGTTTCGTTGGTAAAACCAAAAAAAATCAACCCTTATAGTTTCGTTCCTGTGTCCGTCTGTCACTCTGTACGGTTCCAATAACTTTTGAACCAAAAGAGATAAAAACGTGAAACTTTCCAATATAAAAGATCGTTTTGACGCGCACACAGGAAAAATATAGCGAACTCAATATTATCAGCTGTTCAAATTCAAAATAGCGGATAATTCACGTAGCCATTTTTTTTTTTTTTTTTTTAATTTTGAGTGGGGTATCAAATAAAAGGTATTGAAGAGTACAATAGAATTATATATACCACTTAGGGATAGTGTTTAATTTTCAGCGCCATTTTGTCAAAAAACATCGAAATTTTGCGTGTCCCCCCCCCCCTAAAATCATATTTCCGCTATTACTAAAAATATAGAAAAATATGCAAAATGTGTGGTCTGCTGGGCCATAGAAAAAATAAGATTAGCAATTTGATCTGATTTACTGGAAATCCAAGATGGCGGATAATTCATGTCACTCGAAAAAAAATATTTTTTTAAAATTTTGAGTGGGGTATCAAATGAAAGGTATTGGAGAGTAGAATAGAAATATATATACCACTTAGGGATAGTGTTTAATTTTCAGCGCCATTTTGTCAAAAAACATCGAAATTTTGCGTGTCCCCCCTCCCCCTAAAATCATATTTCCGCTATTACTAAAAATATAGAAAAATATGCAAAATGTGTGGTCTGCTGGGCCATAGAAAAAATAAGATTAGCAATTTGATCTGATTTACTGGAAATCCAAGATGGCGGATAATTCATGTCACTCGAAAATTTTTTTTTTTTTTTAATTTTGAGTGGGGTATCAAATGAAAGGTATTGAAGAGTAGAATAGAAATATATATACCACTTAGGGATAGTGTTTAATTTTCAGCGCCATTTTGTCAAAAAACATCGAAATTTTGCGTGCCCTGACTAACATCGTGCCTGAAAAGTGTCTGACTAACATCAAGCTAGAATTTTGTATACAAGTCAATCTTTTAGCGCCCTTTATGAATATGAGGTCGGCTAAGTTCGTGTGCGGGACATAGCTTGGCATTAGTTTGTCCTTTGACAGGTGTTCACGTTGATTTTTAGTAATATTTTAATAACTAACCTATCAAGTGTAAAAAATAACTTCGACTTAATTTTTGGTCTACTAACTAAATCTGTACTCAGGATCATGAAAATCACATTGTCCACCGGTTTGGTTTTTTCAAACGCCTATTGCCAAGCTATGTCCCGCAGACGAACTTAGCCAACCACATATTCTTAAAAGGCGGTAAAAGATTTACTTATACACAAAATTCTAGCTTGATGTTAGTCAGACACTTTTTTGTACGCTATCTCCTGGACTAAATGTTCTCTCATAAAAATACAATTAGTTTTTTACTCGACAAAAAAGCCTGAGTTATTCATTCTTGAACCCAGCCAAATGTGGATTCACATAAGAATTACGTGGGTAATAAGAAGGAGAGAACTCAGAAGAAAAGAAAAAAATCCAGACCCTCCCCCACAAAAAAAAAAAAATCAGGCTATTATATTTCAGAAATGAGCCAAGTGTTAAGCAATACATATAAACGAGTAGGCTAGCACCTGAAATTAGAAGTGGTGAGGTTGTGGACTAAAGAAAGTACATTCTTGGTCACAATATAGATGTCACTAATTTGATAGGCTGTTTTATTTGGGTGTGGGACTGGAACTTGGCCTTTTTTTACCGTTAGGTTTTTGCTAAGAATTTAATTTACCCTACTTATAACCTTGTAAATTTAATAACTAGAGGTTATTATTATAACACATAATACGAATTTCTCATCTGTATGTCTCCCGTAGTTATTAATAATTATAATTTGATTTAAATCATAATACGAATGTTAATTCCATATAAAATTATAATTTAAAATACATTTATTATTTTACAATAATACATTTATTAATTTTAATATTGTAAGATCATTTAATTTAGCTCATGAATTCAATAGATAAAACTTGAAACAAACCTAACATTTTTTATATGAGAGATTTAAATGTTTAGCGTTTATATAAGTACACGCACTAGCATGTTGTTATGCTTATAACTAAGATATATTGTATAATTGAATAAATTGGGTAAATAAGCATGAACTTAATCTAAGATTGACTTCACATAGGAACTAATAATTAATATTATTGTGCAATAATTATTATTATTGCTTACTCTTAGTAGTGGTGCTGATATATTAGTCAAGGAACCCGGTATTTACTTTAAGTTGTACTTTTATAGTTCTATGTACGTATGTAATTTAATTGTTGGTACTGTTAATTAATAATATATATATGAACTCTAGAGCACAGAGTACATACTTTGAAAACTAGATTTACACACTTAAGTGGCTGAGTAATATAGACTGGTAATTAGAGTGGTAAATAGCTTCTTCGCATCCTATCACGTACTTTATTGATAATATGTCCAAATTGTTTCGATTTTTCACCTGAATTAAAGCATAAATAAAGCAAAAGTAAAAAGGAGTATTCATTTAAATAAATGTATATTTGTGCGCATGTTGAAGAGAAGCAAATGGGCGCAAAAGGTTGAAACTTATATGGGACCAAAAATGGGCTATTTATGACCTGCCATACAAATATTATTAAAATCGAACATGTAGTTTTTAAGATATGTTGTTTCGCAAAAATTGAGCGACAGACACGGAACCAACAATATTCCCTGATGTCTGAAACAGATTTCTGTCTTGAAATTTTTGAATTCGTAGTCATAAAATATTTTCGTTCTTTAGAAAGTTCACATAGCTGCCGTTACATTCGGTAAGCTCGGAAGCAAAATATATAAAGAAGGTTACTGCAGACTATGGATGTTACTGCACTAAAATAAAACAGCCTTTTCTTAGAATCTACCTTACCTCAATGGTTTAAGGCATAAGTTAAAGATTTATTTAAATGATTGTAGGGTCTATAGGAAATAATTAAAAAGCTCACTTTTGCAATATTTTGACCCCTCTTTGGGTCATCTTCAAGCTGAAAACACATTTATTGTCAATAACTTCAGTAATTTTGTTCACAAAAAATGTGTTTTTAGCTTGAAGATGACCCAAAGAGGGGTCGAAATATTGCAAAAGTGAGCTTTTTAATTATTTTCTATAGACCCTACAATCAATCAAATTCACATACAAGGAAACAAACCTCACTACTTACTATGATTTATTTAATGTTTAATTTAATATGTAATATATAGCAAACGCCTGTGTAATGAACGCTATTGGAATTCCTTTTCTTTAACGTATTCTATATATTTATTTAAATCACAAAAAAACATTAAATCTTTTTTCTTCTCGAGTCTGTCAAACGACTGACCAAAACATTGAAAAAATAAAAAATAAACATTGAAAATCATCGCCTTAGCGACACTCGGGCGAGCGAATAGACTCTTCGTCCCCGATTTCAAGCGGATATAGCATCCCAATAGACCTTAATCGGGTTTCTGCTGATCCCGCTACTTTCACCTTGGCTGCTCTGATATTACCATCTTGGCTGGGCACAAGCTTGCGGGGTGCAACGCGCAACTAATACTAATAAGTAACACTTAACATATTACACAAAGATCGACACATGATTTTGTATATGAATGTCAACAAGAGACTGAATTATATTGACAGAAAATAATCAACAAAAATTAGAAAAATAATAAATAACTATGGATGTGCAAGTGCACCTCATACCTCCCCCCTTAGTGACCTTCCTCTAAGTTGTTCGTTTAGGGCGAGTTAGGGGCGAAGGTGACTTTCTTAGCCTTCGGAACTGCTTCTTCACAGTTTGCTAGGTACGCCGACTTCAAACGGTCAATTGAAATATGTTTTTCTTTGCCATTGACGTTGACTTTAAACCACTTTGCCTCTCTAGCAATAACTTTGTAGGGGCCTTCGTAGGGTGCTTCTAATGGCTTTCGCACTCTATCCACTCGTACAAATACGTGGCTTGCTTCAGTTAGGTCCTTGTGAATAAATATTGCAGATGTTCCGTGTCTCTTTATTCCTTGCGGTTTAATCCTCTCTACCTGTTCTTTTAACTTGCTAACGTAAGCGTCGTCTATTCGTCTTAAGTCGGTTTTAGTAAAGAACTGTCCAGGGAGTCTTAGATTGCGTCCGTATGTCAGTTCAGCAGTTGTGGCATGTAAGTCATTTTTGTAGGCTGTCCTTAATCCTAGTAACACAAGTGGTAGTGAATCAGTCCATTTTGTCGGGTTATGGCATTTAATTGCAGCTTTCAGTGTTCTGTGTACCGCTTCTATCATTCCGTTAGCTTCCGGGTGATAGGCTGTGGTCCTTGTTTTACTTATGCCACAATATTCCATAAGCTTCCGAAATGTTGTCGCTTCAAATTGTCTTCCTTGGTCGCTAGTCAGTGTTTCAGGACATCCAAAACGCGTGATCCATCCGGTAAAGAAAGCTTGGGTTACCGTTTCTGCAGAAATGTCTTTCAGTGGTATTGCTTCTAACCATCGTGTTGTCCGATCAATGCACGTTAGTAAGTACCTGCATCCGTCTGAAAGGGGAAGTGGTCCTACTAAATCTACATGTATGTGTGCGAATCGTGGCGCATCAACAAACTCTCCTCGTGGGGCTTTGGTATGGCGATGTATTTTATTTTTCTGACACTGAATGCATGTGCAAACCCATGAAGAGATGTTCGCATTCATCTTCGGCCAGAAAAATCGCTGCTTAATTGCTTTGGATGTAGCTCTTCTTCCTTGATGTGCCAGATTATGAACTAAATCAAAAGCTGTTTTTCGTACTACCTCGGGAATAAAAGGTCTCCCGTCCGTTGTTGTGTAAACCTTCCATTTTGAATTAGGGATGTCAGTCAGTTTAAGTCGTACGACTGTCTTATTGTCAAGTAAAAATTTCTGCAAGTCATCGTCTGTCTCCTGTAACTTAGCTAATGTCTCATAGTTAATTGTTTGTCCCGTAAATACTTCTTCCAGTCTAGATAGTGTATCCGCTACAATGTTTTTACTTCCAGAAACGTGTCTGATGTCAGTAGTAAATTGACTTATAAAATTTAGCTGTCGAATTTGTCGGGGTGAGCTTTTGTCTGTTTTCTGTTGAAATGCATACGTTAAGGGCTTCTGATCAGTGTATACAGTAAATTCTCGTCCCTCCAAAAGGTGGCGGAAATACTTTATTGCTTCATACACTGCCAGTAGTTCTTTATCGTATGTACTGTATTGTTTTTGGCTTGCAGTAAGTTTCCTCGAAAAAAATCCGATCGGACTAGTATTGTCGTCTCGTTGTTGTAACACGGCTCCTATAGCTACGTCTGATGCATCTGTCATAAGTGACATCTGTCCGTTTGTCGAGGGGAATGCCAGTACTGTCGCGTCTGATAAGGCTTGTTTGCATTCGTTAAAAGCTCTGTCTGTTTCTTGGTCCCACTGTACCGGTCTTTGGTCTTTCTTCCTCGCGTCTTTCGTCAGTGCTGTCAAAGGTGCTTGAATTCGAGAAACGTTCGGTATAAAGTGATGATAAAAGTTCACCATGCCAATGAATCGGCGAAGCTCTTGTATGGTTTGAGGTTTAGGGAAGTTCTTGATGGCTTCAACCTTCTTAGTGAGTGGTTTCACACCTTCTCTACAGATCTCGTGTCCCAAAAAACTTACTTGGTGTTGTCCAAATACGCATTTAGCAATGTTTATTGCTACACCGTACTCGCTTAATCGCTGAAAGAGTAACTTGAGGTGTTCTATGTGCTCCTCTTCGTTCTCTGACGCTATTAGGATGTCGTCGAGGTACGGCTGTGCAAAATCGAGACCAGCTAGCACCTGCCTGACGTGTCTTTGAAATGTCTGTGCGGCATTGCGTAGTCCAAAAGGCATTCTAATGAACTCGTACATACCGAATGGTGTGGTGATGGCGGTTTTCGGTATATCTGCCGGCTCCATTGGGATTTGATGATAGGCCTTTCTTAAGTCTATGGTGGAAAATATCTTGGCTCCATGAAGATTTGTTGTGATATCTTGGATATGGGGAAGTGGGTACCTGTCCGGCACCGTGACTGCGTTTAACTTCCTATAGTCGCCACAAGGTCTCCATTCGCCATTCTTCTTGCGCACCATATGTAAAGGACTGGCCCAGGAGCTTCTTGATGGTCTGCAAATCCCCTGTGCAACCATTTCATCAAAGGCTTGTCTGGTATCCTTAAGTTTAGCAGGATCCAGACGTCGAAACTTTTGGTACACAGGAGCTCCAACCGTTTGGAGGTGGTGGGTGGTGGAGTGTTTTACCGCTTCTCGAAACACGTCTTCTTCATGCAGTAGCTCTGGATAATTTCTGAGCACCTCATAAAACTTGTCGCTTTCTTGTACCAATCGTATAGTCACGGGTGGTGTCTGTGCTGTCTCTCCTTTGGTTGAAATGCTTGTCAAGCTGTCAGTAAGTCGAGAATTTTTCAGGTCTATTATGAGTCCAAATTTACTAATAAAGTCAGCTCCTAAAATTGGTCTACCTACGTCAGCAACTGTGAATGTCCACTTGTACAACCTACGTAACCCTAAGTCTATGTTTAACGTCACTAGTCCGTACGTTTTTATAGGTGAACCGTTGGCTGCAAATAGTTTTGTCCTAGTTGGTCGCTTCTCAAATTTTGTTTGGGGAGGAATAACCGAAATATCCGCTCCCGAATCTATTAGGAAACGAAGATTTGATTTTTTATCCTTTATAAACATGCGGCTACGTGTTACGCCAGTTACTCCTGCCGCTGAAGCAGTCTGGCTTGCTAGTTTTCCTGCTGCTTAAATGCACAAGGTTTTGTACACTTACGTGCATCCTTTCCAAATTTGTCGTGGAAGTAGCAGTTGCCGCTCTTTCGCTCTCTAGCTCTTGAATTTGAACGACCTCGGGATCTTGACCTTCTACGGTAAGGTTGATGATAACGTCCTTTTAAGTATGCAACCTCCGATTTCAGAGTTGTCATCTCATTAAGCATTGTTTTCATAATTTCTCCTAGATTCGTAGCTGATGTCGTTGGTTCCTTATGTTCGGTGGATGTTGAAGCATTACTATGTTTAGTTACAGCGTTGACTGTCTTGTCAGTTGCGTTTGTGTCACTCAAGTCAAATATTTTATCAGCCATGGTTGCCAAAGTCGTGACATTTTCATTGCTAACTGATAAAATTGATTGCACGTTAGAGGGTAGATGTTTTATCCATAATGATTTCAAAACTTCATCTGAAATTTTTCCTTCAGCCAGATCTTTCATTTGTCGCAACAGATGGGATGGCTTGCGATCACCTAAATCCATTTCGTTTAATAAACGTCTGATTTTCTTCTCACTACTTTCTGAAAATGCGGCTAGTAAAGATTTTTTAAGCGCCTCATACTTTCCAGTAGCGGGTGGTTGCGAAACTACATCGAAAACATATTCTAACATGTCCCCCTCTAATGTTTTTATTATATGATAAAACTTCGTTGTATCTGCCGTCACTTTTGACAGTTCGAAATTAGCTTCAGCATGAATAAACCATAATTCAGGCCGATTTTTCCAAAATTGAGGTAGCTTTACAGCAACAGTAGCTACTTGGGATGTCCCAGCTTCCTCGTCTTCTAAATTAATGAGTGAATCATTCATTTTTTAATTTTTTATTGAAATAAAACTTTTTATATCAAACTGTCAAATGTTTAAAAAAAAAAAATATTTGATGTTATTATAATTGCAGATAAAATTTAAAACGGACCTTTACGTAGTTCCTGAGTAACAATTATTCTTCAATGTTCAACGTTCAACGGTTCAACGGGGTCACCAGTTTGCGGGGTGCAACGCGCAACTAATACTAATAAGTAACACTTAACATATTACACAAAGATCGACACATGATTTTGTATATGAATGTCAACAAGAGACTGAATTATATTGACAGAAAATAATCAACAAAAATTAGAAAAATAATAAATAACTATGGATGTGCAAGTGCACCTCAAGCTCTTCAATTCGGCCAATTTTCCACTGCTGACGAGGTGTTCTATCTCCCAGTAAGACTACTTCTCCTACCTTAGGTGATCTGTACACTGATCTTCTTCCTTGTTGGTGGTTAAGTTTTGTCCGTTCTCTTAATGAAACCAAATACTGATCCTTCCAACTCTTCCAAAAGCTATCTAACAGCTTTTGCCCTTTCCTCCATGCATCTAATAATTGCTTCTTTGTTTCCGTACCGGCTGCTTGATTCGTGTTTGCTGGCTCGAGTATTCTTTTTGTTCCTAGGAAATCCCCTGGAGTTAATACGTTGTCCTCAACCTCCGGGCCAACGTAGAATAGTGGGCGTGAGTTAACCGTTGCTTCTACTTCTGTTAAAATCGTATTTAATTGACTCAGTGTTAATTGCTTCTTTCCTAGGCTTCTCTTCAAGCATCTTTTTACTAATCCCACCATCCGTTCGTAGACTCCTCCTGTCCATGGTGCTAGGTCGGTTGTAAATTTCCAGTCTATTCCGTTCTTTATGCAGTAATCTAATGTCTCCTTATTAGTCAAGTCAGTGTGAATATCACCATTCCTTAATATTGTGCTGGCTAGATGAAACTGCCTAGCATTATCTGAAAGAATTATCTTTGGCGTTCCCCTCCTAGCAACAAATCTCCGTAAGGACTGAAGAAATTCGTTAGCTGTCATATCATACACTACTTCAAGATGTATTGCCCTAGTGGTAAGACATGTAAATAAACATACCCAACATTTATTACTATTACTATTAAATTTGAAATACAGTGGGCCGAAAAAATCTAGTCCTGTATTTGTAAATGCTATGTTTTTTGCTACTCTAAATTCTGGTAAAATTGGAAAACCTGGTAGTTTAAAGGCTCCCCCCTCCAATTTTTTACACTTACAACATCTTTTTATTATATTTGATATGACTGCCCTTCCCTTAGGTATCCAAATTTTCTTTCTAATTTCAACTAAAGTCTGAGCTACCCCACAATGAAAATATTTTTCGTGTATTTCAACAATCAATAGCCTTGTTAAATGACTTTTACCCGGTAATAATATAGGAAATTTGGTATCATATGTTATGTCCGCATTCTGAATTCTTCCCGAACACCTAATGATTCCGTTTTCATCTAAAAATAAACCCAGTTGTTCTTTTAACGCATTTCTTTTCCCTACTCTCATGTCTTCTAAAACTTTTCCCCATTCTTTTTTCTGGATAAATTTAAACCATGCCCTTTCACTTAAATGTATTTCATTAAGATAACCTAATTCTATTTTTCTTAGTTTATTAATAAATCTAAACCCTAATCTAGTTAATTTGATCAACTTCCAATAGCTAGAAAATTGATTTTCGTCTATCTGAAAAGGAGACCCAATTGTTTCTGTAACAGGAAAAGAAACTGTGCTAACTAAATTTGTTTTCAGTTCCTCATCAATTTCTTCAATAAGCCACTCAGGCCACTCTAAACTATCATTTTTTAACCAGAGCGGTCCGTTCCACCAAGTTTGATTTTCTTTGAGTTGTATAGCGGAGCATCCTCTTGTAGCTAAATCCGCTATATTTTCTTCTCCTGGTACAAAATGAAACTCTACTCCTTTGGTTTTTCTTATTTCTAATACTCTATTTTCTACAAATATTGGAAGAGGTTTTGATGACCTTATCCAATGCAGAACACATTTAGAGTCTGTAGCTAATATTTTCTTCTGAATATTTAAATTTTGTAAAGTTTCACAGATAAAATTTATGCTCCTTATTCCTATAAGTACTCCTAATAACTCTAATCTAGGAATAGATATCCCTTTAATGGGTGCTAATTTAGATTTGGCAAACACTAATTTCGTCTTATATTCATTTTTAAGTTTAAATCTAACATAAGTAACTGCTGCGTATGCATAACATGACGCATCACAAAAAGTGATTATTTCAATAGAACTTTCTTCATTAAACTCTACCCACCTAGGAATATTTATCATTATTATTCCTTTTATTTTATCTGCAATACATTTCCATTCATTCCACAATTCGTCTTTTAACTTATCTTCCCACCCCAATTTTTGAATCCATAGTTCTCTTAAAAATATTTTTCCTAATAAAGTTACAGATACAAATAGACCTAGAGGATCAAAAAATGATGCTATAAATTTTAAAATACTTCTTTTAGAGTTCCCTTGAACTAAGCTACTATTTTCTCTAGGAGTTTTTATACTAATGTCGTCTAATCTTGTGTTCCATTTTATTCCTAATACATTTACCGTTTCATCTTCTGATCGATCTTCTTTATTAAATATTTTTCTCACTTCCTCTGAGTTGGAACTAAACTCTCTTATGTTCATTGAGGCACTCCTAAAGATTTCTTTACTTTTTCGATATAATTCTATTGCCTTTTGTTCATATTTGGCGCCTACTAATGCATTATCTACGTAAATATTTTTCATAATCAATTGACAAGTTTCATCTCCAATATGATTTAAGTGGAACTGAATTGTAGCGTTCAACAAAAATGGACTTGAGATTATCCCAAAGGCCACTCTAGAAAATCTCAATTCAATTAAATTTTCTTCTTTTGGTTCTTTGGTGATATCTTTAACCCACAGAAATCTGGTTACGTCTCTGTCCTTAAAATGTAAACCTATTTGCAGAAATGCCTTTTCAATATCTCCTACTAAAGCTATCTTAAACATCCTAAATCTAATTAGTATCGCACATAGGTCTTCCATCAGTACTCTTCCTCGCATGAGGCAATCATTTAGGCTTCTTTCTGACTTCTTGTTTTAGCTGATGCATCGTATACAATGCGAAGTTTAGTAGTTGTTTTCTGGGGGGTAATTACAGGATGATGTGGTAAATAATGCTTGATTTCTCCTACAATTGTATTTGGTGTAATGAATTCCAATATACCCTTATTTATTTGCTCTTGAATTATCGAATCGTATTTAATTAATATGTCTAAATCTTGATTTTTACATAATGACTTGAGCCTACCGCGTGCTAAATGATAGTTGTCTGTAATGTCCGGTGGATAATCTCGCCAAGGCCAAGACACATGGTACCTTCCATCTATAAACTGAATGCTTTCGCTAAATTTCTTTAGAGCAATATCGTCTTCGATAACTGACGGGTTCCCTTTTATCCCTATACTTTCTAAATTCCACAATAATCCTAAGTCTTCCCCGGTTTTATTCACTAAACTTATATCTGGTTTGTCCAGGTAGGTGTACTCTTCCCAAGGTATAGCTGACTTACAATACGTAGTAAAACTGATTCCTATTCTTTGATTTATCTGCTTAAGTGCCTTTCTAGACCTTCCACTTACTATCCATCCTACTTCAGTATTTACTATGTACAACCCTTCTCTAATCTCTATTCTATCAGCTCCCATAAGGTCAAAATAGTACCCATTTCCTATTAAAAGATTGATATCCTCGAACCCTTCTTTTATTGTATCTTCATTCTCGGCAAATTTCAAGTATGGATAATTTTTCCTTATTTCAGCCACGACTGGATTAACTTTAAATTCTTTTAAAATTGTCGGAACAACATTTGCAGATATTTCAAATCTCTTTCCATTTTTACTTTCTCATATAAAGAGAAAGTATTGTGATGGCGCAAAAATTCGATATTGAGATTTTGATGGATTTACACGTTTTGAGGTCCCCTGAGTCCAAAAAAGTGGTTTTTAAAAAATGTCTGTCTGTCTGTCGTCTGTCGTCTGTCGTCTGTCGTCTGTGCAGACGCCTGGAGCCTAAACTACTGGGCCGATTTTGACGAAATTTGGCATACATGTTCAGAAAAATCATACCCCGAGGCGAAATCGAGAAATGAATTTTAGCTCTAAATTTGGGGGCGCTACCCCCCAAAAACTCTGAAAAAAAATTATTTCTCGAAAACGGTTCCGACGATTTTGATTAAAAAATTCTAAAATGTAGACCATTTGAATACGAATCCAACGATATAAGCCGTTTTCCCGGGAAAAATCTAGTTCCTGAGAAATTAGCTTAAAACGCGGACGGAGAGAGCCCGGGTTCGATTCCCCGCCCAGGAGAAGTTATTTTTATGATAAATTTTGATGAAATGTTGAATAATATTTAAATGTACATTTGAAAACTAATAAATGGAAAATACTGGGTTAAGTAATTATAAACTCGTATATGAGAAAGTTTGTCTGAGTTGTCTCGGACCGATTTTTTAATATAATATTAATTTTTACTAATGATGTTGTGATAGTTTTAGGTTTTTCATTGCCAAAAACATAAACTGAAAGTTGTTCCTTATTGTATTTTTCCAAATTTAATTGTTTAACTATTTGTTCTGTAATGTACGTCCTTTGACTCCCTGAATCCAACAGTGCTCTTATCTTTTTTTTTTCTTTGTCTTCTGGTCCTTCAACTTCTGTAATAGCTGTCTGTAAACAAACTATCTCCTCTTCCCCTTCTCTATTTTCATGCTCTGTAGTATCTATCTTTCCTGAATTTATGCTTAATGTTGATGTATTTTTCTGTTTATTTTCTTCCTTACTTTTTGAAAACTTTTTTGGACAAAGACTTCTATGATGGCTTTTTATTTGCTTACAGTAATAACATGATTTTCTTACTGTACAATTTTTCGCATAGTGTGATTTTGACAGGCAAATATAACATCCCTCTACCTTAACTTTTCTTTCATCGACGGTCTTGAATTGGTCGCATTGATCACTCCAGTGTTTTTTAAGACAGTAATTACATTTGGCTTCTACTACGGGTAACGCTTCTGTCGTACTTCGAAATTGTTTCGATGTACTTGCCTCACACTTATAATCCTTTGTTTCCCCTCCTACTGAGTAACTTACTCCTTCCTTTCCCCTTCCCGTTCTATTTTCTACCTTTTCCCTAGCTACTATTAATCTGTTTAAATACTTCCTTAGTTTATCTGGTTTTATCTTCGACGTGTCTTTATCCTCCTCTAGTTTAAGGATAATTTTTGAGGGAAACTTAGAAATAATAAGTGGAACTAAATGTGGATGAGAAATGTCCTCTCCCATTGCCTCTAATGATCTTAATGTTGATTCGATCTGATCTAAAGTATTCCTTAACTTGAAAGTTTGTTCCGTCGATGTAGGTATAAGCCTTAACTGATCGTACAGATCATTTTTTATCATTCCCTCCTGCCCGTACCTATCTTTTAACAATGAAATGGCAACCTGGTAATTATTATTTGTCATGGCTAACCCTGAAATACATCGTAATGCTTCGTCTGACAAATAAGATCGTAAATAATTAAATTTGTCGACATCCCTCATATTGATTTGGGAATGAATTACTGACTCAAAAGAGTCCCAAAACTCAGCCCATTTAGTGGTATTACCCCTAAATTTCTGTATAACTAATTCTGGGAGTTTAACTGATTTTTGAATTGCTGTGCTTTGTTTTGGTTCGTTATGTGTTTTATAAATTATTCTTTGTTTTATAACTGTCAGGTCAGTGTTTACTTCGTCGACGTCAAATTTTAAGTTATATTCTTCTTCTGTTTCTTGTTCTATTTTTGTAATTTCTGCTTTATTGTCTTCTAATGTCAGTGCTAATTTCATTAGGTTTTCTCTAAGGTCAAAAAAAGTCGTAGCGAATTTGTCAATTCTATCTAAATATTTGTCTATCTCAGGTTCGTCTAAGTCGTCTGTTTCTGTTAGTTTGTCCCGGATGGTGGCGATTAAATCTATAAGCCTTTTCTTTGCTGGTCCTAAGCCCATTCTTATTCTTCCGATTGTCGTCATTTTAATATAGATGTTCTTATTCTAATTATATTACCTTCCGCCTTCCGCCGTAAATCTGTTTTTTCTCTGCTACCACGTTTGTAATGAACGCTATTGGAATTCCTTTTCTTTAACGTATTCTATATATTTATTTAAATCACAAAAAAACATTAAATCTTTTTTCTTCTCGAGTCTGTCAAACGACTGACCAAAACATTGAAAAAATAAAAAATAAACATTGAAAATCATCGCCTTAGCGACAGCCTGTGCTTCTCTTTTTGTTTAATGTTTCTTGAATTTTGAATAGTTTGTGATCTAATTCCATTTTTTTAGCAGTATATTTTGTACTTAATAGTATATTTAGTTTTTTCCTCTACTGTCTGAGTAAAGTTTAATCGTGAATCAATTAATTTAGATGTACATGTAAAGTAATTTTGATTATTTTCAACTAGTGATGAATGTATTGTATAGCTTAAATATATTCATGAATCGATTCATCAGTTCTTCATTTCAGGATTATAATCGGGTGATAGTTTACCGAATCTAGTTTAGTTAATTGCTGTTTCTCTGAACGCTTTGTTTAGAGGGGTAGAGAGCGGAGGAAAGAGTGTGAAACCCATCAAATTCGGTGCAAATAAACTTTTATAAAGGGATGTCTGAACGGAGAGAGCCGCATCTCTATAATTAGATTTTTGTTATTGATTAGTTATACCCGGGGGGGGGGGGGGGGGTGTAGGAGAGACTAAATAATCAAAAAACACTGTTTCTGCTTGTAGAATCTCCCTCCCCTTGATACCGGTGTTGCCTAAACAAAGCTTCAACAATAATTTATAGCTTTACCTCCATGAAACCAATAAATTCATTTAGGTGTATGCACTCTTAAATTATTACAACTGTGAAAACCTCTTGTTTGGCCGCGCTGTAATATTTTACATGACCTTTTCCGCTTGTAGAAAAATATGAAAATGAAAAATCTTCTCCCATGTACATTTTTAAATTTTAGCCTGCAAATTTACAATAATATTTATGTTGTACACTACTTTTGCTTATACGTTTACCATTCTATTAAAAATCAACTTGGCTACGTTAAATATATTGTATAACGAAATAAAAAAGTTTATTATTAGTTTAAGTTATTGTATGGTTAACTAGAATAGATTGTTAGCGACGTTGTGCAAAATATCTTGCGTTTTAAGCATTATTTGTATATTACTACACATATTTTACAATATAAGATTTTAGATCAATGTTTCTATAGTTTATGTCGGGTTTTGTGTGAATTTATGTGACCCAGTTTAAAAAGTTTGATTATACGCTAACATCATAATAGATTTTCGTACTTTTTTATGTTCTTCTTTAAAGTGCTTAGTAATAATTCATTTTTATATGGTAGATGTGGTACGAGAAAATCACAATATATTTAAAATGGAGTAATGGAGTTAGACGGAGGTGAAGTATTAAAAAACTGTTTTTAAACAATAGCTTTATTGAGAAGAAAGTAGCTTTTAATTGCTAACGATCTTCTCCAATGTTGAAGAAACAGCCAATTTGGAGTTAGCCAACCGCAGTATTAGCTGACTCCTATAGTTCCGAAGGAATGACCGCTTGCGGTTGAGAGACCTTTTTAATGAAACATGTTGTTTACGATTTTAAAGTAGATTACATTTTTTACATGTGGAAGTCAGAATCTGCTTTGTAGGTCCAATAGTTAACAAGATACAGCCCTTAAAAAATTGGCAATTTTCTCAAAACATTTAAATTTTAAGATTTGGTCAACATTTTACCCCGAAATCGAATAGATTTATCAAGTAGATAAATGTAATTAGCTTTAATTTAAGCATAGAAATACATCTGTAGGTCTGATAGTTTCCTCACAATGCTTCAAAATCCAAAAAATGGGAAACTGAATTTTTCGCAAATTTTTCCCATTTGAGTTCTCATTCAACTAGGAATAGATATGAAACAAGCAGGACTGCGATATCGTCAATTGCACTTGTCAAAAGCAATTCTTTTCAATCAGTGCTAATAATTAGAGACCTCCTCGTCCTTTCCAATGGTTTGAGATCGGCTGTGAAGAACGTTTTTTCCAGAAAATTAGCAGAGGTGACTCTGGCCCCTTACAATATTCGTCAACCTCATTCAATCGTGGAGATTTGGAAGTATCCCCAGGATTCGAGTTGTTTCTTCACGCCTTCACTGGGTGCGACACCACCTCTACTTCTGCCCTTTTCTGGTATGGAAAGAACAAACTGTTGAGCGCCACCCAGGAATACCCTAAACTCATGAAGCTGAAGTGTTTCCCCAACCTACCTAGTGCCTAAAGAACGTTCTCAGACGATTTCTCAGTAGCTCATTTCGCAGGCTCTGCACTGTAAAAACAGCCGCCTCCGCTAAGGTTGACCTCGCCCGTTTGCCTCCAACGAAAGATGGTGCAACATTCCACGCCTACCGAATTTAACACCAAGGTCAGAAGTGATTGGGGGTAGAAAAAGATGAAACTCAATAACTGGCCACACGAGCGGATTTTTTTGACGGACCAGGTCCGGACTAGAGCAACGGTCGACGGACGGGGATCTCAGTACTTGCGACTGTGTCTCACTGTGTACGAGTGTGCGGTCAATTCTATACTTCAATTATTATTATAATTATTATATCTATATATATAAAAATGGATGGATATCTCTCTGTCTCTCTGTGCGATTTATAGACTTCGACACTGTTTGACCGATCACCATGACATTTTGCACATAAATGTTTTTCTTCATGGAGAAGGATTATGCACAAAGGTAGAGGGTACGGGGTCCAAAAGTCAAAATAGTATATACCCTTCATTTTCTCATGGTCAACTATATGTTGCTTGCTCCAGAGTAGGAACTCAGAAAACGCTGCACGCATCTGTACACCAAATCAGGAAACGAAAAAAAATCGTTTATCCACTCTCGTTACGCTAATAAATAGCATTAGTTTAATTTATTGTAAGTTTAATTATATAGTCAATAATATTGTTCATTCAAGTGAATTATTAATAAAAAAAAAAATATTATAGTCCACTAGCTGACCCGGCAAACGTTGTTTTGCCATATAAAATATTTCTAATGAATATTTTGGTAGTTAAATAAAAAATAACTAACTTATTGTAAGTGTGTGGGGACGTGATCTGAAAGAGGAATGGAGCGCTGTGGACAGTGATGGCCTATTAAAATAATAATACACCGAGCATTTATTTTTTAATTCATTGTACTTTATTAACTTAAGTAATATATATTTAAAATTATTTCTCTTAAAAGTAATTTACATTAAAAAATGTTATCCATATTTGCTATCACTAATTATGACAATCAATATCAATCTTCAAGTGCAATGGATTGTACGATATTTAATTTTATAATTTATATATTTAAAATGTAATCCCTATACTCCGTGCTGTTTGCTGGGTGAGAAGTGACCCGGTAGACGCCTGTCGAGGATAACTGATCGATTGATAATTGATCAGTTATCGACTACTGAGAGTTAAATATTATTACAGTACTAATATCGCTATTAAAAAATGGGGGTTGGTGGTAAAAGGGTAAAAAGTTAGGATTATAACTTTACGCGAGCGGTCTGCGTGAGCGCTTGGGCGGATAACTTTGTCCAACAAACTCATCCTGGGCATTGGTAGAATCAACATGTGTACCAAATTTCAACTAACTCGGTCATCTTTTACTCAAGTTATCGTCATCAGTAGATTTTGTGGCGCTTGGTTTTGTGACGGTGATTTTTTTCGGATTCACTCCTTTTTTTTTTGGGCGGGGGAGGGGGGCCTAATCACTTAGGGGTGGTAAAAGGGTAAACATTTAGGGTTATACGCATTTTTTTAATGCCAATTAAAAAGAAAATTATTAAAATATCCAAAAAATCATAAAATAAAAATTTGGGGGAGGGCCTCCCTTATCACTTAGGGGCGTTAAAAAGGTGAAAATTTAGGATTATAAGTATTTTTTAATGCCAAATCATAAAAAAATAAAATTAAAACATTTTGTCCAAAAAATAAAATTTTGGGGGCCTCCCTTATCCCTTAGGGGTATAAATAGTTTACGAACTTTTCTCAGACCTACCGAATATACTCAAACAATTTCATAAAAATCGGTCAAGCCGTTTCGAAGGAGTTTGGAATCAAACACTGTGACACGAGAATTTTATATATATATAGATAGATTATCTATTTACACCAATAATACCAATACCAATAATTATGGAATCTCATGAGTATAAGCCATCTTTAATTATTCTACAACGAATATGGATTCTAGATTATTATACACATCACCCATATTTAAACATACAAAGGTAAATAATTATAAGGCAGGACAACGTCTGCCGGGTTTATCTAGTATATTTTTTAATACCGGTTTTTAATACTCGAAGGGTATGGACGACCAGAGAAAGAAAATCGTTATACAAATTAATTAATTGTTCAATGTGAACATGGGTCCTCTCCTTTGCCATATTTAAATAAATAAATGCCGGAGTGAGAAATATATTGAAGAAAATTGAAACCGGAGTGAGAAAAATATAACTGAATAAAAAGACTGAATAAATCAAATAATGTAATTGAAAATAGTCTGCCAATAAGTGTGGCACATAGCTCCCTCGCATCCTATCATGTGCTATATTGTATTTGAAAAAAATGTTTGTCTCATTGAATAGATGAAGTTAGATTTTTTTCCCGACCTAAAATTCCAATTTTAAATTTGAAGTTCACGTTTACGCGAGCGTTGTTCATGAACGCTTGGACGGATAACTTTGTCCAACGAACTCGTCCTTGGCATTGGTAAAATGAACATGTCTACCAAATTTCATCAAAATCGGTCGACATTTACTCAAGTTATCGTCACACGTTTCATAATTCATGGACACATAGACCGACAGACAGACAGACAAATAGACTGACAGATAGACAGACATGAGACCAAAAATGTTCCCTGATGTCTGAAACGGATCTTGGAATTTTTAAAATCGGAGACAAAAACGTTTTTCGTTCTCAAAAGTGAACACAATGCTTCCGTTACCTTCGGTAAGCTCGGAAGCAAAATAAAATGAATTTAATTTAAGGAGAAATAAAATAAATGGAATGAAACTATATTTGAGTGAGAAATAGAAATGATTAGGAGCCAAATCCGCTGACTTGGTTTGTCCGTGTGTGTTGACAACGCCAGACGGAATCCGCGGACCTCATGTCCGCCGACAAGGTCCTGTCGTTTGTTACTCCACTAACGCACATACCGGGTCTGCGGATTTACCCAAGTCTGTTGGAAAAGTCCGTGGTCCGTCATAGAAATCCCCTCATGTGTGGCCAGCTATTGGGAATGGAAGAAGGCAGATCAAAGGCTCATACACACGCACACACACACACACACACACACACACACATATATATATATATATATATATATATATATATATATATATATATATATATATATATATATATATATATATATATATATATATATATATATATATATATATATAAGCGATATATATAATAGCGATATGTAGAAGCGATATATAGAAGCGAGTAGGGGGCTCTGTCCCCTACTCGCTTCGCACATCAACCACCGAAAAGCGGCCGCTGCCTTGAACCTTCGCAATGTCGCGGCACTGAGTGGAGCCTTAAAATTGATTTCATGATTATTTTCAACGATGACTAAAACACACATGGTGTAAAATATCACGTTAGTTATAGAAATCGTTATTTATTTAAACTTTTTACAATTTTAAATAAGCCTATAACCTTAAACTAAGCAATTCTAGGCAGAAACAAAATTTTTTTTATTGGAAAAATGCTTGATACAGATTAAATATTAGTATATATGAAGATAATAGAAGTAGAAGTAAATATATTCTGGGATCTGAGACCTAGATTATGACACAGTTAGTCTGAGTTGTCTCGGACCGATTTTTTATTTTTAACTAAACTATTGAAATTAGGGAAAAAGAGTAAATTGGTAAAAATTGTGTGTCCACCATTTTGGAACGGGGGTTGATAAAAAGCTTGGGTTTGAGGCAAATGTTTTCTTTATTTAAGACCTTTCCCAAAAATGTATCACTTTATGGGTGTTCCAATTTGAAATTTCAAAGTTGAATCCAATAGGACGGAAAAAATTATTACCCACTAGAGTATTTTTTTAACTTAATATCTCAATTATAACTGGAGATATTAAACCGTTTCCGAACTTTTGGATCACCCTGTATATACGTATGTCAATAAATAAAAATGTTACATTAATTACATAAAAAATACATTAATATATTTCTTGTGAATGTACATTTTCCTTTGAATCTACCCTCAACCGTCGTGAGAACTCAACTCGACAAATTTGTGAAAAATGCAGTTTTCCCATTGTTTGGATTTTTAAGCATTGTGAGGAAACTAACTGACCTACAAACGTATTTCTGTGCTTAAATTAAAGCTAATTACATTTGATACAAAAAAAAAAAAATATATATTTAAAATTGCGTGCATTATTCATTCAGAAGTTTTGTGCCTTATAAACGTTTGTTTTGTATTTTGTTGTTATAGATTGAGTTTGCTATTCACTTATTGTTATTATTCCCAAGCTTCTTATTTGATTTCTTTATGCACATTCATTTTAGTTAATACATATGTTATTATCTTATTAATATAACATAGTAATTAATAATAATAATAATAATAATAAAGCCTTTATTTCCAAATATAATTGTTACAATAATAAATTAAATTTTACTAATAAAGAAAAACATAGTAATTAACTATGTTATATTAATAAAGATGGTATTTTGCAGTTTCATTTTTCTGCCGCCGTAAATGCTTTTTTACTTCTAATCAGCTTTGTGTCCTCATAAAATATTGTATGTAACAAAGCAGCAAAGGAAATATTTCTGCCTCGTTAATTATCATAGCCTGTCCTCGCCTTCGGCTCGGAGGTTAATCTAATCACTCGTCAGTCAAATTCCATTTTGCTGCCTAGTTACATAATTAACTATTGTTACTCTTTTCCTATTACTTTACCCGTAAAACGAGTATTTTCCCCGATTTCGGAGTCAAAAGATGACCAAATCTTAAAATTTAAATATTTTTGAAAAAAAAAAGTTGTAGCGCTGTTTCTTGGTAACTATTGAATTGGTTCTAGTCTCAACTTGTAGCAAATTTAATCTACTTTAAAATCGTAAACAACACGTTTCATGAAAAACTTATAATTTATGAGATGTAGTGAGAAAACCGCAACTAGTGCGAACATTTCGCGGTTTTTCGAGTGCTATGAAGTTAGCACAGGTCTTTCGAAACTGCAAACTTGGATATACACTACTAGCAGTGCTCTTAACAACATATTAAAAAATCAGAACTAGCCGTTAGTTTGCGATTTTAATGTTCTATATGACTGACAATGTTAATTTTAAAATTATTATAATTGCCAATTTCGATCTTTGAGTTTCATTTACTTCGATCTTAACCTATGATACATGTTATCTTTTTTCCAGAGCTACAGTGCTCAAGGTCCTATTCCTTTACTCTTATTAAATTCTAATTCTTGGTATAAAAAACTAACTAAATGTAGTTGTACTTATGCTTTTTTTTACTTCTAATCAGCTTTGTGTCCTCAATACTACAGTTTAAATATGATATCTTGTTGTTTCCAGAGGTACAACAGTGCTTAAGGTCCTATTTTTTACTCTCATTTGATATGCAGTTGGGAAGATTCATAAGTTAGGACCTCCTACCTTGGCACTGGTAACTCCATCTTCTATTCATCCCTCGTGTCTTTTTTACGTTACTTTATCTGATGGCTGTTATCAGTTTCCTTCTTCTTTATTGCTCCGTTATCAGTTGTCCATGCGAACCACTCTATATATTTTCTCTCCCTATCTCACCACTCAGATATATTTATTTCTTCTTCTGGTCTCGTGTCTGTCACCCGTATCGCTTTCCTTAACCCTTATTTTACCTTTTGCTCCGCCCATCCCTTAGGCTATCTCTCTTTATTTTCTTTTCTAATAATATATTGCTTTTCACCGTTTTTACCCTCGTCCCTCTTGTTTGAGTTTTTCTTCCTTGGTTGTCATTTGTCTAAGTCCACCCTCTTTTCTCCTCGAATAACAAATGGAATCCTTCCTGGTTTTTCCTATTTTCCATTATTCGAAGCGTCTGAACTGGAACCGATTACTTTAAATTCACTTAAGGTTGTTTTAACTATCTTGACTTACTAAATAATTTGAAATTTTAGACATTTTCATTTATAGATTCCATTTTCCATCCTAATTACTACTACTGTACGACTTATTAAGTTTATGATTATAATTCCATTTAACATGTTTACACTCAACAAGATTATACTCGGTCACATGCAATTGTTAAAAATTTACCCTGATCGTCGAAGGCCAAATAAGCTTAGCTAAAATCACGTTGAAAGTATGTCATTCTGGCTTTCGGGGAATTGGAAAGAGGAGTGACTAGTTTCCATATCCATGATTACTGACACAAATTATCTGTGCTAAAGAATCGAATACTTGTGCTCTACCTTACAAAAGGACCTGGATTCAGCAGCCCATATCCTAATGCTAGGAATTCTGTTCCAAACATGTCCTCAACAGAAATTACATTTTTAATGGTTTCAAATATTTAAAATTATATTCTTATCACAGTTCTTTTTAAGTTCTGTTTTTATTATTTATAATAAAAACACTTGTTATTAACATTGTTATTAAAACCAACTTGTTAATAACAATGTTATTAACCAACTTGTTATTAAACCATTAACTTTGTTATTAAAAGTTGAAATAGTCTTTCAACTAGTGTGGCACATAGCTTCCTCGTGTGCTATCGCTTACTTAGATGATGTTTTGTTTAAGGACCCATGATTTTCTAGTTTATTAAGTATTAATTTAGTAATATTTAATGTGACCAAATGGTTAAAATTCATGCAGCACGATTTGTGGGCTACTTTCGACAAACCATCCAAACTTCTTAAAATTCGGGCAAGTACTTTAATAAAAAAAGGTTTGTGGGCATGCGGAATAAGTGCAGAATGCTAAAATTAATATGGGACCACCAGTGGGCTAATTGTGACATACAGCAAAAGTTTATGCAGATTGGTCGATTAGTTAGATAGAGAAACACGAGACAGAAAATGTTCCCTAGTCTGAAACGGATTTCTGTCCAGAATTTTTTTCAATTTGGAGTCATGAATAATTTCGTTCTTCAGAATGGCCTCAAGGCATCCGTTACCATTGGTAAGATCGGGAGCAAAATATAATATTTATTATTTGAATAAATCTTTGGTTGGCCTTTAGACCTTCCACGGGCTCTTGCACCTTGTTCATTTAAATAACTTAAGAGCATTTTCACTAATATAAATAGTTGTTTTACAATAGTAAATTCAGTAAATTACCTTGGAAAAAGTGTACAAAATATATTTTATGTCAGAGCATTTATCAATTTTATAATACATTTCCATAAATTGGATATTACGTGTTTTTCTCAGTTGCCTTTCCTTTATAAATCAAAGTTATTATACGAATCTACCTTTAGGAATTTCTTTTTATTTTTATGAGAGTTAGCATTAGGACTGAAATGGAGCTATTATTTAAAATTATTTTCTCTTTACAAATGAATGGATTGCAATGTTTATTCAACAGCTCAACTAAAATTGTTGTCACGGATTTGAATGAGAAGATAATTTTTATTACTTTTTAGAAATCTGGCTGTTATCTAAAGTCAATAATTCTTTTATTAAGTTAACATTGTGCCTGCTTGATTTTATTATCTGAATACTTCTCCTTTTAAATTATTGTGTTAAACTTGTTATGTGGTCCTCGTTTCAGAGTTGGGCTAGACCATGTATTGGGTTTTACCCTGTTTTATCACTAGCCCCTCTGCATAGAACTCTGTTCCTAATGTAACAATCTTATTTTTCTTCCGAGTTTACCTAAGGTATAATGAAAGCGTTTTGATCGTTCTTAAGAACACATTTTTTTATGTCTCCGATTTAATTTTGGACTGAAGTCAGTTTTAGACATCAGGGAACATATTTGGTCTCGTGTCTGTTTGTAGTTCAACATTTGTGGGAACCAAGATATTAAAAAGTAGTCATCCGCATCCGATGTTAATAACATTTGGATGGTTGGTTACAATAATGGTGGGCATTGTCGGTCTCATATAATTTTCAACCTCCAGGGCATTTTCTTTACCACCTGTTGACAAACTTTTTTTAACACCTTCTCCTTAAAAGTACTTATCCAATTTTTAAGAAATTTGGATGGTTTGTTGAAAGTAGCCTACACATGATCCTATATTTATATAAACTATTTGCACACAATATAAAACTATTAATGTAGTTTACTTTTTTAAGAGATTTAAAAAGAGGGGGAAAATTAAATAAATTAGACTAGCATCGTAGATGGAAAAACCCATCAATGTACGTGTTAGGTGGCGAAGAAGCTATGTGCCCCACTAAATGGGGATGACTAACTATTGACATATTATATTATATTGATTTATTTGTTTGTTACGTTTTCTCTTAATTGTTTAGTTAATCTGAAACACGTTCTTATTACACTTTTAACTCGCCCTGCTAGTTATGCTTAGACTAACAAGGATACATGTATTATTTATGTTGCCTCCATCGCACTATTTAAAGAAGTAGAGTATGTTGTCGTTATGACTAAAAGAAAAGAGACTAAAGAGTAAACATATTATTTAAGGTCGTAACAGTAACAAGGTCTTAAGTTACGACACCAGATAGCTCCTGACTTTTAACTTGACCCACTCCATTTCACTCTCCAGGATTGTCCATATTTTTTAATTCCATGTCTAGGCTCTAGATTAAAATATAATCCCGTTTTTTTTTTCTTCCTTGAGTAAAGTTTCTTTTTTATTTTCACTTGACCTCTTCACACATTCAAAAGGGTCTCTGGGTCATAGCTAACATAAATAATTTCGTAGGAAACTTTCCTCTTTTTCTACCTCTGATATGAGCTATTAAGTCAAAATGCGCTCTTGGTTCAGACCCAGTCTGAATATTTCATGCAATTATATTACCTACGACGGGTAGAGGATATTTCTTGGGACGATATTTTTCGTTTGTCTTTTCCTTATTTTTTCGAGAATGATGTTTCAGAATAGTAAGTTTTTTTTTCTCTTAGTCTTGTGGGATTACAATATTTCTGGGTATAATTTATTTCGACTAAGCATGTTTTTTTATACTTTTCTTTTTTCTATTGAGTCTCTAGGGATGAATAATTGTTTTTAAAAAACAACATTTGTTTAAATCAATATTTAATTATGACGATATTTCACCTATACCTGGGCATTTAAGGTCGGTTATCTTCTATCTGTCTACATCTACACACAATAAAGCCGTATGGCTGACGATTCACTGACTCACTGACATTGTTGTTTACTCACAGAATTGCTAAAAAAAATTGAAATTTAGTACACTAGTATAGCTTTTGCCGATTAACCGACTGGAAAAGTCTAACATATTTATTTTTTATTTTTATCTCCCTAAAAAAATAAAAATGGTCGCAGCAGGTTAAAATTAATTTGTAGCTACACTATATAAGACTATAAGTCGTCTCGGAAAACAGATTGCAGTAACAGTAACTGATTTTGAGGGATCTACTCATTTGGACCCCTGAGTTCTTGTCGTAAACGGTTGTACTCTAGATATAGCTAGGTTGGTTTTTTTTAAATTTAATTTTTGACTTTAAGTTGTCGTAGCGGCCGCAATTGTTGACCGGTTTGATTTCTGATTGGGGCATTCAAATCTCACACTAATGCTCTTTATTTTTAGTGCTTGTATTTTAGAAATTAGTCCTATTTGCTGAAAACATGCCGTGTCACGTGAAATTTTTTTTCAAGTTTGTTATTGTGTCGTATGTGATTCAAAAAGGCCTTAATTTGTACTCTAGGGCTGAGCAATTTGTTTATTTTAAAAAATTGGTACATGTATTTTGCACCGACTTGAATGTTTATTGCAGGTTAAGTATTTTTTGGGGGTATATTTACCTTATTTAGGTTACCTATTGGATTTTTATTTTTTAAGTTTATTTTTGGATACCTAGGGCTTCAGGGGTACATAAGCCAAATATAACAACATTGTAAGCTTTAAGGTTTCTTTTTTCGGGAAATCTATATTACCGGACTTAAAGAAGTAGGTTTGAAACGTATAGGTACCTCCCCTCCCTATGTTGCGTTAACGACTTATTGGTATTTATAACTTTTTGTAGGATGTAAGAGCTAGAAGCTAGTTACGTTATCTTGCTTTCATACGGTTTACTGTTCCTTTTCGACAAACTTTGACAAAGAAAACACTCTGGTGTCTTAATATCAGATGTACCAAGTTGGTATACAGTATACAGGCGGTGTGTGGCTGTCTCAAGTACAAGTACAAGCTGTATATATCGGAGGTACAGGTGGTAGGTGACTACAACATCCGGGATTTTTGGTTACCGAGAAGGTTACAAACACCAATGTATGTTATATGTTTAATCTCAGTATATTCGGAGCCGTCGACAATTCAGGCAGTATAAACAATACCTCTGAAATCAGTAGATAACGAAACTGTTCCCAGGTAGTGGGGTAGCACTTCGAATATTATAATGTTAGAACGTTAGTAGAGATACACACGGTAAAATACCTCTATGTTTCAGACGGTACAAAAGATAGATGGTGACACAAGTTATCGGCCTCAAGCAAAAGTGAATTGCGTACAACCGAAATCAGCGTACTAGTGTGGGTGTGGTTTATTCCTGCACTTGGATTCGGGTATAGACCGTGTGAATTATTTTAAAATCTGTTATCAACTCGTACCTAAAAGTTGTATTTTCATCGCTGAGTTTGATATGAATTGTAATAACGTCATCGGGTTTTCTGTTTTCGTATGTGAATTTACCCTATACACTGTCTACATTTAGATCAGCCTGTAAGCCTTTTACCGATAACAGTTTACATCAACTATCATGGGTATGTTATTTGTTTATATCTTCAAACTGGGTTTCTTAGATGGGGTTTGATGATTTGATATCACCGGTTGCAAATAAACTGTGCATGTCCCCGTCTGCCTCAGTTTATGTCTAGACAAGAAGAAGCCTGACCCCAGACAAAGGGGATAGCGTACGGATGTTTCAAATGGGAAACCTTTTATTACCTTTCATTATGTATATTCCATTGCTCTTTCTCTATTTAAACCAAAAATAATTGAGTAAATGATCACTCGGTATTAATAGGAGGTGAAGGGGATGAACTTTGTTCGGAGAAATAAACCGGTGGAGAGTACAGAACGCAGGTATCGGTCAAGACAGGCAGAGGGGATAACATACGGACACCGACCACCGAAGGGAAGGATAAAATTTGAGCGGGCATTCACTAGTATCGGTTCTAGATAGGCGGTGGGGGTAACGTATCGATATCGAAGCTGGCAGATCTTGGAAGAGGTATAGCGTACAGGTCCTCGAAAAAGAGGGGATAGTGCACATCAGCGTACAGGTGGGGTCGTAAAACTCAAATATAGGCGGAGGGGATACCCCGTACCAAGTGACAACCTGCCCCTTATTGGGGCAAGTTGTCACAACAAACTTTAACTTAAAAAAAAAAAAACAAAAACAATAAAAATGTTTCTACTAATGCTAGATAAATGAAACTTGTGCCACATGTAGCTAAAAGTTTAAAATATACAATAGTATATAGAAATTAAAAAAGTACCGAGTAGAAAAAAAAATAAATAAATAAATCGTTTAATTTGTGACAACGTGCCCCACTCTCCCCTACTTTTGAAGAATAAGTGTAAATAAATGTATATTTGTGCGCATGTTGAAGAGAAAATAATGGGCGCAGAAGGTAACATGAAACTTATATGGGGCCAACAATGGGCTAATTATGACCTATCATACAAATTTCAGTAAAATCGGACGTGTAGTTTTTAAGATATGTTGGTTCGTAAAAATTAAGCGGCAGACAGACACGGAACCAAAAATGTTCCCTGGTGTCTGAAACGGATTTCTGTCTTGGAATTTTTGAAATCGGAGACCTAAAAATGATTCGTTCTTCAGAACGATCACATAGCTTCCATTACCTTCGGTTAGCTCGGATGCAAAATAAAAGATGGACAAACTTAAAATATTGACATTTTTAAAGGTGAAATATACCATTAGTGAAGAAAATATATATCAATAGTGAAACAATGGGTAAAATTTGTTGTAGTTAAATATATACTTCATTATTTGCTTTTAACATTTATTTATTACATTTTATGTATATGCAAACAGGTACTCAAGCATACGATGCTGTTGCTTTTGGACCGGCATTTCAAAAACATTTATTAAAAAACAATGGTAGCCTTTTAGTAGGATTAAAAAATTATTTACGTAGCCCTGTTCCATTCTTATAAGTACAATAGTATTTTATTTCCAGCCGCTTTTATACAAAGGGTAGAAATAAAATATTATTACGGTTAAAAGCAGAAGGAAAAACTGTTTTATTTTAAGCTAATGCAAATCCTACTGTTTTGTTAAACCTTGCAGATTTTGAAGTTATTTATTTAGCTAATATTTCTTAATGGTAATTACGTTAAATTATAAGTAGCTGTATAATTCAATGTTGCACATAACATAAACATTAACGGAGTTTAAATTTATTATTAAATAATAATAAATTTATTGTATTTTTCTTTCAACAAACTGGTAAAACATACTTCCCTTTATTAGCAGTTGTTGATAAATAGGATTTTCCGTGAAAATACGACTATGATAATTGATTTAAAGGACTTACAATGAAAAGGTGGTTAAAAACTACTATGAGTTACTTAAATCGGAAGACTCATTGCCATATTATTTGATGTACTAAACATGACTTTTAAAACAATTTACCATTCATCCAGACTGAACAACAATTAAATTTTCCACAATTGGTGAGATACGGGTATAGGGGGTAAATGCGGACATGTTTTTTTATGACAAAAATTATTTTAGAAGTGCAAATAAATTTTTTTCATAAAGAATATTTTTTTTTTTATAAAATCAAAAATAACCCCCTTTACCTCTTGTACTCATTTTCAGAATTTGCTCCTTTTTGGGCACAGTGTACCTGATACAACATTTTTAATATAAATAAATCTTTATTTGAAAAGGTACAGGATATACTTTTATAAAGAATGACTTTTTTCGAATATATATTTTTTTTTTTGCATTAACACAAACAGGAAACTCGATCCGGGGACACCCCAGTAGAAATACATTAGGTTATTAGAGGACGGGGAATCAGGTTTCTTTACTCATCTACGCGGTGTGATCATCAGTGTTGAAACATGTCTCATCTCTCTGGGATTCAGAGAGGTAGGACATAGGTTAGACGGAGGATTTATTATCTCCCATTAAGCAGTTTAGCCTTAATACCTATTATTTATTTCATAGAAAGAAAAATGAAATGTAGTTTAAATTAACACCTATCCAACTCGAGATAATAGACATAGCGGGGCTCATCATTGAAGCGAGCGTAATGCATAGCGTAATACATATTAAAGCGTAATAAATATTAAATAGTTAATCATGATGAGTTGATGGTTAACGAATATGATTGTATTAGAATATGATAATTGACGAATAAGATTGTACTAGTAGGGGGAGAAGGGTTTTTCTACTATTCCTTAACTCACCTACTAGTCCCGGCAATTCCATTTCAACTATAATAAAATGTATCACGTCGCTACGCAAAAACTTTTGCATGTATCAAGTTGAAATTTTACATGCCTGTTTCTATTGTACTTTAGACGGTGAATACGAATTTTTATTAAAATCGTTACGTTAAAACGATATCGGTAAAAACGTTGTTTTTTTCCATTGGAACGAAGTTCCTTATAGCACGCTACGCCGCGCCGTGTGGAGCCTGGGTGTGAATCCGTAAAAACACCGTCACAAAAACTCCCGTCACGAAATTGACCGATGACGATAACTTGAGTAAAAGATGACCGAGTAAGTTGAAATTTGGTACACATGTTCATTTTATCAATGCCCAGGATGAGTTTCGTTGGAAAACGTTATCTGCCCAAGCGTTCGCGCGCAATGCTCGCGCAACGTCAAATAAACGTAAACGTCAAATGTAAAATTACAAGACGGAAAAATATTCCAACATCATCTATTCAATAAGACAAACAACTTTTATAAATAACTTGTTTTAGTAGAACTAACACCGACACTGCTATGAAGTGATAAAGATCGCTAAATTTATTAAAGCGGACCTAAATCTTTAAAACAGAGAAAACAACGTTTTTACCGATATCTTACGTTCTATTCAATAAAACTATACACATAGTCTAAAGTACAATTGATCAGGCATGTAAAATTTCAACCTGATACTAGCAGAAGTTTTTGTGTAGAAAAGTGATATATTTTATAATATTTTAAATTAGTAGGCCGGGTAGGTAGAGAACAGTCCTATTTCCTACCTGCTACATCAATACTCTTTAACTATAAATTCATCCCTTTTAGGTTTCTGTACGAAGTACAGAACCTAGACTGTCTGTCTGTCCGTTGGCATGTTTAAATTCAGAAACTACTCTAGCTAGGAACATGAAATTCGGCACATAGGTGCATCTCGGCATTTGTGAAAACTGTACTCTTTTTGGAGTTTTCACACTTAATATTTCCAAGATGGCGGCTAATATGGAGGGTGACTAAAAAAAGTTTTAGGCTCCATGACATGTTATACATCAATTTATAGGTCTTAATGTGTAGAAAAAGAATATGCAACTATTAAAATTTAACACTTCCAGAAACTCGTACAGAAACCGGCGATTATCGCCTTACGTATACGTGAAGCGCGCCTTACTTGTTATAATCAATACATATTTATTGCAAGGCGCTTGCTTTAATGATAAAAATAAAGCTTTTCTTTTAATTTTGCCTCCGCTAAGTACAAAACTTTTAATTTTGTGAAATTCCAATTTTACATTTGAAGCTCACGTTTACGCGAGCCAACTCTTTGACGGATAACGCTGTCCAACCAACTTAACCTGAGCAATAAAAGGAACATGTATACAAAATTTTATCTAAATCGGTCAACTTTTACACAAGTTATCGTCGAATACGTAAACATTACTGAGAGACAGACAGACAGGATGCATATTATGTTGAATGTTAGAAGCTCGCTACACTCGCTTCAATTATTATTAGTAAGAGATGGATGTTCAGGTTTAATAATAACTTTTTTCATAATGATACGTTTGTGTTAAAAGGTCATACCCTGTCATTTTATTTTTGGAATAAACATATAAATTGATTAATAATTTGTTGATTTACTTTTTGCAGACTACTGATGTCACTATTCCTAGGGTTGTCTGTCTCTAAATAAGAAATTTAAAAAAAAATGATTGTACCAACTTTCTAACTCAAGATAATTTGTAAATGATTACTAATACCAGGAATAGTAACATCAGCAGTTTTCAGAGAGAAGAGCACACGATTCTTAATCAGTTTATATGTTTATTTTTAATAAAAATATGACAGATGATGACCTTCCAAAAGGGTTGAAAGTATCATTATGGAAATAAGTTAATGTTTCATTTTCCATTTCCACTGAATTTCGGTTTGAAGATGTAGAAAATATCGACTTTCGAGCTTTAAAACTTTTATGCTTAATAATTTTGGAACTATTTTGCTAATATCAACAAATGAAGTATCGATTCAACATGCCCGATCCAAATCAATTGATAGTTTAAAAGTTCGTCTGCGGAACATAGCTACCATAGCTTGACCATACGCTGTTAAATAAAATAGACTGGTGGATAATGGCCAAGTCTCGCCCATTTCCGCGAATACAGTGATTATCATGATCCTCAGTACAAAATTAGTTAGTAGACCTAAAATCAAGTTGATGTTATTGTTACTTCATAAATTAGTAATTTAAATCAATCAAACTGGTCATCTATCAATTAACCCGTACACTTAATTCTAGCTTGATGTTAGTCAGACACTTTTTTGCTTGCTACCTTCTGGACTATAATGGAAGTATTGTTTAGAATATTAAATAAAAAAAAAATTCATTATTATACTATAAGTTGGTCAGGTATGTAGAAACACTTCCCCAGTCTCGTGTTATCCTATGTACTTGCTTTACCCTTCCATTCTAGAATGAAACATTAATACTGGACCGAAAAAATTGTTCCAATTGATTTAATATAAAATAAAAAACTTCTTAGGTAAGAAAGACGGAGTGTAATATGTTGAAAAAGATATTTACAAAAGTTAATTATTATGTTTTAATGTGCCATGACGGAGGTATACCCTTGAACGGCTAATCGAGGTCTGACGGACTGACTGGGCCGGAGCTTGAGGTCCCTCACACAGAATAAGGGTAAAAACAATAGTGGGAGAACACCCCAAACTACCGCAAACCCAAGATTACTACTAGCTATTTAAAAACACTCAGATCCAATCACCAACATCTCATATTCCTTTCATCTCAGTGTGTACATTACTTTGAAACAGAATATCTTTTTTCTCTAGAGATATATCTTTATCCCATCGTTAAAAGTAAATTTTAATTTAAAAAATTACTTTGATAAAATGTGTATCTCATCGAATTTAAATTATTTTATTTCTTCTTTAAGAGAATGACCATGTGACCAAAATAGTGTATTAATATATGTACAATGTTTATATTTTGCATGTATAAAATAAGGTACTTTCTAAAAGTTGTTGAAGAAATGTAGAAGGTTGTAAATATAATCGTTTATCCGAGATGGGTTTAAAGTTGTAAACTCTTGTAATTTTTTGACATGAAATTTGTAATTCTTAAGGGCTCGGTGAATCAGTACGGTTGAAAGAAACGAAGAAGGTTCGCAGTCGGTTAGGCTAAACCCTCGTGACATCTTTTTTAACTCACTTCTCCTCCTCTCTTCTCGCCTTTTTAAAAACCCTACAAAATCTGGATATCCTTTTTCTTCGTTTGTCTTCTTTTCTACTGGTTCCATTTGAGGTGGTTGCTTGCAAGAAAAGGTGAAAGCTTTTCCGAAATAAAGGCTTTGGATTCTCTTCTTCGCACCTGATCCTCCTTTTCTCGGACAGTTTTGTCCCTCTTTCAGAAAGCAGGTCGCTTTGTCCAAAAAGCTTGTTATCTTCACCTTGCTTTAGCCTCTAGTAAGGACCTCCCCTTACTGCTTCCCTTTATGTATTGTGAAAACATTTCCTTGGCAGTATCCTTTTCTTGTACCTTTTTAACACTATTGAAACTGGAATAATGTTATTGTGATGTACAATAGATAGTGTACCAGAATACATTTTTATTTTTTTATTTTATTTTTTTCATATATTTATTTATACATTTATCTCGTATTATTGTATAAAAAGATTTATCAGCACATTGAAGGTCTTTATTTGAGAATATTTTAATGATAACCACATGAAAACCCTTTTTCCTTTAAAATTTTTAAATGAACTACTTCGTAGATTTAAACCCAACAAAAATTAGGGTAAAACTGAGTATTATTATGAAGGTAACAGGTAACAGGTAAAGGTAGTTAAAAGCAAACACATTAATAGTTCAATTAGTCTGTATATTGCCATACAATACACCTACGACCTACACCTACCATAAATAAAATAATAAACTACAAACTGCGGTAATATTATAATGTTATTTATCTGCACAATATAACGACTAAATCAACTAATGCTGTTAGTTTATTAACTACCTTTATTAGGTACTATTAAATCTCAATCAAAACTATTAACTGTGTGTTACATATTTTAAGTTTTATATTATCAACTTTCTTTTAATTTGTTAAACTATGAATAATAAACTATTTTATCTACGATTGATACGAAATATAAACATTATATCTCTGTTTAGATGCGTAGAAAGTGAATCTTTTCGTATTCATTGCGCATGCGCGTTCATAATTCTTCTTTTTTTCCGTCCTAGTGCGGAAAAAAGAGGTACTTACTTTCCGCAAAGAAGTAGGCCACTTTCCGCACTAGACGCGTAATGTACTATTACTGTCTTAATGTATTTTCGTTTATTTATTTTTTATGTAACTCCTACTATTATTGTCTCCTACTGTAAATAGTCTTATTTGATGTGCGTCCTACATTTTTCTGTGAATAAATAAAATTATTACGCCAAAATTATTTTTAATCTATCTCCATCATTAATAGGGTCAATCTATCACCCCCATTTTTAAATAAAAATGGCATGAAATAAATTTATTTATTCTTCTTCTACCTTCCCTACAATCTTCAACTTAGGTACATAGTAAATAATTAATACAAGATAGAATGGTTGCCCCCAGGGCTGCAAATTGCGGCTATAGTCTTCATACACAATTTACAATTTGTGTGCTTAATTATTTAATGATCCTTTTTTTTATATTGTGACTATATTCATTTTGTGTTAAAACCTATCTTTCTTTATTTGTATGAATTGCATTAGTTTATTGGGAAATGTACTTGGGTGAAATATAATTAGTGAACTTACATTTATTAATTTGTAAAGTCTTGTAAAACTAATCAATATTAACAATAATTTTATCCCTTTTATATTCAATAATATAAACATATGTAGTCCAATCATAATGTAGTTTCTATGTATAATTAAATAATTAATCATATTTTTAAAATTCAGAAGATTTAAAAGTTATTAAACTTTTTATTGATTTTAAACAATTAAGACCTCTAACAAGGTTAGAAGATGTCCCAAAATAAGGGACGAAATGCCACCTTTAACCATTATAAATGAGTTTTTTATTTACCCCTTTAGACACAAAAAAGTTAATGAACAATAATTAAGATTATTTGACGTCTCCCGTTATTAGATTGGTTTAATACCACACAAAGATAATTAACTAGGATAATTTCATTCTTTAAAATCTTTTATTCTACTTCATTAACCCTCATATTTTGGCCGTAACAACAACTAAGTGCCTCAGTATGCTTTTAGGAATTTATTAAGTTAAACATTTCTGATGGCATCATAATACCTCATGTAATTTTTTTTTTATATATATGGGCAGAGACTAAAAAAAATAGAAATTATATCCTTATTCGTGGTACATTCGATCATATATGTTCTACATTTATCAAATCAACTGCAATTTTTATTTATGCGTGTTATTTTAAGCATGTTATATCGCTGTTATATTTTGTCAACGATTAAAAATGAAATATTTCTGTATCGATTTGCTGGAATGCTGTTTCAATTTTGTAAGAAAGAATTGGTTCATTAATCCTCAAAGGAAGTTACATGTAGAAGATGATTTAAGCTGTAGGAGAAATTTGTTAGATGTTTAGTTTTAGTTGGTAAAAAGAAGCTTAACCTTTCTTGGTTATTTTCTATAACCAAGAGTCTTTTATATGTTCTAACAATAACCAATAAAACCTATTTATTGTAAATAATCATCCCTTCTATTTTTATTTTTACTTGTTACTAAGTGTAACAATTTATTTTTCTTTCGTTTCCTTAAATAATAAAAGGTAACAAATTTGTGTTAACTTTACATTAGAAATAAAGTTGCTTGGGCATTGTTGATTGGCATACTCGCAACCCACCTGAAACCTATAGGTCCTACACACCGCCATATCTGAGGAGTTCGAAACCCAGTGATGGGAGGCATGTTTACACTGAGTATCATATGAGTAAAGTTGCTGACCCTGTGTTCTGTAATTGCCTAATGATGTGTTGATGGGAACGCAAATGAAATAGCAGAAATCAAAACAAGTTTCTTCTGTAATAAAAATTTCTTCCATTCTAATTATACGAGTACATGATTTTAAACTTTAATGCTGTTCCTTCATTTGGCGTACTAATTTATTTGTTCGAGTTAAAATAGTAGGTACCTACTAATGTTTATGTATATATATTTTTTTGGAGAGGGGGATATTTCATAGATAAGATTAAATTATGTCCTACGTACTCTGACGGTTTATAGAAGGAAAGGTAGCTGTGGTGATATAGAGGTAAAAGTCAGGGACAGAGAGGATTTTAGAAGCTCCAGCCAGACAGTGGTGTAATTATAAGTAAAGGTATTAGAGGGAAGCCGAGTTTTATCTGTTGCTAAATTCCCTTAGTCCCTTTTCTAACCCAGTTTAATTCATTGTTCAGGAAGCAACTAGAGTCGAGGAAATTTTACTGAGCGAGCTCTACAAAGCTTCTAGTCAAGTTGGGTAGCTAATTGTGTGCTCAAACTCCACTATCAAGCAGAGGGCTGAGCCTCAAACCGGCTTCGCATTATTACAATCAAAATGACAAATAGAAACTAGGGTTACACACAACGAACCGACGACGGCTTGATCTCTTACCTCCTCTCCCCAATGATATTACAATTCAACTTGATTACAAAAGTTTATGTTGACAAGGGTTTCAAGCCTCGGATTTTAACAATAAATGGCCGAGAGGGATGGATACAAGCTCATAAAACCTTTGAACTTTTTGATTGCCTTGCCAGAGGAAATTTACCTTTTTTCTATGTCTATACTGTTATCTAGAACCGTGGAAAAAAGACCGTAAAATGGAACTAATTTCAAACGAAACAGGAGCAAATAGTGTTTCTCGTACCGCTCAGAATCACTGTGAAATCCTGTTTAGGGAATCACTCTAACAATTTGTTTTGTTAAATTAATCCTTATGGTTACTACTTCAACAATGAATACAAGTGCGATTAAAATATTACATTTATTTGTTTCTTATAATCGGCTTAAACCTTTTGGATTTAATAATTATTTTGAGATGCATATTATATTCATCAATAATGGAAAATAATTTCAAATCTACTCTTAAGAGGAAGATACAAATGTTACCTTTCTCTTTTCATTTTTGTATCTATTTTATTGATAAATGTCTAGTTTATCTTGGAGTTGCTTTGAGTTATCACCCCTGAATATGCTTCCAGTAGTGAAAGCGAATCGTCGGACATCAAAGCCTTCGTGACGCGGTTTCAATGGAAAACCAAGTGATTTCTGACTAGATATCTTACGGAAGCCTTCGTGCCAACTATAAATGCAATTTGCTTCTGTCCGTCTGTCCATTGAACCATATTTAAAAATTGTAAACAACAAGATGCCGTTTATTTAAATACAGAACTTATTCTAAATTAACTTTACCATTCATTCTTTTAGTCTTTAAGTTTGACATTTTATTTATTTAATAAGTTGTTACGTTTTGTATACCGTTTTTGATCCATTTATGTTATAGTGTGGTTATACTATTTAGATGTTATAGGTTTGCTATTTAGGACGATTTTAGTTTGTTAATTGTTTGTCTCAAGTGACGTTTGATAAAGTTGTATTTGATTAGTTGAGAAATCAGACTATTATGTTGATATCAAGACCTTTTAGAGGTGGACTGGACGTGGTATTTATCGAAGGGAAAGGCTAGTTGGATTTGAAAGCTAGCTACCAGCTAGTAGCCCTTTCCCTTCTGGTTGTGCCACGTCAACCATCCCAACCCCTGGGCTCTTGGTCTGCCCTAAACCATTATTTAGTCCCCTTAATTGTCTGCCTCTACCGCCTCCCACTCTACCTTACCTTCTACCTCTATTTAGGCCTCACCCTTTTACAATTACGACCCCGCCATTTTATTGACGATATTTTAGAGGGAATAGGCTTAGAGAGTATATTCTTTATAGACTAAAATGTCGTTTGTTTCTCTGAAAATATGCTCCTTACTAAATTATTTCCCTATAGACTATTGAGGGTATTTTCTTGCTAATTATCTACGATAAATCAATATTTTACTAAAATAGATAACATCTTTAACCAGATTACTCGTCTTCGAAAATTGCGCCTTTAGTTTTTGATATAAAAGTCAATATAAACTTTGCTTGTTTAAATCATAATATTTAGGTTCATGCCCGCAGAATATTCTTGTTAGAAACTATTGTCCCAAAAATGTAACCGCCATCTTTAAAATTGTATTGGGGAGAAGAAACTACTTTTAAAACATTCAATCTAACTAGACATACATATTTGTATTATAGGGCTGAAGAGGTCCAAACACATAACAAGGTTTTGTTTTGGTCGATATCCCTCTTAATATATTGTCAATTAGACAAGTCAGTTCCTCGCGCAATGTGTCTAATTATTATTAAACGTTAAATGAGATGTATAGGACATCTATAAGTAATGCCTATGAAAATCAACTGCGGCAGTTCTTAACAAAAGTCACTTGTCACCATTTTAATACACCTATCTCATGAACATTATATAGTTCATGTGAGAGGTGTATTAAAATGGTTTTTGCAATGGGACAGGTGTGGAGGATTACTTATGTTTAGCGGTCTCTTTACTCTAGCTTCTGCAAAATTTTATAACAAATTAATACCAGATCTTCTGAAAACTAGAATGACTATAGAACGATAGATGATTATCAGGAATAAAAAAGTATAATGATAAAAACAATTTGATTGAATTATTACCACGAAATTTAAACTATATCCAATAATTGTTAGTTCTGAACGAATTGCGTATACGTGAGTGATATATTTGCTTTGTGCAACTGTCTCAATAAATTATTAATACTTACATTTTTAAGGTCGTAAGCTTTTAATTGCCATTTGTTGAATTAGTAAACTGAATCCTAAAGAACAATTGGATCTGACCATTCAGGATATATATTGAACCTCCCTATATAAATATATTTCTATTGTACCAATTATTTTGTATTCAATAGTATAGTTGTGATTCATTCAATCAATAATTGTTTACACAGAATAATTGTTTACACAGAAATCATAAGAGCTGTTATAAATCGATTAAATTGAAACCGACGAAATCATCCAAACATTTGTTTCCTGATAAAAGCCAAACATTCCCTGCCATCTTTCCATTTTTCTCGTAACAGCATCATTCATTAAAACTATTACATTATAATATTATTTACATTTACTTTGTTATTTTTTCATAACTTAATCTCATCTCTCAAAAGAATTCGAAGTTGTAAATTCGCGTAATATTCTTTTGTTTGGTTTATTACAAAATTACCGTGATATGGGCGTATATAATAATACATTATGGTGTTATAACCCGGAATCTGGTTATTATGTATATGTTGAAAGGAATTTTTCCTCGGCTCTCAGAAGAATTTCCTCCAAATAATTTCTCGACCCCTTTTGAAAGCCATCGGAGTATAAAGTGGACGGGTATAGTCGACCCCTTTTCCCGTCCTTTGACGTTCCCTTTCCCGTTTATTATTTTTATCATCGCGCGTTATCGGTCGGGGACCTTTTAACCCTTTAGCCTCCCTAATCATTAAAATACTTCAGTTTGTAATATATCTGACCAAATAGCGACCAGAATGAAAGCAGTTGGAACGATTAGAATGCAAACAATAATTATAACCTCAATGTCTGTCCAATTGTTTTAAAATATTTGACCGTTTAGCAATTTTCAACAATTGTGCCAGAATTTTATTTATTAAATAGATAATGGTATTTTCTTTATAGTTTGATTTGTATTAAGAATATTTCTATATTTCAAATATTTTATGATTTATATAAAAGCAATTGGACCATTAAAAGTAATATTATCTTAATAAAAGAATCTAATACATTTTTAGTATATACTCCTTCTTAAAATTGTTGCTAGCTTTACTCTTCAGAACTTTTTAAACGCAATAAGTTTACCTTTATTTACAAGAAACTTATAGTTTGCTAGTTATCGATTCATTAAAATTATACAATAATAGCTTTTATTTGTAGTTAAGCTAACTGTGAACGGTTTTACCTGTAAAGTTCGGAGTTGTTTCATTCCGTTTGGACGATAAAAATGCATTTATAGGCGCTTTTTCACGTCATTTAAATACATGGTTTAGAAGGTGAAAGTTATTGTATCAAAGAAACTTTTATATTGTTACCTTTTCCTTTAATTATACAAAAGGTAAGAAATTATAGGAAAATGGGATGGGCTGGCTAATCGGAAAGGGCATGGGTTAGATAGCGATAATATAGTGTGGGGGGGGGGAGAGACTTTCCAAAGTTATACTCCGCTTACGACGACGGTGTGTAGGCTTTTCCTGCCTGGAATGAAAATCCCTCCTATAATTCCTCGGATAATGAAATTAATCGGTTAGATAAAAAAAATTATTAGGTAGGGATCAATAAAAATAAAATCTTGTAAAATATACATTTAATAGATGTAGGCTATGCCTAAAATATAAGTGCAGAAAATTCTTCAATAAAAGAAAAGAAACGTAAGGTTTGTAACTAAAATGATAAAATATGAAATAATATAGGAGTCCTTCACTGATAAATACTAATAATTAATTGAAAAAATAAGTACTTTAAAATAGAAATTAATTTAGAAATAAACGAAAAGATGTTCTTACTTTAATGAAAAAGAAAAAGTCCATAGTCATCTCAAAAATTAAATTATAAAAAAGAGTGTGGTGGGGGGGGACTTTCCAAAGTTATACTCCGCTTACGACGCCGCGCCAGTGTGTAGGCTTTTCCTGCCTAGAAATCCCTCCTGAAATTCCTCGGATAAACCAATTCTTAAAAATAAACTTATATTAAAAAATATTCTGTCTTAATTCTAAAGGCTTATCTGAGTTAAGTAGGTAACCCTCGAGTTAAGTAAGTTAACCCTCGAGTAACTGAAACTTCACTTTAAGGCACAGCACACAAATAACTGAACTTTTCACTTTACTAAATGACTTTGACTATAAAAACTGTCTGTTGTAATCACCACCCAAAGTGAGGCACAGTCTTCAGGCAGACTCTCCGGCCAGGTAACAGGGCCCAACTGACTCCGCATAGTTAAACGTGTCACTCCACACAGTTCGTGAACTCCAACCACCAGTTAATAAACAACCCCCTACTTTTTATAAATATACATGTTTATCTTTAGGCCGATCGGCAACCAGAAGCTGAGCGGAGCGGAGTTGACTCCGCTTGTGAAATCGAATCCCATTGTTTTAAATGTAAGGGTGGCCACCGGTTGCGGAGCGGAGCTGAGCTGAGCCTAGCGACGCGTCTCGACTCAGCTTTGACGGTCGGTTTTGAAAGCTGACTCCGCTTCCCCCTCCACCCACCGCAATAATATTATTAAAAAATTAAATGAATAAACTTTTTATTAATTGATTAATACACTTTTGTAGATAAATGAACGAGAGATTAGATGGCTAATAAAGCGTAGAAAATCACTATTTTATTTAAGAAACGTTTCAACCAATTATTAATGTCATCTTCAGTCTTGTTTTATTCTAAAATTCAAACAAGCATAATATATAACATTAAATTAATGTAATTATAATTATTCATTAAAATTTTTGACATATACTTCTAAGTTTAATCAAGTTTTAATTAAGATTTGCATTCAGTAAAAAATATACTTACATACATCATTATTGTTTCATTATATAATATACTATCTCCATAAGAGAGGGACTAAAATTAAAAAGTTTAACAGAGGCATGTTGGTTTAACTTACCGACATAGAAATAACCTGTAAATGTTAATATGTATAAATATAAATTAAAACATTAAACACAACTAGATAACAATTTATAACATTCTAAAAAATATATAATAACAACATAATATATAATATATACATAACTACAAAGATAATTATCAAAAATCTTTATATATGTGATCTTTATAACAACTATTCATCGAGGAGATTCATCTTTTTATACAGTGGTTCTTAATTAAAACTTGATTTCAGTGAGATTAGAAATATATGTCAAAATTTATAATGAATAATTATAATTACCTTGAATTAATGTTATATATGTTTGTTTGGATCCTTGAATAAAACAAGACTAGATCAGTGGTTCTTAACCGGGGGGCCGCGGCCCCCCAGGGGGTCTCGAAAGGTATTTAGGTACCATATATATATTATATTTGGAGATTTTAAGGGGGCCGTGGTTACCAAAAGGTTAAGAACCACTGGACTAGATGACATTAATAATTGGTCGAAACGTTTCTCAAATGAAATAGTGATTTTCTTTATTTTCTCTACCTTATTTGCCATCTAATCTCTTTTTCAATAATATAATGTGAAGGAGGAAAATAAGTAAAGTATAAAAAAAAGTAATCAGTGTTGGCGTATTTAAAAAAAGGGTTTTAATTCGGCTGTTACACCTCTCCGATAGTTTGTATCACAACCCGTTATATCATCTCTTATCTTATTTAGAAGTTCATTAAACTGAGGGCTATTCATACGGAAATAGTCCTTAAACTTTTCGTGGTTTAGATCATGAAAAAGGGTGTGAAATTCCCCGACGTCATCCCTTTTTCTAAGATAGAAAATTTCCCACTCTGTCTTATAAGCTGGTGATGCGACACAAGCTGCAAGAGAAAACTCGGATTCTGAACTTTAACACAAATATAATAGTTTTCGTTAGGTTGACATTTTTGGGTGGACTAACTTAGTTCACGAAAACAGAGCGGAGTCAGCTAGACTCCGCTACAGTCAGCTCGACTCCGCTCCGCTTTCTGTTGCCACACCCCTTTGACTCAACTACACTCCGCTCAGCTTCTGGTGGCCGATCGGCCTTATAAACAAAAAAAAAGAAAGAAAAAAACTAAGAAATAATGAGGTTTAACTAAATTAAATAAACAAATGGCACGTTAGGAAAGGAAAGAGTTATGGAATACAAAACAACATAAGAAAATAAAAAAAGCCTACATAAATATAACTACTCTCTCTCTCTCTCTCTCTCTCTCTCTCTCTCTCTCTCTCTCTCTCTCTCTCTCTCTCTCTCTCTCTCTCTCTCTCTCTCTCTTTCTCTCTCTCACTCTCTCTCTCTCTCTCTCTCTCTCTCTCTCTCTCTCTCTCTCTTTCTCTCTCTCACTCTCTCTCTCTCTCTCTCTCTCTCTCTCTCTCTCTCTCTCTCTCTCTCTCTACATAATAAAATTCTCTTACAACTTTATGTTTATTGGTATTATTAGACTTGATTTGTTTTATTTGGTCAATCTTGTGGTATTTTTTAGTTAGACTACACATTTTACTTTTATTATTTTTTTATATGTGCAGGTAAAGAGAAAGTATTTTGATGGAGGAAAATATTATTTTAAAAAATTGTAAGATTTAAAAATAAATAAATTGACTAAATAAAAAAAAACGGGTACGGGGTATCTCGGAACTTATCCTCACTTTGGCCACTGAAGTGGCCTCTCCTGCTCATTATCATTTTTCAAAAAATGTTATTTATTTTATTTCAATTATTTAATTATTTGAATTTTGGAGGTATTTTGACAGATATAACCAACTTAAGTATTGCACTAATTAATAATTATGTTCGCTTATAACTTTTAAACTAATTAATGGAATTTCATCGGGTTTTTTAATATTCGTTCCTTATTTTAACCGGTTCCAACGATATGCTATATGTCAAAAACGTATTTATACTTTTGGTATTATTAACCGTCAAAGTTTCAAAATTCAAAAATCGATAACTTCAAACTGGTGGTCAATATCAAAATAAAATTTTGTTTGTCATAAAAAGAGGTACATTCTTGCCAAATTCCAACTCAACTGGACCACTTTTCGATTTTTTTTCAAGTTTTGCTGACTTAACAAACTGGGTTCAAGATGGCGGAAAATGTTGATTTTTTCCAGGCAGCACAACTACTGTAAGGACTGATTTTTTGACCAAGTTTCAACTCTCTAGCTTAAGACACTGTGGGAGTTATGCGTGACACAGACAGACACACAGTCAGACAGACTAAGATCCAGCTAAAAACCACTCAAATCGTCTTAAAAACACCCAAAACGAATAATTCTTTGACATCTCGGTTTCAGATTTTTTGGGCGAAAACAATACTTTTCCTATTGTAGCTTCGGAGAAGGTGAGGAAAAGTAAAAATGGGGGGAAGGCAAAATATTTAACCAGGAAAAAGAGAAAGGTTAATAACCCAAATTTACTTAATCCTCTGGCTAAATGCTGAAAAATTTAAAAATAATAATAAAAATAAATAAATAAATATAATTAAAACTAAATAAATTTTATTGCAATACAATAAATCCAGAATTCTAATTTATTCAATTTTGATGGTGCCTCAAGTTTTAGAGGTCTTCTTTTGCACTCTACATGTTGGATTCTCCGGGTCTTTAAGATGACCGTATCTCGAAGATCATGAGAATCCGCGTTCTGCGAGAGGACAGTCGGCCCTAGGATTGTCTAGGAATGGGGGGAGGGGGAGGGGGGTTGCTCGAGGAAGGTGAGAGGTGGCGAGGGAGTCAGTCGTCAGTCGTAGCTGGGGGCATGGAAAAGTTTGTGGTCTCGTTTGAGAGCCTTCAATTAAGAATCACCCCTTGACTCCATTGAGTTGGAGTTGACCGAAACCTTAAGTTGGGACGGTTATAAATTTATTAACAATAACTTACTCTCATTAGATTAGCCGAATTAATTTTTTAGAATTTATAAAATAAATTCATGAGTTATAGTTTATAGTCCTATAAACGCAGATATAAGAAACCATCTTGTAAAATGATAAGGGAAAACATCTGGCCCGTTTTCTAATCCAATTTCTTCAAATTAAAGTATATACTTTGAGTAGGTATACAAAATGCTTTGGAAGAAAAGTGGTTGTATTAAGGTTTAATTTAGTCTATAGCAGTTTTTCTCCCTTAATAAAAAGTCTATTGAGCGAGTACCTTGTAGTTAATTCCCCTTTCTCTCCCTTCCTCTTACAGTACTTGAGAATAATAAAATAACAAGTTTATTCCTATTAAATAATTTATATTGTATATATAATTGTAGTACTCTAGTGTTAAGTTTTGAAAAGAAAAAATCTGTTTTAGGAAGAATAGATCCTTCTATGCGTTTTGATGAAAACGGAAAGCAAATAATAAGGAGTCCCTATTTCAAAACTCTAAATAAAACCTTAATTCTTCTTTGTTACAATCCCTCTTTGTCTCTCTAAAAGGATTGCAACCAGATGGTGTTTAAAAAAAACCTTCGTTGAAAAGTGCGGGGGTTGATGTTGTTCTGAAGGCTTTAAATCGACGACTGGGTAGGGAATCAGGTGAGTGCCGGGGAGCTGTACTGAGAACCTAGGGATTACCCCGTCCCAACCCCCTAGCCTGGTCGTCGGCTGCAGTGAAAAGTCAAACTGCCGTGCTGCGAAGCTTGGGACACATAAACCCTCGATGGGGCTGAAGGGGGAAAAACCCGTGGCCGAAGCGGAGGGTGGACATGTGACAGCTCCGATAAAGGAAGGAGGCATCCTTCGCCACAAAAAAATCGTATTTACAGTAACAAATATATAGATATATATTCCCTGGTGATCTTTAAATGACGAAAAGTGATAGATTGCAACCTTAACCTAATTACAAAAACCTTTAAATGACCTAATAAACGTACGTCCTTTTTTAACGAAACTTGTAAATTTTGTAAGACCCTTTCATACTTTTATAAAACTACAAATAAATACTCTCCCTTTTTTTGTTCTTGATTTTATTATCTAATAAGTCCCAAACAAAGGGTTTTTTGAGATTGAAATTTTCTATACTTAATTCAACAAAAAAAAATCGGTCCGAGGCAACTCAGACAAACTTTCTCGCTTACGAGTTCATAATTACTTACCCCAGTGTTGTCCATTTATTAGTTTTCAAGTTTTTGTAGGTACATTTATTATTATTATATACATTTTATCACAATTTATCATAAAAATAACTTCTCCTCGGTGGGGAATCGACCTCGGCCTCTCTCCGTCCGCGTATAAAGCTATTTCCTCAGGAACTAGATTTTTCCCGGGAAAACGGCTTATATCGGTAGATTCGTATTTAAATGAGCAAAATCGTTGGAACCGTTTTAGAGAAATATTTTTTCATGTTTTTTCAGAGTTTATGGGGGGGGGGGGGTATTGCTCCTGGAACTAAAATTCATTTTCGATTTGTCCTCGGGGTAGGATTTTCCTGAACATGTATGCCAAATTTCGTCAAAATCAGCTCAGTATTTTAGGCTCCACGCGCGACGCGAGTGCACAGACGACAGACAGACAGACAGACCGACGACAGACAGACATTTTTTAAAAACCACTTTTTTGGACTCAGAGGACCTCAAAACGTATAAATCCATCAAGATATCTAAATCGAATTTCCGCGCCGTCACAATACTTTTTCTTTATATGAGAAAGTAATGATAAATTATTATAGTGTTGAACCAGTGTAAGATGTAGCAGTAAAAATAAACATTATTTTATTCATCACAAAATCAAAATAAAGTTATTAGTCTAGATAGTGATTCTTTAAAACAAAATGCTAAACAATTCCTAGTTTTAGGTTTCAGTACATAGTACAAAAAGATACCTAATATAACGGCTCTGTCTGTCTGTCTGTCTGTCCGTTGCTTGTTTCAATTCATAAACTACTATAGCTAGGAACATGAAATTCGGCACACAGGTGCATCTCGGCATTTGATACAACTGCACACATTTTGGATTTTTTACAATTAATATTTTCAAGATGGCGGCCAATATGGTGGGCGACTAAAAAACGTTCTTAGTAACTATGTCATGTTATAAATCAGCTTAATGGTCTTAAAGTGTAGAAAAAGAATATGCAATTATTGAAATTTTCAAGATGGCGGCCAATATGGCGTGTGACTGAACATTGTTTTATTTACCATAACATGTTATACATCAATTTAAAGGTCTTGAAGAGTAGAAAAATAATATTACTATTAAAATTTGTGTAATTATATTACACTTAATAATTTTAACTTTAATGTGCAGAAACCGGCGATTATCGCCCCCTCGTACTTACGTGAAGCGCGCCTTACTTATTTCTTAATCAGATTGAATTGAACTTCCGGACCGTTAACCTGTGATTTTTATTTGTATTAAATTTCTACAATGAAGATGGTTTAACATCCATCTTATCACACTCTCAGTCTGAGAATTCGTTGTAAAAACTATAGGTTACTACTTTCTTCTTTACTACAGTTGTATTCTTACGTTTCAAGTTATAAATTGAAATCAGGAAGAGTTAAAATTTCTAAGCTGTTAATTTTAAGAGAATTGTCGACATTTGGCTATAAATCTCTAAATGTAAGAAGAAAGAAGCCAGAACTGTAATTTACACTCGAACTCAGTAGATTTCTTGTGCTCCAACTTCTAGAGTAGGGTTAAATTGATATCACTTGGTATCTTCTGTATACCGTTCTAACGTTATCTACTAGAAAATGATTAATAAGCTTTCTTAAGAGTGCACCGGAATGAGTTTAAAAAAATATAGGATTTCACTGTTACTGTATTTTAAAAAAATTATATTTTATTTATAGTCTTTTATTTTATATTTATCAATTCTTTTAAGTAACATTTTTTGGTCTCGTGTCGGTCTGTCGGGTTATCTGTTCGTCAATATTTTTGCGCAACACCTTATCTTAAAAACTACTTGTCCGTATAATGAATTTTTGATGATAAGTAATAATTAGCCCACTGTTGGACCCTTAATATTAATTTCTACTTTCACATTCGCACTAACTTGTTTTTATTAACAACTATATCTATATAATCACCATCTGATTTTAAAGAAATTTGGATAATTTGATGAAAGTAGCTCACAGATTACCCCATATTAATGTCAACTGTCAGCGGAAACTGCTCACCTATACTATTGGATACAAATACATGTAGCTCCATTGGTAATCAAAACAGACCAAACTTCCTCACTTTCATTGTGCTCAGTGGGGTCACAATATCGGACATGAGGAAGCTATGACCTAACTAAATGTCAGATTATTTTATTGTTTCTTTCGTTTTATAGAAAAAACTCGCCGGCGTCAGCTGGCCTACGGCCAGCTTTTGCCCGTCGAGTGGCCAGGTAGTTATATGCCAGGTACTTGTATATAGTAGTTGGTACTTGTAACTTACAAGTATCTTACAAGTTGTAAGATCTGGTAATGTTGTAGGAGGTTGTGGGATATTGTAGCCATCAGGTGGGTTAATTATACTGTTATAATTCGCAGTCTATAAATGACAATATAAACAAACGATAAAGCAAACAAAGAAACAAAGTATGAAAGCTATTGACGTCTAGATCTAGAGGAGCTGAGCAAGTATCTGTGAAGTTGTAGAGGGGATTGAGTAAGGTGGGGTGACAGGAGCGACGGGAGAGGATGGGAAGATCGGACATATTCCCGTCTCTGTCACTTTTTATGGCGCGGCACTATTAAAGTAAATATTTATTTAATATCTTTGGTACTAACCAACATTTTTCGGAGAAACAATGCATCTAACATGCGCCAAATGTGGTGCACATAATATAATTAATTTAATAAACAAATCACCAAGCAACCAATCGTAAAAACTGCTATAAAAACAGTTTTTTTTTCAATTTTACCCCCCTCAAAACTAAAAATAACACAAAATAAACCATAACAAAAATGAATCTGCTATTCAAGAGCTTTTCAACGATATAAATCATATTATAAAAGATTAACTTAGCATTTGTATCCTTGTACTCTAAGGTACAAAAAAAAAAAAAAAAATCAAGGGGCATTAATTTAACTAATAAATAAATATAATGTAATTACCTAATAAGCTGTTGAAAGGGACTAAAACTACAAAGAAAAAAAATATATATATATATATATATATAAATAAAAAAAAAACCTAATAAAAAATTATTTAAACCCTTCAAGAAAATTATGAATCGGTACAAAAGTACGAGTACAACATTTTTAAAAAATAAACAAATATAATAGCTTTAATGTACAAATCAAGGCCTTTCAAATGATATACAATACAAAATTAAAAACCAAAAAAAGTGGTCACGTGACACGGTACACAGAAAAACGTTTAGTCTCAAGTTCTCAGCAAATAGGATGAACTAATGAAATATAAGAGCACATATAACAAATTTAAATTTAAAAAAAAAAAAAAAAAATCGTAAAAACCTCTATAAAAAAGTTTTTTAATTTCACCCCCCTAAAAACTAAAAATACCCCAAAATTGAACGTAACGAAAATTAATCCACTATTCAAGAGCTTTTCAACGATATACATCATAATTATAAAAGATTAACTTAGACATTTGTACCTCTGTACTCTAAGGCCTAAGGTACCAAAATTATATTAAAAAAAAAAAAAACAATACAAAAGGGCATTCATTTTACTAATAAATAAATAAAAATAAAATAACCTAATAACAAAAAATTATTTAAACCCTTTAACCTACAACAAAATTATAAATCGGTACAAAAGTACGTGTACAACATTTTTAAAAAATAAACAAATAAAATAGCTTTAATGTACAAATCAAGGCCTTTCAAATGATATACGACACAATATTAAAAACCAAAAAAAGTGGTCACGTGACACGGCACACGGGAAAAAGTTTACTCTCAAGTTTTAAGCAAGTAGGACGAACTAATGAAATAAAATATACTCAATTTAAAGAGCATTAGTGTGAGAATCAAGCGCCTCAATCAGAAATAAAATCGGTCAATAATTATAGAAACTATGACCATTCAAAGACAAAAATGGAAAAAAATAAAAATAAAAAAATATCAAAATTATCACTATTTAGGGTACAACCGATAGAGGTACGACAAAAAGTCATAGGACCAATGTTGTAGATTTTTTAAAATCAGTTACCGCTGGTGCTGTCCGTTTTCCAATACGACTTACCGTTTAGCTGCAATTAGCCCCAAAACAGCTTAAAAATCAAGTCGGCCATATTTATTTTTTTAGGGGGGGAAGGAGTGGGAAAAGTAAACTTTTTATAATTATTTTGGTTCACAATATGGACATTGCGCGTCGAATGGCGCAAACCTCAAGTCTCTAGCTCTTCTGGAAGTGGGTAAACATTAATGTCAGTGAGTGAGTCAGTCAGTTAGCCATGCGGCTTTATAGTATATAGACTCGCCGGTCTTGGCTGGCCTGCGGCCAGCCTTTGCCCGTCGAGTGGCCAGGCACTTGTATAGAAGTTGGTACTTGTAAGATCTGGTTATGTTTTAGGAGGTGGGTCAATAATACAGTTATAATTATTCGCAGTCTAAAAATGACTAAGTAAACTAACAGTGCAAAGTAAGAAAGTGATTGACTGTGGAGTTATAGAGGGGATTGAGTAATGTGGGATGACAGGAGTGACGGGAGGGGATGGGAAGGTCGGACATAATTTAATAAGCCAATAACACAGCAACCAAATCGTAAAAACCGCTATATAAAAAGTTTTTTCAATTTTACCCCCCTCAAAACTAAAAATAACACAAAATAGAACATATCAAAAATGAATCTGCTATTCAAGAGCTTTTCAACGATATACATCATATTATAAAAGATTAACTTTAACATTTGTACCCCTGTACTCAAAGGTACCAAAATTATAATTTAAAAGAAAACAAACAATACCAAAGTGCATTAATTTTACTAATAAATAAATAAAAATAAAATGACCTAATAACAAAAAAATATTTAAACCCTTTAACCTACAACAAAATTATAAATCGGTACAAAAGTACGTGTACAACATTTTAAAAAAATAAATAAATATAATAGCTTTAATGTACAAATCAAGGCCTTTCAAATGATATACGACACCATATTAAAAACCAAAAAAGTGGTCACGTGACACAGCATACAAGAAAAAGTGTACTCTCATATTCTCAGCAAATACGATGAACTAATGAAATATAACATACTCAATTTAAAGAGCATTAGTGTGAGATTCAAGCGCCTCAATCAGAAATAAAATCAGTCAATTATTTTAGAAACTACGGCCATTCAAAGTCAAAAATAGAAAAAAATAAAAACAAAAAAATACCAAAATAATCACTATTTAGGGTACAACCGATAGAGGTACGACAAAAAGTCATAGAACCAAAGTTGTAGATCTTTTAAAATCAGTTACCGCTGGTGCTATCTGTTTTCCAATACGACTTACCGTTTAGCTGCAATAAGCCCCAAAACAGCTAAAAAATCAAGTCCGCCATTTTTATTTTTTTTTAGGGGGGGAAGGAGTGGGAAAAGTAAACTTTTTATAATTATTTTGGTTCACAATATGGACATTGCGTGTCGAATGGCGCAAACCTCAAGTCTCTAGCTCTTCTGGAAGTGGGTAAACATTAATGTCAGTGAGTGAGTGAGTGAGTTAGCCATGCGGCTTTATAGTGTATAGACTCGCAGGCTCGAACGGCCTACGGCCGTTCTCTGCCCGACGAGTGGCCAGGTAGTTGTATAGGTCTGGTACTTATGAGTTGGTACTTGACATATGGATTGATATGCTATAAGATGTCTAGGAATATGATCAGGATTGCTAGAGCAGGGGGGGGGGTCTTCATCTATTTAAACCATAACCTAATCAAAGAAATCTGAAAAAACACTAAAGAAAACAGTTTCTTCAATTTATCTCATTGCTAAAGCGGGGGGGGGGGGGGGGGGTTATCATCTATTTAATGTATTAAATGTATTTAATGTATTTAATCTATTAAATGTAGGTGAAATCGGTAAACAATTGTGGAAAGTACACTCACTCAACGTTTAAATAATAATCAAAATTTAACGAAAAATATTACAATCTAAATCAAACTATATATTTGTTAATTATAAAGGTAATTAATGTAATTACTTTGTGACAGTGACATCTATCTTAATTAATAAAAAAAATATATATATAGTTTTTTTTTTTTAAATAGAAAGACATGATATGCTTATATAAGCAGCCTTTAATTTATATGTGATTGATTGGTGTTATTAATCAAACCTAAATACAAAATCTGTAATTAATTAATTACAGTTATTTAATGGCAATATAGCTAATAAAAAAAAAAATTTGTACCAAATCATGTCGAGTGACACATCAAATTAAAGCTCTTGATGAGTATAATAAATATTTACAATTAAAAAAATATGTTTAAAATTACTAAGGAAGGTTACAACCTAAAGTAACCTTCAAAAATATGATTTTCGTAGTTAAAAAATGTTTAAATTTATTTTTTTGAAAAAATTCTTTTAGATTTCTCATTCTGTTTTCCTATTAAGTTTACATACCGATTTTCATGGAAATCGGTTTATTTTTGGGGAAAATGGATTTCAAAAGCATAAATATTTGACCTAAAATTTTGACCGGAATTTTCTCTTGACAACACCCAACATATTATATATCGTTGGAAAATATAGATTTTTCTGAGCAATAAACCGTTGAGACAGCGTAGATACGACAAATACACCTCATGATATGGGCGTTTAAAAAAGTAGGTGTTTGGAAGAATTTTAACTTTCCTTCAATTATCTCGGAAACTAAAGGTCGTGGAAAAAATATGATATATATTTTTTTTGTTAGAAAAAAATAGTTTGACCACCGTGCAAAATTTCAAGTCGATTAGAAAAAGTTTAATTTTTTCCAATTTTCGAGCCAAGGTTTTCACCCGTGAAATATCACCGGAAAATCGAACTTTTCAGATCCGGTTGAAATATACGTCATTTTGTAGAGCTCGAAAAGGCTATCAAGAAAAAGGTATTTAAAATTTTTTTAAAAAAATTATACTCTCCTTAAAGCCCAAAAACACGTTATTTTTCTAGAAAATGCACAAAATCGTCAATTTCCGGGAGAACCGTTGGTCGTACGAGAAAACGTCATTGGACCAAAGTTGTAGATAATTCAAAAAGAGGAATAGAAGAGACTATTTGTTTTTCGATACGACTTACCGTTTAGCCTCAATACGCCGTCAAAGCCTCTTAAAAGGCAAGTCGGCCATTTTTATTTTTTTTATGGGAGTAAAAATTAAAAATGTTAAATTTTCAACATTTTTTATTCAATTACAGTAAAAAAGCTACCAGAGTGTTAAATTTCAAGTTATTTGCTCGATCGGAAGTAAGTAAAAATCGCTATAGTACATAACAACTTTTTGCCCCCGGCATAAAAGCCTCCAAAATACCCTAAAAAACAGGTTTTTCCTTTTTTAGAGTGGGAAGGAAAGGTAAAAGTAAACTTTTAGCATTTTTTACGGTGCACAATAGGGACCTTCTGGTTACAATGCAAAAAACCGCAACTCTCTAGCTCTTATAGTTTGGCCCAAACATTTTGGCTATGTATTATCGCACATGCGGCTGTATAGTATAGAGACTCTCTGGAGACCTAAAAATATCAAAATCGTCAATTTCCGGGAGAACCGTTGGTCGTACGAGAAAAAGTCATAGAACCAAAGTTGTAGATCTTTTAAAAAGAGGAATAGTAGAGAGTATTAGTTTTTCGATACGACTTACCGTTTAGCCTCAATACGCCGCCAAAGCCTCTTAAAAGGCAAGTCGGCCATTATTAATTTTTTTAAGGGAGTACAAATTGAAAATGTTAAATTTTCAACATTTGTTATTCAATTACAGTAATTAAGCTACCAGAGTGTTAAATTTCAAGTTATCTGCTCGATCGGAAGTAAGTAAAAATCGCTATAGTACATAACAACGTTTTTGCCCCCGTCAAAAAAGGCTCCAAAATACCCTCAAAAACGGGTTTTTCCTTTTTTAGAGTGGGAAGGAAAGGTAAAAGTAAACTTTTTGCATTTTTTACGGTGCACAATAGGGACCTTCTGGTTACAATGCAAAAAACCGCAAATCTCTAGCTCTTACCGTTTGGCCCAAACATTTTGGCTATGTATTATTACACATGCGGCTGTATAGTATAGGGACTCTCTGGAGACCTAAAAATATCAAAATCGTCAATTTCCGGGAGAACCGTTGGTCGTACGAGAAAAAGTCATAGAACCAAAGTTGTAGATCTTTTAAAAAGAGGAATAGTAGAGAGTATTAGTTTTTCGATACGACTTACCGTTTAGCCTCAATACGCCGCCAAAGCCTCTTAAAAGGCAAGTCGGCCATTATTAATTTTTTTAAGGGAGTACAAATTGAAAATGTTAAATTTTCAACATTTGTTATTCAATTACAGTAATTAAGCTACCAGAGTGTTAAATTTCAAGTTATCTGCTCGATCGGAAGTAAGTAAAAATCGCTATAGTACATAACAACGTTTTTGCCCCCGTCAAAAAAGGCTCCAAAATACCCTCAAAAACGGGTTTTTCCTTTTTTAGAGTGGGAAGGAAAGGTAAAAGTAAACTTTTTGCATTTTTTACGGTGCACAATAGGGACCTTCTGGTTACAATGCAAAAAACCGCAAATCTCTAGCTCTTACCGTTTGGCCCAAACATTTTGGCTATGTATTATTACACATGCGGCTGTATAGTATAGGGACTCTCTGGAGACCTAAAAATATCAAAATCGTCAATTTCCGGGAGAACCGTTGGTCGTACGAGAAAAAGTCATAGAACCAAAGTTGTAGATCTTTTAAAAAGAGGAATAGTAGAGAGTATTAGTTTTTCGATACGACTTACCGTTTAGCCTCAATACGCCGCCAAAGCCTCTTAAAAGGCAAGTCGGCCATTATTAATTTTTTTAAGGGAGTACAAATTGAAAATGTTAAATTTTCAACATTTGTTATTCAATTACAGTAATTAAGCTACCAGAGTGTTAAATTTCAAGTTATCTGCTCGATCGGAAGTAAGTAAAAATCGCTATAGTACATAACAACGTTTTTGCCCCCGTCAAAAAAGGCTCCAAAATACCCTCAAAAACGGGTTTTTCCTTTTTTAGAGTGGGAAGGAAAGGTAAAAGTAAACTTTTTGCATTTTTTACGGTGCACAATAGGGACCTTCTGGTTACAATGCAAAAAACCGCAAATCTCTAGCTCTTACCGTTTGGCCCAAACATTTTGGCTATGTATTATTACACATGCGGCTGTATAGTATAGGGACTCTCTGGAGACCTAAAAATATCAAAATCGTCAATTTCCGGGAGAACCGTTGGTCGTACGAGAAAAAGTCATAGAACCAAAGTTGTAGATCTTTTAAAAAGAGGAATAGTAGAGAGTATTAGTTTTTCGATACGACTTACCGTTTAGCCTCAATACGCCGCCAAAGCCTCTTAAAAGGCAAGTCGGCCATTATTAATTTTTTTAAGGGAGTACAAATTGAAAATGTTAAATTTTCAACATTTGTTATTCAATTACAGTAATTAAGCTACCAGAGTGTTAAATTTCAAGTTATCTGCTCGATCGGAAGTAAGTAAAAATCGCTATAGTACATAACAACGTTTTTGCCCCCGTCAAAAAAGGCTCCAAAATACCCTCAAAAACGGGTTTTTCCTTTTTTAGAGTGGGAAGGAAAGGTAAAAGTAAACTTTTTGCATTTTTTACGGTGCACAATAGGGACCTTCTGGTTACAATGCAAAAAACCGCAAATCTCTAGCTCTTACCGTTTGGCCCAAACATTTTGGCTATGTATTATTACACATGCGGCTGTATAGTATAGGGACTCTCTGGAGACCTAAAAATATCAAAATCGTCAATTTCCGGGAGAACCGTTGGTCGTACGAGAAAAAGTCATAGAACCAAAGTTGTAGATCTTTTAAAAAGAGGAATAGTAGAGAGTATTAGTTTTTCGATACGACTTACCGTTTAGCCTCAATACGCCGCCAAAGCCTCTTAAAAGGCAAGTCGGCCATTATTAATTTTTTTAAGGGAGTACAAATTGAAAATGTTAAATTTTCAACATTTGTTATTCAATTACAGTAATTAAGCTACCAGAGTGTTAAATTTCAAGTTATCTGCTCGATCGGAAGTAAGTAAAAATCGCTATAGTACATAACAACGTTTTTGCCCCCGTCAAAAAAGGCTCCAAAATACCCTCAAAAACGGGTTTTTCCTTTTTTAGAGTGGGAAGGAAAGGTAAAAGTAAACTTTTTGCATTTTTTACGGTGCACAATAGGGACCTTCTGGTTACAATGCAAAAAACCGCAAATCTCTAGCTCTTACCGTTTGGCCCAAACATTTTGGCTATGTATTATTACACATGCGGCTGTATAGTATAGGGACTCTCTGGAGACCTAAAAATATCAAAATCGTCAATTTCCGGGAGAACCGTTGGTCGTACGAGAAAAAGTCATAGAACCAAAGTTGTAGATCTTTTAAAAAGAGGAATAGTAGAGAGTATTAGTTTTTCGATACGACTTACCGTTTAGCCTCAATACGCCGCCAAAGCCTCTTAAAAGGCAAGTCGGCCATTATTAATTTTTTTAAGGGAGTACAAATTGAAAATGTTAAATTTTCAACATTTGTTATTCAATTACAGTAATTAAGCTACCAGAGTGTTAAATTTCAAGTTATCTGCTCGATCGGAAGTAAGTAAAAATCGCTATAGTACATAACAACGTTTTTGCCCCCGTCAAAAAAGGCTCCAAAATACCCTCAAAAACGGGTTTTTCCTTTTTTAGAGTGGGAAGGAAAGGTAAAAGTAAACTTTTTGCATTTTTTACGGTGCACAATAGGGACCTTCTGGTTACAATGCAAAAAACCGCAAATCTCTAGCTCTTACCGTTTGGCCCAAACATTTTGGCTATGTATTATTACACATGCGGCTGTATAGTATAGGGACTCTCTGGAGACCTAAAAATATCAAAATCGTCAATTTCCGGGAGAACCGTTGGTCGTACGAGAAAAAGTCATAGAACCAAAGTTGTAGATCTTTTAAAAAGAGGAATAGTAGAGAGTATTAGTTTTTCGATACGACTTACCGTTTAGCCTCAATACGCCGCCAAAGCCTCTTAAAAGGCAAGTCGGCCATTATTAATTTTTTTAAGGGAGTACAAATTGAAAATGTTAAATTTTCAACATTTGTTATTCAATTACAGTAATTAAGCTACCAGAGTGTTAAATTTCAAGTTATCTGCTCGATCGGAAGTAAGTAAAAATCGCTATAGTACATAACAACGTTTTTGCCCCCGTCAAAAAAGGCTCCAAAATACCCTCAAAAACGGGTTTTTCCTTTTTTAGAGTGGGAAGGAAAGGTAAAAGTAAACTTTTTGCATTTTTTACGGTGCACAATAGGGACCTTCTGGTTACAATGCAAAAAACCGCAAATCTCTAGCTCTTACCGTTTGGCCCAAACATTTTGGCTATGTATTATTACACATGCGGCTGTATAGTATAGGGACTCTCTGGAGACCTAAAAATATCAAAATCGTCAATTTCCGGGAGAACCGTTGGTCGTACGAGAAAAAGTCATAGAACCAAAGTTGTAGATCTTTTAAAAAGAGGAATAGTAGAGAGTATTAGTTTTTCGATACGACTTACCGTTTAGCCTCAATACGCCGCCAAAGCCTCTTAAAAGGCAAGTCGGCCATTATTAATTTTTTTAAGGGAGTACAAATTGAAAATGTTAAATTTTCAACATTTGTTATTCAATTACAGTAATTAAGCTACCAGAGTGTTAAATTTCAAGTTATCTGCTCGATCGGAAGTAAGTAAAAATCGCTATAGTACATAACAACGTTTTTGCCCCCGTCAAAAAAGGCTCCAAAATACCCTCAAAAACGGGTTTTTCCTTTTTTAGAGTGGGAAGGAAAGGTAAAAGTAAACTTTTTGCATTTTTTACGGTGCACAATAGGGACCTTCTGGTTACAATGCAAAAAACCGCAAATCTCTAGCTCTTACCGTTTGGCCCAAACATTTTGGCTATGTATTATTACACATGCGGCTGTATAGTATAGGGACTCTCTGGAGACCTAAAAATATCAAAATCGTCAATTTCCGGGAGAACCGTTGGTCGTACGAGAAAAAGTCATAGAACCAAAGTTGTAGATCTTTTAAAAAGAGGAATAGTAGAGAGTATTAGTTTTTCGATACGACTTACCGTTTAGCCTCAATACGCCGCCAAAGCCTCTTAAAAGGCAAGTCGGCCATTATTAATTTTTTTAAGGGAGTACAAATTGAAAATGTTAAATTTTCAACATTTGTTATTCAATTACAGTAATTAAGCTACCAGAGTGTTAAATTTCAAGTTATCTGCTCGATCGGAAGTAAGTAAAAATCGCTATAGTACATAACAACGTTTTTGCCCCCGTCAAAAAAGGCTCCAAAATACCCTCAAAAACGGGTTTTTCCTTTTTTAGAGTGGGAAGGAAAGGTAAAAGTAAACTTTTTGCATTTTTTACGGTGCACAATAGGGACCTTCTGGTTACAATGCAAAAAACCGCAAATCTCTAGCTCTTACCGTTTGGCCCAAACATTTTGGCTATGTATTATTACACATGCGGCTGTATAGTATAGGGACTCTCTGGAGACCTAAAAATATCAAAATCGTCAATTTCCGGGAGAACCGTTGGTCGTACGAGAAAAAGTCATAGAACCAAAGTTGTAGATCTTTTAAAAAGAGGAATAGTAGAGAGTATTAGTTTTTCGATACGACTTACCGTTTAGCCTCAATACGCCGCCAAAGCCTCTTAAAAGGCAAGTCGGCCATTATTAATTTTTTTAAGGGAGTACAAATTGAAAATGTTAAATTTTCAACATTTGTTATTCAATTACAGTAATTAAGCTACCAGAGTGTTAAATTTCAAGTTATCTGCTCGATCGGAAGTAAGTAAAAATCGCTATAGTACATAACAACGTTTTTGCCCCCGTCAAAAAAGGCTCCAAAATACCCTCAAAAACGGGTTTTTCCTTTTTTAGAGTGGGAAGGAAAGGTAAAAGTAAACTTTTTGCATTTTTTACGGTGCACAATAGGGACCTTCTGGTTACAATGCAAAAAACCGCAAATCTCTAGCTCTTACCGTTTGGCCCAAACATTTTGGCTATGTATTATTACACATGCGGCTGTATAGTATAGGGACTCTCTGGAGACCTAAAAATATCAAAATCGTCAATTTCCGGGAGAACCGTTGGTCGTACGAGAAAAAGTCATAGAACCAAAGTTGTAGATCTTTTAAAAAGAGGAATAGTAGAGAGTATTAGTTTTTCGATACGACTTACCGTTTAGCCTCAATACGCCGCCAAAGCCTCTTAAAAGGCAAGTCGGCCATTATTAATTTTTTTAAGGGAGTACAAATTGAAAATGTTAAATTTTCAACATTTGTTATTCAATTACAGTAATTAAGCTACCAGAGTGTTAAATTTCAAGTTATCTGCTCGATCGGAAGTAAGTAAAAATCGCTATAGTACATAACAACGTTTTTGCCCCCGTCAAAAAAGGCTCCAAAATACCCTCAAAAACGGGTTTTTCCTTTTTTAGAGTGGGAAGGAAAGGTAAAAGTAAACTTTTTGCATTTTTTACGGTGCACAATAGGGACCTTCTGGTTACAATGCAAAAAACCGCAAATCTCTAGCTCTTACCGTTTGGCCCAAACATTTTGGCTATGTATTATTACACATGCGGCTGTATAGTATAGGGACTCTCTGGAGACCTAAAAATATCAAAATCGTCAATTTCCGGGAGAACCGTTGGTCGTACGAGAAAAAGTCATAGAACCAAAGTTGTAGATCTTTTAAAAAGAGGAATAGTAGAGAGTATTAGTTTTTCGATACGACTTACCGTTTAGCCTCAATACGCCGCCAAAGCCTCTTAAAAGGCAAGTCGGCCATTATTAATTTTTTTAAGGGAGTACAAATTGAAAATGTTAAATTTTCAACATTTGTTATTCAATTACAGTAATTAAGCTACCAGAGTGTTAAATTTCAAGTTATCTGCTCGATCGGAAGTAAGTAAAAATCGCTATAGTACATAACAACGTTTTTGCCCCCGTCAAAAAAGGCTCCAAAATACCCTCAAAAACGGGTTTTTCCTTTTTTAGAGTGGGAAGGAAAGGTAAAAGTAAACTTTTTGCATTTTTTACGGTGCACAATAGGGACCTTCTGGTTACAATGCAAAAAACCGCAAATCTCTAGCTCTTACCGTTTGGCCCAAACATTTTGGCTATGTATTATTACACATGCGGCTGTATAGTATAGGGACTCTCTGGAGACCTAAAAATATCAAAATCGTCAATTTCCGGGAGAACCGTTGGTCGTACGAGAAAAAGTCATAGAACCAAAGTTGTAGATCTTTTAAAAAGAGGAATAGTAGAGAGTATTAGTTTTTCGATACGACTTACCGTTTAGCCTCAATACGCCGCCAAAGCCTCTTAAAAGGCAAGTCGGCCATTATTAATTTTTTTAAGGGAGTACAAATTGAAAATGTTAAATTTTCAACATTTGTTATTCAATTACAGTAATTAAGCTACCAGAGTGTTAAATTTCAAGTTATCTGCTCGATCGGAAGTAAGTAAAAATCGCTATAGTACATAACAACGTTTTTGCCCCCGTCAAAAAAGGCTCCAAAATACCCTCAAAAACGGGTTTTTCCTTTTTTAGAGTGGGAAGGAAAGGTAAAAGTAAACTTTTTGCATTTTTTACGGTGCACAATAGGGACCTTCTGGTTACAATGCAAAAAACCGCAAATCTCTAGCTCTTACCGTTTGGCCCAAACATTTTGGCTATGTATTATTACACATGCGGCTGTATAGTATAGGGACTCTCTGGAGACCTAAAAATATCAAAATCGTCAATTTCCGGGAGAACCGTTGGTCGTACGAGAAAAAGTCATAGAACCAAAGTTGTAGATCTTTTAAAAAGAGGAATAGTAGAGAGTATTAGTTTTTCGATACGACTTACCGTTTAGCCTCAATACGCCGCCAAAGCCTCTTAAAAGGCAAGTCGGCCATTATTAATTTTTTTAAGGGAGTACAAATTGAAAATGTTAAATTTTCAACATTTGTTATTCAATTACAGTAATTAAGCTACCAGAGTGTTAAATTTCAAGTTATCTGCTCGATCGGAAGTAAGTAAAAATCGCTATAGTACATAACAACGTTTTTGCCCCCGTCAAAAAAGGCTCCAAAATACCCTCAAAAACGGGTTTTTCCTTTTTTAGAGTGGGAAGGAAAGGTAAAAGTAAACTTTTTGCATTTTTTACGGTGCACAATAGGGACCTTCTGGTTACAATGCAAAAAACCGCAAATCTCTAGCTCTTACCGTTTGGCCCAAACATTTTGGCTATGTATTATTACACATGCGGCTGTATAGTATAGGGACTCTCTGGAGACCTAAAAATATCAAAATCGTCAATTTCCGGGAGAACCGTTGGTCGTACGAGAAAAAGTCATAGAACCAAAGTTGTAGATCTTTTAAAAAGAGGAATAGTAGAGAGTATTAGTTTTTCGATACGACTTACCGTTTAGCCTCAATACGCCGCCAAAGCCTCTTAAAAGGCAAGTCGGCCATTATTAATTTTTTTAAGGGAGTACAAATTGAAAATGTTAAATTTTCAACATTTGTTATTCAATTACAGTAATTAAGCTACCAGAGTGTTAAATTTCAAGTTATCTGCTCGATCGGAAGTAAGTAAAAATCGCTATAGTACATAACAACGTTTTTGCCCCCGTCAAAAAAGGCTCCAAAATACCCTCAAAAACGGGTTTTTCCTTTTTTAGAGTGGGAAGGAAAGGTAAAAGTAAACTTTTTGCATTTTTTACGGTGCACAATAGGGACCTTCTGGTTACAATGCAAAAAACCGCAAATCTCTAGCTCTTACCGTTTGGCCCAAACATTTTGGCTATGTATTATTACACATGCGGCTGTATAGTATAGGGACTCTCTGGAGACCTAAAAATATCAAAATCGTCAATTTCCGGGAGAACCGTTGGTCGTACGAGAAAAAGTCATAGAACCAAAGTTGTAGATCTTTTAAAAAGAGGAATAGTAGAGAGTATTAGTTTTTCGATACGACTTACCGTTTAGCCTCAATACGCCGCCAAAGCCTCTTAAAAGGCAAGTCGGCCATTATTAATTTTTTTAAGGGAGTACAAATTGAAAATGTTAAATTTTCAACATTTGTTATTCAATTACAGTAATTAAGCTACCAGAGTGTTAAATTTCAAGTTATCTGCTCGATCGGAAGTAAGTAAAAATCGCTATAGTACATAACAACGTTTTTGCCCCCGTCAAAAAAGGCTCCAAAATACCCTCAAAAACGGGTTTTTCCTTTTTTAGAGTGGGAAGGAAAGGTAAAAGTAAACTTTTTGCATTTTTTACGGTGCACAATAGGGACCTTCTGGTTACAATGCAAAAAACCGCAAATCTCTAGCTCTTACCGTTTGGCCCAAACATTTTGGCTATGTATTATTACACATGCGGCTGTATAGTATAGGGACTCTCTGGAGACCTAAAAATATCAAAATCGTCAATTTCCGGGAGAACCGTTGGTCGTACGAGAAAAAGTCATAGAACCAAAGTTGTAGATCTTTTAAAAAGAGGAATAGTAGAGAGTATTAGTTTTTCGATACGACTTACCGTTTAGCCTCAATACGCCGCCAAAGCCTCTTAAAAGGCAAGTCGGCCATTATTAATTTTTTTAAGGGAGTACAAATTGAAAATGTTAAATTTTCAACATTTGTTATTCAATTACAGTAATTAAGCTACCAGAGTGTTAAATTTCAAGTTATCTGCTCGATCGGAAGTAAGTAAAAATCGCTATAGTACATAACAACGTTTTTGCCCCCGTCAAAAAAGGCTCCAAAATACCCTCAAAAACGGGTTTTTCCTTTTTTAGAGTGGGAAGGAAAGGTAAAAGTAAACTTTTTGCATTTTTTACGGTGCACAATAGGGACCTTCTGGTTACAATGCAAAAAACCGCAAATCTCTAGCTCTTACCGTTTGGCCCAAACATTTTGGCTATGTATTATTACACATGCGGCTGTATAGTATAGGGACTCTCTGGAGACCTAAAAATATCAAAATCGTCAATTTCCGGGAGAACCGTTGGTCGTACGAGAAAAAGTCATAGAACCAAAGTTGTAGATCTTTTAAAAAGAGGAATAGTAGAGAGTATTAGTTTTTCGATACGACTTACCGTTTAGCCTCAATACGCCGCCAAAGCCTCTTAAAAGGCAAGTCGGCCATTATTAATTTTTTTAAGGGAGTACAAATTGAAAATGTTAAATTTTCAACATTTGTTATTCAATTACAGTAATTAAGCTACCAGAGTGTTAAATTTCAAGTTATCTGCTCGATCGGAAGTAAGTAAAAATCGCTATAGTACATAACAACGTTTTTGCCCCCGTCAAAAAAGGCTCCAAAATACCCTCAAAAACGGGTTTTTCCTTTTTTAGAGTGGGAAGGAAAGGTAAAAGTAAACTTTTTGCATTTTTTACGGTGCACAATAGGGACCTTCTGGTTACAATGCAAAAAACCGCAAATCTCTAGCTCTTACCGTTTGGCCCAAACATTTTGGCTATGTATTATTACACATGCGGCTGTATAGTATAGGGACTCTCTGGAGACCTAAAAATATCAAAATCGTCAATTTCCGGGAGAACCGTTGGTCGTACGAGAAAAAGTCATAGAACCAAAGTTGTAGATCTTTTAAAAAGAGGAATAGTAGAGAGTATTAGTTTTTCGATACGACTTACCGTTTAGCCTCAATACGCCGCCAAAGCCTCTTAAAAGGCAAGTCGGCCATTATTAATTTTTTTAAGGGAGTACAAATTGAAAATGTTAAATTTTCAACATTTGTTATTCAATTACAGTAATTAAGCTACCAGAGTGTTAAATTTCAAGTTATCTGCTCGATCGGAAGTAAGTAAAAATCGCTATAGTACATAACAACGTTTTTGCCCCCGTCAAAAAAGGCTCCAAAATACCCTCAAAAACGGGTTTTTCCTTTTTTAGAGTGGGAAGGAAAGGTAAAAGTAAACTTTTTGCATTTTTTACGGTGCACAATAGGGACCTTCTGGTTACAATGCAAAAAACCGCAAATCTCTAGCTCTTACCGTTTGGCCCAAACATTTTGGCTATGTATTATTACACATGCGGCTGTATAGTATAGGGACTCGCCGGGTCGTCGTTCGGCCTACGGCCGAACTCCGCCCGACGAGTGGCCAGGTACTTGTATAGGTCTGGTACTTATGAGTTGGTACTTGTATAGGGTTTGGTACTTGTATAGGAGCTGGTACAAAATTAAGGTAAAACATTTCATGTGCACTCTTACAGAGAACTTGAATAATTCCTATTGATTGGAATGGGTGGGGGGGGGGGGGGGGGAGGGGGGAGGCGGGAGGGTTACATAGTGTCTAGGAATATGCTCTGAGGTTTTTAAGAATATGATATAATATAATGTGATATGATATAATATAAAATATGATATAATATGTGTGATATGATATGATATAATATATAAGTGCACTCTTACAGAGAACTTGAATAATTCATATTGATTAGAAGGGGGGGGGGTTACATAGATTAGCTTCTAGAAATATGCTCTGAGGTGTGGTGTACGGGAAAGCTAAGAAGATCTAAGGCTGAGTAGGATTGAGCAAGTAAAAATATGTATTATACAGATTTTTGCTAGGGAGAAAATTTAATGATCTTAAGTAAAGGTTCTACGACATTCTAAGATGTTATAAATTGCTTTAAAGAAAAAGGAAAATATTTTTTATTACGGATGGAGAGAGGCCGGGTTCGATTCCCCGCCGAGGAGAAGTAAATTTTATGATATATTTTAATCAAATAATCAATAGTAATTGAATGTATCCACCAAAAGTAGTAAATGGAAAACACTGGGCTTAGTAATTATGAAATTATGGAAATTTCAACAACGGAGATCAATAGAAAAAGGGAGTACAAAGGGGTTTCCTAGTGATGGTGTAATAAGAAATTATAGGAGAGGGGGGGAATAGAGCTAACAATATGTTACTACTTATAAGTAAGAAATAGGGAGTACAAAGGGGTTTCCTAGTGATGGTGTAATAAGAAATTATAGGAGAGGGGGGGGGGGATATGCCTAACAATATGTTACTATTTATAAGTAAGAAATAGGGTGTACAAAGGGGTTTCCTAGTGATGGTGTAATAAGAAATTATAGGAGAGGGGGGGGGGATATGGCTAACAATATGTTACTATTTATAAGTAAGACATAGAGAGTACAAAGGGGTTTCCTAGTGATGGTGCAATAGGAAATTATAGGAGAGGGGGGGGGATATGGCTAACAATATGTAACTATTTATATGTAGGAATAGGGAGTACAAAGGGGTTTCCTAGTGATGGTGTAATAAGAAATGATAGAAGAGGGGGGGGGGGAAATAGAGCTAACAATATGTTACTACTTATAAGTAAGAATTAGGGAGTACAAAAGGGTTTCCTAGTGATGGTGTAATAAGAAATTATAGGAGAGGGGGGGGGGAATAGAGCGAACAATATGTTACTACTTATAAGTAAGAAATAGGGAGTACAAAGGGGTTTCCTAGTGGTGGTGTAATAAGAAATGATAGAAGAGGGGGGGGGGGGGAATAGAGCTAACAATATGTTACTACTTATATGTAAGAAATAGGGAGTACAAAGGGGTTCCTAGTGATGGTGTAATAAGAAATTATAGGAGAGGGGGGGGGGATAATAGAGCTAACAATATGTTACTACATATAATTGTTGGTAGAGGGTTAAAGAAAATCAAAAATGGATATTGGAGTTTACAATTCCAATGAAGGGGGGGGGAGTGTGTCTAGGAATATGAGCAGGATTGCTAGAGGGGGTGTTCAGAGATGGGGGGGGGGGGGGGGTGTTCATCCATTTAAACCATAACCTAATCAAAGAAATCCGAAAAAACACAAAAGAAAATAGTTTTTTCAATTTATCTCAAGAAAAAATTAAAATAAGACTATATACTCCATAACAATTATTAATCTACTATAAAAAGAGCTTTTCAACGATATACATCATTATTTAAAATATTAACTTTGACATTTGTACCCCTGTACCCTGGGGTGCCAAAATAATATATCAATAAACAAACAATCGAAAAAGGCTTTAAATAACCTAATAAAGTATATTAAACCACTTTTAAAATTTTAAATTAATTATTTAACAACAAACATACAAATCGGTACAAAAGTACATGTACCAATTTTTTTAAAAATAAACAAATAAAAGAGCTTTAATGTACAAGTCAAGAGCTTTCAAATGATATGCGAACGAATATTTAAATCGAAAATAAGTTGTCTCGTGACGTCACGTAACCACGGCAAGGTCGGGAAAAAGTTTACTCTCAAATTCTCAGCAAATAGGAAGAATTCAAAACATATCAAGGTCTTGTTTTAAAGGGCATTAGTGTTAGATTTGAGCCTAAAAATCAGAATTTAAATCGGTCAATTATTACCAAAGATATGAGCGTTCAAAGAGAAAAATGGAAAAATAAAAATCCAAAACAGCTCCATTTAGACTACAAACAATAAAGGTACGACAAAATGACCTATGAACAAAAATGTAGATCTTTAAAAATCAGTACATGTTTGTTAAATCAGTTTTTCGCTACAATTAACCGTTAATTTTTAAAAAATTCCAACACAGCTACGACGGTTTTTCTCATCTTAGGGGGGGAAGGAGGGGGAAAAGTAAACTTTTGGCAATTTTTCGAGTTCACAAAGCGGACATTGCGCATCGAATGGCGAAAACCCCAACTCTCTAGCTATAGCGGAAGTGTGTAAACATTTGTATACATGAGTGAGTCAGTGAGTCAGTGAGTTTCACATGGGGTTGTATATATAATTAGATTACTTCTGGCAACTATAAACTAAATAAATTAATATTACTATTCTTATTAAAACTAAAGAATTAGTGAGTGATAAAATATTGAGATTTTATTTTTCAGCTACTTACATTGATCTGGTTTTACTGTCTTTTCCTGTAAAATTATTTGTAACAATGTATAAGATAAAATAATTTGTCAATATTTATTACTGTTGTTTTGCAACATGGAAAACAAAAGAGATTTTTACAATGTTCTTACAAGGACGTTTCATATTCCATTATAAAGAATTAATGTTTTAATGTATTCGAGTGTATTAAAGTAAAATCTATTCTAAGTAAGTCCGGTGGAAAGGTAGTTACTCCGTTTTACCCTTTTCTCGGTTATATAGCGGTAATACCCTTTTGGTTATATTGTGTGAAAAGGGACTTTTCTTTCACCGTTCATTATTCAGTAGAAAGGTTTGTCATTGTCCGGCTTGGAGCAGATTGTGCTCTATTGTTTTGGTAAAGCCTTAAAAACCACCCCTTGTTCCATCATCCTTCCTCCCTTGAATGGTCCCAGGACCTGATTAAACATTTTCACTTTTTTCCTCTCCTCCCTTTTGAATAATACCTTGTTAAATTAATCGTTTTTTAAATCTCCCCTAAAAAGAAATGATAAGCTACTTATTGATTAACAAACGCTGTTATGATTCTTGCAAATATATAGAATACAATAAGAGGAAAATAAGCACTATTTGTGTCCATATTAATGGGAACCGAATTAATGGGTGAAATTAGTGAGCTGAATGAAATATATATATAGTAAATATTGCAAAAAGGGTAGGGAAGGTTCCCTTTGCATTTGAACCTAGTGGATGTGTAAAGTGGCTGAAATCCTTGAGTTTGCTCAGTTAACTATCACTGATATGATATCTGGTGAAGGCGGTAATATTGCTAAAATAGTGTTGCCAGGCTCGGCTTCGATTATTATAGTATCACAGAAACATATTTCCTAACATAATATGTATATAAATATCTCCGTAATAACATTCCGCAAACCCTTTCTTATTTTGAAAACCAATATTATTTACGAAATTCTGTAAATAAAGCTTGTTGTTTTCTTAGTGAATGGGTTTGGGAATAGGTAAGGGATGGAATAAATCTATAGTAGAAGAGACTGGTTTTATTTGGTGCGTGCCTTTCTCAAGAAATGAGCCATCAATAATAATGGAAAATGGAAAATACGAAAGAGAGAGGGGTGGAACCATTTGTCTTGGAACAAGAGGAAGGGCGAGAAGGGCTTCCTACTTACTATATAAGGTAGAATAACAAGAGTTACGATGTTTCTTTTCTTCATAATGTCGCCTTTCCTCCTTAAAGTGCAAACAATCTTCTGTTTCTCTCCGTGAAAAGGGAAAAATCAAAATTGAAGTCGTTATATTTTCTCTGACTCAAAGAGGAAACAAGTATTGTTCTTCCCTTCCACTTGCTTTTTTAGTAAATTATTAAACTGCATAGTCACATTCAAATGTAAATTTCATACTCAATTTAATTTTTTTATTTGTATTTACAAAAGTACAATGCTCTTTGCATCAATACAACTCACTAGTAGAGTTATGTCAACAAATGTTATAAATTAAATTATGCTACTTTTTACAATTTACATTCGGTAATAACAACATCTCTTGAATTAGTTTAGGTTGAAATTTCACTGCCATTTAAGATATTAAGAATCAGTGTAGCTAATTTGTAATGGCTTTTTATTAAAATCGATTTTATGAGTAATAATAATAATAATTATAGTCCATTTACATGATCGCAATAGTATCTTTCTACGTAGTATTATATTACGTACACGAGAATATAAATTTATGTAGGCATATTTATTTTAAAGTATTTTCAAAAAAGCATAATTTTCTTATTAAAAAAGTAAAATTAAATACTCTAATGACATTTTTTACTATTAAAATATACTTTAATAAATTGATTTAAAAATACGTTTAATTAATAAAATTATTGTTGATACAATTTAATAACGAAATGACATGCTCTTTGTTTTTATATTGTCTGACATTGCTCTGTGGTTGATATGCTGTAATATTTGAGTTAATATTATACAATTACCGATTTTACGGTTTAATTCCCAAAGTTGATTTGTCTTTGATAAATGAAACTAAATAAATTAAATCTGTAGCGGCAACATCACGCTGTTAATTAATATCGATTATAATCGTTTTACATCTGTCTATAGTGTTTAATCAAACGATTTTTTGACAATTTAAAAAAAGTGATTTTTTTCTTTCAATTACTTGATTGACCTAATATCTATTTTTTATTTAAAACTAACGCCAAAATATGTAATATTTTTATTGAAATTAAAGAAAAACATCTATATATATTTCACAAAGCCGGCATTTAACTACTATTGATTATCTTCAGTGCCGATGAGACGAGTCGAACTGCTTAAAAAAGAGATCAGCGTAGGAGCTGAGATAAAGGTTGAAAATCTAACTGTCGAGTCAGATTTCATTATTCTTAATCAAGTAACTCCACTGCTTGTTTCAAAAAACCTTTTTTGAAGAGTTTGAAATTATTATATTTTTTTTTAATAAAAAAGTAAGTATATGTCAGGGAGTTATTATTTTCTTATTTTTGATCTTATCTATTCAAATTTGTACTTGAACACTTCCTAAGGCCTATCATGAGGTTAGCCTTAAACGTCACGTTAGCACAGGTAGATCTGGTCTCTTGTAGTTTATAATTAGCATGAATTATTATCTGGATTTTCAAAAACACATATGAAGCCTCGCCTGCTAAGGATAACTTCTAAGGTAGACCGGAGCATGTGTAAGTGAATTTACAATCTAAATCATTAAAAAAAAATGACTCCACAAGCTGACATCTTAAATTATGTATACATTGTGGCAATGTTGATTAATCTAAATCATTAAAAAAAAATGACTCCACAAGCTGACATCTTAAATTATGTATACATTGTGACAATGTTGATTAATCTAAATCATTAAAAAAAAATGACTCCACAAGCTGACATCTTAAATTATGTATACATTGTGACAATGTTGATTAATCCTTAAAGTTAAATGTATTCTTCAAATTAATTGTAAATTTATTTGTTTATTTTTTCATTAGTTGCATATTGATTCCCCTTTTTATATAAAAAAAAAAACATCTATAATAAACACTTCTTAAATGAACCTCACTTTGTAGCTATATAGGTTTTTATTTTTTTTATTAATCTATAAAGTGACAGTAAGGTATGTTCAAGTAAAGAAAGCTTTATTTAGTTTGAGCCCCTTGCTATCAGAGATTAATATAATTAGGTCGATATGATTTTCTTCATGACGTTTTTACTCTAAATGCTCCATCTGTTATAAGGATTGTCCTTTAGGGTTCTGAGGTGAGAAGAAGGAATCGACCCTTTTAGTTTTTGTCCTAAGCCCTTTTCCCTTATCTCCAAATAACATTTTCCGATCGTAAAGCACGTGATATTCAGTGTAGAGCAGTGTGAAATAGACTACACTCTAATACACATACTAAAAATCAATAATTTACTAAAAGATTGTGAGTTGAAACAAATATTTCTCTTTTGATATTATATCTAGAAACACAGTTAGGGTGTAAGCATAAGTAAATTCAATGTAAATTAACCACATTATTTGTTTTTAATTACAAGAATATTATTTTTAAATAATATATCGTTTCCTTACACACCACGAGTTCGTGTTCTAACATTTCTACGCTACTAAATAAATACTTTCTCACCATAGTAACTTAGTTTTTAAAAGAAATTTAAGAAAAACATACATAGTTATCACATATTATACAGTTTTGGCTTGGGATTTGTTGAAGTTTGAAATGAGGAACTGAGAAATAGTGTTATTAATGGTTATCATGAAAGATTCAAAGAAATTATTTAGTAAAAGCTTTAATAAGCCGAAATCATCAGAATCTGAGGGGAGTAGAGAGCGAGGTAGAAATAGAAGAAAATAAATCTAGCTGGACAGTGGACAGCTATGAAGTCGAGTAAAATTCATTCTATATTATTTGTCAATTTGAGTCTAGTACTTAAAGGGTCTAATGGTAATATTCTTTTACTGCTATTACCTATTTATTATTTTATTTTGTTTCATTCTTGTTGTTAAGAACTTGAGTCAAGTTAACAGTTCTTGTGAAGATACAGTTTCGTTCTCTTTACCTCAGTCTCATAACTCAACTGTACATTGAAATAATAATACCACTTATATTAATTTTTATTATGACAAAGGGATATTTAGTCCAACATACTTTCAGACAAAGATCACAGTTATGTACCTAGTGATAATATTTCTTTGTCCTAATAGTTAATTAGAGAGGGATATTACCACATTTATATACAGAAATTATAAATTCCTGTCCCAAAGTTCTTTGAACTAAATGTCCTTTTGTCTTAATACTTACGGAGGTCTCGCATGAAGTTTTGCCTCATATCCATATCTCCTATTCTTTGGTACCCTTTTTAGAAGGGTTCTAAACTCAAAGAGTGCCGCTAAACTAATGAAATAATATAATGTGACCTTATTTTCACAATATCTTGTTTTGTGCATTATAGTTGTTTTAATGATTCGATCGATAACCAAAATTCAAGTTTATTCGACCTTTTCTAAATATTCTACAGTGTATGGTGTTTGAACAGAGCTCACGATTTTCTTGCTTCTAACGTCAAAGCATTTACTTTGATCCTGAAAAACAATGTTAATGATTATCCGATATCAAAAGCAAAGAGAAGTGAGGCTCTCCATTGTATAATCATAGTAACCTGAGCTAATGTTCATTCTCTAATATGACCTATTTATTATTATATTTGGTTTAATTCTTGCTTGAAAAGGTAAATTTAAAATAAATTTCCGCATAGTTAAAAGGTAAAGACTAAACTATTGTCACAATATACTCTAACTGGTCTGGAGTTTATTGATAATGCCATTATATTGGTCAGTAAAGAAACATTTTTATACAAATTAATTATAGACTCATTTGTTATAGTTATACGATTTAATATTAAGCAGGTTGAAACTTACTGATTTTAAAAATCTAATATGGGAACATCAATAGGCTAATTATGACCTAGAATCTAAATTTTATAAAAATTAGGCAAGTATTTTTTATTATATGGGGAGTCACAAAAATGTTAAACAATAGAGACCTGCAGATCAATCAACTTGGAAGCAAAATTATTTTTTTTTTTTTTTTCATTTAACTTTTAATTAAATGTTTAATGAAACAGAAAAAAAGAATTCCCCCCTTTTAGTAATTTTTGTTTTCTAACCTAACGGATGCTTTGTGATTGTCTGATAAACGAAATATTTTTATGACTCAGCATTAAAAAATTCAAAGCAGAAATCTGTTTCAGACATCAAGGAACATTTTTGGTTTAGTGTCTGTCTGTCTGTCCTTCTGTGTTTCTTTTCCACATGCGCGCAAACATACATTTATTTACACATTTATCTTCTACAATACTCAACTGACAATCTGATTTTAAAGAAATTTGGATAGTTTGTCCAAAGCCCGCAGATAGCCCCATATTAATTTCAACCGTCTGCACATATTGAATATTGCTAAATTGATACTTGTATTCGTGGAAAAACCTAAAAATTTTGACAGATTCAAAAATATAGGGAGAAACAAATAAATTAGACAATATTAGGTTGTAAAAGCATAACGTCAATAAGTACGAAATAGGATGCGAGGAAGCTATGTGCCACACTAATTGGCAGACTATTTTTTTACAGAGATAAAAGTATCAATTTTAGCAAAATTTAATAAGCTAAGACGTTTGAAATTAATATAGGATCGCCTGTGTTAGTCTGGGTGAATTAGACAAACCATCCAAATTTCCATGAGTAAAAAACATGAGTTGAAAATGTTTAAAGTTATAGGTGTTAAAAAAAAACGGGAAGAGAAACTAATGGTAGCAGAAGGTTTATAAACTTCTATGAGACCAACAGTTGACCATAATTACCGAAATTTGATTAATATAGGACTAGTACTTTTCAATATATGTTGGTTCGCAGAAATTGTGTACAGACTGACAGTCGCAAGACCAAAAATGTTCCCTGATGTATATAACGGATTTTTGCCTATTGCCTTTTCGCGCAAACGTTTGGACGCAAAACGCTGTTTAACGAACGTAACTTAAGCATCGGTAAAAGGAACATGTGTGCCAAATTTCAACTAAATCGGTCAATTTTTTCTCAAGTTATGCATTTGCGTACACGTTACTGACAAACAGCCAAACAGTCACGGTGCATATTTTGTTAAATTTATCCTACTCTGGTCCTTAGAGTAGAACAAAAAGAAAATAATCTAGCCCAGGGGTGTCAAACTGGCAGCCCGCGGGCCGCGTACAGAGGTATTTTTTGTGACCCTCGATGCTCAAGTTGAAAATGCTCCCTCTTCGATACAATGTAATTAATTGATTCCCAGAATGATTCCATTTTAAAAGACAAATATAGAGAAGTAATCGACAGTTAATTAAATGGCCCGTGTTTTAATTGAGACACACCTGACTTGCCTATTGTTTAACTGTAATAGAAGTTAGATTAGAATGTCTTAGGATTTGGCAAAATTTACTTTACATTATAAATAATATTTTGAATATTGCAGTTTCTTTAATATGTATGTTTTAACTTTTATATACATATATATATATATATATATATATATATATATATATATATATATATATATATATATATATATATATAATATATATAATATATACTTTTTTTTCGCTTTTATGGCAAAAATAAAATACCTCTGTATAGCCAAGTACAAACATTAAACAACTAACTGTTAACTGTAATTGTACTTACATCTTTATGGCTTTTCTTAATTAGATATTAGGGCTACGGTCTAGTGATAACACGGAGTAGTAATACCTTGTGTTATAGGGTGTAATCTTTTGTGGTTCCGTACTCGATCCCTTCCGACTTTCAGAGGTCCTCGTCCGAGGGTTATGTTTAATGCCTTGTTGAAAATGGGCTCCTTCTCCTTTCAGATAAAGGGTTTTGGAGAAACAATCGAGGTAGGCTAAAATTAATTCTAGGTGAGCGAGAACAGGGTACTATGGACTAATTGTTATTCATCATGGTATATTGTAAGGGCTTGTGCAGTTGGGCGCCTCGTTAGTATCTCACTCTACAGTGAAGAGGAAAGTGTTCAGCACTCAGCAATTCGACGAAAAATAAGGCCCTGAATTTCCTTAACTCCAACTATAGAAAGCACTACACTCAACAAAACCATATCAATACACTGCACTGCACAGGGTGTCTCTTTTCTATAAGCCTAAATTACAAATGACAACACCGTCTCCCACCCTCGCCCTTTCGATTAGACCCCAAAATCGCTTTTAATACCTGAATAAAATAAAAGGGCCACCCTTTACTTCTCAATAGAACCAATCTACTTTTTTATTTACTATCCAATAAAAGCCCTCTTACTACAAATAATTATCTTAGAATTGATTGGCTCAAGTCAAATGTTTGTAAAAAATAAAATTATTTTTAATCTGTTGTTATAAAACCTAATACATATCAAATTTTATTTTCGTGTTGAGGTTTAAGGTTGCTAATTTATATGTAAAATGTAAATAGATAATTTATCTTTAATAGATAGAATAACGTAGAAGAAGAAAAGCATTATTGTCAATGGAGAATGATTGTTTTGAAATTAAATGTTATATGGTTTCAATTCTAATAATACGGTATTTATTTATAAAACTACTTTTGTTTGAAGATTGCCACTAAGATTTGTGGATTTTTTTTTATAAAACTAACAGATAGGGACCTATTTCAAGATGGGGTATTTATGTTAGCACCACTATCGATGTATCTAGATCTTTCTCGCCCTTTGTTAGGAGGAGACGTTTACTTTAAGAACTGGAGGTGTAATATCTATACTACAAATTATAACCCATTTTGTTAATGTTAATGTTCTTCAATCACTTACGCCTGTACTGTACAGGTGGGGTAAAAGAAATCACGCTACTTCAAGATTTTTGATAGCAATATTTTTAACTATTTATTTATGCAAACAACTCATTGCGTTAGAACATGTTTATTGAATTACTATTTTTAAGTTTATACCGACAATTTTTAAAAAAAAATCATTCTCCAAGATTTTAGATGACAAACAATATTATTTTTATTATAATCACTTTTTATGAACTTTCATACTAGCTTGTAATGTTTCACCTGCAGTTGAAGTTTCCGTAGAAAAAAAAATTCCTTTTCCTCTTACAAAAATACAACAATAACGTATATTCTTATCATAACTGTTTATATTCTATTAAAAAATACTAATTTAACTTCCAAACTAATCTTATTATTTAAATAAAATAATTTAAGCTCGCCTTTATGCACTCTAAAAATAAGTTTACCCCATACCACTTTTTTTAAGTTTCATTGAAAATTAAGTTTGTATAAAATGAAAACAAAATAATTTTGAAATATAATTTAAAAATAAGGTACTTCATTAAATGTTTAATTAATATATATATTTGATCTCCTGATAAAAATAAGTAATATTATCGTTAAAAGTCTTTTTTTTTTTTTAAATAAGAACATGATCGATATTTTTTCTTCCTCGATAAGAAATAAGTCACGGGAATCAGGCAACCCATTTCTCTTTAGCGATCACTAAGCTCTCTACACAAGGGTCTCCAAACTACGTCCCTCGGGCCGGATCCGGCCGTGAGACGTTTTGATTCGGCTCCCACACCACAAAAGTAGTTATCAAATGAACCTAAACAATGAAAAGTTATAAGTTCCTCATAATCAAATTCCATTTTAAACGTCAAAAAATGTCATCACGAACCTAATTGGGGTTTTATTTGGCCGTAATAGATGTTGCTTATCCGATCCGGATATTCCCTACTATTGTAAAATCCGATGGCTGATTGTTACTTCATCCGGCCCGCTATAGACCATCCTATCCAGATTCGGCCCTTCAACCAAAAAGATTAGAGATCCCTGCCTAACACAACACTGAGAGATGGTTAAACGGGAGTTGTGATTAACAATTTGTCACTACACTTTTAGATCTTGTATTAGCCCGTCGGTCCTTGTCTTTTACTGGGTTAAGGTAGAAAAGACAAGAAACTAGGTCCCATTCTCTTCCGTATCTGTGAATTTACTTTTTTTACCAAGGGTTAGCGGCCTTGTAGTCAAACCGGATGAGAGACATTCATGGTCGAGAGCTTGTCCTCCCTAGTAACTGCTTTCCTGAAATAAAGCGCGGCTATTGTGATGTCGGGACTGCATTTGAGTCGGACATACACAATATTTTATTAATTTTTATTCTTTATACCGAGACTATTAGCTATTTAGTCTGAACCAATAAACAGTGTTGCCATTATACTTTTTTTTATCATGTTGACTCTAGAACTACTTATCCGACCAACACTTAATTTAATATAACTGTTGAGCTACACATTTTGATAAAATTATGGGCTTTCTAAATCTTTAAATAACGTTTCCGAAGAAGATTTTTATTTTTTAAAAAAGGACTGTGCTTGACAAATCAACAAGATCTATATTTATGAAGAAAAAAAAAAAGAATGATAATTATTAAAAGTTACATTCTGTATTTTGCTGCTCCGTGATTTAAAATATAAAAGTAATATTACAAATTTTTATTTATGTACCTAAATAAAGAGAGAAAGTATTTATTTATGCTTTATGTGTATATAAATTCCAAGCTTTATAATGATATTTATTTTCACAAAGATTTTCGTAAACAAATGAAGGTGATAATTAAAGACTGGGAGTTTTGTTTTGTACATATTGTGTTCTGGTCTGTGTGTGCTTTTGTTTAATAATGATAAAAGAGAAGGCAGCTTCCCTAAGGACCCATGAATCTCAAATTAAGTATCTTGAATAGCTCTCTTTTTTTACCCCTTCTAAACTTTGTTTTAATAAAATAAAGGATGCGTGTGCGACCAAGGTCGCATAGAAAAATAAATTATAATTTCTGCATAATTTTAATTTTTCTTCTTCTAATCTTTCTTTGCTTTCAGTATTTCTTCTTTTTTTTAGACAAAAATACTAAAATTAACTTTTCATACAATGACATATTATCTGAGACCTTTATCCGATCTGGTAGTCAAATATTAGGTTAAAAAAAATCGGTACGACAAGCTCGCACAAAACTTTTTCATATTCATAGTAAGACTAAATCAAACTCCAATAATATTTATTTTGATCAATTTATTATAAATACATTTAAAAAATGGTTGTTTGGTTTTGAAACTACATTTTTCCTGGAACGTATTTTAGGGGACTACATTTGGAATTTTCTGAGTTTTTGGGGATAGCGCCTCAAAATTAGATATTTGGGCTCGTGGTATGGTTTTAAAATGCAAGCCAAATTTAATAGGAATCCGCCAATTAGTTTAGACTTCACGTGACAGCAAGGACTTCAGTTAGACAACTGACAGACTGACATTATTTCAAAACCAGTTTTTTGGACTAAGGAGACCTTACAACATCTATTACTCGTATGAGAAAGTAAAAAATAAAAATTAATGATCAATGCGTTTTTACTTTTCCTCCCCTATGGTAGCAAAAGTATTGTTTTCACCCAAACATTTTTTTTTGACATTTCAACTAAATTTATCCGTTTTGGGTGATAAGACCTCCTGAGTGGTTTTCAGTATGACGTCTGTATGTATGTGTGTTATCTATCATCGTAGCGCCCAGGGTATTATACTACAGTTGAAACTTGGCAAAAAAATCAGTCCTTACTTCTAGTTGTGCCACCCGGAAAATCAACATTTTCTGCCATCTTGAACCCAGTTAGCTGAATCAGGAAAAAAATTTTAAAAAATCGAATATTTGTCCGATCTAGTTAAAATTTGGCACAAATGTACCTCTCTGTATGACAAACAATTCCACTAAATTTAATTTTGATATTGGGCGCTATTTTGCAGTTATCGATTTTTAAACTTTGGTGGTTAATTATACCGAAAGTATAAATACGTTTTTGACTTATAGCATACCTTTGGAACCGGTAAAAAATAACGAACAAGTATTAAAAAAAAACCGATGAAATTCCATTAATTAGTTTAAAAGTTCTAAGCCTCGTCCAGACTGCCGAACCGAACAGAGAAACGAGCCGAGCATTTGTTTCTGCGCAGGCGCCAAACGATCAAACTATGTTCGGCACCCCGATCCGGTTGTTGTCGGTTTTTTGACGAAACATCAAAGGGATTTTCGGTTCGGGCTGTTGGTAGTGTGGACGGACGCACAAACGAGCTGAGCAGGCGTGAACTTTCCTGTAACCTTCTCTAATTAAAACAATTTACTTACATAAATAAACAAAACTAATTGATTAATTTTTTGTCTGATATTATTTTTTTTTAATCCTTTATTGTAAATAAATCCTTGGGTTTTTTTATTTATATGCCTTTTATTAATTTTTTAAAATCCTTTTATTTCGAAATATGGCTGATCAGCCTTATTTTTAATTTTATTTTAACCTTTTGAATTTTTGTTATATTAGGTATAAAGCCAACGCTAAAGTTTTCTTATAATATTATACATTCTATAAACAATCTATAAATACGAATTTAACAGTTTAAATGAAAAAGTATCTATTAAACTAATATTTCTTGAAACAGAAATTATGTTCGGCCGTTTGTTGTGGATCGTGCTGATTTTGGCCTTTCCAATGTTCGGCTCGGCGTGTTTAAATCGACACTAGAACGCCGAACCGAACATGCTCGGCTCGTTTCCCGTGTTCGGATCTGGACGAGGCTATAAGCGAATATAATTATTAATTAATAGTGCGATACTTTTATTAAACGTCAAAGTTTGTTTACATCTGTCAAAATACCGCCAAAATTCAAATAATAAAATAAAAAAAATAAAAATAACGTATAATTCTTTTTTGAAAAAAGAAAATCAGTTAGTTCAAAACGGTCATCCATACAAGTACTGACCACACCCAATGCTGCTTCCTCCTGCTACGAAGCGGCAGGAGAGGCCACTTTAGTGGCCTCCGAAGTGAGAAAAAGTTCCGAGGTACGGGATAAAATCGGGTACGGGGTGTACCCGATTTTTTTTTTTTATGGCCTTGACTATATTATTTGCTATTTCTTATTCATGTTGCACGGAATATATTTAATTTTAGCTCATTCTAAATGGGTTTGTACTTTTTAACCTAGAAAATCTCAAGATGAAGCAGAGGGCATACCTATAATGTTTTTTTATGTAATATATATGGCGATATTTCTGATCTAAGATAGGTTTGCTTTCTTTAATTTTGTTTGTTATTGCATATTATAATAACCAAATGTTAATATAAAATTTAATAATATAATTTGACTATTCTAGAGTATACTGGCTATTTCAGTCTGTATACTGAGTATTCTTGAATATACTGAATATTCTTGTCTATACTGTCTATACTGGCTATTGTATTCTATTAAAGTTTAGTTTTGTTTTTATATGTATTAGCGAATTTCCATTGGAAAAAATTCGCTAATAGAGCCACTGGCATGGCGGGAGTTTGAGCCGGGATTGTGGCCAAAATACGTTTCATGGGTCCCTGATCACGAAAAAATAGGTTTTACAAAACTTTATATATATATGTATATACATATATATATATAATATATATATATATATATATATATATATATATATATATATATATATATATATATATATATATATATATAGGTATATTTATTTCTAGCGGATTTCTTGTGAGCCCGATAGCTCTTGAACGAATTGACGTATCAATATAAAACTTGCACCGAAAAATCAAGCTCGTTGAGATGAGGATCCCCTAAAAAAATGGGATCTTTATGACGTTATTAACCCCTCCTGATGAGTCACCAAAGATTTGAAATAATCCTACCGCGGGTTTCCGCAAGCCAAGCGAATTTCCATTAGAAATTTGTAGTTCAATTTTGTGCAGTTTAAACCTCTTTGAAACTACTACTATTATGTTTAACTAAGCATTATTATAAAAACCCTAATCTAACTAAAAAATTTCTTATACATTTTCTTAACTTAAAACAATCCACACAATTGTAGTAGTTATGAAGGAAGTTTAAACTGCACAATATTGAACTACAAATTTCCAATGGAAATTCGCTTGGCTTGCGGAAACCCGCGGTAGGATTATTAATTCTTAAGTGAACTTAAACGTTTTCAGCTCAAGACGGCAACGATAAAATAAAAACTATAATAGCTGACTGCAATTATTCGGCTTACAAACATTCCTTTTTAGCAATATTTAACAAACATTCGCCAAAAAAAATATACATATCATAATCTATGTGTGGAATGAGAATAGAAAGAGAGCAAAAACCAGAAAACTAAAATTATCTTATTTTAATATTTCATTGAGACTTCTGTTGTTACACACACAGTTTTAATTAATCAATTCTTTGTGTGAGCTATTTACAACATGTACCTGATATGAAGAAAAAACTATCCAGTCAAACATACATAGTCGAATATAAAGCTGAGAGTTACCCACCCTTATTTACAGCATATAGCCGTCAAAAGGAGAGACATAAAAAGAGTAATTAAGTATGTTCGTTAACCACGAACATACTTATGTTGTTCAACATATAATGTTGTTAACCTTCTTAAATCTTATTTCCATAGTCCTCCTACTCATTTATAGGTTATTCTGACACTGTTATTAATCTTCTTTATTCCTGAACTATTTTCCTTCGTTATATCAAATAACCAGCGCCGCCTTGTCTTAGTCTTTAATTACGGCAACTATCCACAAGAATATAGGAAAGTAACTTAAAAGTTGTTAATATTCCAAGATCTCTTCGGATTAAATTTGATAGCATTGAGTAATTCTATCCAAATTACGAAGTTACGCGTAAAATGACACCTTTATCAATTATTCCTCTGGTATATTTTTTGAGGAAATATTTGCCTCCCATTTAAGACATTTTCCTTAAGCTATATTGTTTTAGAAAACCACGTTTTAGCTTCTTAGTTTAGATTTCCTTTCTTATTTATTTTTTATTTTTGTTCTCTACACTTTTAGTTTAAAGAAGCTTAAAGGATAAAGAGATGTAAAATACAAGTCTAAAGTATATAGACATAACCCTTAAGGTAAGGAGAGTAAACACTAGAGTAGGGTAACCGTGTCTGTGTTAAACCGTGGCCGAACCTAAGAGACACAACTAAAAGGCAAATAGAAATTATTTAAATATATGGGCATACATTACATTGGGACAGTTGTATAAAATGTTTGCAAAATTCTCGTGGAACATACATGCGTGTGCACCCTCTTTACATCTGCAGTGCAAAATCCCGTATTATAGAGGGAAGTAGGCTTAGATTTTTTTAACCTTGCTCACAGAATGGATTTAACATTCCATTTATATTTTTTTCTTTGGGCTTATTATATTATTGATAAAAGAGTGTTAAATGTATTTCACTTTTATTATTAGTTGTTCATTTTATACACGTAGTACTACAGGCATAATTTAATAAATTAGAAGCTATAGAATATTCCCAAGAAACTCATTAATTATTTCTAAATTCCAATTCAGAAGATATAATTAAAATACAGTCATTTCCACTCGAATTAAACTATAATAACCATAATATAATTCGTCTTCCCGAAAAAAAGTTAATATTCTGTATAGTTTTTATGAATTATTAATCCTTTCTGTTTTTAAATATCAATCCTTTCATTATTACTACCGAGCTTACCGAAGGTAACGGAAGCTATGTGACCGTTCTAAAGAACAAAAATATTTTTATGTCTCCGATTTCAAAAATTCCAAGACAGAAATCCGTTTCAGACATCAGGGAACAATTTGGTTCCGTGTCTGTCTCTCGCTCTGTCGCTCAATTTTTGCGATCTTAAAAAACTATTCGTCCGATTTAAATTAAATTTGGATGGTAGGTCATTATTAGCCTGACTATTTTATAAGTATCGATCTTCAAGTAAACAAGAGATTGCAGAACGCTGTGTGTTATGAAATATTACATTATTTTAATAGCTGTTAGTTTGTATTAGTTTTTAATTTTGTTTTTCTTTGTTTCTTCTGTTGCAGGTAAACATTCCATTTGGATCATTTACCAGCTCACATAGTTATTATTAAAGCGTAATTTTCAACAGATAATCTTAAATAAGGTTTGTTTATTTTTTTTTACTAGCGGGAATACCGTAAGTTGCCTGGGTTAATTTCATAATGGTGTTAGCAGTGTCAATTGTTTACAAATGTTTTATTGTACTTAGTTAGTGCCAAACTAGGTTTTTTTTTTATTATTTGATAAAAAAAAATGAACTTCTTTACTTTTCTCGTCACAGCTCTTTTAAATAATTCGTGATATTGGTTTGTATTTTGTTATTTAAATTGGTCCTGTATTTTTGATGAAATCGGGAATTATTGTTCTAAATGAAGAAGGATTGAGCATTGCCTTACATATTACACACATGCAAGTAGCACACACTTAGGCTACGTATTAGGTTGAAAATTGGTCGGCCGAATAGATCCGATTAGGTTGTCAGAACGTAGTGGTTACCTGTGTGCGCATTCTGACTACCATGAATGTGCCCGTTTATGGGGCTGTTTGATGTTTGCACAAACATGAAGTTTGACGTGTATGGCCTAAAGTTGCCCGAGGCAAACAATATCATCGTGGACAGATGAAGGTAAAACCTCTTCATATAAATCTAATAATTACAATGGTAATAGTTTTAATAAGACCAAAAGAATAAGACTTTTAGTTGAGACACCTGCTGTTATTTAATCTCATGGTAAATTTCCTCATAGCTTATGGGTAGTGTTTCATAAACACAGCTAGTGTGTTATATTCTAAATTTGTCTGCAAAATCAGGTTTAACTGATAAACCTATTTTAGAATTATGGCTAGGGAAGAAGTCAAGATTAAAGCATCTTCATGTCATCGGATGCTCATTTGTTATACCCACATTCCATCTCACACACGTAAAAAGATGTAAAAGGAAGCTATCAAAGGCAGACTGATAGGCTATAATAATTGTGAAGGATATAGAATTTTGAGTGAAGAAAAGAGAATAATTCGATCAAGGGATGTTGTATTTAAAGAAGAAATTTTATACTTATTTCAGCTTAACCCGGAAATGAAAATCATCCTGTTTTAGATGATGACGAAGATCAAGAAACATGTTTAGATGATGAAGAAACCTGTAAATCAAGTAGTGAGGATACAAGTTCTGAAGCAATAAATTAACAAGAATCAACTGATAATACAAATGACAATGCCAGAGTTCTCAGAGATAGATCTAAAATAAAACTGAAAACATTTTGTTATGTCTGCTTTTGCCGAAGTTGTCAAAATTCCTGAAGCTATTAAAAATTAAAATTATGAAAAATTGATTGAAGCAATGGTAATTATGTCGTATCTGGCCCACTTTATTTTTTTAGCTAAAACCCTACGATATAGATGCGCAAACACTTAAACACGAAAAGTTACATTTTTGTAACAAATTAAGCGCTATTTAAACACGTAAAAAGAAAACAAAACATCACCATCCTTATTATCGAGATAAACATTGAAGCAGGTAATACGATACAAAATCGATGTATAGATATATATTTCCAGATATATCATCCATGTATATAAAAGTGATAATATCCCTTAGTCTAATTAACTACTAGACATAGATATTATTTCATCTATATACAGAAGTGTGACATTCCTTGGTTCCAAAGTACATTGGACTAACGTCCCTTTGTCTTAAAACTTATTTAGACAAAGGAATATATAAAGATACTAAATATTTCATAGTCTAAATTACAATTAAGACAAAGGGATATCTGGTTCAATGTATTTTAAGACAAAGGAATATCACAATGGTGTATTTAATAGTGATACTATTAGGCGAAAGGAATGTTGTTACATTTGTATACAGAAGAGTGATATTCCTTTTTCCCAAAGTACATTGGACTAAATATCCTTAATAATTATTTAGACAAAGGAATGTAAACAAACTTTCCTTTACTTAGTATATTGAAGTATTACGTCCTCTACGTATATTGAAGTATTAGCGCCTCGTTTCCTCTCAGCTATCGATATATCGATTTCCTTGTCGTTTTAATCTACTAAATTTTTATCCCTCGATATTCAAGATGGCGAGGTTTTGCTTTGTTTTTACGTGTTCAAATAGCGTTTATAATTAACAAAATATCATATTTTAATGTGATTATTTGTGTTTAAGCGTTTTTGTGGATCTATATCGTAGGTTTTTAACTATCCCAGTTCACACATCATTAGCCGTATGTTCGTGAGTGAAGATTTTATATATTTAAAAAAAAAAAAACTATTGACATAACTCGTAAAACCAAAGATACCTAAGTTCTTAGAATTTCAACCTGAATCCTTTTTTTAAAAAAATCGATCCAAATCGGATTAATAAAAATTAAGTGTGTCAGATGCGATACCAAAGCAATGTCTAAAGAAATAAACTGGCTGAAAATAAAAATTGGGTATTAGCAAATTTACCTCCAGGAAAAAAGCCATTCCTCCAAATGGGTAGTCAAAGTAAAAATGAATCCGGTCTGTACAATTGAAAAATATAAAGCTCGTTTCGTGGCTAAAGGATTTACCCAGAATCAAAGGAGGACCTTCAATGAAATTTAGCCCTGTAGCTCGAATGAGCATTTGCAGAGCTGTTTTAAGTATTGCTACTAATGAATACATGTATTTGATACATTATGATGTTGTTGATGAGATGCAATCTAGAAGAGACCATATACATTCAGCAACCTCAAGGATTTAATGATAGTACTGATGTAGTTTGTAAGCTCTCGAGAAGTTTCTACGGACTAAAACAAGCACCCAAATGTTGGCACAAATGATTTAGTGATTATCTTCAGAAGATTAGATAGATTTACAAGGAAGCTAATCTTTGGACTTAGGAACGATGACAGGTTAGTCGTTTATCATCATCAGGAAGATCTTAACAAATTTCTTTAAGAACTTCATTAAGATATAAATTACAAAAAAGCGTCAGACTATCTCAGCCTAAAAATGATATAATTAGAAAATATTATTAAAAATAATTTATTATTTACTATAATTTATAATCATGTTTATTAATTTTCATTTATAAACATATTTATTAATAATTATTTTAAATTTTAGAATATGTTTTGTTGTTGTGATGGTGATAGTAAAGAGCCAGTATTTTACATTGTTTAGTTCGATCATATTAGTTTACTCGCGTCATTTTGCATATTCAATTACGTCGTATTTTTTTTTCGAATGTAACAAATTGTACATTCTTTTTTGTAAAATAATTTCTTTTAAGTATCTTCTTTAATTTGATGTTATTTTAGAAATAGTTTTAATAATATAAAGCAACATGTACGGTAGATTAAAAGAACGCATTGGGGTTTAAAGGTATTTGATCCTTGCTGTTGTTTTGGTTTAACAGGATCATTTATAATTAAGTTTATGTTATACAAAAGATAAATAGAATAAGAGACTTTTTTAAAGTAACTATTCACGAAAATGCCTTTCTGATGGCTCAAACTTGTGTGTGTGTGAATGTGAACATGTAAGCTTTTTGTTGCTAACAACATTATACAAAATATCACAGAAAAGTACTTGCATCCAAGTACTTTTTAGGGTTTCGTAGGTTATTAGGTATATACGTTATTATACAGGGTGGTCCAAAAGTCTCCCCCCCCCCCTCTTAACTTTTGAACGGTTTGAGATAAATTAATGAAACTTGGGGGATCTCTACCATGCAAAGGTAAGTTTGTTTTCATGCAATGACCTACTAGGGGCAACCACCCACTTTGCCCCCAGGCCACCCAACTTCAGAATTTCAAATTAGAATGTATATTCTTGATAGCATATTTGGATTCTACAGTGAAAAATAATAAACTTTTTCTTAAAACTATTTTTCCTATCTCCAATGATAGCGAAATAACCCTTCCGAAATAGTAAAAAAATAACACTTAGATCGTTATAAAATCTAAACGGTTTAAAATAAAGTAATGGAACTTGGGGGATCTGTACCATGTAAAGGGAAGTGTGAAATCAACTACTAGCGTACTAGGGGCAACCACCATTTTGCCCCCAGGCGCTAAAATCTACCATTTTTATAATTTTGCCCCCTTATAGGGGGCAAAATATTGGAGATAGAAAAAAAGTTTGAAGTAAAATATTTTTATTTTTTACCGTAGAATCTAAATCTGCTATCAAAAATATACACTCCAATTTGAAATTTTGAAGTTGTGTGGCCTGGGGGCAAAGTGGGTGGTTGCCCCTAGTGGGTGATTGCATGAAAACAAACTTCCCTTTGCATGGTAGAGATCCCCCAAGTTTCAATAATTTATCTCAAACCGTTCAAAAGTTAAGAGGGGGGGGGGGGAGAGACTTTTGGACCACCCTGTATGCTGAAATAACATTTTAGATCCTGTCCTATTTAAATAAAAAAAAAATAAATAAACAAATTTAAGTGGATGGCCTCAAAAATATTTTTTTTTTGGGGAAATTTTGGCGCTAAAAGCTATGTTTGTAATCTACTCTTCAGTAGCTTTCATTTGAATTAGAATTCTAGCTAATGACAAAAACTGTTAACAGCGCCCTCCGCTTTGATATTCGCATGTACACTGTGATCGCTCGTAATACTGTAGATGTAAAAAAAATCCATATATTTATTTCTTTTCAGTGCATGTTTTATAAAAGTTTTTTTTTTTAAATATATTATTTTTTAAATAGTGAAGGTGTTGTTTGGAATAAAAGTCCGTTGTTAATTTCTTTTTTTTATTTTATTCCACATTATTCTATATTATTTTTTTTAAATAATTGTTCCTGTAAATTTAGGTCTTTGTAAGAAAAAGAACCCGGCTTTATTCTTTACTAAATTAAACATGTTATTAAATTTATATATTTATTCATCTTACGTACTTATTTTCTCTTTTCCCAAAAATGAAAGTCTAAGTATAAAAGCAATTTTTTCCTTTTCTTTATTTATCTCAACGAATTTCCATTTTATTTTCTCATTCAGTTGCTATGGAAACCTTAGAATTGTGACTTTGAGAGAACACTTCTTGGCTTTCCTCTTTTCCCCTTCTCTTCATTTTGATATTGGCTCCTGGACGAAAGCGGGTGAAAAAAACAAAAACTTGAAGCAAATAGAAGTAGAAGGAGATTTGGACGACTTTGGCCTCCTGTCAAATGTTTCTGAGTTTATAAGTAAACAAGAAAAAGTAGAAAACTTATATATGAATATTTAATATCGAGATTTCTGATTATATTTATATTTCTTGCTCAATGATTAAAAATAATTTTATGTTTTACATAATAATTATAATACAATATATATAATAGAAAATGGAGGCCTTTATTTAGAAAGACAGTCAAAAAGAAATTTTGTATTAAAGACAGAAGAGAAACTTTGTAAGGGGACGAAAAGTAAGTATATTAACTTTTTTATATAAAAAGTTGATATGTACCCATGATTTTAGAAATATTTTATTTATTTCATCTTTTCCATCACCGGTGCTCCTCGTGACTGTTCTTAATATGGTGAATTTTATGTACATTTTCCTCTACCTTATTCTTTTGTATCTTTGTCTCTTGCCTATCAAATATTGTGTAACTATATATATATATATATTTCATTTTAACATTTATTTTCTCTTTTCATTTTATACATTCCAAAAACCGAATCTGGAGTATTACAAGTATATTCTTAGTAATGGAATGAATGATTTATACTATAGCCCTGATTCTAATCCTAGAAGGCTTTGAAAACAAAACGATTTAGGCATTTCATTTAATTGCTAGGCCTACATGATAATAGGAAATATAGCCACTAATAGCTAGCTTTTGGAATGTATAAAATGAAAAGAGAAAATAAATGTTAAAATGAAATAGTACATTACGCGTCGAGTGCGGAAAGTAGCATTTTGCATGCGAGTGTGGAGTTTGCACCCGAGCGTCAGCGAGGGTAGCAACCACACGAGCAATGCAAAATGCCGTTTTCGCACGAGTTGCGTACCGTACTTTATCTACGATTTTTAGATTTAAATAATAAATACAGAAAAAAATAAACTTGCTGTATGTAAGTTCGTATCTCTCTCTTGATAAACATGCGGCATCAATTCTTGAGTTGTATTTTTTGCCGAATTAATTATTTCTGGAGGAGTATTATTCTCCACATTTTCGTCAAAGTCACTTGATTCACTCATTGTTTTTCACTAAAAACTCGATATAAATAGTTACTTTAATAAAAGAACAGCAAATTAGTTTTGTTAAATGTAAACAAACTCGCTAATCGTGCGTAAAGCTGAAGAATTCCTCTTCTTTACCGCCCTAGGGTGATAAAGAAGAGGAATTCTTCAGAACTATGAGACGCGCATGTGCAATGAATATAAGTACGTAAAGAATCACTTTCTACGCATCTAAAGAGAGATACAATGTTTATATTTCGTATCAATCGTAGATAAAGAAATTTTCGATTCGGACCAATGTACAGACATAACTTTAATTTTATAAATACATATAGATATGATACTATGGTATCTTAAAAATTACAATCTGGCTAACTTTCGTGTACCTTAATAAAGATACACTCTAATTTATATATACACGTATAAATTTAAAATAATATGATAGTATACATAGTAAATTATATAAAATTAAATTGAGCTAATGTGTCCAATCTGAGGGTTTATGTTTTGTCATAATACAATTTATTTTGTATGTTATAAAATAAAGAGCAAATTTTATGATACACAACAGATATTCTCTATGAATTATTTTTAATGTCTGTGATAAAGATTAGGTTAAATCTGTTGCTTGAACATGTTAATACCATGTAATGTAATACGACTCAATCCCAAGATTATAATGGATTCTTGTCACCTCCTAGTTATTCAACGAAACTAATTTACTTCCGAGTTGGTGTGTAAGTGAAAATTACGCTGCATTATTGTAATACTTACATGTCTTGGTATGTGCAAAATATAAACGATGTTTATCAACCGTAATAAATTTATTTCCGAGAGATACAACGGCCCTTAATACACGGGCACTAGGTTGGAAGCTGTAGTGTGTGTGTGTGTCTGTGCGTTCCTAATTCTCTCCCTCATACAAGCAAACTGTTGTATACGTTCTTAATCCCATTTCACTAATTTCCGGGCGTTAGTTAAGCGTAATCATAACGAACGAGACCGAGATAATTCGCGTATTTCGAGGGGGCCAAACAGTAGCGTACTTTGTTTGAGGGCAAATTTATGTCCCATATATTTCTTAATTTTAACTCCTTGATTAGAATTGAAATTAATATCTTCTGTAGCTGAGTGAATATGAGTAATTTGGCAATTAGAGTACCTTTATTTAAAAGACTTCTATATTGTATTTCCTTTTACCTTAATATATTACTGTTGTTTTTTTTTAATTCTATTGATAAATAATTTATGGATCGGCCATTACAAAATGAATTTCTATAATTTAATAAACAACTGCACAACTGATTTCAGTGTAAGTGTACATTTCTAAAATATTCCATTTACTTAATTACAATCAACAAGAGATTAGAGAATATGAAGTTTAAGGTGTTTATAAAATTAGATAATATATGATGGTGTTTGGTAGTAAGAAAAATGATTATGGAGAGTGTTAGAAAAGAATATAGCTTGACATGATGTAAAGGCATTAAAGATTAGTAAAAGCTGTTTACATTTGCTACTTTTTTACGGAAAAAATAAGACCGGTGTGGGACCTGATGGCTGTCAGTATGGAGTAAACACCCCTTTCCTTGTCATGTCCCCAAATCTTAGAAGTGTCTGGTGGCTGGATGTTTTGCCGATAAATATAGAAAAGGCAGGAGATGTTTGTTCAGGTCACTTTGATAGCACGGTGAAGTGTCTGTCTGTAGAGGCCTTTAATACTGTCTTTTAATCCCTAAAAGAGCATTCGTCTCTGACCTTAATATTACTTTTTTGACACGTCTACAGCCATCTAGTTTAACCCAATACTATATTTTCAAATATATATATTTTTTTATTGTAAAGGTTTTTCAATTCAATAATTGTCTGGTTAATGTTTCACTTCTTTACTAATCGAAGCCATTCTTTTATGAGTTTGGAATTTAATTCTACAGAAAGCGTCTTACGTTTTTGGACTTTTTTTTAAGGACCGTAGGCAAAACCTTAAAATTTCCTGCGTTTGTATGTATGTCTAGAGCTCGTTAACGCGCAAATTTATCTCCGAAGAAGATGACATTAATTCATTAGTTGTATTTTGTGCTGGAATAATTATTTCGGGAGGCGTATTAATCTCCTAATTTTCGTCATAATGACATAAATTACTCATTGTTTTTCACTAAAAACTTGATATAATTAAACAGTTACTTTAATGAAACGAACAGCATATTATTAGTTTTGTTAAATGTAAACAAACTCGCTAATCGTGCGTTAAGGTGAAGAATTCTTCATTTTTACCGCACTAGAGCGGAAAAAGAGGAATTATGAGACGCGCATGCGCAATGAATACAAGTACGTAAAGAATAATTTTCTACGCATCTAAGCAGAGATACAATATTTATATTTCGTATCAATCGTTGTTAAACAAATGTATATACATATTTGGTTTTGTTTATGTACCCAAGTACCCATTCATCTTTGCGCTGTGTCCTTAAAACTTTCGTTTTTCGTGTCTACCCCTCTATATTTTTTTTATAAAATCAACGAAGGAGTTTTGTGAATAATCTCTGTTAATCTTTGTCAAAGTAACATTGTTTAAGGAATATTAGTCATGCATCGCATATTATGTAAGAAAAAGCCTCCCTCCAAAAGAAAAAAATCGGGGTCGGGGTACAGCGGAACTTTTCCTCACTTCGGAGGCCACAAAGGTGGCCTCTCAAAGGAAACAGCATTGGGCATGGTCAGTACTTAGATGGGCGACCGTTTTGAACTAACTGATTTGTACTTTTCCTCACCTTCTCCGAAGGTATATTGAAAATCATTATTATTGTTATCACCCAAAAAATCCGAAACCGAGATTTCAACGGAATTATCCGTTTTAGGTGTTTTTAAGACGATTTGAGTGGTTTTTAGCTAGATGTCAGTCTATCTGTCTGTGCGTCTGTCTGTGTCACGCATAACTCCCACAGTTTTTAAGCTAGAGAGTTGAAACTTAATACAAAAATCAGTCCTTATACGTAGTTGTGCTGCCCGGAAAATCAACATTTTCCGCCATCTTGCACCCAATTTGTTGAGTCAGCAAAACGTTTTCATTTTGATATTGGCCGCCATTTTGAAGTTAGTTGATTTTTGAATTTTGAAACTTTAACGGTTAATAATACCAAAAGTATAAATACGTTTTTAACATCTAGCATCTCGTTGGAACCGGTAAGAAATAAGGAACAAATATAAAACAACCGATGACATTCCATTAATCAGTTTAAAAGTTATAAGCGAACATAATTATTAATTAGTGGGATACTTAAGATTGTTTACATGTGTCAAAATACCACCAAAATTCAAATAATTAATTAAAAATAATGTATAATTCTTTTTTGAAAAATTATTGTGAGAAGGAGAGGCCACTTTAGTGGCCTCTCCGAAGTGAGTAAATAATTAAAAGCATATTAAAAGAAGCAAGATTGGTTTAGTATACTCACCTACATGTCAACAATAACAACAATAAACACGTTTCTTTTTTACTTTCAGCGAAGTTTGTTAAAAATTCCGCCTTATGAATGGGTAATAATATTAATATTGATTGAAACTTTGGTAAATAAGGAAGTTTTTCCTGATTCCGACAAGTTAAGGCTCGGTTCTCTATCAAGTTATGGAACCACAAAAAAATAAAAAAATACGAGTGGTGTCGCGGGACACCCGGTAGGAACGAAGTTCCATACATTTTTCATTAAATATAAATGATAAAATCACACTACTAAGTACGTAAACATTGCTAACTACTTATACATGGCGGAGTTAGAAAAGAGACAAAATTAAAAGTAACGAACTGTTTGTACCTGGCAGAGTTAAGGGAAAATTAAAAGAAAATCATTATTTGTATATTTAAAGCAAGAGTCTTACTATAAATATATATTAAATATAAGAAAAAAGTTGATGATGATGAGTTTATAGTGAAAGAGTATTTTTGTTAAAGGAGTTTGGATTGAAATAGGACTGTTTTCTACCTACCCGGCCAATTAATTTAAAATATATCTCTTCCCTACTCTACAGCTTCTGCTTGTATCAGGGTGAAATTTTACACGATTATATTTTAGTTATTTACAAAACAAAGTGACATTTTTGACATGTATAACAAAAATAATCAAAACAAGTCAAGTAACAGGCTTCCTTAATAACACTTTTTCCCGTCTTTTAAAGGTTACGTTTACGTGAGCGTTGCGCGTGAACGCTTGGGCGGATAACGTTTTCCAACGAACTCAGCTTGGGCATTGGTAAAATGAACACGTGTACCAAATTTCATCTAACTCGGTGTGCTTTTACTCAAGTTATCGTCATCTGTAGATTTCGTGACGGTGATTTTGGTCGTTTTTTTTCGGATTCACTCACGGGCTCCAGAACGTGCCATAAGAAATTTCGTTCCAATAATAATTTTTTTAAAAAAATGCATACACTTTTATCATGTAATTTGAGGGCATGAAAATGAATGTTATACTTTTCTTGTAAGAAACTTTGTCAGCTTTAAAACGAAACCAAAAATTTATAGTTTTTGCTTTTATACTTTTCGAGCAATAACTGTTTTTATGAGGAAAGGCGTGTGTGTGATCTTAAAAAATCATAAATTTTGACCTTGTGGGAAAACGGTTGAAAATAGACCCATGGTTTATATTACGTTTTTTTTAGCCAATGAGGTTTAGAATCGCCCTATTTACATTTGTACATAATATCACCAACCCTGTATATAAGGTCAAAAGAGTGCACTCCAAAAACTCTAAGAATACCGGGAAAATTATGAATATTTTAATACCGACATTCCAATGTGATGTGTGTAATCGCTATTGTTTTTAATGCGAACTAGTAACAGTTTCCATACATGTTTCCTATTTTTGTTCAAGAAAATTTAAGTAGCTTATGTTAAGCTAATTGTCTTTTGATTATATTACCCATTCCCAGTTTAACTGAATAAGGCTGTAGGTACTGTAATTTGTAGTAGGTATCTTTAAAAATGGGCACTAGTCTAATATATATGAAACAGCTAATAAAAAATTGTTATTTAAATTATGTGAAAATTAAATAATTATTTGAAGTAGGCTTGATCAGAAAAGTTGATCATAACTTTATGTCGTGCCTTGATAGTGAATTTGGTTAGAAATTATAATGTGGCTTTGCCACAAACGATCGTTCCCTAGGAAAAATTGAAGGAAGGACTGAAAACCTAGACGTCAATAAATTAATGTAAGTAGATAGTTGTAAATGTCTGGTTATAAGATACAGTTTATTCATTCAAGTACAGGTTTCTTATTGCCTCCTAGGTCCTAAATTACTCTACTTCTGAATTATTATTTAAAATCTTTTTCATCCAAGAGGCCATGTATTCCTTATGTCAAAATATCTAACTGCTTTTATTATTTTATCGAGTTGTTAAAATTAAATAGTATGCTAAATGTTAGAGGCATTAATAGAGGAGGGGTGCATTAAGTTGTGTTTTTGTTTAATATAGCTCCGCAATAAATATTTGAGAAATTTATTAGTTAAATTTCTCGTCTTCATTTTTTTTATAATTTCTTCTCTTTATCGTTTTATTTTAAAGATTAGGCTATGATGCCTTTGAAAGAAAAGAACAACATATAATTATTCAACTTTTATAAATTAAATATACTTTATTAATTTATTTATTCTGTTCTATATACTTGTTTTTTTTCTAGTTGCTCTTCAAAGACAGATTTTGAAAGTTAGAGGTTTTTCTTTTAGTACTTATATATACTTTTATATTGGAATTTTCATAACATTGTACACGAAGGAAAACATTCACTTCTTTGTTCGAAGCCACGAGTGTGCGGTACTGCAATGTTATTGAATTTCTTTTGAAAGCCTTATGACTGAAAGAGGAGAGGAAGGGAAATGTCTTTGGTTATATTTATTTATTAAACCTTAGTTGAGTAAGTTGGCTTGAATTCAAGGCCCTCAGGCTGTTCTGATATATGGAGCTCCTCTTTACCTTCTTTTTACTTCTTTAGCTCTTTTATTTCATACTTATTTCGATATCATAATGTTTCAAGAGAATAATAAAATAGAAAATTATATTTAATATATTTATATATATATATATATATATATATATATATATATATATATATATATATATATATATATATATATATATATATATATTTATAAAGATAGAAAGGAGTAAAGAATATTTTAAAAAAGTAGAAGTTTAATGTGGAATAAGAGAAGAAGTACTAAGTTAAAGTTTGGCATTTTTTTTTTTTATCTTTAAGATATAAGTAAAATAAAGATATTCGCTCAATTCAGCAGAGCTCAAATAAAGCTATTATTTTAAGTTCGACTACTGTGTATTGTGACTGAGATGAGATTGAATAAAAATTGGCTTTTAACCGTTCACGGCTGTCTTAATGACTCAAGTTTGAGCCATCTGCCAGCTAAAATGATAAATTTGGAATATGTTGAACAAAATTACAAAATTAATTCACCTCTAATTTCATCATTGTTCCGATAGACAAGGTAGTAGTTTTTCGACCCCAAGTCTCGGTAAAAAAGCCCGAATTACCTTTTTTATTAGTTTAGCATGTAGTAAATTGGGCAAGTATGTGCTATCAATTCCCAATAAATTGGTTGTGCGAAAGGTCTCACGTAAAAAGGGTTTGTTGGTGTTGTGAACATTAAATTAGTTATTTTGCACACAACATTTTGACAAAAAGGCATTAAAGATTAACCACTTTCCACAAGTTTTATATATTTTTGTAAACTGCTCTTCAATGCCTTTTATTTGATACCCCACTAAAAATGTTAAAACATATTTTTTCCCCGTGACAGGAACTATCCGCCATTTTGGATTCCCAGTTAATGAAATCAAATTGCTATTCTTATTTTTTCTATGGCCCAGCAGACCGCACATTTTGAATATTTTTATATATTTTTAGTAACAGCAGAAATATAGTTTTAGGAGGGGGATACACGCAAAATATTGATGTTTTTAACAAAATGGCATTAAAAATTAAACATTATCCTCTAGTGTTATATTTGTTTGTAATCTCTCTTCAATACCTTTCACTTGATGCCACACTCAAAATTTAAAAAAAATATTTTGACATGAAATATCCGCCATTTTGGATTTGAACAACTGGCTGATAATTTTGAGTTCTCTATGTCTGGCACACTAGGTTCTCGATTTGCCTTCGGACCCTAAAAATGATTTACTGTTGACAAGCACTGAAATAGAAAATTCTAATATTATTGAATAAATATATGTTGAAATTTTCTCTTTATTGGTCCTTTTTTTAACAGAGTGAATTGATCAAACACCGTTAACATAGCTTTAAAAACAAATTATTTATACGAGTTGATTCTATCCTAATATTTTTGTCGTGATTACCCGCCGTTTTATTTAACTATCAACAGTTAAGTTTATCTCGAGTGACTTGAGGCCGATAATTGAATAAATAATCTTGAATCTCCTTTTACAATTGCTCGTAATTAGACCTATTTTTCCTTTTTGATTTTATTTCTCTACTTAAGTCATAATTTAAACTGTTACTCAACTCTTTTATAATTGTCCTTCCGAATCTCCCTAAAATCCCCACTTTCTAGTTTCCCGTTCTAAATTACGAAATTGTTTCTGTAGCTAGGTAGTGTGTCGGAGTATAAGGTTTAAAGGTATTATAAGGGTATTATCTGAATGGGGTAAGGGGACTGCCGTGGGGTATTTAGTAAAGAGATAACCCCCAACCCCTCCCTTACCGAGTCGTTTTGTCGTGTTGATACGGCAGCCATTATTAGGGTTTTATCTTTGAGCACGTGCACGTTTCCGAGTTCTACAGTTTCCCAAAGGCAAGCTGATGTCCTCTAAAGTCTGACCCCTTCATTACTGCGACCCTCCGGCTATTAGAATAGGGTCAGGGATAGGTATTATGCAGTAACCATCTTCTTCCTTCTTAATTTCCCAATCATATTATCATTTTTTGAGACGCAAATGAAGCTGCTTTTCTTTTTTCAGTAGAATTTGTGTGATTAAGAACCCCATCCTAGTCGACCAATAACCATTATCGTTTACCCCTAAATAAAATAAATTGATGTTTAAATGTTTAGAGGTGGCTTATCCTTCCCGATGGTGACGTCATCCTTAACCTCTTGTATCTGATTAATTTTATGTTAGTCCTTATAACCTTTAAAATTAATTTTAAACTTGTTTTTATAATATCTTGGATAATTATTATTTTGTCTTTCGTTGGGTATTAAAATAACTATCCAAGCTCAGTTTACCCATTCATTTGTATTTCAATATGTAATATAATTATCGCTAACCGTTAAGGGTTCAACGTACATTAGAAGATAAGGAGCCCGGCTGTATTAACATCCGACCGGCGAGTCCGACCTACCTTCTCTTCTAGTCAGTCGACCCAGCAGTCTGCCAAACGGTTCTCGACAGCCCCGAGTCTACTTGTTTAGAGTTTTACGCGTAAGCGAATTACGCGACGTACAATTTTTTTTTTTTTTTTTTCGTCTCCTGACTTTATTATGTCAATTGAAGTCAAGAGCGACCGTATCCTGAGCGGTTTCGTTTTGTCCGTCGCACTAAAGTGGCCATCAGCCGTAGGTGTTTTGTTCTTTCGTTGGGACAGTGTCGTGAGTGTGGAAAGTGGAAGAACAAATTACTTTCTGTGGAGGATTGCTGGCCATGATGAATCACTTTGGAGAGCGACTCTAAAATACCAGCAACCATCCAACTTTAGTCAGCGATCAGGAGGATCAGCTGATCAGGCAGTGAACCCTCACCTTATCGTAAAGTTTTCTTGTTTCAATTTTTTATCCCTTCAGGAATATTATGTATTATGTTCTTTTTTTGTATCCCTTCAGGACGTTTTATTTATTTGTAATACCTTTTTTTTCCCTTCGGCCTTAATGGCGGTTTCAAGCCTAATTTTTTTGTCTTTAGAGTAAGGTTATCATTTTCTTTTAAGTCGCAGTTTTCTCTATATATATATATATAAATATATATATATATATATATATATATATATATATATATATATATATATATATATATATATATATATATATATATTTATTTTTATTTTTATTTATTTATTTTTTTTTTTTTTTTTGTTTGCTCGTGAGCTTGAAGAAAATTAACAAAATTAACACTAGGCCCACCTAGTGTTAATTTTGTCAGCCAGTTTATTTTATTTTCGATCTAATCAGCGTAAAGTTTATTTATTTATTTTTTTTTTTCGGGAGTAACCATTTAATTTTATTAGTAGAATAAGCCGGAGAAGGAAATTATTGTTATTTCGGATAAGTTCTTTTGTTTTTTTATGGCACATAAACTCGATAAGCGTTACCAAAAAACGACACCAAAAAGCGTTACATCAAAATGTCTCCAGACTCGTATGCAAGCATTTTTTTTTAGATAACTTTTGGACGCACAAGTAAACTCATCTATCCCTAAGTTATATAGTTTTTGTTCGTTCTCTTTTGTACAGGGTAAACTTATTAATTGATTTTATTAATGTGATTATAACTTATAGTATAATGCTATAGGGTGTTTTTTGTTATACTTTACGTAATCTGATATTTTTATTTTCTTTATTTTGACTGTATTTTCCGCCTTCTTTACCTTTTTTCTTTCTCCTTTTCTGACCCCGAGGAATTTCTTCGTTTATCCTCTCCATTCATTTTACACCAAAAACGAAGTGGCGCTCACGTCCCTATTAATTCCTAGTCTCTTAGCTTTCTTTTTTTTTATTAAGTTAAGATTAATTTTTATCTCCCCCTGTATCAATCCTTTATTCTGTTCCGGGTTCCGGTGTATTTTCACCCACCTCCCTCCTCGACTGAGCTGAGTCATACGTTACATATTATTGACATTCAGTACAGATACTGTAATCCTTTTTTAGGATTTCGAGGTCATCCTAGAAACCCTTATGCTTTTGGTAGTTCGTCCGTCCGTCCGTCCGTCGCATCTTGGAGTATATCTCCCGACCTACTGAAGCTATAGACTTGAAATTTCGTATACAAGTTAAACTTTTTTGCCCAAAAACAGAAAAACTATTGCGGACTTTAACACTCAAAATTTCTGCGATCTGCGATCAATTGCGAATAGATCGCAATATTTTATGTTTTGTAATTTTTAAATTGGGTATAATTTCAAAGGTATTGAAACGTAAATTACAAATATATATCGCGTTTCCAAAAAGGCGGCCATTTTACACCCCCCCCCAAAAAAAAATTAAAACAATCCCAAAATATACCCCCCTGCACTACCCCATTAGTCCAGTCGACAAGTACATTTTACCTTGCAAAAGGTCATAATAAAAACTTCTTTTTTTTTTATTGTATGTACCTAGACATTAGTTAAAAACCCAAGTTTTCGACCTCCTAGACCCTGTGCTAACCCAGAGGGGGGCCAAAATACGCGAAATTTTAGTGTTTCTTTTAGTTTTTTCTTTATAACTTTTTACCTATATGTCCAGAAAAAAAAGTGATCGTATCTTTCTTGTAGAGCACTAAATTTGCAACAATTTTTAAATACCACATTTTTTCCTAAACCCTATACTTTCGAAAATATAGAGCTTCAAAGATGCAATATTTTTTGAAAATATCAAAAAGAACATCTTTTTTTAAGGACGAAAGGGGTCTATTTCTGTTATCCCTGCAAAACCCAAGTTGCGGAGGTTAGTGGTGGTTATTTGTACTTCCATAGGTAGGATATACCCAAAAAATCACTGTGTGGGGGAGGGATAACAATCATAGACCCCTTTCGTCCTCAGAAAAGATGTTATTTTTGATATTTTCAAAAAAATATTGCATATTTGAACCTCTATATTTCGGAAAATATAGGTTTTAGAAAAAAATGTGAAATATAAAAATTGGTCCAAATTTAGTGCTCTACAAGAAAGGATGAACAAAAAACCCGAAAATTTTGTTTATTGTTGGTTAGTTGAGGTTAGTATTGGTTACTAGTGGTTAGTAGTTGTGGTTAGTGGTGGTTATTTGTACTTCCATAGGTAGAATATACCCAAAATATCTAACTGGGAGGGGTGGGATAACACAAATAGAACCCTTTCGTCCTCAGAAAAGATGTTATTTTGGATATTTTCAAAAAAATATTGCATCTTTGAAGCTCTATATTTCCGAAAGTATAGGGTTTAGGAAAAAATGTGGTATATAAAAACTGTTGCAAATTTAGTGCTCTACAAGAAAGATACGATCACTTTTTTTTCAGGAAAAAAGGTATTGAGTTATAAAGAAAACACTAAAATTTCGCGTATTTTGGCCCCCCTCTGGGTTAGCACAGGGTCTAGGAGGTCGAAAACTTGAGTTTTTAACTAATGTCTACGTACATACAATAAAAAAAATGAAAAAGCTTTAATGATCTTTTGAGAGGTAGACCCTTATTTTTAATACCTGTCGACTGGACTACATTAGGATAGGTCCTAAAAATACATAAATATACAATCTGTGGTCCAATGAAATTTCCGGGAGTTGATCTGTAAAATATTAAATTTTCTAAATTTTAGGGGGCCGTAACCATGGAGCCCCAAAATGTTTATTTCGAAAATTCGAAATTGGGTATCATTTTAAAGGTATTGAAATTTGGTTCACAAAAATATATCGTGTATCCAAAATGGCGGCCATTTTACCCCCGAAAAAATTAAAAAAACGCAAGAAAAAATGTCCCCCCCTGCTGCTACCCCATTAGGAAAGGTCCTAAAAGTAAGGCAAAAATGTGCATCTTTGTGGTCCAATGAAATTTCCGGGAGTTGATATAATAAAGTCAAATTTTAGAAATTTTAGGGGGCCTTAACTCCGGAGCCTTTAAAACTTATACTATGCGAAAATTCGAAGTTGGGTATCATTTTAAAGGTATTGAAATGTGGTTCACATAAATATATCGTTTATCCAAAATGGCGGCCATTTTACCCTTAAAAGAACCAAATAAGTGCATACTGAAGATATTAAAGAATAATGCATGCACTCCTTCTTTCTTGAAACTTTTTTTTACATAATTTTGTTACAAAAAAAATATAATAATAATGTATTTATGAATTTTTATGACCGAAGAAACCCTTTTAGTAACTTGCTGGCAAGTGCTTGACGGGATGTTTTTTACTTCTATTTAAGAAGTATTAAAATATTTGTTATTTTTGTTGATAAAAATATTTAATATAATAATTAATTGATTGTTTAGATCAAGAATCCGTTGAGAGTGTGACAGTAAATTATAGATTCATTAATATCACTAAATCTGGGACATTTCTTCTTCAATATGTTAATTCCTGGTATGTTATTTTTTAGCGTGACCTAGACTCGTTTATTTTCAACCTTTCAAGAAACAACAGGTATCATTTTGAATTCTGTTAGAGGAAGTGGTTTCATGAGGCATTCACATAAATGCTTATTTCAATTTTCTTCTTAAGTTTATTTTTGTTAATACCTACTCTATCTCTTAATCCAATTAACTTTATAATTTTGCAGTAAAAAAGTTTGTTTTAAATTATTAAAAAATAAATTAATGTAAACAAATTCTTAATTAATTCGAAAACACGTATGTTTCTTCCGTCTATTGAATAGAAGATACAACTTTTATAATTATTTTTAATATAGTAAATTTATTAGTTAATTTACATTCACACACACACACACACATATATATTTATATTATATATATATATATATATATATATATATATATATATATATATATAAATAATGCAGAATGTAACAAACCAGTGGCGTAGCTAGACCATTGGGGGCCAAAAAAAAATAAACAGGAGGTGAGAATTATATATTTTTGTAATCAGCTCGACGTACCCTTTCATATGATATCCCTCATGGTGTCGAAAAAAAATAAAAAAAATTTAACCCTTAAGTGTTTTTACCCTTATTTTTTTGAAAAATATTTTTTTTAAGTCGCTATATTTTTAAAATATGTGGGCAGGTACAAGATACATACATGCCAAATTTCAAAGTGATCAGACGAATGGTGTAGCCGTGAGAGCACGCGAGAGGACGGACGGACAGACACACGCAAAAAAATATAAGGGTCCTTGGTTTTGCCTACGGACCCTAAAAATTGATCAGCAAAAAAAAAAACCTCTTGCGTTAAAGGATTGGGGCCCCCCTCGACGTTGGTACAAGAATAGTAATTTCAGTTATTTCTGGATTTGGGGGCCCCCCTGTCACTGGGGGCCCCCCGCAATGCGGGCCCGCCGGGCCCATGGTTACGCCACGCTAACAAACTTAGATCTTTGAATGTACCGGTGGGGAGAACCCTAAAAAAAAAAAAAAAAAAAATATATATATATATATATATTTACTCGCTAAGTACAACGATTAATAGACTAATAATGTAAACAACTGAAAATAACATTTCTAATCAAACTAATCTTTTAGAATATTTAATGTTTCTACGCATAACAACTCATTACTACACCATCTAATAAAATCTTTATTTATTTAGAAATCTTACTACCTCCATTCATATATCAATAATTATAGATAATTTAAATGTGCTGAACAGACTGACTTCCACAGCACAGGGCATCCACCCTCTAGTGGAAGTTATTATTCCTAAATGTAAAGAATACAAAAGATATATATATATATATATATATATATATATATATATATATATATATATATATATATATATATATGTGTGTATACATATATAATATATATTTATGTATATATTTATATATATCATTTGTTTTTTCTACACATGGTTTTTACATTTATTTTAAAGAATTCAATACTGTATTTTTGTATTATTAAAAATTAATATTGTATGCTTTATTAATAAACATTTTTTTATTTTAAAGAATAAATATTTATTTAATATGCATGCACAGCACACGTTTTTCCTATTCAACTGATATTGATGTTTAATAAAAATATATTAACAAAGTAGAAAGCGTTTGAAATAAATAACTAAATAAAAATGTTAATGGTAATATAAAAAGAAAGTGTATGTAGGTAGAATTCGTGTGCAAATGAAGCTTCTTTCCCGATATTTATTTAATTAGTGACATTTGTTTTTTATTTTCTCATGCTCGTAGAATAATAAAAAGAGGAAAACTGTAATGACACAAAAATTCTGTATTATATTTCGATGAAATTATTTTATACGTGGTAAGAAAAAGGACATTCCGATGAGTAATGCATTTTACACAATTATTCTGGAATGTAGTAAGGCTGTCTACTGTCTACTATATTACAATCACTCGTTGCTTTAAGCGGTAAAGTCACTTTAATTTGTCCACTTGTACTATTTGCAATTGATATGTAACAGCGGAGGGAAGGGTTAAACCTAATCATTCTGCTTTGAGTAGACCACTATCCGAGGTATCTGTCGCTGATAGATAACATCAAGCAAAATATTGATTATTGACAATAATACTACCTGTCTAAACAAAACATTTTATACTCTGAATAATATTAAATGTTTACAAATAAATTTATTTATTAACTTTCTTTAAAAGCCACATACAGTCTAAAAAGAAAACTCGATAATTCATTGAGTTAGCCTGGTTCAAAAAACCGTTATGTTTGGCTGGCTGACCCTGTATGGATGAATATAATATGTAGTATATTTTATTATTGTAATCATAATTTACATAAAATAGTCTGAATTCAATACGCAGAAGGATTAAAAAAGAGGTGAGGTTTTCTTTAACAGTTAGGTGTACTGCGGTTGAAAACAGCTTTTTTTCCTCAAATCATGGTTTTATTTATATTTGCCCCTTCTGCTTGCCAATGTTTTTCACCTGTGTCGTAGTAAATATTTTAGTCAGCTGCCAGGCTAAACTTCTATTGTGCTTAACAGTATAAAAGCAGAGTAAACTAGCTTTTACTAGGCCTGTATAATAAGAGTAGTTAGCCGGGGTTATTGTATTATTTTACCATTTAAGGCTAAAATAAATTTAAATTAGAAGCTTTTCATTCAGCCGTTATTGTTACCTGACTAGTTGTAAACAAAAATTCTTTACTTTTTTATCATCATTTACGATCTTCTTGATTTAATTCAAGTACTAAAGCTGTTTTATGGGTCTACAAAAAATCTCTAAGTATCAATTGCTAATAAATTATCTTTCGGACAAAGGCATAAATAAATCTATGTAAAAGCGTGAAGCCGAAGTGGCGTAACTAGGTAAGAAGTGCTCTGGAGCAGTATCACTTTGGCGCCCCCCCCCCTTCAAAATCGATACATGTCTGAAACATAATTCCAAATAAATTCCTAATAAATGCTAGAAATATTAATTAGAAAAAGTGATTTTGTACTGTTGATTAACCTAAACATATTTCGAAATAATTGTAAAAAATAAATAATTGTGCAGTTTGCTAGTTTTATTATTTGTACTCATATTATGTTATACTTGCTGATTATTAGTTAGTTACTTAGTTTTTACTTTCTCATATATATTTTATAGATATACAGGGTGTATCTATTTCAGTTTCATTTGCAGCAAAAAAAGTTCGTACAAGCTTATATGTTCTAAAAAATCATACCAAATAATATGACCGAGTAATGAATTTTAGCTTCAAATTCAAATTTAATGACTTAACTCCCAAAAAAACTCTGAAAAAACGTGAAAACAAATTATTTTTTGAAAACGGTTCCCACGATTTTGATTAAGAGCTTATAAAATTTAGTCCATTTAAATAAGAATGTAAAAATTCATTTTCCCAAGTAACATCTTGTTTTCGAGATATTTATAAAAATAAATCTGATTTTATTGAAAATCGAAAATATATATTTCACATATCAATTAAGAGATATTATAGGATTTAAGTACATAGTATCAATATAAATATGAGTGTAATATACGTATTTTTTTTTACAATTGGCTACTCTACAAAAAAGTAAAAATGGAGCAGCACTGAGTCAGCTGTGTACGACACATTTTAAAATTTAATATTAGGAAAGTAAGGAGTCCATGGAAAAAAATAGGCTAGTGGTATACGAGGCAAAAAAGTTTGACTCAATGTCTACTATATATTATGACTTCAATTAAATGTTTTAATAATCAAAACGCAATATTGAGTTTATTAAACATATCATTTTATCGTCTTTACTTCATCTGTCCCCGAAGACCGAGAGAGAGGGATAGGGGTGAATATTGAAAGTTATAGGGGCGCATTTTCTAAAGTTACGGGGTGGGGGGCGCCGGATTCCAGCCGCCACTGTTCAGATTTTTTTCTTGGCGTGGCGCCCTTTTTAAGCCGGCGCGGCGCCTGGAGCAAATTGCTCTAACTGCTCCACGGTAGTTACGCCACTGCGTGAAGCAATTTCAAATTTTATAAATAGTATCGTGAAAATATTATTTTTATAAGACATTTGATTGCTAATATTTAATATCAGACAAATCTTTTGGTATAAAAGATCTTTTTCCCCTCTTTTAATCTATTCTTATTACTCCTATTTACAAGAAACCTTAGGTAAATTTTACCTTTTCCTAAGTAATATTCTTTAAATATCGAAGCTAAATCGGCTTAAGGGCGCAATGTAGGGGGAAGGTTTTTCTAAGAGGGTACTAGAACTTCACCTTTGGCCTTATAAATACCTTAAAACTTTATGTTTTCCATTAAAAGCTAAGCTCACTTCTTGGATTGTAAGAAAATAGGATAATGGTTTTATAATTTAAAATATTGAAAATAAGAATAAAAAGTGAATTAATTCTAGAACTAGTAAGAATGGGAATGGTTTTACTGAACTAGTTTATAACTTCCTGAAATAGTATTAAGGTGAATGATATTAGTTATCTTCTTAAAGATAAAATAATTATAACTTTTTAAAAATCAATTTTTGCCTTTCACGGTAAATATTCCCTCCCTCCCAAGTATATCCGAGGAAAGTCTATTTGGGAGGAGGGGCCTCTGCAATTTGTTGTTGGCCAAAATGTTAGTTGTTATAGGTACAAGTTGTCGATTAAATGTTGCCTTCTAGCATCTTTATCATGTGTTGAATAAAATACTTAATAAACTGTAAACATAATCTTATCACATTAAAGTTATTTAGTGGCCCAGTAGCACAACACACTAGCACAGAAGGATTACCAAACTTTATATCTCATTTTATGTCACAAAGATTTATTTTTAGGTCACATATCAGTAGGATTTGAATAGTTTTTTCTGTATCTTTTACAGAAAACCGATAAAACTCACTAACCAACTTATTTTTAAACTTTATTAAGTTAATGTTCAACATATGTTAACGATTCTAAGAGGTAGTATTTAATCAACAGCTAGGAATTACCACCACCTAAGATAATAATTTAATATTTTTGGTAAATTATATAATGTACTGAATGAAAGTTGGATGGAGCGGTGGGGCTCCCAAATTGCAGTGAAGGCCCCTCAGAGACGTGCCTCGAATATACTTTGAAGGGAATATCTATCGACATTAGGCATTAAGGAGTTTGAAAGAGCATCTTCCAATATTCTTTCTTATCCTTTCTTCTTTAAAATAAATAATTTTTTCCCAAAACATTAGTCTTATAGCTATTTATACCTTATTCTTGCTTCAGTTTTAGATAATTTTTTTTTATTCTGTTTACTATAAGGCCTAGTAGGGGCACATTATTTTAATGCGCTTACATCCTACGTTTTTAGTATCACTCATATCTTCTAATCTATCTCTATCTCATATACTTTATGTTACACTATTGTTTTATGTGCCCCAAAACAAGTACAAGTTATGTGCAAGTTTTTACATGTACAAGTTATGTTCCCTACAAATTGGCATGTGTTTTTTTTTATCTTCTTTTGTGAATTGTTAAATTGCCCCTCTTTGGTCCATCAAATGGTTTTAATTTTTTTAAATAAAATCTTAGACAAAATAACTCAACAATGTATGGCATGCATTGTAAAGGTGTGGAACCAAATATGTTTTTAATAAATAGTTACACCTTCTAGCTTAATTGCAGGTGTGCCTGACGGTTAATCGGTAAACGGATAATTGAGGAGGAGTGAGGGCTCAACTAAGTTTGGAATTTACTAGACATTATGTTCTGAAAAAGCTATTAATTAATGCTCCCTATTAAAAATATACTTAGCTTTTCAGTTATCGAGCAGTTATTATACATTTAGTTTCAAGATATTAGCGATTTATATTATAAGAAAAGAGAAGTTTCTTTAAAAAAAAACTCATGATATCTCGAAATAAGATTTTTCTGGCGAACGTTTGTTTAATCTCCCATAAATCCTTTTGGACTCCAATTACATGATTCTTAATTTTTTAAATTTAACACTTTGTAAAATGTATTTTTTTCCTTAATTGGTTTAGGAAGAAATCCAAATATCTAATTCCATTAGAAAAAATAAAATATAGATGATAATATAGATAATATAGATGATGTGTATAATGTAGATGATTCTATTTTTTTTTAAATGCTTGTTGGAGCATTTAGCATAAATTGTATAGTGCATGTGTACATGTGGGGGTGACGTATAGGTGGATCTATGGCCCTATTTTCTAAAGGATAAAAACCCTTTTTTCCAATTTTCCCCCATTCTTCTTTTTGCCCTTTATATTTAACTCTAAGCTTGGATTATTTAAGGGGGTTCTCCAGCGAGCAGGAGGCTAATGGGCCTTCTAACTCTGTCTCTTTTTATCTTAAAGCCCTAGTCAAGATTAACCCCTTTTCTGTCTAGACCTCTAAATTCTTTTCTTTAACACACTTTGCCTTCCTAATCTAAAATTCTAGATCATTTTCTCTGTGGATGTACGTGTTGAAATATCTACCAATTCCAAAAAATTATATATATGTGCTTGATGTGTTGTAGCATAACATATTGCATATTATTATTATTATTGTATATTAGTTATTAAGTTAGTTTCAGAAATTTTACTCTGCAGTTTATAAAAAGTAATATAGAAGTGAATTAAAGCACCTTTAAAGCCTAAATTGCCTTTATATACATGCATGAGCTAATAAATACATGTGTTGGTAATATTATTGTAGAGCTTTAATGATTTAATAGTCTAACTAATCCCAATGTGTGGATAAAAGAAAAGATTCAAATATTTTCTTTTCGAAGTTAAGGAGAAAATACCAACGAAATTTGTGAAATACATGTTTTCGAAATGTTTTTGAATGAACTAAACAAGAATTTTGAATTTAAATCTAGAAGAGATTTAACACTGCTATTGAATGCGTTTTAAAATACCACAACAAATATTAAATAGTGGAAAAGTACATCAAAATATAAGTCTATTTAAAATCCCAAAACTTAATTTCAGTACATTTTACGGAGGGCATCGTGATTGACTGGAAAAAAAAATAAAAAGGCTGACCCCTCCCTTGACAAACCACATCGCAGATAAAGAGATAACTGTAGAACTTTATTTTTATGCAAATTTTTGTTTAGTATTAAACTTATTCCCAGCTTATAATTTATCCCTTAATACATCATATTACTGCACTTAGATGATTTACAGAAAAGTAATATTCGGCCTGAACCCCCTTCATTTAACATTAAACATTAATTTTATACTATTTTCAATAATCAATGCATTTTTCATCCCCTGCATCTCGCAAACTATTCATTCTAGAGAAAAAAATAAATAGAATATTTTTTGTAGGAATTTTGAAGTAATTAAATGTTACACTTAGACTCTTTTTCGCTAGAGTCCGCGGTTTTCGAGTTATTTAAGAGAAACGTGAAATAATGATCTTTGGACTTTCATGTTTCTTTTACTTTCTGATCGGCCACTCGCATGTATAATCAGTGGCCATAACTGCAAAATATATCTTCACTTGTGGCAATATGTAGAATAGTGGTCTCTTATAAGGAGAATGTGCCTGTATAAAACTTCATTGGTACTTCCATATACATTTATTTTATTCTCTCGTGAAAAAGTCCCCTCTTAAACTGTTAAAATCTTTAGACCAGTATTTAAATATATATATATAAGTTGTAGTGAAGATCCTTTTAGGGTAATAATAAAAAACGTCGATTATCTACGGCAACGTTTCGGCAATCCTGCCATTCTCAAGCCTGAAATATAGTTTATTTGCTGTAAAAAGTCGTTCCATTACCAACAATGCATCAAGAACTAACTTACAAGTGTAAACTCATACCTAAAAATCGGTGTTGTGAGGATCGTTAAGGTGGTAATACAAAAATTTTATTAAGGTACAATAATATGTTCCGTCGTCAACATTCTATCATCTCCTCCACAACATCCTGTCTAAATTGACTTAACATCAACTACGTCCGTAACGGGACAGACTAGAGATTCAACATAAAAATAATAATAACATAAAAAGAGACTAGTAACACACGTATTTAAAAACTAACATCTATATAAATTAACAATCACTGGTAACTAGAAGAAGCCAACAACTCTTATCACTGATTACATATCACAGATTATGAGATCTCTTTCTAACTAAGAGATAACATCACTTTATCTAAACCAAAAACCATTACAGTACACAAAAGCTAAATTAATTGATATACTCAACAAAAGTAATTCAATTTGAAAAAATAATATAATATACTCTGGTATAATCATAATGTGATTATGAAGTCCCGTGGCGGGAATTATGATTTGAACAAGTGTAAATGCCACTATAGTATTTATTTAGTGATCTTGAATCGGTTTTTATGTTCACCGTGGATTCGGATCTAATCGCAATATTTAGAGCTTCTAGCATTTTTCTCCGATTAGACTTGTTTTCTATACCAATAATTTTGGTGTCATCAAAATTAAACTGATGGTTTGTGGCCAATGCATGTGAAGATAAGGCGGTATTAGAGTTGCCTTTGGATACATCATATTTGTGTTGTTTGATACGATTTTCAATAAGTTGGTTGCTTTCTCCGATATAACTTTTATTACATTGGCCACAGGGTATTTCATATATCGTGCCGACTGTATTTGCGAAAGGTATTTTATCTTTCAAGTTGTGGTAAATTCTACCTGTTTTATTAAGTGGCTTATATCCAAATTTTATTTCTGGACAGTCGAATTTATTCATCAGTTTTTGTACTTTGTCAGACAAACCTTTAATGTACGGCATGCTGACAAATTTGGTGGGAGGGTTATTGGGGGGTAAGTTGGAATTATCATTATTGTCAGGGGTGGGATGTGGAGTGGTGTGTTTATACCAAAGTTTTTTTATTAAACCTATTGGGTAGAAATTATCTTCTAATTTATTGAAAACTTTGAATTTTAATTTCTTCCAATGAGATTTATCTGTGAGGGAAAGGGCCTTTTTTATAAGATTATTACAACTATTAATTTTCTGTTGTTTGGGATGGCAGGACCTAAAGTTAAGCCACTGACATTGACGGACATGGCACCCCCCATGGGGATCCCATGTTTTTGGGCGTAAAAATTGTAATCATACTGAAAGGTACCATTATTAAGAATCAATTTGAGGCAGTCTATATATAGGTTTTTGTCTTTAATGGAGGTATACGGTAGAATGCTATTGACATTGACGGACATTGTGTTGAATCACGTGCTTAATAATACACTCAACACTGTTAAGCCTAAAATAATAGTCAAGTACATCGATGATTTGTTTGTCATTATAAAAGATAGCGAAATTGAACTTGTTATGAATCGCCTAAATAACTTCCACCCGAGGCTCAAGTTCACAATGGAAAAAGAAACTAATAATAGACTCAACTATTTAGATATAAGTATAATTAAGGAGCATAAGGGTACCATCACTACAGAATGGTATGAAAAAGAAGTCAAAAGCAATAGGTTTCTTAACTTTAGGTCCTGCCATCCCAAACAACAGAAAATTAATAGTTGTAATAATCTTATAAAAAAGGCCCTTTCCCTCACAGATAAATCTCATTGGAAGAAATTAAAATTCAAAGTTTTCAATAAATTAGAAGATAATTTCTACCCAATAGGTTTAATAAAAAAACTTTGGTATAAACACACCACTCCACATCCCACCCCTGACAATAATGATAATTCCAACTTACCCCCCAATAACCCTCCCACCAAATTTGTCAGCATGCCGTACATTAAAGGTTTGTCTGACAAAGTACAAAAACTGATGAATAAATTCGACTGTCCAGAAATAAAATTTGGATATAAGCCACTTAATAAAACAGGTAGAATTTACCACAACTTGAAAGATAAAATACCTTTCGCAAATACAGTCGGCACGATATATGAAATACCCTGTGGCCAATGTAATAAAAGTTATATCGGAGAAAGCAACCAACTTATTGAAAATCGTATCAAACAACACAAATATGATGTATCCAAAGGCAACTCTAATACCGCCTTATCTTCACATGCATTGGCCACAAACCATCAGTTTAATTTTGATGACACCAAAATTATTGGTATAGAAAACAAGTCTAATCGGAGAAAAATGCTAGAAGCTCTAAATATTGCGATTAGATCCGAATCCACGGTGAACATAAAAACCGATTCAAGATCACTAAATAAATACTATAGTGGCATTTACACTTGTTCAAATCATAATTCCCGCCACGGGACTTCATAATCACATTATGATTATACCAGAGTATATTATATTATTTTTTCAAATTGAATTACTTTTGTTGAGTATATCAATTAATTTAGCTTTTGTGTACTGTAATGGTTTTTGGTTTAGATAAAGTGATGTTATCTCTTAGTTAGAAAGAGATCTCATAATCTGTGATATGTAATCAGTGATAAGAGTTGTTGGCTTCTTCTAGTTACCAGTGATTGTTAATTTATATAGATGTTAGTTTTTAAATACGTGTGTTACTAGTCTCTTTTTATGTTATTATTATTTTTATGTTGAATCTCTAGTCTGTCCCGTTACGGACGTAGTTGATGTTAAGTCAATTTAGACAGGATGTTGTGGAGGAGATGATAGAATGTTGACGACGGAACATATTATTGTACCTTAATAAAATTTTTGTATTACCACCTTAACGATCCTCACAACACCGATTTTTAGGTATGAGTTTACACTTGTAAGTTAGTTCTTGATGCATTGTTGGTAATGGAACGACTTTTTACAGCAAATAAACTATATTTCAGGCTTGAGAATGGCAGGATTGCCGAAACGTTGCCGTAGATAATCGACGTTTTTTATTATTACCCTAAAAGGATCTTCACTACAACTCATATTAATAAAGGGTACCACTTTAGACTAAATGTATATATATATATATATATATATATATATATATATATATATATATATATGTGTGTGTGTGTGTGTGTGTGTGTGTGTGTATTGAGAGAGAGAGAGAGAAACCAAAGAGAGAGAGAGAGAGAGAGAGAGAGAGGATAATAGTTAGCAATAAGTGCCCTTTTAAATTATAGTGTTAGTTATTGATAAATGAAGAAGTGAATGAGTAAAATTATAAAGTAAATGTATTATTTCTTAGGGACGACTAAAAGGTGTTTCAAACAAGCCAAGCCAGACTAGATTCAATTAAACATTTAAAGAAATATCTATAGTCGGTTAGCAGTAGGAGTGTTAAGGGAGAATCTCTTACCCATATCCAGCTTAGCTCAGTAAACTTTGCATCTAATACATAATGCATTGATAGCTTCTCTTCGGGTGTGCTTGAAAGTAGTCGTGTCATCATAGTAGAGGAAAAAGGAGGTAAAGGATGACAAAGGCCAAGAGGATGACATTTTAATGGATTTCCTCTTGCAGACAGCATTAAAACTACATAAAATAAGTCACCCTTTCACTCCTAAGAAACCAAGAGAAATAATTGATGGACGGTTTAAATAAAAGATTGCAGTAAATAACCATTCTTATAAAAGTATTTTTAACTTTTACAGTGTTTACCAACTGTGTAAGTATTTTTTTCTTTATTTAAAAACTTAAAATTAATAATATTATAGATAATCCTGCAGAAAATGATTCAATATAAATCGTTTCTACCACTGAAGCTTAATGTAAAATCGTTTTCTGTGAAAGTTTTTTAAACTACTCAAAAGATTTCGTTTTTATTGTAAAACTGACCAATTTTACAATTTAAGCAAAAATAAGCAAGCGAAGGCATGATTGCCTTCGTCAGAAATGTATAGACCTCTTTGCTCTCGGTATACTCTTATATTTCTGATGCCCACTTATCTACTACATGCTTATTACACTTACTACATTCAAACGAAATGTTGTTAATATATTTTACAATGAAAATACGCATAACTCTGTTATTATAGAATAAAATAGATTTTTTTTTTTAAATCAGCATTTAGCTGACGATTAAGTAAATTTCTTTAATTAAATTGTATGTCTCTCTCCAGAGAAGTCTTAAAATAGGTAATGCAATTAGCAATATCTTTTGTTCAAAATATCTATTTCTAGTTCTTTATTTTAACAGATTTATTCACAAGGTAAAGTGAAGCGGTAATATTAGACTACATTAGTACTTAGGGTTTCAAATATATGTTAAGCAGCTTTTATTTGTTTGTTTAATATTCATACATCTACTAAAATATTCAAATATTCGCTTAAGTATTTCAGACGACTATCAGCTACAATCTACTATCATTACAATAATGCGCCATTGGCATAAAGTTTCCATTAGGTAATATTAATCCAAATAATATGTTCTATAATATCTTCTACTCTCTACTAACAATTATAAATTGTATTTTCAATGTTATACATATTAAATACCAATAAGGTATCTGAATTAATTACTATAATAAGAGCCGTCACAATCATTAATAGGTTTAATAAGAATTATTTATTTTCTATGGCACATACTCGTGAGTTAACTACCTCCGGTAGCTCATTGCTAGCAACTGCGATACATATATTAAGACTCCTTGTTGTCAAAACAAATATGGTGGACACAAAAAACAGTTTTCTATCTTGACATAAGCCCTATTATTCAAGACCGAAGACACAAAGCAGTATTTATTGCATTGGGAAACGAGCGTTTTAAATCTAGATGGAAATCTTAATAGCTCAGAGGGCATGGGTTTAGATTCGTACTTGTCCTAAAGCGCGAGGTTATATATCGGCTCCAAATCCAAAACAAAATTGCTTGCTAGAAAATCAATATTTTTTGTTTCGTCTTACAGTTTTTGTCAGTAATACTCTTATTCTTTAGATTACTTTTATGTTATTATGATGTAAGAAAGAAAAGCTTATGATGTAAACTATGATATGGACCGAACCTTTTTCTTATGTTAATTGTCTCATTTTATACTTATGCCATTATGTTTTGTAAATCTGACAGCGTGGGAAAATCGAAAAAGAGGAGGGCAAACGAGAGCTTGAGATTTTGGCGGGTAGTAGGTCAGGCCAACTAGACAAACAAAAATATCACTGGATAACCTTAAGATAACCGCCTACTGGCTTTATTTAGGTGGTTAATCTGAGCTGTCAGATTTGCAAAACGTAATGGCATAAGTATAATGATCTAAAGCCGATTACTACTACAAAAACGACACTTTACTTACATATTGTGTGTGAAACATTTTCTTTTATTCGAAAATAAGATTCTAAGATATGCCCCTTTAACAAAAGTCAACGTAAGAAAAAGGATTGGTTGCTGTACAACAGTTTCTACCTTAATAATCCGAACTGAGCTACAGAACATCTCAATTCGGTGTTTACTATTTCTTGGATAACGGATATTTCAATTATAGAAACATTCTAGAAAATTACTTCAGGAGCTGAGAAATTAATTGTTCTGTATTGCTAACCAAGGTCGCTCAGGAAGTTAATCTAAGATGAATATTTCGATTTTGTCTAACACCAAATATTCTTGATTCCATTTTGGTTATTGCTGTTACATTTCCTTCTTCTCATCTCGTCTTTCTCATAACTCATATTTGGTTAAAAGAGAAAAATACACAGTTAAACATTTTTTAAAAAGAGCTGCACTATGAAGACTTTTCAATAACTCCAGTAAGTGCAAGATTGTAGTGTATGTAAATTTAATAGTGAGTGTGTCTGTGTTTGTATTATTTCTGATTTATTTCATTTCTTATCTTTTAATTGAATTTTTAAGTTATAAATGAGTATGGAGAAAGAGAAAAATTTGCATTAAAGCCTAAAGGTAAAGTTAAAACCAACACTGGTTTTTTTTAAGTATATGAATGAATATTCATAGGATAGAGTGGTTTTAGAATTCATTACCTAAGATTTTTTAAACCTCAAGTATTTAATTTTTTTTTCTTCTAAGTTAAATGCATTTTTCCTGGTACAGTTCTTTTTTTTTGAAAAAAATAAAATAATTGGAATTTTTAATATTATAACTAGTTTGTAATTTTTATTTTTAGGCATAATTAACTTAAAAATAAAAATTAAATTACTCATAAATGTTAACGATGATACTGTTAAGATCTCCGACTTATTCGTGTAGAGTTATAGTGATAAATAGTAACTTCCCGCCTGTGTGCTACTGAATTAACTATCTCATTCATTAACTATCTTTATTCTTCAACTGACTTAATACGCCTTTAAGTTTTAAACAAAGGGTTTTTAGATGAAAAGATTAAGTAGAGCTTATGATTGCTTGTTTTAGTTGAGCATATTTTGCAATAAGCTTTATTTTACTTTATTGTAATTTCCTAAAATATTTAGGTCTTATATTTTTACATTTGTATACATTAATCAGCATTGAAACAGTTAATTAACATGAATAATGATATTAAGATGCAATTAAGATTCAATATTTCTAGTGTCCACCACCTACAATTTATGTAGTTGGTGCATAAATTGGTGGATTTTATTTGATACGTATATACTTAATACGTAAAATGTTTACGAATAATTACAGTACTTTCTTCATTAATAAGATCATATACAGGGTGCGGCGACATAACTTCTTTTTTTCAAACGCAATGAAACCCATTTACCAATCAGAATTTTTAATCTTTTTTATAATGTAGGTACAGGTGCAGTTTTGCATACAGTTACATATTTACAGTTTTGAAGATCAAATCTGTTAGATTACGCCCCCCATTGTCCATACCTTGAGCAAGCCGATTTCTGGCGTTTGTCATGACCCTTACCAGCATAGCAGCTGGAATGTCGGCAATTTCTGCACGAATGTTGGCCTTCAGGTGTTGTAGGGACCTTGGACGGTTGACATAAACGCAGGATTTCAAGAAACCCCACAAGAAAAATTCACAAGGGGCCAAATCGGGGGAGCGGTCTGGCCACTCCAAATCGCTCCGCGTTTCTCCGAGAATTGAAGTCACGTTTGGAGAGTTCCTGCACAATCGCCACCTTGTAAGGATGGCAATGAAAGTCACCGTGACGAATTCGCCTGACTAAATGAGCGGAAAGTCCAAGAGCAGACACATGTTTGCGCGCAGAACGCCTTGGGGATTGCAAGATTGAAGACTCACTGCCTCAATGTACTCTGGTGATCTCACGGGCTGAGGGACTCGTCTTGTCACATTCGCGGTATGCCTGAACGTAGTGACCCATGTAACAATTGATTTCCGGTTCGGGAAAGGGCCCAACGGGGCTACATTAAAGCGTTTTCGGAAGGCGAGCTTGGATGTGATCACAGAACATACTTTCGAAAAAGTTGGCTTCAACGGCAAAAACACGCTCCAACGCATGATGGCTACCTACCGGGGTGGGGAAAAAACTTTAGAACCCACCCTCTCGAATGAGACTACTCCCGCTTTGCAGCGACAATATGATTTATGATTACAAATATATATCGGGTTTCCAAAATGGCGGCCATTTTACCCCCGAAATTACCACAACAAACCCCATTTTTCCCCCAATTTTTTTTTTATTATTCGATAGATATTGAATTAAAAATTAATAGTTGTTGATTGATTTGAAGTTTAAAACCCGCTGTTGCGTCTTGCTGCTGTGTCTTTCAGGATTTTAAGAGCACCGTAGGCTCTATATCCAGTTAATTAGTTATTTATTTGGATCCCACTGCTCCCTTACACAGCAGATATCACAATTATTTTGTTTCTATTACTCAAAGTAATATCGTTGTTTTGAAGTTTAAAATTTATTGGTTGACTTCAAAATATAAATAAATGTATATTATTCCATTTTAAGTAATAATTAATTGATTTTGCTCATTAAAATGCCTTAATTATAAAAGGGTTAAATCAGTGGTAAAATTAAATAATTAATGTCAAAAGAAAAGGCAAAAGATATAAAAAATTTGCAGTCCATTTCATCTTTCACGGGGCTTCATCAAGGTAGGGCAATTAATAAAGGACTGCTTTCAGGAAATGGAGGTATTTAATTAAATAAAAAATAAATGAGTAAAGAGTAATGGTGGAGGGGGGGGGGGGTTGACGTCACAGCCCTGTTACAACCAGGCCTACTGGAAAATTAATGAAGCAAACTTTATTTAATAGTCATAATTGGAGCCTTCTTCGCTTGGCAGCCTCAGGACAACTCTGATACATTTTTGTTGAGGAATTAGGTTGAAGTAAATTGTATAAATATTTTATGATTATTTTCAACCTGAAAACAAAAAATAAATGAAATACTGGGTAACGTTTAATTTCGATTATAGCTCTAGTGAGATGATTTCTGCGAAAGTAAATGAGCAACTAACATTACAACCTGTTTTAAATTGAGCCTGTCCTAGTATACACATCAGATCTGTATATAACGAATGAGGTTGTCAGTGATTTGAATGATGATTAATTACTTCTTATTATATTATAAAATGTATTTGTATCCTTAACTAAATAATTTTTTAAACTAAAATATTCGTCTAGATTTTCCATTTATAAGGAAGCCTTATTGTGTATAACTGCTGTATTGTGTGCATCACTTCTATAGAAGAGCATTCACTGTGCAATAATGAAATATGGAAAGCATAGAAGAAATAAATATGCTAAGATTTGCATTAAGGGTCCGTATAGGCAATTTAATACCCAATCATTTTGGTATTTATGGACATTGGGCTGTGAATAATATATATATATATATATATATATATATATATATATATATATATATATATATATATATATATATGTGTGTGTGTGTATACAGAAAACAAACAAAACTCAGGTTTCGGTCACAAAAATCGTCTTTATGTTACAATCCCGACATAACATATCATTACATTGACATATCATTTATATGTGTATGTCGGGATTGTAACATAAAGACGATTTTTGTGACAGTAACCTGAGTTTTGTTTGTTTTCTGTTTATATTTACGATCGAGAATTTAGTCATATATGTATATATATATTATTATTATTATTATTATATATATAAAGTGGCTAATCAGCTGATCGGGTTATCAAAATGTTTGGGCTCTTCCAGACCACCTAGAGACTCGCGGGTTTTTGCGTTTGGTCCCGAATCGGCCCAAACCGACTAGAAAAATCTGAAAAGTCGAAAAAAATTATTTTTACCCCCCTTAAAAAAATAAAAACGGGGGACGCGAATTGAAGGGTTTCTTCGAAGGGCTATAGCGGCTAAACAGTAAGTCGTATCGAAAAGCGGATAGCACCAACGGTAACTGATTTTAAAAGATCTACAATTTTGGTTCTATGACTTTTTGTCGTACGACCATCGGTTCTACCTTAAATCGAGTAAATTTGGTCATTTTTGGTCAAATTTCGACTTTTAGCTCTCATGGCGTCCGCGATTATTGGCCGATTTAATTTTCGATTGGGGTATTTAAACCCCACACTAATGCTCTTTAAAACGAGTATTTATTTTTCAAATTATCTGTCTTTTTTGCCGAGAAAAACGAATATATATAGAGAAAAAACTAATTTAAAATACCATAAATAACGTCATGTATATGTTTATTTTAATAAATAATACTTTTTATAAGGTTATGTTTATGGTTATGTTATAGTTAAAAACAAGAATAAATAAATATAAACAAATATTGAATAATAAAGTATGTTGTTCGCTAGGTAAAAGATAATAAATACATTAGTTTCCGCGAAAACACACTTTGTAAACAAATGCCCCCTCTCTTTCTCCGTCAGTCTCCCTGACCAGTCTTACGTGTCCAGCCGTGGTGTGCACTTCTACTCCCCAGATCTTTTGTTATACCAACGACATTTATTAAGGTATAATTTTATTCTTATTTATTTAATTGTTTTTATTACCATATTATTGTAACTAGAATTGTTTTTAATAGGTTGTTAAATTCTATATTAAGAAAATGTTTTAATTTATTTAAATGAATATTTTAGTTTATTTAAATGAATTATTTACATTATTTTAATGAATATTTTACTTTATTTAAATGTATGTTTTATTTTTTTTAAATGAATGTTTGTTTATTTAAATGATTTTTTTTACTTTATTTTAATGAATATTTTACTTCATTTAAATTAATGTTTTACTTTATTTAAATGTTTGTTTTATTTTATTTAAATGAATGTTTGTTTATTTAAATGGTTTTTTTACTTTATTTAAATGAATTTTGATGTTTATTTAAATGATTTTTTTACTTTATTTATATAAATGTTTTACTTTTTTTTAAATTGTTTTATTATCATATTATTATTACTAGAATGAACTGATTTATAGTTTGTTAAATTCTATATTAAGTTGGTATATTTCAGTTTATTTATATGAATGTTTTACTTTATTTAAATGAATGTTTAAGTTTATTTAGGGCAATTTATAGTTTAGTTGTGTGTATGGTAAATTATTTCGACGACATTGTTTTCATTTTTATATATGATGCAGCTAAATTTATATATAGAATTATTATTTCTCCTTGACTTTAACTACTTATGTTTCAATTAATCTCGAGTACTAATAAATAATCAAATAAATTGACAAAGGTTCTATGTTTATTTTTATTATTCTCCCCAGATTATACTACTTACCCCCATTACTCCCCAGATCTTTTGTTATACTACCGACATTTATTAAGGTATAATTTTATTCTTATTTATTTAATTGTTTTTATTACAATATTAATGTTCCTAGAATGGTTTTTAATAGGTTGTTAAATTCTATATTAAGAAAAGGGTTTAGTTTATTTAAATAAATATTTTAGTTTATTTAAATGAATTTTTTACTTTATTTTAATGAATATTTTACTTCATTTAAATTAATGTTTTACTTTATTTAAATGTTTGTTTTATTTTATTTAAATGAATGTTTGTTTATTTAAATGGTTTTTTTACTTTATTTAAATGAATTTTGATGTTTATTTAAATGATTTTTTTACTTTATTTATATAAATGTTTTACTTTTTTTTAAAATTGTTTTATTATCATCTTATTATTACAAGAATGCACTGATTTACAGTTTGTTAAATTCTATATTCAGTTTGTATTTCAGTTTATTTAAATGAATGTTTTACTTTATTTAAAATGAATATTTTACTATATTTAAATGAATGTTTAAGTTTATTTAGGGCAATTTATAGTTTAGTTGTGTGTATGGCAAATTATTTCGATGACATTGTTTTCTTTTTTATATGATGTAGCTCAATTTATATATACAATTATTATTTCTCCTTGACTTTAACTACTTATGTTTCAATTAATCTCGAGTACTAATAAGTAATAAAATAAATTGATAAAGGTTCTATCTTTATTTTTATTATTCTGTAATAAAATATAATGAAATGTATTCCATGGCAGGGCCTACAATTTACTCTAATATATTAACACTGAGACACAGCCTGAACTGGCATGAACCTCACGGTTACGACCATCGATTCTACCTGAAATAAAGTAAATTTAATCGATGTTTGTTAAATTTTTGACTTGGGGCTCTCATGGCGTGATCAATTATTGTCTGATTTAATTTTCGATTCGGGTGCTTGAACCTCACACTAATGCTATTAAATCGGATATTTATAATTCCAATTATTCTATAAATTTGTCGTTTTTGCTGAGCAAAATTAGTATTTATAAAGAACAAAAAAATTTCATAAATAACTTCATATTCAATTTTTAACAAATAATTATTTTAATATGCTTATAATAAAAGATATGTTTATTATTATTATATAGTTATATTGTATAGTTCAAAACAAGTATAAAGAAATATAAACAAATATTGATTAGAAAGTTCATCCTAAAGGTATATAAATGAGAAATTTAAATTTAATTTATCAATTCATTAGTTAATGGACCTTAATTAATCTTAGTTAAGATATATAAATATTATATTCAAGTTAGAAAAAACCATCTTCGGAGGAAACAATATTAATTCCAATAATAACTTTAAATTTGAAGTCGGAAGAAATAGAGGTGTGGAAATTACGCATAGAAAGTTCCTAAAGAAAGTTGCTAAAGAAATTAGCTTATTCGATGGCAATAAATAAACCCCAGAGTCAAAAATATTTTTTGTTGGTGTGAATCTTGGAGTACAAAGTATTATATTTGATGAAATGGCCTATTCAATTATCCAATATGATAGTAATAGGTATAAAATAATAGTAATACAGCCACTGATTGAAAATTGAAGATGGTTCCTCAATCTTAAGAAAGAGTAACAAATTATATCTGAAATATACGAAGTGACGTATGTAATAATATTTCTTAACGAGTTGCATATGTAACAGATTTAAATGACCTTAATGATTTCGTATATCCTCCTGAAGTACTTTTTAATAGCCAGCAATATCTCTAATATTTTAAGGCATATCTGAAATAAGTATCTAAATATTTCATTCACGTTAGAAAACCATCTTGGTTATATATTATAAATTATCAGAGTTCATTAAAAATAAATCCCAGGGCCAAACATCTTTTGTTGGTATGGATCTCAGAAACATGCTTTAGCCCCGGCCAATGTACGTCGTAGTAAGAAGTAGCTCCTTCATACAAGTTTTGGTACCATCTGAGAGGGCTACAGATGGAATTGCTTATACACGGAATATTGTTTACGGTCCATTACTACATAGTTAAAAGTATTTTGTGTAGTATAGAGTTTGTTTTTAGGATTACGCTTTAGATTTAGGTGTGGCCTAGCTATATTATGTTTCCTCTTAGTGGCGAGTAAATTCCTATTAAGGGAGGCGGAGTTAAATTTTATCCTTATTTTATAATCATTTTGGAAAAAGTCCTGCGATTTTTTGGGAGGACCCATTTTCAAGTAATTTATTTAAATTTAAGTTAAGCCATTTTCATTTTCTATATTAAGCTGAACAAATAATTAATTTAAATCAAATTATAATTATTATTAACTACGGGAAACAGACAGTGAAAAATACACTCCTGTGCCGGGATTTGAACCACGGGCCTCTATATTTCCAGTATAGCGCTCTTCCATCTAAGCTACGCAGGAGAATGATTTTTCACTATCGTAATCGATAACTAGTCCCGAATCCAAGCTTTCAATATTCATATACATTTAGACAGTCAATATTTATGATATTAGAACTAAACCAAGAATTAACGCTTATAGTTATAAAGTACTCAATTAGTACCTGTACCTTGTACAATCAATTCGAAATTCAATTTTTAAGTTTTTGGTAGTTTTCATACTACGGAAAGTTAAATTTTAATTTAAATCAAATTATAATTATTATTAACTACGGGAAACAGACAGTATAGAGGCCCGTGGTTCAAATCCCGGCACAGGAGTGCATTTTTCACTGTCTGTTTCCCGTAGTTAATAATAATTATAATTTGATTTAAATTAAAATTTAACTTTCCGTAGTATGAAAACTACCAAAAACTTAAAAACAAATAATTAAGTATAAAGTATTATATTTAATGAATTGGCCTACTCAATTAACCAATAGGATAGTAATAGATATAAAACAGTAATAATATACAGCCACTGATTGCTTATATATATATATATATATATATATATATATATATATATATATATATATATATATATATATATATATATATATATATATATAATCCTAAAGTTCGGAAATGGCTTAATATCTCCGGTTATAATTGAGATATTAAGTTCCGGTTTGCGGGTATCTTTATCATTTAAAAAAAAATCCTTTTTTGGTGGGTAATCATTTTTTCCGCCATATTAGATTCAACTTTGAAAAAGTGATACATTTTAAGAAAGGTCTAAAAAGGAAACATTTGCCGCAAACCCGAGCTTTCTATCTAATCTCGTTCCAAAATGGCGGATACTCAAAGTTTAAAAATTTACTCTTTTTTTCTTATTTTGAATAGTTTAATTAGATATAAAATTATTACCCACCAAAAAAGTAGTTTTTTTATAAATGATAAAGATACCCACAAACAGGAACTTAATATCTCAATTATAACGGAGATATTAAGCCGTTTCCGAACTTTTGGATCACCCTGTATATTGTTGGTCTTCAAATAGATATAATAATTTATGTAAATAGATATCTAAATTAATTTACTTAATTATACTTTTTTCTAAGTATAAAATTAAGCCCATTACCACGGACTTAACGAATTTTTAAAAATTAAGATTTCTTAACGTTCAGTACAGTAAGACACAAAATTATTTGGTAAAATTTGAGACACGATTTAAGATGAATGTTCTCTGCAAACAAGGAAAATAATAGAAAAGAGAAGCGTTGATCATGTCGCCGACCTATTGGTAGAATTAGCGCCTTAGCTTGTTGAATGAAGAAATTGGATCCCTCTTACAGTCCAGATGAAAAGGAGGCTTCACTATCCTCTTTTTCTTCCCTCGGGGAAAATTCCTTCATTGAAGAGCTTTTCCTGGAGACATGATGTGAAGAGAAAATCCCCTGGGTAAAGGTTAGGGGCTCTGGTTTGGAGTGAGTAAATAAAACCAGAGTCAACTTCTAGACCTGGGTAACGACTTGGAGCTCCCGCACTCTCTCTCACTTGCGAAAGCGTCTTGCCAGACTTCATATAATGAACGGGATAAACATCATATGTCTCTACAAAGTTTAGACTTGGGAGTCGGGGCGTGTTTAGCTTTAGCGAGTCCTCGACTCAGATCCCTCTTTTTAGCTCTACACTCTGTCACCCTTAAACAAATCTCGAAACGTTGTTTTGAAGATATTTTAAAATTAGCAAGGCGCAGCATCTTATTTTAGTCAATTTAAACGATTCCCCTTCTCGTTCCTACGTTTAATCAGCTTTTTGTTTAATTGCGAGATGAAACGTTTGCAAAACAATTTAATTATATTCTCACTGAAAATGGCGCCTGGTTTCGATAGCAGCGTTTCTAATTAAAGTAAATTTAAACGTGTCTACCTTAATTTCATATGGTAATATTATATTAGATATTTCTTGTGTTTCAACTTTAAGAAGTGTACGGTAAGCAGAAAACAGCATATATTTACCGAATCACAATTAGTCACTTCTTCTATACTCGCATAAAAAATCTAAATAAAAATAAAATGTTATATTGCTTCCGAGCTTACCGAAGGTAAAGGAAGCTATGTGATCGTTCTGAAGAGCAAAAAAGGTTTTTAGGTCTCCGATTTCAAAAATTCCAAGTCATAAATCCGTTTCAGACATCAGGGAACATTTTTGGATTCCGTCTCTGTCTGTCACCTAATTTTTGCAAACCAACATATCTTACAAACTACTCGTCCGATTTTATTGAAATTTGGATGGTAGGTCATAATTAGCCCATTCTTGGTCCCATATAAGTTTCAACCATTTATTTTTTCTATTACTTACATGCTCACAAACATACATTTACTTACACCTACATTTTCATGGACAAAAACAATTTTTGGTGGTTCGTCGGAGGAACTCGCTGATAGCCCCAGATTAATTTCAACCGCCTGTCTGTGCTCTTTAAATCTTTCTAAATTGAGACTTTAATACATGTAAAAAATCAAATCATTTTTGACAGATTTAAAAAACGGGGGAAAGATGAAATAAATTAGATAATAATGGGTTTAAAAAGCATAAAATCATTAAATTTTACGAAATAGGACGCGAGGAAGCTATATGCCACACTAATTGGCAGAGTATTTTTTATAGCAACCAATAACCAAGAACTATTGAATAATAAATAATTCAGTTTGAGACAAACTTTCTCGTAGATATTTTTTAGGCTTCAAGGAGAGTTAAACGGATTACCCATGTGTCCCAACGAAGAATTTGTTCTCTCTTGGATAAATAATAAATTTAAAACATTCATAAAAAAAAGGATCGAAATCTTTTGAATAGAACCGACAAATACAAACGATATTTTTTCGCTTTCATGAAAGTTATAAATGGCTTTAGACCAGGTGCAAAGAGAGCTGCTATGTGTTTTGCTTTTTTCTAGGTTTCTAAAAGATATACATGCATACCTTCGTACTCCTACTAACCTGACTCTCCATTTTATTCCTTTTTTCGAATATTTTATGCATAAATATAAAGGATCCCTAGATAGCGTACCTTTTCTGGTTTCGCCAAGTAATCCCGCTTTGTTTCCAGGGACCACTTTTCGGTGTTGAGCCTACATGTCGCAGTAAATAAGAACATCCCTAGAATTGATGGCTGTTGGTCACGTAACCTACTCATTTTGTATTACTTTTAAACTACTGTATTTTGTTGGCCTTTTAGAACTAAAAAATTGAAAACTCTGGGCAAAGTAATTATATATCTTGATAAAAAAGTTTTGTAGTCGGACTGATCATTTATATATATATATATATATATATATATATATATATATATATATATATATATATATATATATATATATATATATATATATATATATATATATATATATATATATATATATATATATATATATATATATATATATATATATATATATATATATATATATATATATATATATATATATATATATATATATATATATATATATATATATATATATATATATATATATATATATATATATATATATATATATATATATATATATATATATATATATATATATATATATATATATATATATATATATATATATATATATATATATATATATATATATATATATATATATATATATATATATATATATATATATATATATATATATATATATATATATATATATATATATATATATATATATATATATATATATATATATATATATATATATATATATATATATATATATATATATATATATATATATATATATATATATATATATATATAAGATCAGTCCGACAAAACTTTTATATATATATATATACCTTGACGGTCTCATATTCATTCTTGCTTGTCTGATCATTTGGCACGGAGTAAAGTTTGATACTTTTTAATCGGAAATTTAGGGTAAAAACAACTAATATTTAAATCTGACTTAGTCCTGACTGTATTAACATTTCCAATTAATTATAATTACATCTGCTGGGTTGGACCATTTTTTAATCTTATTCAATTTTATAGAGTTTACTCTTAAGATAAATGTTTTAAACTGCATGCTTTAGTGAAAGCTGATAAAATAATAATTAAAAATGAATGATGTAAAAGTATTATTTTAGCTGGCCTATCTAATATTAGTTTTATCTTTATTTTTTACTGATAAATTTCGTAGGATTCATATAATTGATGTTAAAAGTTTAATTGTGTATAAAAAGAAAGGACAGATAGTTTTATCATATATATCGCTCTCCTAGAACTATCTAAAATATAGAAGAGCAAAATAAAGCATAAGCTGTTTGCAAAATATAAACTGCATAGTATTGAAGTTGTTCCAAGCGAATTAATAAAGCATGGAGGGATTAATTTAGAGGAAGCAATCCTGCATGTAATATGTAAGGACTAGCATAAAGAAAAAATGCCTGACGAATGGGTAATAAACAGGTTTGTGGAAACCATAGGTAGGGTGACCATAATTTATGAAGGCCAGATCCGGAGAAAGGGAACTCCGGGGGGGGGGGGGGTCTGAGGAAAAATTGCAAAAAAAAAAGGATGTATTGTATAAATACCCATATATTTTTTTTTTGTTGTGAAATTGGAAAAATAAATAAGTTACAAATATATAATTACTTATTAATATTTACTTATTAATACTTATTTATTAATACCATATTCAACTTTAGCTACTATCTGCTGGGTCCATCCTACTTTTCAGATGAACTAATTTTCCTTAGAAAAGGCTTGTCATTTTTTATTTTGTCGTGGAATTCTGAGCATGTGATAATAGATTTTGCTTTAATATTAAGAAGCTCTTTTACAACTGACAGAGCTCTTTCAGGCGTCCAAATAGACCCCATCATTAAAAAAATACGTGCAGTGGGAGCCTATAAGTACCAGGCAGATACATGGCGAATTCTACTATTTTAAATATATTAAAAAAGAGACGTTTCTTCTAGAAAATGCTTCAAATATTTATTTCCATTTCTCATGTCTTTTTGGGGTTTCTTCTTTTGGTAGGAAAGCCCATTTCGCTTTCTGATTTTTCTTAAAATCCGGACGCAAAACCGGACAAAGTCTCAAATGTGGACAGTCCGGATGAAATCCGGACGTATGGTAACCCTAACTATAGGGGAATCACGCTATTAAATGTAGACTATAAAGCACTGCCTAGTTTAATTGTCAAAAGAATTCAAACTTATCTGAAGCAGTTCTAGGTGGCTATATTAGTGTGGGTTTAGAGCGATAGAAGCACCAATATGCATCATTAGTCATGATCCAAAAGGATCAAATATGCATCCTTAGTCAGGCATAATGCAAACAATTTCACGAGTTTGACTAAAGCATGTCTCTACTATTTATTGACTTGAATCAAGCCTTCGATAGTGTAGATAGAAGTCAAATGAATAAAGCGCGGTCGACAGTTTTACCTATTTAAGGTCCGAAATGATAGCCTAAATAAAACCCATGAGGAAATAAGCCGAAGAATACTGACAGGAAGTAGAGCATACTATGCTATATGAAGCTTTTTAGATCCAAATTTCTATCCAGAACATCAAAAATAATGCTCTACAAATCTCTCGTAAGACCAGTAGTATTTTATGGATCTGAATCATGGGTTTTGCTTAGTAAAGAAATAACACGCCTCAGAGTCCTCGAAAGTAGAATAATTAGAAAAATATTAGGGAGTGTACACGTACTCGAGGAGCGTGTAGCAGTGTAGCTTGCAGAACTGTGGTCCACAGGACCACATATATCCAGGATAGGGATAATTGGCGAGGAACAGTTCAAGAGGCTAGGGTCCACATCGGACTGTAGAGCCGGCGAAAGTAAGTATTGAAATTGCTACTGATTGGCATTACAGAGTAATTCTTAACAATATTGGCAATAGTATATAATGCAATATTGTATTCAACTCAAATAAATACATTATGCGCTGTATAATTATGTAAATGTTAGTCTGTTTTTGTAAGTAATCAGGTATTACAATTTTCCCCCCGAATACAAATTATTTAGACTTATTTATTAAATTTTAACTGTGCACTTAATTAATGTGAAGTTAATTAAAAAAGCTAATACTTTAATGAGGAACCAAAAAAAAACTCCCTTCTATCTACAGTTTAATCGTCATCTGCCTGTAAACGTTATTTCATTCCGAATGTGCTTGCAAACATTGTTTATTCAACAAAACTCCATATTCATTTCAGGATAATTGGCTTGGGTGAATATTCATTGTACAGCGTTATCTCATACTCACACACGCTTGAATTTATTATTATTTTCTGATAATTTCGCTCTTGTAAAACAGAAGGGAAATTGGTTTTTGTAAATTATTTTTTAATGTATTTACATTGGGAAAGATGGCAATAACTGTTTACCATTTTATCTTTAATCAATTCTTGAATTGTAAATTTTTTTTTGTAAATTTTTTACCATGTTATTTGAAAAAGTTTTAATTTTTTTATGTGATGAATCAAATATTATTTTTATATCCCCCTCCCTCTGTTATTGTTTTTTGTTTTAATGAGAGTAAATGAGTTCTTCATTTCAGAGATTTGAGATTTTAAAAGTTATTGTGTCTACAAATTAATCGATTTGTGCGAAATTCGGCACACAAGTACATCTCAACGTTTGAGACAAATTTATAGTTTTTGGAAATTTGACATCTAATATTTGGATATGATAGGTGGACGAGGACGACTAAAATAATCTGCCAATTAATGTGGCACATAGCTTGTTCACGTTCATAACGCACTTATGATGTTATGCTTTTACAAACAATTATAGTGTTATTTATTTCATTTTTTCCCTCTTTTAATTTTAGTTTTAAATCTCAACATTTTAAAATTAATTTGGGACCATTTGTTGGCCACATTCGACAAACCATCCATATCTCTTATAAATCAGATTTATCTTTTAAAGATATATTGGTGTTTAATAATTAAACTTTGTGCGTTTGTGGAATGAAACAACGGCCGCTGAAGGTTGAAACTTATTAGGGACCAACGATGGACTAATTATGACCTACCACCCAAATTTAATTAAAATCAGACAAAAAGATTTTAATATATGTTAGTTAAGGAATCAAAATAAGGTATTAGTCTACAGGACATGTTGCACATCATTTTAAAGGTCTTAAAGAGTTGGAAAAGAGTATGGAACTATTATTACAAAAATATATTTTCATTTCTCGCCGGCATTTTGAAAACAAATGTGGCAGGCATGAAGGTGTTAAAAAGAAGTTTAAGCTTATATGGTATGTTGCAAATCATTTTAAAGCTCTTTAAAATAAGAGAAAGTATACATAACTATTAAATTATTTCAAAATAGCTGCCACAAATGACCGAAAACACAAAAATGAAAGGTTTTTAAGTCGTATAATATCATGTTGTTTAACGGAATGCAACGCATCACTACAATTGTGGTTATGGCAGTTAGAGTGAAACGACAAGATAGTAAGCATTTAAAGAGCATTGTATGTTTATTTTACGAACTGTGATAAAAGGTTTAGTTATGGGGAAGAATATCGAATGAATGAGGTGATAAAATAGTAAATATGATTCTCCTTTCATTACATCCAAAGTTAGAAATGAATGACTTCACGTAGATGTTGTTTTAACAGCGCATATTGAGAAAAGATCTATAAAAAACAAGGTGACTGCGCTCCTACTTTTTAGTAATGATATAGTGGTAGATAATATAAATAATAATAATGATTAACTTGGTGAGTAGGCTTCTTCGGGTTATCTCGCATAAGTATATTGTTTTTAAGGTGAAATCCGCGTCACGAAGTTTTTTAAGTCGGACTTTACGCTTTCATTGCTAAAAGCATCTTCAGTGGTGTTGAGCATCCTGATATCTACACGGAACAGTTTTATCTAGTCCCTTAAGATGTTCAACACCACTAAAGAGGCCTTTATAAGTAGTCCCTTTAATTTTCAATCTATTAATAATGATTTAGCGATACATTCCTGAATCATTAGTCCAAGAGACTTATGAATAATGGTGATTTCCTAATTTTATTAATTTACTAAAAAAAACAATAGAGTTAAACAAAAATAATAATTTAAGGGAAATAATATAAATTTATAAATAAATAAATTAAATTAGTAAGAAAAGGTGGCCCTAGCTTCTTTTATTTTATATTTCTGAATTTTCTACTTTATATATTCATCAGTTTACCTTCAGTATTTGCTTAAAAAACCTTAATTTAAAATGATGACTGATTTACTGTTGTTGTTTTGTTTTTCTTCCATCAAAAAAATATTTCATGAAATATGCCACTCAAAATTGACTGGCTAGGCCCGAAGGATGAATTAAATAAATCAATATCTATATCCAGACATTTTTAATTTTACCATCATAATTCTTTCTAAAAACTCTTAAGTGATAGACTGGTTGAGAGAAAAGATTAAATCATATAAGTATTTACTGTATATATATATACAGGGTGTCCCAACTTAAGTCTGCCAAAAAGAAGGGGCATATAGGGGACCCTAAAAGGAGTCAAAAATGTTATATTAACCTATGTCCTTTCGGGCTTCGTTTTCTGACTGGCGCCATTTTTAAAAATTTTGGGCTAAGCTTATTTTTTTACACTTAAACAAGTGTATCTCGAGAACAAAGCTGGATAGCTCATCATTTTAGGTATCGTTGAAAACCTAAAAACATTTGCTAAAAGAAATGTTATTATCAATTTTCATTTATTTTTATTCCTTCTAGTTCAAATTTAGCTCAAAATGTCTTTTTTTAAAAAAATCAAGAAATTTTTGACGGCCCATAGTGCTTAAACTAGGTAACATCTTGAATTGTCCAGGCAATGGAAAAACTTCTTTATTTAATAACCTTTTTTTGGATACCCATATTATTGTATGTTAAATCGGGAAATTTTTACGTTATAGGCACATTTATTGAAAAAAAACTAATGTAAATATGAGAAAAAATTACTTTTAATTTAATATCTCCTCTTTTGAACGGTATAATCATTTGACTTGACATAATCATAATCACTTTCAAAGTAAATGTGTGATGAAATAACTATTGTTGACTATTTCTAGTAGCCTGGAGTATGACCAATAACAGGGGGGAGGGGCACCTCTCCCTCTTTTAAATAAGTATACAAAATTAAAAATTAAGGCTGAAAACTGCTTTTTTTTACTTTAAATCGAATTCTAATTATTATTAGGAGAGGTGCACCTCACCCTCTTGTAAATAAGTATACAAAAGCATGTAACCTAAAATTAAAGCTGAAAACTGCTTTTTATTTTATTTAATAAAGATATTAAGAGTTTGGAGGAGCAGAATTTTAAATTTTTTAAATACCTAACAATAAAAATAATAACTACATTTTTAACAATTTTATTTTATAAAAGAAAAAGTAAACATTTTAGCGGAAAATTTAAATAAGGATTAACAAAAGGTAATAATAAGAAAGAACATTAACAATAAAAACAACATTTCAATACTAACTATTTTGAAATACCAATTTATTTTGAAAGTGATTATGATTAGTTGAGTCAAATGATTATACCGTATGTTAAATAGGAATTTTTTTACGCTATTAGCACATTTGTAGAAAAACACGAATGTAAATGTGAGAAAAAATTACTTTTTCTTTAATCTCTCCTCTTTTGAACAGTATAATCATTTGACTTAATCATAATCACAAAGTAGTTGGTATTTAAATGTTGTTGTTATTGTTAATGTTGTTTCTTATTATTACCTTTTGTTAATCCTTATTTTAATTTTCCGCTGAAATGTTTGTTTTTTCTTTTATAAAATAAAAATAAGGAGGCCCGTGGTTCAAGCTGGGGTCCCCATGCTGGGGTCTATTTCTCTCTGTATGTCTCCGGTAGATAATGATAATTAGAATTCGATTTAAAGTAAAAAAAAAGCTGTTTTCTGCCTTAATTTTTAATGTTGTATACTCATTTAAAAGAGGGAAAGGTGCCCCTCCCCCCCCCCCCCCCCCTGTTATTGGTCATACTCCAGGCTACTAGAAATAGTCAACAATAGTTATTTCATCACACATTTACCTTGAAAGTGATTATGATTAAGTCAAGTCAAATGATTATACCGTTCAAAAGAGGAGATGTTAAATTTAAGTAATTTTTTCTCATATTTACATTAGTTTTTTTCAATAAATGTGCCTATAACGTAAAAATTTCCCTATTTAACATACAATAATATGGGTATCCATGAAAAGGTTATTAAATAAAGAAGTTTTTCCATTGCCTGGACAATTCAAGATGTTTCCTAGTTTAAGCACTATGGGCCGTCAAAAATTTCTTGATTTTTTTATTTTTTTAAAAAAAGACATTTTGAGCTAAATTTGAACTAGAAGGAATAAAAATAAATGAAAATTGATAATAACATTTCTTTTAGCAAATGTTTTTAGGTTTTCAACGATACCTAAAATGATGAGCTATCCCGCTTTGTTCTCGAGATACATTTGTTTAAGTGTAAAAAAATAAGCTTAGCCCAAAATTTTTAAAAATGGCGCCAGTCAGAAAACGAAGCCCGAAAGGACATAGATTAATATAACATTTTTGACTCCTTTTAGGGTCCCCTATATGCCCCTTCTTTTTGGCAGACTTAAGTTGGGACACCCTGTATATATCTATAATATAAGTGGCAATGTCCTGATTGACTGACTGACTGACATAGAATCAACGCACAGCAAAATCTGCTTAACCGAGAGACTTGAAATTTTGAGGATATACTCGGTTCATATCATAGGCATCCACTAAGAAAGGATTTTGCTAAATTTTTATTTTTGTACCCAGGGGTACGGGGTACAAATGTCAAAGTAATGAATACTTTTAATGATGCATATCGTTGAAAAGCTCTCTAAAAGTACAGTAATTGTTGTGATGTACAGTTTTGTCATATTTTCATTTAGGAGGGGGTAAAATGGAAAAATATGTATAACTACATCTTATATAAATGAAGAGTGTCTATGAGTGTCTTTTATCTTATATAAATGAAGTGTCTATGAGTGTACTGCTTACATGAAATTATAAAGTTAAAATGTTGGTACACAGAAGCAGTGGCGTACACAGGGGGGGGGGCCAAGGGGCCCTGCCCCCCCCCCCCCCCCCCCCGAAATGATTACATATCTTGAACCCGCCATACATTTAAAAGCAAACAAACACAGTAATGACAGATGCATTCGAATTTTCTGAAAAATATTTTCCAATAAAAGGAATTAATTAAGTATATTATATTAGGGTTTGTATAATTACCCCAAATGCGCTGGGCCCGTATTTTGCCGATGGGATTAAATTCATTAAACACCAAAGCAGCCCGATTGTTGGCTGAGCCCGGACTTTTTTCCGCATGATTCAAAGTAGAAAACATAAACCAAGTAGGCCCAATTGCCGGCTTGGCCCGGATTGCTGATGAAACTAAAGCCATTAAAAACTATACTGGCCCGATTGCCGGCTAAGCCCGTATTTTTGCCGATGAAACTAAAACTGTACCGGCCCGATTGCCGGCTGGCCCGGATATTTGCCGATGAAACTAAAACTATACCGGCCCAATTGCCGGCTAGGCCCGGATTTTTGCCGATGAAACTAAAACTATACCGGCCCGATTGCCGGCTAGGCCCGGATTTTTGCCGATGAAACTAAAACTATACCGGCCCGATTGCCGGCTAGGCCCGGATTTTTGCCGATGAAACTAAAACTATACCGGCCCGATTGCCGGCTAGGCCCGGATTTTTGCCGATGAAACCAAAACTATACCGGCCCGATTGCCGGCTAGGCCCGGATTTTTGCCGATGGAATTAAATTAGGAAGTATAAATTAAGTCGGCCAAATTGCCGGCTTGGTCCGGATTTTTGCCGATGAAACTAAAACTATTGAACACTAGACTGGCCCGATTGTCGGCTGGGCCCGTATTTGTGCTGACGGAATTAGATTCATTGAATTAAATTAGGATTCCTAAACTAAATCAGTCCAATTGCCTTTCGGACCCGGAATTTTTGCCAATGGAATTAAATGCCCTGAATTGAATTAGGATACGTTAACTAAATTGGTCCGATTTTACAGCTAGGCCCGGAAATTTGGCTACAGAATTAAGTGCAATGAATTGAATTTGGATTAGGAGTGCAATAAATCGGCCTGATTGCTAGAGCGCCCGGATTTTGTCCATTGAAATAAATGCATCAAAATTAATTCATTAATTGAGATGCATTCAATATTAGGCCCGATTGACGGCTCAGCCTGGGTGTTAAGCACACTATATTAAATGAAGCCCGAGTCAACTCGGACTTAAATTGAATTGAATTATGATATGCATAATAGAATTTGCCTAAATTTGAAAAAGATAGGATAAGGGATTGTGAATTTCATTAGGAAATTTTTGTTTTGGACTAGGGTTCTGTGTAGAATATTTTCCCTTCGTTTTAAATGTGTCAAAATTTGTTTGATTTTTACATGATTTAAAGTATCAATTTAGCAAAATTAAAACAATGCAGACAGATCAAATTAACCTGGGGCAATCTGTGAGTTACTTTCGATCAGCCAAATTTCATAAAAATCAGATGAGTACATTAGAAGATATAGGTGTAAATAAATGTATGTGTGTGCACATGTGGAAGAGCAACAATGCAGGAGGTTGGAACTTATAAGGGACCAGCATTTTACAATGGGCTAATAATTATGCTATAATTATCTGCCATCCAAATTTCATAAAAACCGAACGAGTTCGAGTAGTTTTTAAGATATGTTCGCAAAAAATGAGCGAGAGACAGACTGACAGACAGACGGGACCAAAAAATTTCTCTGAAAACTAAAACGGATTTCTGTCTTGGAATTATTGAAATCGGAGACATAATATTTGTACTTTAGAACGATCGCATTGTATCAAATTTTGACAGATTTACAAACTGGGAAAAATTAAATAAATTTGTCAATAATAGGTTGTAGGTACGCGAGGAAGCTAAGTGCCACACCAATTGGCAGACTATTTACTTAGGTGACATTATTTTGTATTGATTACTACAAGTAATCTAAAACCCAATACATTGAGGTCTGAGTTTTTTTTAAAGTTTTACAGCCTCTATGTAATTTTTTAGGTGTTATATCTTAGGATTTTAATATTATTAAATACGTTAGAAGTTGAAATTAGAGTGTTCAAAGGGGGAGAAATTGCAATTTATTATAAATTATGGGGTATACTAAACCCGCATATAGTCAGTCAAGGTAAGGTTTGCCCCCCCCCCCCCCCCCCCCCCCGAAAAATGTTTCTGTGTACGCTACTGCACAGAAGTACGGGGTACAAATGTCAAAGTATTTGATAGGTACCCTTTATGATGCATATCGTTGAAAGGCGTTTATGAGAAAAGTAATTGTAATGTACGTTTTTGTCATTATTTTCATTTAGGAGAGGGGTAAAAAGGAAATGTCAACGTAAGTGTGTGTGCGAGCGCGCGCGTGTGTGTTCTTTATTCAAATCTACCGTTTTATTCCGATTTCAATGAACATTTGCACACTTGACCTTCAAAGCAAGGGGGAAAAGGGGAAGGGCACTGACTTCATGCATTTTCGAAATTTTGATTTTGGTACACAGAGGTACGGGGTACAATTGTCAAAGTAATGAAAACCCTTCACGATGCATACCGTTGATAAGCTCTTTAAGAGTGCTGTACAATTTATCCGATTGGGCTAAAATTTTGTATTTATTCATTTATTTATTTTATTATTATTATTATTATGTTTGTTATTTTTTTAATTTTATTATTATTTTATTTTTTCTTAAGGAAAATACCACTGCTTTTCCTTTTTAAAAATTTAGTCGGAATGAATTACTAATTTGGGATATTAGAAAATTATCTTATCAAAGGGGAGGGGGTATAGAAATAAGGGGGAGGGATAGAATCTAGATATTCTCGCTTTGTAAAATAATTTAAATGTTTCTTGATGGTAGTTTATTAATCCATTAAGTTGAAAATAAAGCACCCCGTAGCGAAGCAGGGGTATTCAGCTAGTATATATATATATATATATATATATATATATATATATATATATATATATATATATATATATATATATATATATATATATATATATATGTATATATATATATATATATATATATATATATATGTATATATATATATATATGTGTGTGTGTGTGTGTGTGTGTGTGTGTGTGTGTGAACAAATTGAAATGTCAAAATCGTTCTTTCCCGTTTGGGGCTGGAAAGTAAATTATTATTCCACCAAATGATGTTGATTTTATTTTTTGTATTTTTGAATAATATTTAATAAAAGTCTTTTCCTTTATGAATTTTATTTGCTCTAAAAAGAGTGTTGCTGTCAATATATATATATATATATAAAGTAACATTTTATTTTTATAGTTTTTTTAGTATTTTCATTTCATTTTGTCATATTTATTTAATTAACAAATTTCTTGTTCGAACTGAAGGGTTAAGCACTTGTTACATAATACAGAATATGTTTGAAATCATGCTTTTATTTATTTTTATATTTTTTTGAACCTAAAAATAAATTTTAATTGTGGGCCCTTGATTACATTTCAAATATCAAAATTTATTATTCCTAGCATTTTAAGAACGAAGTACCTTATGGCATGTTGAGCGTCTGGAGCCCGTGAGTGAATCGAAAACAACTGTTACAAAACCGCGACGGTCGCGTCATGAAATCGATTGATGACGATAACTTGAGTAAAAGATGACCGATTTAGTTGAAATTTGGTACACTTATTCATTTTACCAATGCCTAGGACGAGTTCATTGGACAACATTATCCGCCCACGCGCTACGCTCGTGTAAACGTAAGCCTCAAATGTAAAATTGAAATTTTAGGGTGGGGAAAAAAATCTAACTTTATCTATTTAATAAGACAAACAACTGTTTTAAATAATTTTTTTTTTTTTTTTAGTAAAACCAACACCGACACCGCTATGAAGTGATAAAGATCGCTAAATTTATTCAAGCGGGACTAAACGTTTAAAATAGGGAAAACAACATTTTTACTGATATCTTACGTTCTAACGTAATGATTTTATCACTAAGTTCAAATGTGTACCCTTTTTAATCATTTAGAATGTAGTGTGGATCCTTTAGGGTAGCAAAACTACTATCATTTAGGTCCCAACGTTTTGGCCCGACAAGCCATTTTCAAGCCTAGAAAATAATCTATATTTAGAAAAAACATCGTAACATACTGCTTACAGAGTGTTAAGAGTCTATACGTGTGATTTGAATAGTGAGGATCGTTCTAGGTTGTGAATATAAGTTAGTTAATCATATATTAGGAACATAATATATCATTCCTTCGTCAAACAGTTACTATAACTAAATCTCCTCACTCACAGACTACGTATGTTGTACGTATCATCGCGTTGATCTAACATTTAATTCTTATAAACTAAATGAAAATAATTGTATATCAAAACAATCTTAACAATAAATCAGTGGATAATTAACATTCAAAAACTATAGTAACTGGTCTTATACCAAGATAAACAAGTCTCACATTAGACTAATACAACTCAAAAAAATATAACATAAAATGTTCGATTGATTATTAATTCATCATAATTTATAAGTTGTTGAGTAATTATATTAATAAATTAATATTTATAATATACTACATTGAATTAATATAAAATTAAAAATCCGCGGGCAAAAATACGTAATTATAATGTCCCATGGCGGGAATTACGAATTGAATGGTTGTAGATGCCTCTGTAATATTTCTTGAGGGATCTGGAGTTTTTTTGTTGACTGTGGATTCTGACATCTTCCTACGATTTGATTTATTTTCAACACATGATTTTTGTGTCATCGAAATTGAAATTGTGATTAGTGGCCAATGCGTGGCATGATAAAGCTGTATTAAATTGCCTTTGCTTTCATCGCACTTGTATTGTTTGATGCGATTGATAATTAATTAAGTAATTTTATCTTTTAGATGTAACGATTTTAATAAAACTTCATACACATTTTTTAAAGTACAATTTAAATAGGCATGTAAAATTTCAACCTGATACAAGGAGAAGTTTTTGCGTAGTGAAGTGATATATTTTATAATATTTTAATTAGAGTAGTAGGCCGGGCGCCTTAGGGAATAGTCCTGTTCCCTCACTTTACTTCAACCATCTTCATTGACTATCAACTCATCACGATTACATATTTTCTCAATATTCCATACATATTTATTGCAAGAAGCTCGCTTCAATGATAAAATAATGCGTTTTTCTTTTAATTTTGCTTCAACTTTGCTAAGTACAAATAGTTAGTTACTTTTAATGTTGTTTCTTTTCTAATTCCGCCTTGTATAAGTAGCTAGCATCGTATACTTAGCAGTGTGGTTTTATAATTTATATTTAATGAAAAGCGTAAGGAACTTCGTTCCTACCGGGTGTCCCGCGACAGAACACGTATTTTTTTTCTATTTATTTGGTTATATGTTAAATACATATATATTATACTGTATTTATACAGTTTTTCATGGTAATTAGTTTACAAGACAACAATAGCCTGGCTTCAGTTGTTTTTAGATAATAAAGACATGATCCACAAAAATGTGGCTTCTATCCTACTATGAATTACCTTCCTGTCAATCGTGTGGTATATTAAATCCAAAACTTTTTATTTTTATTGCAACTTTGTTTTTCTTTTTGTGTATTTATCAGGTTTCTTGTTCTATACTATTTCCATAATAACTTTATAAAAAATTAAACCCAACTCTTTCTTATGGATGTTTCATTTTATTCCCGAGTAACAAGAAGCTGCAAGCTGCACTCTAGCTACTCTAGTTGCAAACGTTTTAGCCTTCTGGTTGTTATATGCGCGTAAATTTATTTTATATTTCGTTATGTTATTTATAAAATGTATATCACCTACTTGATGACTCTTTTTAATACGATGATTTATAACAATTTTTCAAATTGTTCTTACAATTTTTTCTTTTGAGCTGAAGGTTACTCATTAAAACTACAGATTGAAAAATAAATTATTTATAATAAAACTTATTCTTTATCTTTTCATTAAAGTGAATTTCAATTGATTTTGCTCTTCGTTTTTTTTCATATTAAAAAACAAATAGTCAAGGGAGAAAAAAGTCTGTTATTTTAAAGAGGAAGGAAAAGACAAGTAAAAGTTTTTACTTGGAGTGAATTTTGTTTAGATAAAAAAAGAAGGCTGTGGCCAAGTAGAAAGGCGGCAATCTTCAAATTGAATCGTTAAGAGTTCAAACTAATTAGCATTCTCCGCATACATTTAGACTACCTCACCACTCTAGCTCCCCTGAGATAAGGCTTCGGGCTTTGTTTAATGTATAACAACAGTGGAAAGCGAGGGTAAAAAGCTTTCCCCTCCACAACTAAGGAAACGGAAGAAGACAAAAGAGGATGTAGAATTTGAGATTTTCCCGAATAAATTAAAATTGTTTTTTCCCCTACTCCCTTTTCATTGCTTGTTACCTCCAGCTTTTTTTATTACTTCTTAGTAAAGTAAAGAGACTAAAATATTGAATATATATATATATATATATATATATATATATATATATATATATATATATATATATATATATATATATATATATATTTAAGTCCATTTTACAGCTAAACTAATGGATTTAGGGAAAAATGCAAGATACAGAAAGTTATTATTTTTAGTCATTGAATCCAAATCTAGTCTAAAATACATGCCTTATATTATATGTAACTGGTTTTTTTTTTGCCAAAAAAAAGGTGTTCATAGGGCTCAAAACGTGAAAAACATTACCAATAATGTATGTTTTTAAGAATGGATTTGGATTTTACGGCAAAAAAAAAGAACTTTTTGTATCTCTAATGTTTTCCTAAATCCATTAGCTTAGCTGTAAAATGGACAAAGTTTCAAATTTAGCAGTTTCAGGGCACTCCAGACGGCAAAAAGAGCGGCTCCAGACGGCTCTCCAGCTCTCCAGTGCGAAAAATTTCCAAGAGTAAAAAATTCTTATTTTTAGCCATAGAATCCATATTTAGTCTAAAAAAATATGGCTTCCTATTCTTTTTTTTTAATTTTGTAAACTGCACACACTTTTGCCGAACACAGAAAATGTTCAGCATTTGTTCTGGTAGCGCATTTATAGCCATTATCGAACCCTGAAAACCGTATCTTATATCAATCATGGTTAGTTATTCCGCTGTTCCATATTAGCTGGGACACCCTATATATCTTTGTGTGTATATAAAATGAAAAGGGAGTAGAAGGAAAGAAAATGTAATTTATTCTTGAAAATTTCAAATTCTACATCCTCTTTTGTCTTCTTCTATTTCCTTAGTTGAAGAGATAATGACTGAGAAAGGTGTTTTTTATCAATTGTTATTTGTCAAATTGTAAATCCCTTTATAAATTTTGAGAGATCCCTTTATGATTTTGAGCAGAGGTGTTATTTGATAATTCCCCTTCCACTATTTTTATTAGTTTAGTTGGTTTCATTATCTTTGTTATATGATCCGAAACAAAAGAAGCGAGGAAATTGGATTTGATCAAAAAGAAACAAGGTCTGTTGAAAGGGGAAAAAGAAGAGAGTATCTTACTTATGAGCGAAGGTAGTGAGGGATGTTGATGGGGTGACAAAGTGTAGGGTGAAGTGAATAACAAAGCTTTGTATAACCCAATCTAGTTGGCTCATCATTAGAAATTGTTTTTTTATGTGTTTGGTCTTATGTGTTGGTTTGTTTGTGTTCCTAAAGTATTCTTGTCCTAATAGTATAACAGATTCTCTGTGATCTCTATATTTATTTTTTTATTTTTTTTGAGGGATGTTAACTTTACATATAATAATAACCTTTCGGTTATTAAATGAAACTTTGTATCAATTGGTAACTTTACTGTTATTTTTATTAAATTATTTTGCATAACTACTAGTCCTCTGGTATCACATTTTCCTCTAAAAAGTCTCTTCGAGTGAGGTTCTGATTTCAAAGGTATTGTAGACACTACTTACTTTTTACAAATTCCCCTTTAACATGTGTAAAATGGGCTGACGAACTGTACTTTAATGAAGTGAAACTACACTCGTAACAAATAGTTGAAATTAGTAGATTAGTTATGTCTGATTCTAACTTTTTCTGATCTACTGCGTGTCACTAGTTACTTACCAGTTACACTAGTTAACTCTTCCATCATGGACGCTCCAACCTCTTTTTTGGGCATTATGATAGTTTGGTTTAAAGTGTTATTATTTTATTGATCAATATTATCAGTAGGTATAAGTCTATACTTGACTATCATTGTTAAAGAGGAGTATAGTAAGTAAAGGTTTATGTCCGTTTGGGTGTAAAAATGGCTTTATCTTCATGGGCCATAATACTTTCATTCTGCTTTGGCTAAATCTTTTAAAATAATTATCTAGTTTTAATTATACTTTTATTTATTTTTGCTATCTTAAATATTTTTATCTGAATTATGCTAATTGCACTTCAACATAAATTTACTTTTTTACCTTCTAAAAAAGTTTTTGGACTTTTCCAAGATTTGAGTTTTTCTTTTGCTCATTTTCTTGTTGTTTTGAAATCATTTCGGAGACCTTAAGGCGGCGTATAATTTTAAAAGTTAGTCAGAAGGAGTCGCGAAATAACGACACCATTTGAACTCTTCAGATCTTACCAAGACTTTCTTAGAAAAGTTTTGTCTAACCGAGGTCTGAAACTTTTTACCAGTGTACGTGCGTGTTTGTGTGTTTCCCAAGAGCCTTTTAGTCAGGAAAAGTTTTACCCAAGCCCACGTTATTCCGGGTAATTAATATTGTTAATGAGAATAATGGCGGGAAGCTTTTGGGGGAGGTTTCGTCTTTGTAACAGTTCGCGTTGTATTTAGAAGTCGGCCAAATCCTCCCCCCCCCCCCCTCCAAAGTAACTTTTCTTTGCAGTTCTTCTATAAGAATGGTCCCTCCTTTTAGCCTAAAAATTCAATCATTACTAATTACAAGAGTACACTGAAAATTGTCTTTTTCAAATTAGTTAAATCGGTAAAATTTTAATTATCTTAATAACAGATAAAGATGATTGTTTTGGTAAATTTAATTTTTACTTAAATACATTTTTAATATATATTCTTGGGTAAATAAATGTTATTAATTTTAAACGAGTCTTGTAAATATTTAGGAAGATATTTACTGTATTTGGTAAATATAGATCTTTAGAACTTTAGAAGGATACCACACTGGCTAAGTCAAACTCAAGCCTGTACTTCTCAAGATTAAAATAAAACTTACTACGGAAGCCCGTCGCAGTAAAATGCGATGTTGTCAAATTCTCCAGAACAATAACAATCAAAATATTAACACTCTTAAGTAAAATCTACTTATGTATAAAAAGATAAAATTTTACTCTTTCCTTTTCTTAGATTCTTTACAAGAATTAAAGTGAAAATATTTTATATTTATTATGGACTGTAACAACAGTATTGTGATCGTATGACGAAATTTTTTGTCTCCCAATTCTAAAATTACAAGACAGAAATGCGTTTCAGACATTTGGCAATATTTTTGACTTTGTGTCTGACATTTAACATTTTTACGAACCAACATATCTTAAAAATTAATTTGGCCATTGTTGATCCCATATATTTTTCAACTTTCTACGATCATTTTTTTTCTACATACGTGCACACGTACATTGATTTAAACCTTTAAACAAATTTTATAAGTACATAATAATCTGAAGTTTTAGAAATTAAGATGGTGTGCCGAAAGTAGCTTACAATGGTTTCATATTTATTTCAACCGGCTGCGCTATTTAAATATTGCTAATTTGGGACTTTTCTTCATGTAAAAAAACAAAAAAAACAACGAAGCATGTATGTAGAACGCGAGAAAGCTATGTGCCACACTAATTGGCAGACTATTTTTATTTGGAATTAAAATTACTGTGTGTAAACTTTAAATATACATAATCATATACATATTGTAATAATATCTATGTATACTAATGATTTAATTTTAAATAAATAATCGTTTATTTAAAAAAAAATACTAGATATGGATATTAAGAATATAAGCAGATTTTATTAGTTTATTTTTTTAAATGCTTAACTTCCCATAATACAGTTCCTCATTCTGAAATTGTTTCAAGGATTTTTGCTTCCGAGCTTACGGAAGGTAGCGGAAGCTATGTGATCAGAATGTTTTGGTCACCAATTTTAAAAATTCCAAGACAGAAATCCGTTTCAGACATCAGGGGGTATTCAACCGTCTGTGCTCTTTAAAGTTCGCTAAATTGATACTTAAATACTTGTAAAAAATCAATTAAATTTTTGGCTGATTTAAAATAAAATAATAATGTAAATAAAATAAAAAAAGGGGAAAAATTAAATAAATTGGATAATAATAGGTTTTAATATCATTAAATTTTATGAAATAGGTCGCGAGAAAGCTATATTCCCCACTAATTGACAGAGTATTTCTTTATTTATTTTGAACATTTACATGTATTCTCTGAGACAGCTTATTCATAGCATAAAGTTTCATTACGTTTTTTAATTGAAGGAAATCTACGAAGTTTGTAGTGAAGTAGAACAGTAGAGAAGGTCGCTTCAAGAGATAAGGGTTTAATTAGGGCTGTTAGAATGGAACCTGTTTATACAGGCGAAGAGGGTTTCCTGAGGATAATCAGATTAGTTAGGACAAAGGAAAGCCACAGAAAGGATATGAGGACTCGTGGACTCCCGTCCTACGTTTTACAGGATGGAGAACTAGAGTAGACTTGTCCATATCCTCGTGTAATTAAGTTATTTCGAGATGTGACAGGCCAAAGCAAGATGGTTGCTCCTAGTTAAGGAACCCTTAATCCCATCTGGAGAACAACGCCCTCAGTTGTCTAAGTGGGTTTCCATGTGGTTTCCTTTGAATATTCTCAATTTAGTGACGGTCTAAAGATTCCAACTTTTGAAATTATGTTTAACATTTAATCAAGGGTATAATTGATTAAATGATTACTGTCCTTATTTCTTACATTTATGTGTACTTAATTGTATACTTATATAGTACATTTGGCATTTTTTTACCTTCTCTCTTCACTCCTTTTGCACATTGGTCAATTATTTTTGTATTCATTTAATTCATTGCAACTGGTTATACCTGTTTATAAAATTCATTTTGAACCATGTATTATCTGTTGGCGTTACATATAATTTCCAAACCTAAACTAAATATTTTTCCCAGTTTTAATTTTTCTTTTATTCAATGTTAACCCGCGTATCGATAGGCTTTTAAGAGGAAATTTAAAGTCATGTTATGAAATATGCAGTTCATATTTGGATTCCCTGATACTCCAAGACACTCCAAACTTTTGCAATAATTTTTTAATAAAATTTGAAATTTGAGTTTCTAATGTTTTCTGTGTTGTTTTTATACTTATTTTCCTGAAATATCTAACTATTTTGATTGCATTTGTGTTTCAGATGACGATGATTCTGTGGTGCGGGGTGTCGTGACGGAGGACGGTCTGTTCGACGGCACAGTGACCACGAGAGCAGAAGTATACTACGTGGAGCCTGTGCGACGCTACAGACCAGATGGCGGTCTTCCTTTCCATTCCGTCGTCTACAAGTCCAGCGATGTCCTTCATCCAGACATCCCGGCCTGCGCCTCTCAGATGCTTGCTGAAAAGCAGAAACAGTCGCAAGACGACAACATTGACGAATCTTCAGCGGAAAGTGGGATTCATTGGAGAAGCAAAGACAGAGTACATCATCATCACACGCGAACCGATGACTTCAAGTACAGAAGAAAAGGTAAGCACTGACTCATTTTTTTAAAAACTTATTCTGATTATAAAAAGTACAAATAGTTAAATATTAAGTTTTTTTATTCAGAGATTAGAATATCATCATTAGAATAACTCTACCACTCCGACTCCTACAGTTGCAAGCTAAACATGTGTTAAGTCCTCCGAATCAAACATTAGTTTATGTTTAGACTTTTTTGATGCGGTCCTTTTTAGGGTTTCGAGGTCGTCCTAGAAATGCTTTTGGTAGTTCGTCCGTCCGTCTGTCCGTCGCATCTTCGAGTATATCTCCCGACCTACTGAAGCTGTAGACTTGAAATTTCGTATACAAGTTAAACTTTTTTGCCCAAAAACAGAAAAACTATTGCGGACTTAAACACTTCAAATTTCAGCGATCTGCGATCAATTGCGAATAGATCTCAATATTTTATATTTTTTGTCATTTTCAAGTTGTGTATCATTTCAAAGGTATTGAAATGTAGATTTCAAATATTTATCGCATTTCAAAAAGTGGCAGCCATTTTACCTCCCAAAAAAATAAAAAATGCTATAATGTACCCCCCCCCCCCCCCTGCATTACCCCCATTAGGATAGGTCCTACATAAGGGCAAAAATACATAAATATATATCTCTGTGGTGCAATGAAATTTCGGGGAGTTGATCTATAAAAAGTGAAATTTTTTTTTGTACAATCATTTTTGTCATTTGTAAATTCCAAGTTGGGTATCATTTTAAAGGTATTGAAATTTGGTTCACAAAAATATATCGTGTTTCCAAAATGGTGGCTATTTTACCCCCCAAAAAAGTAAAACAAAACGCAAAAAAAAATGCCCCCACTACCCCATTAGGACAGGAGCTAAAAATAAGGCAAAAAAACAAAAATATGCATATCTGTGGTCCAATGATATTTCCAGGAGTTGATATAAAAAAGTCAAATTTTAAAATTTTAAGGGGCCGAAACTCGAGAGCCCCAAAATTTTTGTCATTTTAAAATTTGAAGTGGGGCATCATTTTAAAGGTATTGAAATTTGGTTTACAAAAAAATATAGTGTTTCTAAAATAGCGAAATAAAGAAATTAGTGCATACTACCGAAGATAGTAATGGATAATATATGTGCACCTTGTTTCTTAAAAGTGAATTTTTATACATATTTTTGTTTAAAAAAATAAAATAAATAATAATAATGTACTTATGAATTCTTATGACCGAAGAAACCCTTTTAGTAAATGGCAAGTGCTTGACGGGATTTTTATATCGCTTTTACATTATAATATGCTTTTATGCAATATATGTCATCTCAGAATTAATATTTTGTTGTTTCTTATTTTGTTTCACCGTAGTGAATATCTCTTAAGATACTTTTTATTTTATGTTACGTCGTCCTTCGAATCTCCTCAATTACGGTTTTAATTAGAAAACTCATATTGTTGCTGATCGTAACTAGTTGATCGCTCTCGATCGATTTTCTATTATGTACTTGAGCTTAAAATGATTAGAAGCAACTTAACCTCATAAAAAGAGAACAAATCCCTCCACCGCATTTATTTTTAGGGTCCGTAGGCAAAACCAAGGACCCTTATATTTTCCTGCGTGTGTCTGTCCGTCCGTCCTCTCGCCTGCTCTCACGGCTACACTTTTCGTCCGATCACTTTGAAATTTGGCATGTATGTGTCTTGTACCTGCCCACATATTTTAAAAATATAGCGACTTGAAAAAATATTTTTCAAAAAAATTAGGGTAAAAAAACTTAAGGGTTAAAATATTTTTATTTTTTTTCGACACCGTGAGGGGTATTATATGAAAGGGTACGTCGAGCTGATTACAAAAATATATAATTCTTTGGTTATAACTTTGATAGGGCTAGCGTAGGCAAGTTTGAAGTGGGTGTGAAATGTGTCCCCCCCCCCCCATCTATCTCGCTTATGTAAAGTAAAAAATCTGAAAAAATTTCTGAACATTCTTCGACTAAAAGTAAAGATACCACTTTTTGGAAATTTCGAAAAAAATATTATTTTATTTTTTATTGACAAAATACGTTTTTTTTATAACTATGTTCTTATTTTTAGCATTTTAAAAAACACCATCAATAGGGTACTACTTAAACCATACAGGGTTGCCTACGGACCCTCGCTGCGTGCTGACTAGCCACACACTTGACCTGTTTATTTATTTTGTTTGATATGAGAATATACCTCAATTTGTTGTACTTTTTTATTGTATTTTGTATTTGAACGATGTATCCAGGGTGTTCCAGCTCAACAGGGACACGGAAGAGGTTTTTTTTAAAGAGAATTTAATGCACTTTCCAACGGTGAAGACAGCATCTTTTTAGCTATATTAGTTTTTGGGTTACAGAGCATTTTATTGCAAAATTTACAAATATATCGAAACTATATATATATATCGATATATCTCGAAAACGAAGGTCGATAGGACATGTGATAATGTAACATTTTTGGTAGCAATTTTGATATAGAATCACACCCTGCTCTGTTTCCCTGTTGAGCTGGAACACCCGGTATAATTAAATTAAATCTATATCTTCTTAAGACCAATTAAATCTAAAAAATAATTCAAATTACTATATTTTTTTATGTTTAGAATTTAATTATCAAAAATTATCGTTCATTATGAATTGAACCATCATAATACTAACTCAAATGTTTATTTCTGTTGTTACAGAACCGTCTAAGAGTGATGAACTATATGACGACTTCACTGAAGACTTCAAGAACCGTTACAGAAGGAGTCGTCCAGACCGGGTCCTGTACCAAGATCAAGAAACCTACGTAGTGCGTAGACACAATCGCTCTTCCATAGTTACCAGGCGACCGATGAAAGCCATAAGTGGCACCGGCTCGGAAGCTGACGAAGAAGAATATCGACTAAAGTCAAGGACGCCGACAGGCTTCGGTGGGGCTGTAGATCCGGCTAAAACCAACTGCATGTTATACTTACAGGCTGATCACTTGTTCTTCCAGAAATACGGCACAGAGGAGGCCTGTATCGAAGTAATGACTCGACACGTTCAAAGAGTCAATGCTATCTATAAAACTACAGGTCAGTGATTTCATAATCAATACATTCCACATGATTACATACACTAACTAAGAAAAACTTCCAGTCTCCATCCTACTAACTATTTTCTCTTTCATAGTTTCCCTTGCTCTTCCAAACCAAGAAAATTATAGGATAAAGTCGATAGTCCATCAAATTTACTTAAGGAAACAATTCTTTAGAGATAAAAAGATGATATACATTGACTGTTTAGATTTATTACATCAGGAAATTCTGAGAGGAAACATTCTTGTGTCTATTGAACTTGAAGATAAAGGAGCATCTCTTATCAACTAATTGAAGCGAAAATACCGTATACTTGCATCTGAAAGAACTCCAAAAATGTTTGAGAGAGGTTAAAAAATATTGACACATTTCTCATGTTATGACAAGTGCATAAATACCTAAATTAAAATTATCAGAGATACATTTTTTTGATCAAGCAGCAACGAACTACAAAAGTAAAAATGGACAACTAACTGAAAATCCTCTTTCGTACAGTAATGGATTATTATCTATTTATTTATACTATTTTTTTAATTCCTCACCTTTAACTCTTATACTTTCAACCGTATACTGTATGTTATTTTTATTGTCCTGTGGTTTAAATTAACTCTGCAGGAGGTATTAGTTAAAGATGGCGGAAACAAGTCAGTTGTAGTAGAAGAGATAAGGGTCGTAGCATTCTGTTTCCATTTTACCCTCTGTCTAATTTCTAAGCGTTTCCTCACGGGAAATACAAAGAGCCCTCTGTAACCACAGTTGGCCGTATATTGTCTTTTACATTTGACTGCATGTTATGCAATTGAAGATACACATCATATGGAATAGGATATGTAGGAGATAAGTTGCTATAACAGTGTGTTAAACATGATATGATGTGAAGAGTAAGGGTGCTATAATATATCATCTATCCAATTTTAGTTTCTCACCCTCATATGCTTTTTCCCCTGCCTATCCATTACACCAGTCTGTTATTGTCTCAAATAAAATGGTCGATAATATGGAATACCCTTCTTATAGTGAAAACAAATTTTATTTTATTATAGTTTTTGTCAAACATTTATTATTAATATTTATTTATTTTTCCCCTCTAAGGATTTTATTAATCACTTTTGTTTTTCGACTACCCGATGTGTCGGGTTATCTCCTAGGTCGGAGGGCTCTTTTGTCTTGCGCTTCTCTTTGTGTCAGTGTGTGCACTCCCATATACTATAAGCCCTTGAGGTAGTGACAAAACTGTCTGTGAGCAAAAAGACTCCTGTGTGCGCCTGGCCTTAAGGAAACGGTCTTTCGGCGTAAAATGATACCTATTTATTTATCAAGGCATTTATCAGGCATTATCGTGTCTTACGTGGGACTCCAGCATAATATAAACTCATCTCATCTTATTTATTTATTATTGTAACTCTAGTTCTTCCATAATAGTCACTAATAGTAGACTTAAAATGGCCGAAAGCTGCTTTGATAAAAATAAAAATATTATTTTTCGTTGAAAGACAGTTTCTTTAAATACACTAGCATTAAGAGATTTCCATTGATGTTCTAATTCCTGGAATTAAAATCATTTGTTTTATGATTATTATAAAACCTAACAGATCATCAGCTGTGCCAAAGTAGTGGCATTGATACGCTTTAAATCTCCTGATATATTTAAATTTTAAATGTTTTATAAGTTTCAAGACTGTTGCTTGCATAGTTATTTTCTTATTTAAATTGTTTTTTACCCACTTTCTCAGTATTATTGAATCGGTACTTAAGGATTATTTGATTACATAGCTTCAGAAACTTTTTTTTTCACAGTTACATCTATTCCACCATGAATAAATTAACTATTCAGAGCCTTAAATCAATCCTAATTCAAGCCTAAAACTCATCTATGCAGGGAAATGTAATTGATCAAAAACTCTTAATATATTATTTCACGTGGAAACGTTGTATAGATATTTTGCCACTGTTGTTAATATCTTGGAAAATCGATTAAATCGCGATAATTTAATTATTGTAGGGCAAGTTTAGTTGGAGGAGGTTGTTTAAAGTTTAGGTTGAAGGCTTTGTTGGTTTCGTGCAAGCTCTCTCGGCCGCCGTTAAGTTTCTCACAGAACTGTTCTGTACCTAATATCATTTACAGACAAGGCACACCTGAGTAATACATTAGAGGCTTCTATCTCAACCTCTTGGTATTTTAGATCTAAAGTTTAAACAGTTTCCTCAATCGCTTCTTGTTTCTTATCAACATGCTATTGTGTTCTTTATGACTCTAAAAACGCTTGTTTTAAGTTTCCTTTCGTAATATAGGAGGTACTAAAAAAAAATATAAGAATATAAAGGAAAAACTATTTTCACAAAACTGTACGGCACTACACTAAGAATAAATAATTCGTTTTAAATTGGAAATATTTTTATGTTCGCTTCGTAAATCTGACTGATTCAAACTGACATTTTTATTTTAAAAATAAATAAAAACCAGGGGTATCCAACTCCAGTATTCTAGAGGTGTAAGACCACTAGCGCTGGTCGGGCTCATGGTGGTTAAAATTCTAAACTACTTATGATCTTTTGACATTCCTCGAATTCTAAAATATAAACAAATACTGGTTGTCAGATATTTGTACTATTTTATAAATAAACATAAGAAAAAGCCAGCCTCGGTGGCTGTATGAGATGCGCGATTGCTCCGAATGCGAAAGTTCCCGGGTTCGAAGCTAGTAAACTGACAAATTAATTTATTCCTTTGAATTAAGAAGCTCAAAATCTTTTGAATGGTGTAAAAGATTTAGTTACAATATTAACCGCCAAATTCTCGAGCAGCGCTAGCAGTCTAACACAGGTAGATAAAGAGGGGAGTTGGAAATCTTTCCGTTTAAGGATTCTATGATCGCTGATAAAAACAATAAAATGCAGGGTTGCTGCAACTGACAAAACCTTTCATTTAAATACAATTAATGATTTGTTTCAGACTTCCTGTAAAATCTTAATTCTTCAAAAACTTAATATTGCTTTTACTACAACACTGAATAATCTACTACTTTTTTTTTAGTTAAATAATTTCGAAATTTAAAGGATAATACTAAATCAAGTGCTTTATTCTTAAAGAAATTGCAATTGCATAATTATAATCCCAAATTATTTTTACGACATAGTGTACCAGCATAGTTTTTTTAGCAATAAAACTCTTTAGTGTCATCCTTTTTATGATAATTTTTTTCAAAATTTTACCCACATTTGGTCAGTGGTATAAATAGTTCCCCCGCCACCCAAAAAAAATTAGAAAACTATAATAGTTATTTGTGCAATCAGTGCGCAATGTGGCACTTTGCTGCATTTGCTGTACTCAAGAAAAATATTTACGCACGAGCCGCAGGCCGAAAGTTCTCGAGTGCAGCAAAGGCACTTTAAAAATTCGTCAGTTCTGACGGTAATTCTATGATGAATACACGATTCTTTTTTCAAGCAATTCCAATTCTACTGTTTTCTAAGTAAATTATTATATGCGACGAATTTTTTTCTTTTTTATAAAATTATTGAAGAGCATCTTAAATTCGATTAATTTTTTTTTACCACAGATTCTCAAAATTGGGGTGCTTCTTAAATTCGATGGCCTCTTATATTCGATGCAATGCGGTATATATATATATATATATATATATATATATATATATATATATATATATATATATATATATATATATATAAATATATATATATATATATATATATGTGTGTGTGTGTGTGTGTGTGTGTGTGTGTTTTTATATTATATGTATTGTATATAGCGTCTTATTATGAACTAGGTGCCGGATTCCTTTGTTACGCCACTGCATTTGGTTAAAGATTTTTCTTCCTAATGTAATAGTACATTACGCGTCGAGTGCGGAAAGTAGCATTTTGCATGCGAGTGTGGAGTTCGCACCCGAGCGACAGCGAGGGTAGTAAAACCACACGAGCAATGCAAAATGCCGTTTTCGCACGAGTTGCGTACCGTACTTTATCTACGATTGTTAGATTTAAATAATAAATACGGAAAAAAATAAACTTGCTGTATGTAAGTTCGTATCTCTTTTCTTGATAAAGATGGCAATAATCTTGAGTTGTATTTTTTGCCGAATTAATTACTTCTGGAGGAGTATTATTGTCTACATTTTCGTCAAAGCCACTTGATTCATTCATTGTTTTTCACTAAAAACTCGATATAAACAGTTACTTTAATAAAAGATTAGCAAATTAGTTTTGTTAAATGTGAACAAACTCGCTAATTGTGCGTAAAGCTGAAGAATTCCTCTTCTTTACCGCGCTAGCGTGGTAAAGAAGAGGAATTGTTCAGAACTATGAGACGCGCATGCGCAATGAATACAAGTACGTAAATAATCACTTTCTACGCATCTAAACAGAGATATAATGTTTATATTTCGTATCAATCGTAGATAAAAGACATTTTCCTAAAGGAAAAAGTTATTCATAACAGCAAAATGAAGTAGTTAAAATACAATTTATCATTTTATTTCGTCTTTCATTCTTCATACTAAATATTCGTAGAAGAAATTTAAGGTTATTGATTCAAGTGGGGGAAAAATAGAATTGACTAAAGGGTGTTGAACCTAACAATGTGGTAACAACATTTTTTTAGTTCATATGAATTCCTTTTGATATTTTTTATTTTTCCACTCTTATTTTCTATAAATTGAACTCTATTATATAGTTAGTGTAAAAATATTATATGATATATGTATTTTGCTTCTTGTTGCAGATTTTAATCTAGATGGTAAATCAGATAACATTACTTTCATGATAAAGAGGATTAAAGTTCACACACAGGATTCACTGAACGATCCTTCTTATCGCTTCCCAGGAAATTATGGTGTGGAAAAATTTCTCGAGCTCTTCTCCGGTATGTGTTCTATATATTTGTGTTCTATCTTATATTGGGTATTTTTAAGATTCCAGCTTTTTTTAAAAAAAAAACATTTTGCTATGCAAGAAAATGTTACACCTAACAGTTCAATTTTTTTACATATTGGAACGAAATTTAATATGTGTATTGCATCATAGGTTTTTTAGTAAATATTTATTCTCTGAAGTATTTTTAGATTTCCGGTCATATCATATTAATTTTCAATGTAAGCATTTGTTCGTGAAGTGGTTTAATAAGGTAAAGCGTCCAAGTCATGCTTATCCACGTGAAAATGAAGGATTAATCAAAACATTACTTTCTTCCAGCTTTTCCCTTTTAGATTTTTTTCGGTAACCTTCTTTTTAAGCCTTTCAATAAGCTTACTTTTTTTAGAGTAAGGGAAGTATCTTGGGCTGAAGTTAAAACGAAAGACCAGTATTAAAATGTTCTTTCGGCCTTTCTCATTAAGGGTACATTGTAAAAGTTAACTTTTTACCAATAACCTCTTTCTTAAAGAAGAGTACAAGAAAAAATAATGCTTTCTTTTTTATGGAATTTTATGATCTTTGAACCTTTATACTTTAAAAGAGTTATTTTTCGTTTTAATAAACTCTTACTAAGATGCCGATGAAACCCTGTACGAAAAGGAAATAGAACCAGGTGCATTTGATGTATTATAGGAGAAGGGGGGGGAATAATTTCGTGCAAGTAAGGAACGGGGAAGGGCAATCCAGGATATCTCCTGCATTTCAAGAAGCCTCTTTTGGAATATAGATGGCAGGAGTTAAAAGTGAGAGGACATATATATGTTTATATATATATATATATATATATATATATATATATATATATATATATATATATATATATATATATATATATATATAACAATGGTGCCATCTGCAGCGGCCCACCCCATCGTTTATTATTCTCCCTCCACTTTTTCTACCCTCTAGTATTCTTCGAATGGTCATATCCCAAGGATATCTCTGGGCTGTTTGGATCTTCATCCCCTACTATTTCACTATCCTTTCTTACTCCCTCCAGAACTTCACCGCTATAAAAAGATACATAAAAAGAAAGTCTGTGCCCCTTGAAGATTCACGAATGTTCATATTTTATTACTTGCCTTCGTTAATAGTGAATATATTGCGGCGAAGAAAGAAGTTATGTTAATATGTAGGTTAAGACTTTATGGAATTGTTATGTAGGGAAAAATAACAAAAATAAAGAACAAAAATGGTTATAAAAAGAGGAAGTAACTTACAGAGCACGAAATCACGAAGATGACAGAAAAACTAACAAGATTTTTTTACTTTAAATGTGTGGCATTTCTTTTTTTTTTTTTACTCTTCCTCACCTATGGTAAGGAAAAGTATTGTTTTCACCCAAAACATTTTTTCGAGATTTCAACTAAATTATCCGTTTTGGTTCTTTTGACCTCCTGAGTGGTTATTAGCATGACGTCTGTATGTGTGTTATCATCGTAGCGTCCAGGGTATTTAACCTAGAGAGTCGTATTATATGAGCCTTTGCTCTAGCCTTAAATCTCTCTCTTTAAAAACACTGGGTTCGTTATTGGATCGCTAGAAAAATTCGCTTTTATTAAATATCTGTTTGAAGTCCAACATTTGGTGAGAATGTTCCCATTACTTTCCTAGTGGTTCCTTACGTAACAGTTCGACTCTAGACCTAGAGCACTGTGATTAGAACAAACAAAACGCAATATAACACACTGTGTATATCAAGGAAAGCACTGCTGTATTTTGATCTCTCCACAGGAAAACTGGTTATTTGATTTAATTACATATTTTAGTTTAATTATTATTAATTAAACAAATTTTAATTAATATTATCTATTAGAACATTATTGAATTTGTATTTTCCGACATTGAAATCAATTCTTTAAGATCGTGTAAAACCAAATAAACACAAGTTTCTTATTGCTTGTTATTTTAATGATACTTTTATCTTGAAAGTCACATATTGTCTATATGTTGAAATGTGAAATCTAGACTTTTTCTAAGAGAGAGAGACAGCAGTTGGTTGTGAAAAAAGAATTACTTGTTTTCTCTTATTTTTCATTTTTCGGACTCTGTGAAAAGAATTATATTTTCTGTTGTCGGATTGTTGTAGGGCTGACACTTTTGTCGAGATTGCAATGGGTTGAGAACGTGTTTACAACGCGCCAAAACCAGATTTCTCTTGGTTTTCCTCACAGTTGCTTCACTTACGTGCCTGTCCTATTTTCCTTTTAATATCAAACATTTTTCCCCACCCACCTTCCAGCAAACGAATGATTTTATCCTTATAGTTATTTAGTGTTTTTAACACCATTTACTGTCATTAAACAATTTATGTACATCCATAATTCTTTGCAAATCCCTATTATATATTACTGCATATTACTGTAATTACCACATTCTCTTACTTATATTATTAAAGTATATATGACATAAAAACAGGAAGTAGTAGTAGTATACCTGCATTAAAATTTTATTACTGAAATATTGGAAAAAAAAATAAGTTAATAGCTTTATTGTTGGTGATTTTTTTTTTTTTTATCCTACACCCTGCCGGTTTGCAGCCGATTCAGCTATACGGCGACGAGCAGTCCAATATAATTTAGCTTTATATGAATATTCTGATTCATCAGTCTTCTTCACTATATCTGCCAAGGAAGTACATGTTGTTAGGTGTTCGCCATCCATTTCACCAACTCCACATAATGTTCAAAGGGCAGTATCTTTAATTCCTATCCGATGTAAATGTTTCATTAGATAGTCATGCCCGGTAAGTATTCTGAAGCATGCCACAGCCGGATTTCTTAGGAGATTCATTGGGATGCGGTTTTTCTTGTCTACGAGCGCTTCCCATTTTCTACCTGCAGCAATTCTATTTTCCTCCAAACTTGTGTGCTGTTTTACGGCTTGGGCTATTGTTCTCTTTGCAGTGGCATAAGTCAGCGGATGTTCAATTTGTTGCATTTGGGATCCATTGCGAGATAGCTGGTCTGCCTCTTCATTTCCGTAAATATCACAGTGCCCTGGGATCCACTGGAGAATCACCTTGCGTCCTTGATTTAATAAAAGGTCTATAGCAACTTTACTCTCCATTACGATATTGTCTTGGTTGGCTTCAGTGCTAGTAAGGGCGGTGATGGCTGCTTGAGAATCCACCAAGATGACGATCTGGTCCAGATCTCGTGTAAGGCACTCGTCTATTGCCAACTTGATTGCCTGTACTTCCCCATCAAAGTTTGTGGCAGTTATCCCAACCGGTGCTTCTATTTGAAAAAAGGGAGAGTAGACTCCAGCTCTTGCGTTTTTAGTGGCATTTTGGGCAGATCCATCTGTGTATATATGATACCATTGAGGTGACGGGCGACGGGTAGCGTGAGTAGATGGTTTCTAATGCAAGCGCCTTTAGCTCGTACACCGGTGCATCCTTTTTTTTTATCGGTCTTACTAGATCTAGCTTCCCTTCTGCTAGGAGCAGGGAGAGGCCAAGGTGTTTCTGCTGAAATATTTCTCTAGGCTTAAGTGAAAGAGAGTATTTGTTTCTGATGATTTATTATTGGTGATAACAAATACAATTATAAAACACACATTTAACAATACAAAATAATAAAATGCAAACAATTAACTTATTTATTTTAATAAAAATAAACTCACTCAATGCGAGCATTAATGTAATTAATATGATTATTTTTTTACTTTTCCTCACTACTAAGAAAAGTATTGTTTTCACCAAATTTTTTTTTTTCGAGATTTCAACGAAATTATCCGTTTTAGGTGTTTTTAAGACCTCCTAAGTTGTTTTCAGCATAACGTATGTATGTGTTTGTGTATGTGTGTATGTATGTTATCATCGTAGCGCCCAAGGTATTTAACCTAGAGAGTTGAAACTTGGCAGAAAAATCAGTCCTAACCTGTAGTTGTGCCGCCCGGAAAATCAACTTTTTCCGCCATCTTGAACCCAGTTTGCTAAGTCAGCAAAAATTTAAAACAATCGTAATAAATCAAAAATGGTCCTGATCGAGTTGAAATTTGGCTCGAATGTACCTCTCTGTATGACAAACAAGCCCACTAAATTTCATTTTGATTTTGGCCGCCATTTTGAAGTTATAAATTTTTTAATTTTTAAACTTTGACGGTTAATAATACTGAAAGTATAAATAGGTTTTGGACATATAGCATATCGTTGGAACCGGAAAAAATTAAGGAACAAATATAAAAAAAACCGATGAAATTCCATTTATTAGTTTAAAAGTTATAAGCGCATATAATTATTTATTAGTGCAATAATTTTGATGACGTCAAAAGTTTGTTTAAATCTGTAAAAATACCGCCAAACTTCAAATAACTAAATAAAATATAGGTATTAAAAATAAGGTTTTTTTTGAAGAATGATAATAAATCAGTTAGTTCAGAACAGTCACCCATCCAAGTACTGACCACGTCCAATGCTGCTTCCTCCTACTGCGAAGCAGCAGGAGAGGCCACATTAGTGGCCTCTGAAGTGAGGAAAAGTTCCGAGGTACCCCATCCCATACCCGTTTTTTTTTTTTTTTTTACGAAATTTCAAATATTTTTGGCACTTTAGATGCGGAACTATCCATCAACTAAAACAATTCATTTATAAAATAAGACATGATTAAAAAAAAAATTAAACGTAAAAGTATATGTACACGTGTATTTAATCATATTCAAAGCACCTGTAAGGCACCACTAAGGCCATTATAAGTGCCTAACAAACATTATTTATAACTATAATCAAATGTCAAAAAGGAAACAGAGGCAATAAAACGTATTTTATTGATTCATTCCGTTTTTTTTATTTTTCTGGGCTATTGTTTTCCTACTTGTTTTTTCCTTTTGCTTCCGAGCAAAAGGAACCGAAGCTAACGGAAGCTATGTGATAGTTCTGAAGAACGAAAAATTATTAGGTCTCCGATTTCAAAAATTCCAAGACAGAAATCCGTTTCAGACATCAGGGAACATTTTTGGTTCCGTGTCTGTCTATCGGTCTGTCTGTCGGTCTGTCGCTTAATTTTTGCGAACCAACATATCTTAACAACTACACATTCGATTTTAATGAAATTTGTCTGGTAGGTCATAATTAGCTCATTGTTCCAATATAAGTTTCAACCGCACTCATTTGTTCTTCCACATGCGCACAAACATACATTTGTTTACACCTATAGCTTCGAAAGTACTTTGTTTGATACTTTTATAGGTTATCGAAAGTAACCCGCAGATAGCCACAGCTTAATTTGATCTGTCTGCGCTCTTAAACTTTTGCTAAATTGATACTTTAAGTCATGTAAAAAATCAAAACAATTTTGACTGATTAAAAAACGGGGAAAACAATTAAACAAATTAAACAGCAATTGTCTGTAAAAACAATATCAATGAAGTACGTGATAGGATGCGAGGAAGCTATGTGCCACACCAATTGGCAGTCTATGTTGTAAACCTTTTTGTTTTATTGTCTAGGTTTTCCTTTTTGAATTAGTTTTGATTACTGTGTGATTAGGCACTGATGACGGCCCTAGAGTGGCTGAAAGCTGCTTTGAAAATTATTAAATATATTTTTACGTGGAAAGACTATTCTTTCAACCTTCCTATTGAAATGGATATACATGTCAGTAAGGTCCCAAATCGATGTGGAATCAGAAATAAAATTTAGCCCCTATTTAAGGAGGTTTGACCCCAAGTTAAATTAAACAATTATATAGTAAAGTCAATGAAAACCGTGTGTGAGAAAAACTTTCTCAGTGTCACTGGCCGATTTTTTTTTTTTTTTTTTTTTTTTTAAATTCAATTATTATTTACAAAAAAAGGACTCCCGAGTTAGCCCTTATGTTAAAGTTTTAGGTAAGGTCTATTTTGCTTTGCTCTTATTTTTTGCCTGAAGCTTGAAAACAAGCTTTTTATTTTCTTAAACTAACTTTAAAAACTGCTTAGTAAGTCCTAACTCGTGGAACGTGATGGAGAGTAAGCACGTTTTTTACTTCTCTCTAGAGAGTAAATTTTCTTACCCATCTGAAATCCTTAATTAAATTTTTTACTTTTTTTTATTTTGATGATAATGTGTTCATGATAATGATGGACTATTCATTTTTTTTAAAAATATCCTAACTTATACATGTAATTATGTGGATCAATTAATATATATTTATGTCTTAATGTTATGATCAAATGAAACCACTCTCTAAAACTGATAATTCATTATAAGAACAGCAGTTGTTTTACATGCATATTACTTAAAACAGATACTATTGTAGAGTATGTCTGCTGACAGAAGAACACGCTCTCTTAAAAGCACTAAGATAAATCAATAAATGAATGAAGTGTCGGATTTTTTCTATCTAATAATGACCTAATTCTTCTGCTTTTAACGTTTAATTTTATTATTTTTACATTAAAAACAAGTTTCATGGTAAAACAACATTTATTACCCTTAATTTACTTTAAACTTAAAATTCTAAAGTTAATAAGGTTTTATGCATGAGAAAAGTATTTATTTATAATAATAAAATATAATTCTTAATAATCCGTTTTTTTAGAATAATATAAAAGTATAAGAATGTGCTTTTGTATTTTTTTTAATTAATTTGTTTTCGACAATAATAAGCATTTTTTTTCTTCCGTCATTATATTCCAATTACCCCTGCTTTGCTCTTCCTTCATCTCTTAGAGTTTTTCCCCAATATTGCTTAATTTTAATTAAAAAGGGATTATTGAACACTATATATATATATATATAATATATATATATATATATATATATATATATATATATATATATATATATATATATATATATATATATATATATATATATATATATATATTCGAGAAGAATAGGATTATTGTACCAGAAGAAATAACATCTTTTCTAATTCATCTTCTTTTTTACTTAAATATTTGTTTAATGGAATAATTGTATTTCTAGAAGCATCGCTGAAAAATATATATATTGTTGGTTTTAAGTTATTATACAAACAAATATAAATCCATCGTGTTGATTGAAATAAGATGTAAGAAAGATTCGTTTCATATACGAGGCGTGTCCTAAAATTAAGGTCCCAAGCGCCTAGCGGCCAAGGGAATTTTTTTCCGCAGATAGCTGCACTGCTACATAAGTAGTTTGGCTCTTCCCCTTCCCCTGGCTACCCTAGTTGACCAGATCGGACTATCGGAGTTATCGGACCCTTAGTTGGCATGTGACGCGCAATAGAGATGGCACCTTCCTTCCTGTCTACACTCAGTGTGAACTCCGCTTAATTATTCGTTTTTTTTAATTTGAGGGGCGAAACCCCCATTTCTATTCATAAAAAAATAAAGGAGACTTATAGAACGAACTGTGTGTCTGCAAAATTGTGAGGAAGTGGTGTAGTGAATTTTCTGAAGGTTGGACGGAAGTTCATGACGAATCAAGAAGTGGGAGGCCTTCCCTTGCTGACGAGGCGAAGGACAAAGTCGAAAATGCAATTCGTGAAGATCAAAAAATTGACTGTTCGAGAACTTCCACTTGTTCTAGAGCCTGAAGAATATTTTGGAGGGAGAAGGATGGCTACAGACGAGGGAGTAAAAATATGGAGACCTTATTTTTGGGACACGCCTAGTAATTAAATATTCTTCAAGAAACTAAACACTGAGTTTTACTTCTGCATTTAATTTTACTTTATTGGACTAAATATAATTTTAAAATTATACATTAGGTTTCTGTGGCCTGAGTCTTAAGGCCTCGGGTATGATACGAGCGGTGAACGTTGGGCGGCAGAGCGGTGCCGCTTATTTCTATGTTTACATTGAGTACAATGGAAGAAGAGGTCGGCCATGTTGCCCTTATCGCTGACCCTAGACATTAATTTTCGCTCATTGCCCAAAGTTTAGCTAGTTCTCTGGTTGACGCCATGATAGGAACTAGTGGAAAATACTGCCCAGCGTAATATTACTTTCTCATATTTTGATGGCACGAAAATTCGATTTTGATGGATTTACACGTTTTGAGGTCCCCTGAGTCCAAAAAAGTAGTTTTTAAAAAAATTCTGTCTTTGCAGAAGCCTGGAGCCTAAACTACTGGGCTGAGTTTGAGGAAATCTGGTATAAAAATCATACCCCGATGTGAAATCGAGAAATGAATTTTAGAGCTCCAAATTTGGAGGCGCAACCGTAAAAAACAAAAATACTTCCCGAAAACGGTTCTGACGATTTTGATTGAAAAATTCTAAAATGTAGTCAATTTAAATACGAATCTACCGATATAAGCCGTTTTCCCGGGGAAAATCTAGTTCCTAAAAAATATCTTTAAACAAAGACGGAGAGAGGCCGGGTTTGATTCCCCGAAGTTATTTTTTAGATAAATTTTGATGAAATGTTCAATAATAATTAAATGTACCTACGAAAACACGAACTAATAAACAGAACTGGGCTAAGTAATTATGAAACTTGTATAGGAGGAAGTTTGTCTGAGTTGTCGCGGACCGATTTTATTAAGTGCAGCGCTGCTCACTTCTCCGCTCTACTGCTTTTCCGCTCTGCCGCTCACCGCTCATATCTTTACTCACGCTAGATCATCAGAATAAGGCCCCTTTCACACTGAAAGAATCTTTATAAATTTAAATCAATGAAAATTTGATTAATCAAGATTCGGCGTAGGGTTTTCTATTAAAATGTAAACAAACTCTGTTTTTCCCTTCACACCGGCAGAATCAATTTCAAACCTCCCTGATAAAAAAATACGGACTGACATTTTTTTCCTTTCTCATATACATTTTAAATAAACATGAAGTATTATGGACATAAAATTGTTAATTTTTATAAAAGAAAAGAAAAATAATGCGATTTATCACGCTTTTTATTATTCTAATAATTTTTACTGTCTCAAACACGTAGCATATAAAGAGAAAGTATTGTGATGGAGTTAAATATTTTGATGGATTTACACGTTTTGAGGTTGCCTGAGTCCAAAAAAGAATTTTTTTTAAAGAATATCGTTCTGTCGTCTGTGCAGATGGAGCTTAAACTACTGGGTCGATCTTAATAAAATTTGGCATACAGGTTGAGAAAAAACATACCCCGAGGCGAAATAGAAAATAAATTATACCTCCCAATTTGGGGGCGTAGCCCCCCAAAAACTCTGAGTAAACGTGAAAAAAAAATTATTTCATGAAAATGGTTAAGATAGTTTTGATTAAAAAATGCTAAAATGTATTCTATTTAAATTCGAATGTTACTAAATATATAGGTCGTTTTTCCGAAAAAAATCTATGATGTCCAGATCAAATTACTATACTAATTTAATTATAGATATTTTAATTATTGCAGAGGGTGGGAAGTCGGGGTCGATTTCCTGTCTGGGAGAAATAACTTTTATGTTAAATTGTGATAAAAAGTTCAATAATAATTAATTAACCACGTAACCCCGCAAAATGAAAAAAAAATAAATAAGGAATCTTTATAAATCTCAATCAAGGCGAATCATATTCGTGATCGTCGTGCCATCACACCAGCTGATTTAATCTGAGTCAATCCGAATTAACCCATCTCTTTCTTACTATAATTGTTTTTCTTCTCTCAGTTGCTTGAATTGGGAACAAGCATGAGGTTTTAATTAACGCAATATTTTTTCGAAGGCAAAGAAGAAAACAAGAAAATGAAGGATTATTAAATAACATGTGATTTGATTGATTCGTATTTATCTCAAAGACTAAATTAATAATTAATTTGTTGTTAATAAGTTCAATTTAAGAGATATGTATATATTTATATATATTACTAATGCACTGAAGTCTACCATTTTTATACTTTTACCCCCATATATAGGGCAAAATATTGGAGGCAGAAAAAAATGTATTAAGTAAAATATTCTTATTTTCAGCGTGAAGGGGTTTTCTATAATAAATACGCATCTGATTCTCCTTGATTTAGATTTATGAAGATTGTTTCAGTGTGAAAGGGACCTAAGGATTACTTATTGTGCCGACAGGTATTCGTGTGTTATGTCCTAATGATCTTTTTAGGGTCCGTAGGCAAAAACAAGGAACTTATACAATCTTCTGCTTGCGTTTACCTGTCTATAGTAGTTGTTAGTAAGGTCCTACTACTAGAAATAGAAACTATAGAACGAAGTACTGGTTCAAACCTTAAGATTTAGCCTTATTTACCCCCTCCTTCTTATAAGGCTTATTTAGGCCCTTCTTACTGTCCCCGAAGTGTAGAGAGTTCTAGCCACTTCACACATCGTAAGTCCGTATAATATACCGCCGAAACTAGAGTGGTGTGTTTATTAGTGAGCCATATATAAATCAGAGCAGTACGGCATAAAATCGAATCCCACGACTGCATGCTGCCCTTGATTCATTGATGGCTGAGCAAACGCGTGGCAAGTAATTTAATCAACATATTTTACAGCAACTTTGAGTTCTTATTAGTATTACATAGTACTAGAGACTACTTTTTGGTGACGAAAAGGATGGGTGATTAAATAGTGATTTTACCCAGATACTAAACAGTCAAAATAATTATGTCACGCTGGCTCCCTCCAAAAGTACCTCGTACAAAAATTTGAAACTTTGCAGTTATGTTATGTGTAATAAAGTAATATTCCAACCATAGGAAAATGATAGGGAAGCGGGAAGCCCCAAAAAATCATATTTCAAAAGCTAAGGGTTAAAAATCTTTTTTAACGGAAATGAATCGTGTAAGGTTTTTAAATGAAAGAGGAAGACGCCTTGAGTCCAAATATATATTTGGTTTCATTTTTGTACCAATTCATCTTTGCTCCATGGGTCCTTGAAAATTGTGTTTTTCGAGTCTCCCCCTCCATTTTTTAACAAATCAACGAATAAAGTCTCTAAAAAAAGTCATAGTTATTTTTGTCAAAAAACAAAACGGGTTTAACATCGCATATGTTGTGAGACCCCAAGTCATAAAAAAATTATTATTTTAGGAACAGATTGGGTAAGACATTTCGGCGTGGTTTCATTACGTTTTAAGATGCACCATGCCTCTCACTCTTTAGACATGACTGGTCTTATTGAAAATGTTACTAACGCTAAAGCAAGACGAGTAAATCTTCACTAGTACAATAATTGTGCAGTCACAATGAAAATTACTGTTCATAATCTAAATATGGGGGGGGGGGGGGGCTTGCTTTGTTTGCTCGGAGCGACAAATGTCCTAGCCGGCGCTTTAGTAAACGATTATACAAAATACAACTTTGAGTTCTTATTAGTATTACCTAGTACTAGAGACAACATTTTGGTGACGAAAAGGATGGGTGATTAAATAGTTATTTTACCCAGACACTAAACAGTCAAAATAATTATGTTTTAGATTTCTTGCTTTCATTATTACAACCATATTTGCTCTTTTTCATGTTATTACCCTCTTTTTATTTTCATTATAATATTTTGTTTCTTCCAAGCTTTTTGTAAAGAAATATCTCTCTTTTTGCCTAACCAGGCAAATTTATCTTTAGGTTATTGCTTTTTAAAATTAAGTATGTACCTTAAAGATATCTCATTTCTCAAGATGATTTTCTTTATTTTTTAATAAGAATGTTTGCTTATCTTTTTTTCACTTCCTTATTTTAGTCTAAAATTAAATGTTTTCTTTCTTTTTGAACTTTCAATTAACCTGAGAAATATTTGTATATAATATATATATATATATATATATATATTTGTTATTTGTTATTTGAAGTATTAATTGTTATTCTTATATAATTACTATTATATTTTACTCTTCTTTATTATAACTATGGACAGTGTAATAAAGCAGTGCAAACGAGACCTCAGAACATAAACATTGGTTATTGGGGAGTGGAGGTGGTATCACAATGATGATGTCGCAATGATTAGAGACTCAGATGAAAAGATGCTTAAAAATGTAAAAGTTCATACTTTTAAATTTTATATTGGTTAATGGAGACCATTTAACTTAAAGTTTTGGGAAACCACACACAGAGGCGTGATAAATGTTTCTAAATCCAAGAGCATGGTTATACCAAGAGAAAGAGTCGAACAGGTATTGACTTGAGGAAATGAGATGGTAGAGCAAGTGCTACTTTCAAAAACCTAGAACTAGGTGCATCTGGCCATATGGAAAAATCAAAGAAAAGTCAATGCTAGAAGGATAATTGGAGCTGCCAGTAGATTGTAAAAATCAATGAACAGAAAATTCCTTAGTAAACAAGAGGTTTCAAAGGAAACAAAAATTGCAGTTTAGATTCCTACCATAGCGTATAGCAGCGAGTCATGGGCACTCAATCATAAGTGGTCTAGCCGTCCTTAAGCTACAGAAATGAGATCTCTCAGGAAATTAGCTGGGAAACAAGGCGAGACTTATTCAAGACATCAGCTACCAGGCTAGGAATTGGTGTTAGACCTTTGGAATAAATAATTCAAAATAGGTGGTACGTACTTTTACAAAAAATGGATGACAGAAGAATCCCAAAGAGAGTTTGAATCTACGAGGCAAGATGTGAAGGCAGAAGCCCTCGAGGAAGGAGATTCACATGGATTGAAAAAATAAAAAGTGTGTTCTGGGAGCGACTTATCACTGAGGACCAAGTTAAGCGTCTCAACCATAGACTTGTCATCCCTCTGTCGAGGGATGTAGAAGAGGGCTCAACTAATTAAATATTATTACTATTTGTTTAATTGGTTTACTTAGTTATACTGCTACAGCACTGTGTGCTTATAGCTAGCTGTCAGTATTTATTACAGACCTGCCTTTGTATGTTATCTATTCAATATAATCTGCTGTTCGGTGTTACAAGCTCAAATAAAGGATCATATACTATGTACTAGACTAATTGAGTACAATTTATGTTATAGTCCAGGAGATAGCGTGCAAAATAGTGTCTGACTAACATCAAGCTAGAATTTTGTATACAAGTCAATCTTTTAGCGCCTTTTAAGAATATGTGGTCGGCTACGTTCGTCTGTGGGACATACCTCGGCAATAAGCATTTGAAAAAAACAAAATGGTGGAGAGCGGCCATGTCCCGCCTATCATGGTGGACAGTATGATTTTCATGATCCTGAGTACAGAATTAGTTAGTAGACCAAAAATCAAGTTGATGTTACTTTGTCCCTTGACAGGTTAGTTATTCAAATATTACTAAAAATAAACGTGGTCATCGGTCAAGGGACAAACTAACTTGATTTTCGGTCTACTAACTAATTCTGTACTCAGGATCATGAAAATCACATTGTCCACCATGATTGGCGGGACATGGTCGCTCTCCATAGGTTTGTTTTTTTCAAATGCCTATTGCCAAGCTATGTCCCGCAGACGAACTTAGCCGACCACATATTCTTAAAAGGTGCTAAAAGATTGACTCATATACAAAATTCTAGCTTGATGTTAGTCAGACAATTTTTTTGCACGCTATCTCCTGGACTATTATACTAATATTACATACAACGTTAAGGTAGATTTACTTTTGATATTTAAATCAGAATATTGTTATATTTAGTTATTGAAAAGGAAAAAGGTTTTTCTTTTTTTTGTCCCTTTACCTTAACTTAACTTAATATTGATATTATATAGACTTAACCACAACCACACAATATAGAAAAAGGTTTTAATATATTTACTATGTTTGTTTTCAAATATCGGCAATAGAATACACTTACGTTTATTGAGGTAGAAAAGGAAGGAATTCCGCTCTTGAGCCCTTTATTCCATTTTTAAATATAATTTTTATATTTGGTTCAATGACAGTAAAATATTGAGGATTTTTTTTTAAATAGTGCATTAAAAAACCTTCTATACGAATAATATGTTTAACTTTTTACGTATTTAAGTGTTTTTTAAAAGGAAATAAGTAGCACTTACTCGTTTGAAATTTGAATAAGTAATTTTCCGGATTAGCTCTAAATCTTCTAGCAGGAATTATTTGTAAGAAAACAGCAATACAATCTCTGAAATTGACAATTAAATCATCAAAAGCGGGCATTTACTAATTTACTTTATTATTGTTTGCTGTCAAATAATAAGATAAATAATTTTTTATTGAAAATAGTATTGATAAATTTTTATACTAGGTTCAGATAAGTATTTCATGTTTAATATAATAGCCTGATTTTTTACTACTTTAATTGTCAACTTCAGTAAACTGGCAATAAACTGATAACGTTTATCTGAATGACTAATTAAGTATTGTAGTTTAAAAAAAATAAGAAAAGCAAAAATAAGAAGCAGTTTTGTTTTTTCACGTGCCGAACAACACAAAATTAGGTTATTTATAGGGTGGTAAAGTGCTTAAAAAGCGCTGGGGAAGTGTTGCACATTTACTCGATGTTCTCTCTGGGATTTAAACTATTTTGACTTTAGGTGAGTTGCGAGTACGCTCGAAACTGAATGTGAAATGTCTGAATATATTACCCAATTAATAAGTAACCAACCTGACTAACAAATCTGAGTTTAGTTCAAATAACTCTCTGATACTTGGTTAAAGTAGGAAATAAAGAAGAAATATGGTCATAGGTTTTAAAGTACAAAATATGAAAAACATAAGGTAATGTGAAATGACAGTAATGTAAAAAAAGGTAACTAACTTTTCTTTACTTTACTGAAATTATTTATTACGCTGATGATAAAAAGATTGCAGATGTCGTATAAAAATGATATTATATTTATTATACAGTAAGATATTAAAATGCAGGAATTATTGTCTGTACATTTTCTGAATCAGTCATTTAAAGTAAGGTTGGGTTTAACAAATTTTTTTTTTTAAGTTTAAAGTTGTGAAATAATTGTTTTTCGGTCAAATTTGCTGATTTAAAGATATTAAAATCCTGTCAGTAAATGCTGACAGTCTTGATTTGATTTGACGAAGAACCTCATTTGATAATGACGCTATGAAGGCGAAACTTAAGCAATTTCTTTTGGTGCCTTAGGAAAGTATTTACCGTTGGTGTTATTGAAGGTAGACCAGTCGGTGTAGTTGAGCTATGGGATCTTCAGACATTCCCTTGTAACGGCACGGATTGACATTTTCATCTAAGAACTCGAGAAAGTCTGAAGAAGCAAAATGCTTGTTGAGTTGCTCCATTACGACCGTACGGAAGAGTGTCGAAACGTCTGCTCTGTTGAAAGAAGGTTCAGAAGATACTGTCGTGACTTTATTGAAAGTAATCAGTTGGAAATTTTTCCAAATCAAGGTGCAGTTAATTTTGTTTGCAATGTCGACTGAGTAAGAAATGTACACGGAATTGTCTTCGATCACAAACTGTACTGGTGCTGTTTTACCGCCGTATGTGAGCGCTTCGACAGAAACTATGCATGTATCCAATCCTAGTGTTACATTAGCTAGAAAAACGTCACCGTCATTTGCTACCGAAGCAGGTCCTCTTCTTTTTAAAGTATCTAATTGTTTTATAACAACGCCTTTACCAGTAGCTCCGGCAATTAAAAAATCATTCAAATTGTACGACGTAAGTCCAGCATTTGCTAATTTTCTGTTCACTTCAATTAGGAATTCGTCGAGTAGAGGCCCAACCTCATAAGGGCCGTCTTTTAGTCCTCCCCATCGATTACGACATTCCGCGAATCCAAAAATTAACAAGGTTAGGAAACACACCGCGGCTCTCATATCTCGATCTTTGCACCACAGATGATCTCTGAATACTGATCATAAACGATAATACTCGAAATTATATCAAATTAAATTCCTTATCATTCACCAAAAACAATATGCACTTTAAAAGAATATTGATATTATAACCTTTAATATTCAAAAAACTTGTTGACTTTTTGTATAAAAATAACAAAGGAAGGTAATTTGAAATATTTTAATATAAATTTGATTATAATTCTTTATCACTCCTTTTAACTAAAAAATATTTAATTAAACCTTTTGTATTAGATAAGGCGAAGCAGCTCTTATGTGTAGTGTTAAGCACAACACAAGGCATCCCTATTTGACAAACACTCAAAACCAATTATACTAATGAACTACTCACTAATTAAATGTATTACAGTTTATTAGGGACATCGAATAACTGCATTTGAAACGGTTTCAAGCACTCGTGCAATCTGCATATTTTAACCCGTTGCTCTTCCGTTTTTTTTTATATATTCTTGTCGACCGAACATCTCTTTTGTTTAGTCAAATGCCTAGTATAGCTGCTGTTTTGTTTAGTCGATACTAAGAGTACATATTACGTTTTAACTAATTGCAAAAATTCTTTTTCTATAAGTGATTACTGATTGCTTTCTGAGCAGTTTTAAAATGACTGATTTAAAACTACTCTAAAGGCATTAGCTCCTATTCCAATGTTAAACTTATTTATAAGTTACAATAAATTAATTAATTTAATCGTCATTACCTCCTATATTCCCTGTTCTCTAAAGCATATTAATCTTAGATCCAAATACAGCACGTTACTTCTATTTAATTTTACTCTTGTCCTTTTAAAAACACGTTACTGGTACATGTTGTAGGTATGTTTAATGAAATTTTTGGAAGCTAAAATTTATTTGCAAAATGGTAATGTTTTTATGTTTTTGCTTTAAAATCTTTTTTTAAGACTACCAAAAGCTTTATTGTTACTATTTATTTTATGAGGTGATTGATTTCTATATAATAATATTCCTGTGATGTAAAGTAAAAAGTTTCACATTCTTTTTCTCTCTCTCTATCTTTGTTTCACATCTGTCTTTTTTCTACCAGCTGTTTATTTATAGTCTCCAGTGAAAATTATAAAAATAGAATAAAGAGCACCGAGCCCTGGTTGAAATCCCTTTCGCTTTACCCGTCTGCCTCTTATTTAACACGGTTCGCTTTTGCAATTCGGGATATTAAAGCATAGCTCCGTCGTAATATTTTCCAATATTTTCTTGATGATTTTTTTTTTAACGAAAAGTTTACCGATTTCGCTAGCTTTATCCTATTACCTGAGGCTTGGCTCTTGCTTAAAATCCCTAAAGTAAACAGGGGAGGGGGGGGGCTGGTGTTGTTGCTAAGTCTCTGTAATCGATATCCTTCTCTCTTGCTTCACCTCAACTGTCAACTAAGTTTAGCTAAGTTTGCTTGATTAAATCGGGCACACCTGTCAGAGCTCTAAACAACTTGGCCTTCCTCTTCAATCTCTCACGGATGGCCTGCACACCGCTCTTTGCAATATATTCATATTGCATCATATTCATATTCTTTTAACTTAACTTCGTTAAAAAAGCCTTTTGAAATTATTCTTTAAATAATAATTAGTTTAATTAATCATTCTTACCGGTTCTTACATCTTACTTTCTCATATAAAGAGAAAGTATTGTAATGGCGCGAAATTTCGGTTTTGATGGATTTACAGGTTTTGAGGTCCCCTGAATCCAAAAAGAGGTTTTTAAAAATTTCTGTTTTCTGTGCAGAGCCTAAACTACTTGCCCGATTTTGACGACATTTTGCATATATGTTCAGAAAAATCATTCCCCAAAGCGAAATTGAGAAATGAATTTTAGCTCCAAATTGAGGGCTTCCTCTTTTTAGGGCGCTACCCCCCAAAAATTCTGAAAAAACATGGAAAATAATTTAGTCCATTTAAATACGAATTGAACTATATAAGCCGCTTTCCCTGAAAAAATCTAGTACTCGGGATATTGATGAAAATAAATCTGATTTTGTTGAAAATCTAAAACAAAAAGTTTCTGGGATCTGGGACCGAGGTTATATGAGAACGTTAGTCTCAGTTATCTAGGACCAATTTTTTCAAGTCTATTCGTGTGTCATCGAAAATATACAAATATATTTATTTGTGGGATTTTGTCGTGTCTTAGTAGTTGTAAATTTAAAAACTATTATAGTAATAGTCCAGGAGATAACGTACAAGAAAATGTCTGATTAACATTAAGCTAGAATTTTGTGTATAAGTAAATGTTTTGGTGCCTTTTAAGAATATAGGGTCGGTTAAAAAATCACTGGCTACATGAATTTTCGAAATTTAAATTTTGGTACACAGGTGTACGGGGTACAAGTAATGAATACGGGGTCAAAGTAATTAATATAATACCCTTCATGATGCATAACGTTGAAAAGCTCTTTAAGAGTACAATAATTTGTTGTTAAGTACAGTTTTGTCATATTATTATTTAGGAGGGGTGTAAATTTGGGGGGGGGGGGCTTAAGTAAATTTAGAGAGGTAAATTTGGGATATTTGAAAATTATCTTATCAAAGAGGAGGGGGTGTAGAAATGAGTGAAAGGGTAGAATCTAGATATTCTTGCATAGTAAAATAAAATTATTTAAATGTTTCTTGGTGGTGGTTTATAAACTTATCAAATTAAAATAACACTCCGTAGCGAAGCACGGGAATCCAGCTAATTGTAAATAAAGCTCGGAGAGTTAGATTATAATGTCTTTTTAAATTATTTAAAACTTTAATGATCCTTAAACATGTCTGTATTTAAATATTAGGTCTGTACTTAAATATTAGGGTCCGCAGGCAAAACCGACGACCCTAGTTTTTCCTGCGTTTGTCATTAACGCACCTTCATCTCCGAAAGTTCACAACACAAACATTGGAAACTTTGTAATTATGTGTAATAAACCCAGAAATAGGAAATACATAAAGAAGCTAAAAAATCTTCCCTCAAAAACAGGTCCATAAGACCTGAAAGAGGATTAAATTGGGGTTTAATTGGAATGCGTCGTGTGAGGTGTTAAATGACAGAGAGGACCCCCAAAGTACAAATATTTGTTTGGTTTCGTTTTTGCACCAATTTATCTTTGAGCCATGTGACCTCAAGAATGTTTTTCGTGCGTCCCTCCTATTTTTTTTAAGAAATCAACGAAACAATCTTTTAAAATATGTCTTCCTTTAAAAAACGAAATCTTTTAAACTTTTGCTCAAACACACATTAAAACGGCCGCCATCTTATGAAGGTTTTAGATTATGCAGGTTTACAAACTCGTCTGATTAGCAAGTTACCTACTGACCGACCCCCTTTGTGTGTACTGAAAGCCAAAAGCACATACTTGCAGCAACTTCATTTTACAATAAACAATTTTTCTATTTACGTTTTATTCACTGCTGCATTGTTTAGAAATAGGATTAAAATATTCCCGAATTAATCAGGTTCTGCTTGTACATTGGCTTTGTTATGTTCAAAGGTGTATGTATCATTGTTACCAATAGCATATTACGGTGTTGATTTATAAACTAAATTCTGTTAATTATCATTTGAGATTAAAAATCTCTCTCATCGCTTTTGATCGAAAGCTACTCGTAACTCTGCTTATAATTTGATTGAGTTTTAGGACTATGTAACATAGATTTGATTAAAATTCATCGAAATTTTAATTCGGTTAAAGGGAATTATTTAAGTCCCACGCACCGCTTTGTATAGATTATTTTATTTTTCGTTTTGTCTTGACTTAATGAAAATGTTTAATTATTGGTTTTATTATTCATTCTATTTAAGTTTAATTAAACCAAGCTGGATATATCGACCCTTATACCTCTAATTACATATTCAATAAAAAATATATTTATATATAAATTCTCGGTCTCATTAAAGTGATTAAAATAATATATTAATAATTTTTAAAATCATTAAATTTATTGAGAAGCATATTATTGTTTCTTTATAATTGTTCTCATCGCACCATTTGATCATATCTTATCTTTTAATTTTACAAAACTACTAATATAGCATTGTTATTTTACATTTGCACAATCTTTAGCTCTACCATCAACAAAATCTTGTTGAACAGTTTTGTCTGATCTGATCCCATCAAGATTAATACACGCATCACTATATATGTATCTTTATATTTTCTCGCAGCAGTGTAGGCCTCTTGAATATGTTTGACACTTCAGTTCATTTGTCTTGTCTTATTCTTGAGTGTAATTATTACCTTAACATATTTATCAAATCGAATTTTAACATTAAAGCCTATAGCCTATGTTAGATTAAAATTTAATCTAACATTTAATGTTATAGCTATAACCTGCCCATAATTAACTATTTTTGTTGGGTTAAAAAAGCTTAAGAAATGTAGTAATTAAAGGCAAAATAGAAGTGTTGTGTTTTGGTAACATCCACAAAGTAAGACTGAAACTAATAATAATACAAAAAATTGAGTATAAAAAGTAGATTCATTCTGCAAAATGTATGTCTCTTATTTTATAAATACTTACTTCTAAGATACGCTTCTGTTATTAAAACCCTATTTATATCTTCAATTGGCCGCCCTTATTTATTTTATTGCTAGTATTAACATAAATAAAACACGGAAATTAATAAATTTAAAGAGGTTATTAGATGTTAAAATTAAAACATGTCTTCTGTATCTTATAAACTGAAATTTATCTAGAAATAGTGCATTAGTATAGTGCGGAAAGTAGCATTTTGCATGCGAGTGTGGAATTTGCACCCGGTTGATAGCGGGGGTGGTAAAACCACACGAGCAAAGCAAAATTCAGTTTTTGCACGAGTTGCGAACCGTACTTTATCTACGATTGTTCGATTTAATAAAAGAAAAAAGCAAAGAAAAAAGCGGTTACTTTAATTAAACATACAGCTAGTTCGTTTTGTTAAATGTAAACAAACACGCTAATATTGCGATAAGGTTAAGAAGTGCAATCAATACAATTACGAAAAATCACTTTCTACGCATATAAACAGAGATAAAATGTTCATATTTCGTATCAATCGTAGATAAAGGTATTTTCTTCCATAGATAGATGATTTTGGATTAGAGTATGTTTAAACAACAAACAACTACCTATAATTGGTTTAGTTTTGATATAATTATTGTTACGTATTAATATAGTTATGTACTTACGTATATATTGTTGAGTATTAAGTTATTTCATTTAATTGCAGATCTACAGATCAGAACCAAATATTTTTTGTTTTGGAAATTGGGTTGCCTTGGCAATGATTTATGAACAAACTATACAGTCAAACTTGAGAATCCTAGAAAATTGTTGATACAAAAAGTATTTTTCTAGTTATGATTTCAAAAAGTTGAATGTTAAGTTTAGTATATCTATCAAATTATCATCTTCCAAAATCCAGATCTTGTATTTCAGCTCGTTTTCTTTCTTTTTTTATGTTTTATTAAAACCTTTATCTTTGTTATCTATATTTATCTTTTGTGGTTTTCTTTATCGTTTACCATAGACGTCGTGTGCAGGAGTTTTCGGTCAGAAGGCGATATATGCTGTCTCATATAATTTTGTGTAATATTTTAGTTTATATTTCTATTACACACAACACCTTTTATATAAAATATCTTTATTGTTCATCGAACTTGATTTAGCGTTAGGATTTTATATTTCAATTTTAACTCTAGTTTTAATTTTTATTCTTATTTTATGGGTTTTTTTTATAAAAAAAAATATGAATTTATTTTCATTTTTATGCTTAAATGATTCAATTTATGAGATGTTCTCAATAAAATGTTACAATATTTATACTATTTTAATCGATTTTCATGTTTTGATCCTTGTTAAATAAAAAATATGTATTTAATATATTCTTCAGTATTATAAATGATAACTATATCAAGAATAACAAGGATTTAAATAAAGGTGGTAAAGTTTAGACTACATTATTATTGTTCATGGGTAAAACTTGGTGTCAGCCTGAGGGGGGACCTGGTTACAATATTCTTTAGATAGAATCTGTAATAATCACTTTAGCCACGGTTTGCCAGGCGCTGCCTCCAGCTTGCCCCCAAGCCGGTCCTTGAATAATTTGTAAAGTTTTGTCCTGCACCCTTCTCGCTAGGACTTGGATCCGCTGTGTTGTTATTGTTATTTTGCTTGTGTGGAGGTATAGGAGACTTTACCTTGGCAACATCCCAGTTCCCATTATCATCCGGCCAAACTAAACTTCAAGCAAAAACAGTCATAAATTTCTACCGTGACAAAATATTATTCTGTGTTATATATATATATATATGTATATTTATTTTTTCCTAAGGAAGCGAGACTAAAGAAGATAAAAAAATGGTTTCAGTCACAAAAAAAGAGATACTTTTTCCCTCCACTTCTTTTTTGTGGCTTCCTGCCCATTTATTTGGAATTTTAATATTTTTTTCAGTTCTATAAAAATTCATTTTCATGGATTTTTTCAATCAAAAGAAAGGGCGATGTTTCTTTATGATTTTAAAACTGATATTTATTTATGGTTTTAAATTTTTTGTTGAAAATTGTTCATGGTTGAATTAGCATTTAATTGTCATTATTAGCTCTTTGATTAACTACAGTTTATCATGATGATTAATTTGACTAAATATTATTTTACAAAACTTCTTATCTGGATTTTATAATTATTTTGCCCGAATCATTAATGCTTTTATATATTTGGGTGTGGGTGTATTTATTTTTACCGGCTTGTCCAAATTTGGTTCGTGATCATTCTTGTTAATTTGTTAACTTAGCTGCTATCTATGTTTGATTTTTCTCACGATAAAAAGTAATCATTTTACAATACAGTATTTTGTTCATCTGACTTAAAAGATAATGTGATTTGGGTTTAAAATTTGTAAGAACTGTTATGAAAATATACTCCCTCGAAATTTAAGGTTTTTTCATAATTTCATGTATCAATCTATTAATTTTTTGATGTAACTTTGAAATAAATAGAGAAAATAGTTCATAATAAAATAAAACTTATTATAAATTTCTCTTAACATTAGGTATTAAAAACTGTGTTAACTATTAAAAATAATGTAAAAGGTACATTTTTTTAATAGTTGGTAATAAGTTTTTAATTCAAACGTTCTGATTAGGAAGAATCCATAATCTTTAGATATTAATAAATGATTCATATGAATAAATATAAACTTATACCTGATAAATAGTGTTATGAATATAATACTCTCCAATTCCAATATATTTTGTCTGTATATCTGGACAGGCGTTGCTATCGTGAACTAGTCGTTCAAAGAGAAATATCTAGTGTCATAATTCAGATTGAGCCGCGTGTCTACGACACAGATCTCTCGTATATATATTTAGAGTCCTTGACACAACGCTGCCTCACATTCCATGCTCAATTTACCGACGAGATTTACCGACTTTCAAGCTCTGTCCGTCTATTTACGATTTTTGTGATACGAATGCTTCTTGGCCGTAGAATAGGCTCGATTCCTCCCGGCTGTGACCGTGTTCTATTTCTCGAGTGATGGAGAGGGAATGCTTTATTACATATTTATAAAACGTGTGCTTATTCCTTCACGGAGGAATAACTCTCAAGGTTTTTTTTTCGGATAGAGCGACGTGAAAGTACCATATGGTATGCCTCGACTACGTTTCCTCCTCTCGTTGAAAACGGATTCAATTTTCTCATCCTCCCTACATATTTTCAGTGAAGTGAGTTATGTCTAGGGTCACTCTATCCTTTTCCCGTATCTCCTTGAACCTCTGGCATCCCTCTACGTTTTGCCCACTTCTCTCTTTCCTACCCTCCTACGAATCTAGCCGATATATAACCATTTCTGTTCCAGTTCGGTTTACCCTTGCCAAAGTCTACTCCAGTCGTTTCCACCTCGTAAATCGTTCAGGGTTTAACGTTCGACTCTCCCTCATTCAAAGCCGGCGATTTACCGATTACCTAACCTCTGAACTGAGTGGATTTGAACGACGAGACGTAAGGCTAATTCATGTGATTCAACTTGGGAAAGGGAAAGAACGTCAGTTTGATAACTCCCATTTTTCCTTCTGCATTTTCTAACTTTTCTCTCTCGCCGGTTTTAATTTGTTTTATTTTATTCTGAAGATATTTAACTGCCTAAAATTAATATTCAGTTTTAAACTACTTAGCAATTGAATTTTCTTTTTAAGATTTATAACATTTGTAGTTGTCGCCACATTAATTTACTTCGATTGAGAACAAGCACTTTTTACTATTTATACAATGCTCCAAAGAACGCCTAAGGTAGATAATTACATTGCCTAACTTCTTTGTAAATTAAGCCTTAGTACTCGTATGAAGAATGTATCATGAAACATACCTTTTTCATGTGAACATACATTGAAGCATTCTGCTGTCCCTTATTTTTTTTGTTCATAGAGAATCTATCAACATTATTGCACAGGTATAATTATTACTAGATAGTTACGTTAATAAATATAAAAGGATAGAAATTTAAATCGTCAGTTTTAATAAAAGAATTGAAACCAGTGACACTACAGTCGCAGTATGCGCGTTACGAGTTGTGACTTTCGACACTCAGATTGGTTAACCTAAATGAGGAAAAAAATAAAGCCACTAGGCCTGTGGAAGGGGTTGAGCCAGTGACATTTTGTTTGCCTAATTGGCCCGACCTTCTGGAATTCAAAATCCTGACCTCTGATTGGCTCCCCACCCCAATTTTTCGGAATTGCCCACGCTGTTAAAAGCTATACAACTTATAACGCGCAAACTGTAATACCCACTGCATTAAACAAAAATATTCAATGATATTCATTTGTTTATTCAGTTAAAGAAATATTAGATTGAATATTTGTTCATATTAAATGCTCAATTATATTTTCTTTACATCTGTTGTAACTGGGATTGATTTTAATTAAGTTTCGTATGAATTGGTTGAGATTTCCAATATCCGTATGGATTGTCCTAGCCAACATGGAAAGGGAGCGGGCTGGCCTGAATCCGAGTTTCCTTTGTATTTTCTTAAGCTCTAACTTGATTAGATCAACCATATTTGTTTATGTGTATACGTTTGTTTATATCAAGTTAAACAAAGGAATTCATAGGATGTCAAGTTTATAGAATTGATTTAAATAATATATTTTGTGAATGGGCATATCTTTAATTTTTGGTTATATGCACTACTAGAACGTATAACCCCGCTCAATTTTAGGAGGGGGTATGCGAGCCCAGAATCTTGTTTTTTTTCTAAATTCTTACATTCATGTCACATAAATTATCTCATGATTTCTTGAAGCGTTTCATTCACTGGTAAGTAGTCTGGATTGAATGCTAGTTACCACCATAAGTAAGTTGAAAATTCCGCAAAATAATAAATCAGAATTACTTTTAACCAACCAAATAAACACCGCGCTTTATGCTACATTTTTGCTTTAGCACTTAGCCAGTTGCTTTAGCCAGTTTTGTGTACAAGAAATAAACAAATACACCCAATGATTCTTTTTTAATGTAAGAATGTTGAACAATGTTTCAAACCTCGGAATTACTTGCCAACCTGTAAGAAAAACGTATAGCTAACCCTTACAGGTGCATGTATATAAATATATATATACAGGGTGGTCCAAAAGTCTCCCCCCCCCCCCCCCCTCTTAACTTTTGAACGGTTTGAGATAAATTAATAAAACTTTGGGGATCTTTACCATGCAGGGAAGTTTGTTTTCATGCAATCACCCACTAGGGGCAACCACCCACTTTGCCCCCAGGCCACCCAACTTCAAAATTTCAAATTGGAGTGTATATTTTTGATAGCATATTTGGATTCTACGGTGAAAAATAATAAACTTTTACTTGAAACTATTTTTTTTATCTTTAATATTTTGCCCCCTGCAGGGGGGCAAAGATAGCAAAATAACCCTTCCGATAATACGTTGTAAAATCTAAACGGTTAGAGATAAATTAATGAAACTTAGGGGATCTTAACCATGTAAAGGGAAGTTTGTTTTCATGCAATCGCGCAGTAGGGTCAACCTCCCATTTTGCCCCCAGACCACCTAACTTCAAAATTTTAACCTGAAATGTATATTTTTGATAGCAGATTTAGATTCTACGGTAAAACATAAAAATATTTTACTTCCAACTTTTTTTTTAATTTCCAATATTTTGCCCCCTATAGGGGGGCAAAGGTATAAAAATGGTATATTTCAGCGCCTGGGAGCAAAATGGTGGTTGCCCCTAGTACGCGAGTGGATGATTACACACTTCCCTTTACATGGTACAGATCCCCCAAGTTCCATTTCTTTATTTCAAACCGTTTAGGTTTCATAACAATCTAAGTGTAATTTTTTTTTTACTATTTCGGAAGGGTTATTTCGCTATCTTTGCCCCCCTGTAGGGGGCAAAATATTGGAGATAGAAAAAATAGTTTTAAGTAAAAGTTTATTATTTTTCACTGTAGAATCCAAATATACTATCAAAAATATACATTCCAATTTGAAATTCTGAAGTTGGGTGGCCTGGGGGCAAAGTGGGTGGTTGCCCCTAGTGGGTGATTGCATGAAAACAAACTTCCCTTTGCATGGTAGAGATCCACCAAGTTTCATTAATTTATCTCAAACCGTTCAAAAGTTAAGAGGGGGGGGGGGAGACTTTTGGACCACCCTGTATATATATATAACATAAGTAGGAAGACATATTTCTCCTACATTAAATATTTTGATATTTCTCATATATTGAACACGAATTCCAATTTTATCTATTTTCCAGAGGAAGACTACGATGCTTTTTGCTTGGCCTATATGTTTACATATAGAGATTTCGAGATGGGTACTTTAGGGCTTGCATGGACTGGAGATCTTAAGAATGCTGGAGGTGTCTGCGAAAAGAACGGGGTAAGCCAAAAAAAAATGTATATTATATTTAAAAATGGTTTTCTCTTTTTTAAATCTGACCAAATAGTTTGAAGAATATGTTTGTTTAAAGATGCTTGTGAGCCTATTATTTTGAATTATTTCGAATAATTTATTCATTGTTGTTGCAAAGAACAGGGGAAACTAAAGAGAAGAATATCTTATATAAAATATAAGTTTAATTTAGAGAACACGAATAAGGAAATTGCTAAGGTGATGCTTCTTTCTACTATGAACTCTTAGAACCCACTCCCCTTTTTCTTTCCTCAATAAATTATCTAACTAGGGTCCTCTGTCATTTTGTTTCAGTCCTTATTTTGTTTATTATTTATTTATGGTAATGGTTCTCATTCCTTTTTTCAACCTGTTTAGAAGATCCTTGTCTCTACCTAACATTTATTTCCTTCTTTCTTTTCTTTCTCGTGAAATCATCCTTTAAAGTGAACCTAAATTGGCCCTCGGAGTATATCATTGGTAGAGAAGGGAGAAATAGACGGCCTCGATTTCTTTTTCTCTCTCTCTCGATTTGAATTCTGGTTTTATCAAGTAGTCAAGGGAAAAGGAATCCCCCCCCCCCCCCCCCCTCTTATTTTTTCTTTTTTGTTTCGGGTCTTTTTAAAAGAAGCGAAATATTGATTATTCTTTGTCAAATTTTAATTCTTTTTCTGGTTCTCGGAACATTTTATGTTTCTTTTTAAACTTAGATTGAGTTGGTTGTGCAATCCTATTCCGATTAACGTCACAGTTTACTAACTTAGATATTGAGTTAGTTGGTAAAAAATATTAATTTTGTTTTAAAAGCTTCTGCCTCTACGGTTTTAATGCAGTTTCTTCCTGTTCAACAAATTGGATAGACTCCTTTATCAACGTTCCTCTATAAATCTTGTTTAACAAATAAAAAATCTAATATCGCTAGTTATTTTTTTAAAAATACTTTTACTAACCCAACCTTCAAAAAAGACCTACATTTTAGAAAATAAAATAATAATAAAGTCATTGAAAGTCTACGTTACTATTTCATTTTAGTGGACACACTGTAAAAACATTCTAGTACATTTTTTTGAGTTCTCCGATTTTATTTTAGAATTATGTATTCAAAATAGCTAGGCTAATCTAAAATACTTATGAAGATAGTTTTAAAAGTGATTTTTATTTAGTTTTCCCAATAAAAGTTTCAGCTAAACCCGCAGTGAGTTATGCAAGTTTAGTATACAAACTACTGGAAATAAGTAAAGTAGCACTTACATGTTATTCTGCAGCAGTTATGAAACTGATTTTTTTTTTAGGATTTAATTAAATTCCTTTTTTAAGCATCTTGTTTGTGTGGAACTTAAATATTTCTAAACCAAAGCCAAATTATTTCAAGTCTAAAAGACTTGTCATTATGCTACATTGGACCCCAACAATTGGGTTTTCAACTGTAGAAAATCCACATTGTATACTGATTAAAATTAAAAATTATTTACAGAAACTGATGTTTATATCTCACTTTTTTTTTTAACCATTACATTTAAAATTCTGTTTATTCTTTATCCTGAAAAACCTACGCTCAGTGATAATGATTGGTATGGGGCTAAAAATTTAAAGCAATTCCAGAAAATAATTTAGCCGTTATGAATAAGGTAATTAAATGGGCCCAAATGGGTTATTTTATTACCCTATTATGTTAGGTAATATTATATAGGCCTTGTAATATTATTATATATATGTATTAGTAATATTATATTAGGTCTTGGTTGCAATTAATAGGTAAAAATTAAAAGTTTCAATTTTGGAATTTTGCCATCAGTTACACGGCTATAGCTACAAGTGTGCCAAATTTCAAGTTTATAGCTATTCTGAAAGTCACTTATAATTTTGATGATGAGTGAGTCAGTAACAAAAATGCAAACTTTGAAACTCACTAACAACTGAAATGTATGTTTCAAATATCAAAAGCCCATCATAAGAGGAACACGAGATATGAGGGTTAGAAGACCCGGGTAAATTGGTTCAAGTAAAGATTCTTAGCATGCTTACTGGAACTTGGCCTTGTGCACTGTCGTGATATAATAATGTGTGCTCAGATTAATAACAATATGATGTTGCATATTTATTACATTCTTTATAAGTTAATATTTACTATTGTTATTTACTTGTTATAGCACTATCGTGGCAGTATGAAAAGTTTAAACACTGGTATAGTGACTTTACTTAACTATGGCAAGCATGTACCTCCTGCAGTCTCTCATGTTACTCTTGCACATGAGATTGGACACAATTTTGGATCACCTGTAAGTATTTTAGTGTGTTGTAATGTTTATTTTTTATAATTTATTATTTTTTCATAAAATATATTTTTGATGGAATAAAACATGTTGATTCTTGTATCTGTGGGTATGAAGAGGAACTAACCCATAAACTTTAAAATACCCAAAGAACGAGAAGTTAAATTTAAAGATATTCCATTATTAATTTTTCAATTCTGTTTTTAATTGAAAAAGTACAAGAATTTATCTTATTCTAATTCACAACTAGTAGATCATGAACATTTCTTATTGTTATAAATAACTTTTTCTGATAATCATCGTAATTTTTTGCTTAGTAAAGCTTTCTTAAGGTCAAGAAAGCATTGTGATCATTTTGAAGGACAACATTTTTTTTGTCTCCTAAATAAAAATTCCCTTCACAGAATTGCGTTTCAGACATCAGAAAACATTTTTGCAGACCACTTACTTGTACAATTTTATTTAAATTTGGATGGAACAAATAACCATTTTTCAATTTCCAGCGAGGGTCATATTATCCTCGTGGACTATCTTTTAATAATCACATCCCAAGTTTTTAGTTGCATATGTATTTGAAATCCATCTTATTATAATTTATTTTATACTCTTATGATATGACCATTTTTTCCAATGAGCTGTGCCATGCTAATTGGAAAACTTTGATGCCTTGTTTTGTAGCTGTGATTAGTAACAATACCTGTCACTTATTCTATTTATCTTTCTGTTTACAGCATGATCCAGAAATGTGCACTCCTGGTGGAGAGGATGGAAATTTTATCATGTTTGCTCGAGCTACATCTGGTGATAAGAAGAACAATAACAAATTTTCTCCTTGCAGCCTCAATAGTATCAACCCTGTTCTCAATACAAAAGCCAGGAGTGTAAAGGGCTGTTTCACAGGTAAGCATTATGTTCTTCTGGTATTTCAAAAGTAGCTTCAATAATGCTCTCTATTGATCATTATACACAGTATGCTTGATTAAGTGTTTAATTATTAATTATACAATTATCTCGGTTACAATTTTTACTATCTCTTTTAAATAAAAGTTATTTTGATTGTTCTTTGAATTTTGAATAAATAATACTGCTGCTGATCAGCGCAGCAGTATTATGTAATTAAAGGATGAAGAGATCAGTTTCAATGTCAGTTATTAAAAGATATGTTCAAGAGTGTGTAACATGATCAGAGACCTTCAAAATGTAGCATTTATTTTTATGAAATGTGGCAATATGGCACTTATTTTGGCCAAATGTGGCATTTATTTTAGCTAATGTGGCATTTATTTTTCAACTTTCCAACCCCCCCCCCCCCCCTCCCCTTTCCATTGTAAAAGGGATATTAAATCGTGCAACTTGAGTCCTATTAACTACATTATTACTAGGGTTAGGAATTATTGTCTCTAAGAAGCCTAAATGCATTCTCTCTGCATGCCCGAAATATTCTTTTATATTCTCTATCAATTATTTAGGCCAACCGGGGGGGGGGGGGGGGGAAATTTGAAAAAACACATTATTAGAATTTGAGCATATACATGCTTATATGTATATAAGATGAAGAAGGTTTCTTACTTATACACTACTTTTTATGTAGCAATTTGCTTTGTAAACAAATTTCAAATTAAAATTATTATACTTTAATTAAACTTCTATACTTTAATTCAAATTATTATACTGTACAATAATTATCTTTTCAATATTTTCTGTGGTGAATTTCTAGCGATTGTTTGCTAGTATATTTTTTAATTTCAAAAATGACCTTTCCACGTTGGTAGAAACAATTGGCTTATACATACTTCAATATAAAGCAGTCTTTAAAACTTGATACTGCGTCTCTGCCCTGCATTATTTTAACCCTTAAGCGCCCAGGATAACATTAACTATTTCATTCAAATCTGGATTTACATTTAAAGCAGCTTCCAGTATTTTTCGGGCTTGCTCTCCTTTTTGGCCCGGCAACTCCATCGCAGCTTTTTGGAGCTCCAAGACAACTTTAGCAGCTGAAGTCAACAAAGTGCCTTGCACCTCTTCTTCTTTCATCTTTGGCAACTTAAAAAAATGAGCTCGTATAATAAAATTTAGCTGCTTCAAAGTTTGAACGTTTCCCAGTGCCTGCTTGGCTATTTTAATTGCCATGTTATCCTCTTCGTCAAATTCTTTTAATAGAACTTTCACTTTTTCTCCATGTTCTGCGTAATAAAGGGCCGCTCTTATTTAAGTTTCCCATCTTGTTAGGATAGGCTCTGAAGGAAGAGGGGTCCCTGGTAGCATTTCCTTGAAGATTGGCACTCGGCTTAGAGCTTTAATAAAAATTTGTTTACCCCACTGAAATTAAGTCATTTACAGCTGGTGAAAAACAGAATGGGCCAAGCAGGTTACATGGACAATTTTAGGGAACACACCCCCGCTTTCAGTATATATGCAGCGCTGTCAGAGCAGGGCAGTTCGGTTACTTATATTCTTTGGCATGGTCAAAAATTTAATACACAAACAAAGTTTAAAATCACTGGGAAAGTTCGAAGACTATAAGAACACAATAACTGTCAACAACCAGAGAGGTGGAATGATATTGGTCAAGTATCTGACTCAGGTACACCTGAGACTGGAAGAGGGAAGGCACCGTTAGCAAAAAACCCAAAATATAACACTATGTTTCTAAAGGAGGAGTTTATCCCTAAACCATTCAATATTACTACGAATGTGCCAATGGTTATCCTCTAAGTATGCTACTTATACCTTTTAAGGGTAATTGGTATTGAACACAACACTACCTGCGTCTTTCCCCAGATTATTTGCTACACGCGGCTTTAAACTTGATTTTTTTAACCTTAGAACTTCTAGCCGAGACGAAGTGTGTCACTACCCTAAGATAGGAATCCACGTCACTTGGGGAATCCTCAGCACCTTAGAATCCTGCCCTGCAAGGGCGTATCTTACCTGGTTTTATGGGTTGTAGCAGAACCCCTTATTAGAATATTAGAATATTTCTATTTTTTTCTCAGAACTTAGCCCAAATAAGGCAAAATGTGGCACTAAGTGTGGCATTTTACCGAAAATCGGCAAAATGTGGCTTTTTACCGAAAAATAGGCAAAATGTGGCATTTTAGTATGGCGCCATGGCAAAAAGGCATTTGAAGGTCTCTGAACATGATTGAACCTAAAGTATTGTTGTGGCTTGGATTTAGGAGAACGTATCAGGCTCTTCTTGTCATCTAAACTGACATTAGCTGGCTTCGTTTTAAATCTTCCAATAGTTTTATTTAGAAGAGTTTAAGGTATTGTCCTTTAGCAAATAAGCAAAGTTTTAATTTTTTTTTAATCTATTGTCTAAAAAAGGGTCTAGGGGGGGGGGTCCATCACTTTAAATTGATTTAATTGTCTTACCTAATCGAAATCTATATATTTAATTTAAAGATAGGAATCTGTTTCAAAGAATAAACTTATTTTAAAAATTTCAATTTGTTAATTATAAACTAAATACGATTTTTCTAGAGCCACAACAGTAAAAATATGATTTGAATGATTTCAAATCAAAAATTTTAGTTAATTTTAAAGTTGTTTATTTATTTATTTTTTTTAAAATATTTTATTATATTTAAAACTCATAACTTTATTGTTTACCAAGTCATGATGTATTTGTTCAGAACCTCAAACAGCAATTTGTGGTAATGGAGTTGTCGAAAGCGGAGAACAATGTGACTGTGGGTGGGAAGAAGATTGTAAGGAAGATTGCTGCTACCCTCAGAAGAAACAGCCCAGTCCTGATCAACCTCCCTGTCATCTTACTCCTCATTCAGTCTGTTCACCTTCTCAGGTAAACTAATTCTTACATTCTTGCTATTACGTGAAAGGTTATAAATTGATAGTATATAATATAAACTTCTATTTAAACCAGTTTATTATTGCAGCTTTTGCACTTATTTAATTTTATCATGTTCCAGGGACCTTGTTGTACTGCTGAGTGTAGCCTTAAATTTGGAGATAAATGTAGAGAAGATAACGGCTGTCGAGACGCAAGTTTCTGCGATGGTCGTGGCCCACATTGTCCTCCGTCCATCAACAAACCTAACAAGACTGTCTGCAACGATGAATTCGTTTGCTTCATGGGAGTAAGACTAATTTTACTTTCAAAAAGAATCATAATTAAAGGTTGAAGATTGTTAGGAAAACTATTATCTCTCAGCCTTCTTACTACTCAACCCATTGATAGCTAAGCTTGAGGACTGTAAAAAAAAAATGTATAACATTTTAGTGCCGGGCTTGTTCAGAACCTAGCAGACCATTCAGAATTTCCATGGTGTTTTTTTAATTATTCAATAGTTTAGCTTCTTTATTAACTGGTAACATATGTTTGTTATTGATTCTTTTCATTTTTTTTTTTTTTTTTTTTTTTATTTATATTTAAATACAAATAATTTAATTAGAGAGGGGTTAATATGAAATCTTGTGCATAGTAAGAAATAAAACGAAAATAGCCTACTAATTAGAGTGAAGGAGGATGCTAAAACAGCTTTTTTTTATCCTATTATTGGGCGAATAATCACATGGAAATTGAAAGTTTGGTTGTTAGGACCTTTTTCGATTCCCAGTAGGGTCACAAATATTTGTATTCAGTATTAAGTGTGCACAAGTAGATAATATTAATATGGGACCATCTGTGAGCAACTTTTGACAAACCATCCAAATTTCTTCAAAATGGGACGAGTACTTTTAAAGGTAGGTGGTGATGAAAAAAATGTTTTTATGCATGCAGGAGAGAATGCAATGGTGCAGAAGGTTGAAATTAATATGGGACCAACAAAGGGCTAATTATGACTGGCCTACCATCTAAATTTCATCAAAATTATGGTGGTTCACAATAATGTTAAACCACATTTGACAAACTGACATGAGACAAAATATGTTCCCTAATGCATAAAACAGATTTGTGTATAGGATTTTTTTAATATAAAATATAGCTCTTCAGAATGATCCACAATGCTTCATTTGGTAAGCTCAAAAGAAAAAGTAAATAAAACTTTAATTGGCTTCATTGTCACTACAATTAACAAATAAGAAAGAAAAATAATTTTAACTTTTTATTCATTCTTATAACATTTTACTCTCTTTCCACTATTTTTAATGTAATTTATGACTAGAAATGAATATGCTAAATTAGGTTGCTAACTTTTAACTAAAGCAACTGTTAAATAGAAGCAAATGATTTGCATACTACTACAAATAATTTGTAAGTAGATGGTGCTAACAATTCTTATGAAGCTTTAATTTATATGGCAATGTTTATAACAAAGAAGTGAGAAAAACTTTTTTATTGAGGAAAGGATTCTTCAGTCTTCAATGTTACTACAAAATTAAATACTTCTGTAAAAATTAAAATTCAAGGCAAATCTTTTCAAAAGAAAAGAGGTAACGAAGGAAATAATACATCTACATACTTAATGCAATTAAAAAGGGCCAGGACATGCTAGCTACACTGAAAGCAAAGCAATTTATGTTAATAATCTTGTAGCTAGTTATAATGAATTACTGTTTGGTAAAAAAAAAACTAGTGTTCTAATTTTGAATTTGATTTATATTTTAACTATGAATATAAAAGTAAGGGATAAAATAAAATAAAAGTAAAGAAACTTTTTACTTGAAGGTTTTTCACCTTATAGTTCTGCCCCACCTTTTAAGAATACTGTTAAATGGGGGATAAAATATAAGACTGATTTACTTTATATTTACTTTTTTTTAAGCATTCTTAATGTACTCTGTATATTTTAAAAGCCTTCTTTAATTAACAAGTTGAATAAATTGAATCTAATTATAAAAGTAAATATCATGAAAAAACATAACTTAATAAATTTACCTGGTTAATATATATAAAAATAATCTAAAATTAAACAGCTTATTATATAAATGCTATACGTGGTTGCAGATGCCCATCCCTCCCAAAGTCCATGTTGCAAACCCCCAAAAACTGCCTGAATCACTTGGAATATTTAAAAAATCCCCCTAACCTCTAAAAAAATACCCCAAAATTGGATCCCCCCCGTAGACACCCCTTCGTGGTTGGAGGGCACTAAATTAAATAGCTAACCAGGGAGGCATGGCATTCAAAATTATTGACCAATGAGTGTTTTTTATGTTTGATTATATTACTTATTGCTCTGGATTTCCTTGCAAGATAACACTGAATAATGCTACTCATGTTATGTGTATCATATAAGTGTAGGTACATATCGTGTTGTTAGAGTTAGATGTGACTACACATCTACTAATTCAGTGTTAGTAGTCTCAACTCTCAGAGAATTCAATCAAGAGATAATCTTTGATTTTTGGTTCCAATGTCTCTTTTTTTAAGCCTCTCGGGAACCCTGACCCTTTTCAGAACCAAACAATTTTGTCTGTGAATTACTTCTCTGGCTTATATTAATGTTACCCAGTCTTTAGTTTTTAATTAAAGTGTTATTTAATTACAAATTTACTTGTTTAGGAATGTACAGGATCAATTTGCCTTGCATACGGTCTGGAATCATGTCAGTGTATTCCAGGGCCTACTGATCCTCCAACTAAAGCATGTGAACTCTGCTGTAAACAAAATGGAGAAAATTATCCATGCATGTGAGTATTTTTCTCTTATAATATCATGCACTTACCTTTTTAAGCTTTTAAATGTAATCCCATGAAGGACCATCAAAACATATCATTATTTTAACTTTGCATTTATTTTTTAGGTCTTCATTTGACTGGAACAATATTCCCTATGATGTACCAGATATGTACTCAAAACCTGGAACACCTTGTAATGACTACAATGGTTATTGTGATGTTTTTCAAAAATGTCGAGAGGTAGTACTATTATTTATTTATTTATCATTAATTTTATCCAAAATACTGTTGAGCAAACTGAAAATTAATTATATGAAAGTAATGAATATTTTTATGAAATGTTATTTTAACTTTTTTTTTATTACAAACTAGGGGCTCTGCCCCTACTTCCTTTACTTTTCAATCCCCAAAAGGCGACTGCTACATGGCATATTTACTGCTCACAATTGAGGTGCATTTCCTATTGGAACTTCCTATAGGTGTGAATAATACAAATTACATCATTTGAATAGAGACATTTCGACCCTTTAGTAAGTTCTATTTATGTATCTTAACCCTTTGACTGCGGCATAGAAGAGCGAATAAAGTACTTCCTGGGAACTGATTTTTTTCCATTTATTTATGGTAGTCTGGACTCAGATTTATTTATTTTGAAAATTAATATATATGAGGAGAAAAAAAAAAAATAATAAAAGTAAAAAAGGGGAAGGGCAAAATGTTACAAAAATGGTGTGATGCAACAGGTGCATCATTTCGTTTTGAAGAAAGCAATGTTTACTGTGCTCCGGTTGAAAAATCTAAACGCCCTAAAAAACCCTAAAAATTCGTAAATACACAAGTAATGCTAGCTAATGACTTACTTTTATCAATAAAAACATGCTGTATAATTTACCTTATGCAAGTAGCTTGATGAGGGGCCAGAAGAAAAGAAATAGCAAAAACACGCGGTACTAAGAACATAAACAAAGGAAACAAGAACGACTCACTCCATACGACCTTTGGACTAGTACTAACATGGCCACCCCTCTTCCAAACCGATATCAAATAATGGCATATAGCCCACTCCTTTTTTGGAGAGAGGCTTTTTTACTAACCATGGGCATCACAGACAATATATGTCAAGAGACAATTATGTGACGCACATGCCGTGGTTAAAGGGTAAATATATTTGTTAAATTTTAAATGTAATTGACCATTTTTATTAAAATTAATAACTATCTTTTATGGAGATGATAACCCCCGTTCTGTAATAACCCTGGCAGTTGATCGGGACTAAAACCCAAAAGAAAAAAAAAAAATTATAATTCTCTTCTCAAAAATATTTCTTGCTACTTGATAAAGACATTAATATTAATTAATTGTGGTTGTTACCTTACAAGAAAGGGTCGAAATGCCTCTATTCAAATTATGTAATTTGTATCATTCACATCTAAAGGGTTCATCTTACTTATCAATAAATTAAAATAACTTTTTAATGCGATTATTTGGAGAAACACATTATACTTTTGTATTTTAGGTCAAATATTCCTGTTATTAAAAACTTATATTTCCAGTTAATTCATATTATATGTAGGAAAGTAAATTCAGTATTTAGGAAGCATGTACCTCAAAAGGGAAGAGGAAAGTACCCAAAGGGTGAAATTGCCCCTCTTCAGCCTGCCGCCCCCTTCTCTTTCCTTGCTTAGTGCATTATAAAAGTATAATTGACAAAACCTTTTTTTAATAATATAGAAAGATGTGTTTTTATTATATGTTCTTGCATAATTTATAGGTAGATCCATCAGGACCATTAGCCACCTTGCGGAAGCTGTTGCTATCAGATGAAAGTATTGCTTCATTCAAGCGCTGGGTTATGGATAGGTGGTACTACGCTCTTTTGATTATCACCAGTGTCCTTCTTATTTTGGTACGAATTTTTATTTAATTTATGCTTTAATATTTCAATTTGAAGAGATATTTCATTCACAGTGTATTACTTAGGAAGTGCATGCATCAATACTTTAAGTAGATAGAAAAAAGTGCTTGCTACTTTTGAATGAATATGTGTTACTCACAGCACATTAAACGTGTACAAGTTTATTTATGTGCTGGTGTCTATCAATTTATTATGCTCTAACCTCATTTTGCTTAGCATTAAAAAATATTTATTAGTATTAAGGCGATTTATTAATTATAAGAGGTGTGTTTAAAAAGTATCTGACCTTTCTTAATAACAAGTACTAGTATTCAGATACTGCAATCTTACACTAATTTCCTTAAAATTAGTTCCCTTGGGCAGTCACATACTTCTCCCAATGGTTCTGCCTCTGTCGGAAGCACCACTTAAATGTTTCTATTCAGATGGCACGCAGCTGGTCTGTAAAATTCTGCATGATATCATCTCTGATCTGAATTCTGGTTTCCTTCAGAGGCATTTTCAGCTTTGAAATGAGCCAGAAGTCACATATCAGGAGCCTGGCAAACCAAGGGTGTGTTGTGTTTGACCAGGAAACTCTGTATCAAATCAAATGCTTGATCATCAGCAGCTTTGACATAAACTTTGCTTAGATTTTCCTGAAGCCCAAATTCTCATGAAATATAGAATAAATAGATCGAACGCTGATGCTAGCCTCGTCTGCTAGTTCTCTAATTGTGATTTGATGATCCTGCATCTCCAGAATCAACATTTAATGCAGTAGTTTTTCTGCCAGTTTGTCAAAAACAAATATTTGACAGCGCTCACTATCACTACCTCACTTATCGGCAGTCTGCCGACTGCTTCTGCAGTCATGAAATTACTCAAGCATGTACACTAGCCTTTCCACATGCAGGGGTAAAAGCCCCCAGAATAAAAAAAAACTCAATAGTACAGCACACATACCTTTTGGTTAGAGGTATAAGTTTTGGTCTTATACCAAAAAGCCATCAGGCACTGTCAGATTGCCTGTCAACACTTAGACATTTAAGTTTAATATTTTATCTTAAAATAAATATTATTTTAGATAATTATCAGTTTTCAATTTAATGTTCTCTCACTCTCTCTCATTTGCATGTTTATTTTTTATTACAGACTCTCAAATGTTGTAAGCATGTTCAAATTTTACTTTTCCTATGAGTATCAATTAGTAAATATGTATTTAGTTATATTTATTTAGAAACACGTGAGTATCATTAGCTTTAGCTGCTTTTGTAATTATGTGTAAGAATATATAGAAAAACAAATTCATTTTTAAGGGATCATAGGAATATTCGGGCCCTTTACACAGGCAATAAAATATGTTAAGATGTCAAGAACTTTTTAATGTAGATCCATCTTTGTTTTTATTACATATCCATTATATAAATGTTTGCTCGTATGAGCATCACTATAATACTTCATGAACACAAAACATTTTGTCCATCTTCTGTAGAATTCCCATAAGGTGATTTTTTGTGTTTGAAGCAACTTATTATTGACTCATTAAGGTATTTTGTAGTTTTGTATTTATTCAGGTTTTGCTGCCATATATTTTATCAGTTCATTTTGGAATATGTTAGTATAAATTTAGTACTTTTAGCAAACTCAGATAGTTGGCCAAATTGTAGTGGTATTCGATTGCCTTTAGCCCTGTTGTTCCATCAATAAAATTAACCACAACTATATAACATTAGCTACATAATAATATGGGAGTCGTCAGCAATACATTATTGAAGGGGAAGGGTAATTCTAGGGGGTGAAGCCCCTCCCCCATCCCGGAAAATTTTGAAAATATGACTTCTAAAAAAGCGTTTTATATGCATCTGTAAGGTGAAATTGATTTTAATACTTTCTCATAATATAAAGTAAACGTATGGTGTAGCTCGTTAGCACAAAAGTATGAACACAAGTATTTTTAAAAGAATTTTAATACAAACTTAAAAATAGTAATTGTAACATAATAAAAGTTGTGCACCTAATTATTTTAGATTAAATAGATCAGTCAATAGCCATTATGCAATATTTCTGGGGGGGGGGTCGAGCTATTGCAGCCCCTGACAGGGAGGGGGGGAGTCTGGGGGCCCTAGAAAAATTTTGGGAATTTTAAGGAAAAATTTGCATTTTTGCCACAATGAAATATTAGTAGTTCTTTTTATTTAGAGAAAATAGAGTAGAGAAATTATGTAATTAAAAGCAAACTTATTAGAAAACTAAATTTTGGTTTAAACAATTTAAGAAGAATGTTTCTTAATGCATTATGTTTGAAAGGCTTAAAAATAGTCTTAAATGTTATTTAAAATTTGCCACGCAACTGTTTTAAACCGAGACAACCCATTGGTTAATAAAGATCAGTTGGAACAAGAATTATAATAATTTATTCATATAACTTAACTGTAAAACTACATTGTGGCATTTTAGGTCTATAACTTGCTTGTTTGTGTTTTCACCAATTAACTTAGTGATTAAAAAAATCATCAATTTCCTTAATGATAATTTTTATGTTTTAATAAAGCAATTGTTCTATCTGTTCTGACATGTTTTTATTTATATTTTCTAGATTCTAAGCACAAGACTGCTCGGAAAAACCACAGACATGAAACTGAGGGGAGTGACCATAGTTCACAGTTCTACTACAGAAACGGTGAGGTTACCAGACGGGGAGGGGGGGAACAACATGGTAGTGCACCCTGTAGCACGGAGCAAGCTCCCATTGAAGCGTAAAGTCAGGGACAAACGCAGGAAACGTATGGAGAATAGGAAAGCTAAAAAACCAACAGAGGAATCACAACAGCAGCAGCAACAGCAACAAAGAAAGGTACGGAAAAAGAGCACTGAAAAGCCCAAAGGAAAAGTAAAGAAAGCTGTTATTGATTATAGTGCCGAACAGAAATCTTCTGCCAAGACGTTGGATGAAGATCCTTTCGGAAAAGTAAGAAACTGGTTGCTCAATTCTCACATAGATAGAACAATTATGAGGAAGTCTAAATCTTCACCTGCAGGCTTCCCTCCTACTGAGCATAGGACTGTAGCCACTACACAACCTGCTCAGCAAGTCAAACGAACCGTCCAGCCTGTCTCCTCCAGTAAGGAACAAGTCAAGTTGCAGGTCACATATAAACCCCCCTTTAAATTCAGTGTTAAACTTAGGAAACCTACTCAAGTAGCTACTAGAGTAGTTAAAGAAATAAATTCTAAAGTTAACAAAAGGCCGAGAACGGCTATTTTAGTCAAAGAGAGAAAAGGCAGAGGTGCTCGAAAAAGAAAAACTCAAAGGGAAGACAGTAAAGACAGTGTAGCTGCTGATCCACAAGTTGTTGGAGAGTGTTCTAAATCAAACAGCAATGATAGCAATTCTGAAAAGTCAAACAGCAATGAATGCAACACTGAAAAAACAAAGAGCAATGATAGCAACTCTGACAACAAAGAGAAGCAAGAAAACGTTACTGAGCCTCAACCTGTTGAATCTAAACCAGGTCCTTCTAAAGTTGAAGAACCTGTTTATGAGAATGCTGATGCAGCTCGGTTAAGCTCTGCAAGTATTGGCAATATAGAGTCCTTGGATCTATTACGAATGACATCAGTCGAGTGCCGCTCAGACACTCAACTACCTCTTGTTCCTGAAGACTGTAAGAAAATGATCAGGGGACAGTCATTCACCTGCGCCTCTGAACTTGACAAGCGGAAAAAGAAAGAACAACTCAGAAAGGATCAAAAGAAAATAAGACGATCCGAAGACTTGATGCGCTTCCCATCAAGCGAGCCTTCACAACCCACTCAAACTGACTCTAACCTCCATACAGTGCCGTCCGACCTAGAGGGACTACTTTCTGATACAGAATACCTATTTTCCGATGCGTGATAAAAATATTTCCTCTAGTTTTTTTTCCTTTTTTTAATTATTAATATAATCGAGAGTTTTAATTATTCGAGAAAACATCCTGTATTTATTCTTAAGAAGATGGATTATGTTATTTGTATTATTGTCAGTCAGTGTTTAGAAAAACTCCTTACTTATATATTTATTATGAGATTGTAAAGTAAATCGATGTCATCTATTTATAAGACTTAAATGGTTTTTTTTTTTTTTTTTTATATTACTATACAAATTGAAAAGCTTTGTTTCCCCTTAAGAGAATTCCAATTTTCTTTCTCTTCCCTTATCCTGCAAAAACTTAAAATGTCATACTAGGTAAATGTTTATAATTAAAATACAAACATTGCAAAAGTAGCAATGACAAGAAAAGTGGCATATAAGAGCAAAGTAATAGTTCTTAATAATTAATTTAATTACTTTTTTATCTAATGGTTTAAAATACTTTATTGCAGACTGAAACCTTGTATATTCTCTTCCTCTATATGTTTACAATAGTGTTATTTCTATTCTGAACAGACTTATAATATTTTTTGATATCAAAGTATGGTCATAAAAAGTAAAAACATTATAGATTTCCAAAACTGTATACTGAGTAATAGCTTCCTTAGATAATTATCAGATAATATTGCATAATTATGCTCTTTGTTCCTAAGTAAACAAAACAAAACTATCGGTGCATTAGAAATTTAATTAACTATAATGATAATTATTTGTACAGATAATTAGATATTTGTTTTGAATAGATGTCAATAGATTTTATAAAATTTATTTTGTAAGATGTAATATTTGATTCCCTTATCTCGAATAATTGAGACTCTTATTACTATATTTTTAAAATTTGTAATTTGTACATATTATTATTATAAGTAAAAAATAATCAATATTAATGAAAAATATATATATATAGTTATGTCTTACATTATAAATAATAATTATATATATATATATATATATATATATATATATATATATATATATATATATATATATATATATATATATATATATATATATATATATATATAATAAAAAAAATCGTCCAGGTTTTGTTAAAAAAAAAGATTAACAAAATGTTTCAAAGTAAGTATTATTATTATTTTTGAATGTGAATGCATTGAATTTTTTAAGTAACAAATTAATTATAATAATTTTAAAAGAAAAAAAAAATGTGATTTTTTAATTATTCTGTATACATATCTAATTTCATTTTTTTAAATCTTTTAAACACGTATATATATTATTTATGATTGTGCCATTCATTTGATTCTCTTTTTGATTGATTTTATTTAATAATATAATATTTATGTTTTTATTTTAGTGATTTTTGAATGAGATTTAGATTTTCTTTCTTTTTTATCTTTGTCTTTCAATTAATGTGGTTTTTTGTGTTTTATAATTTTAATAATTATGTGAAATAATCTTATTAATTTTAACAAAATAATTATTTAAAAAAAAAAAAAAAAAAGTACTTAAAGTAAAATAATTCTTATTGCTCATACTAGCTTAATCAGACGTGCATTAAAACAATTTTTACCCCCTTTGTTTGTTCAGTCGACATTTTAAGTTTAACTGGTTTTACAAGTTATCCACTTAAATATAATGGAGTAGGAAATATTGTAACAAATGTATATCAGTTCTTAATACTATTATTTTATTTTGATTTGAATCATTGAAGCAATGAAACTTTGTGTCTATTATGGATAGAGAAAATATATTCAATATAGAAAATATCCAATTGGTAAATATATAAAGGTGGTGTTTCCAAAGAGGCCAGCTATATAATTTAACAATAATCTGTTTGTTTACTAATGGTATGTCTTATCTTTGGCTATAGCCATTTGTTTTTAGAGTTTTTAAATTTTATTAAATATAAAGATTATGTAAAATGAGGTAATAAATGTTGAAATTGGTCTGGACAGAGTGAAGAAGGAATCTAGCATATAAACATCGTGAAAATCTTAAGAGACACAAAATGAGTTTCTATTGGTGACAGTTGGACACTCATCTGCTTGGTTACCCACCCCAAATTACTTTTAGGTGTAAATATTCCCTTGTCATAAAAGTTAATTAAACTAAGTGATATTATCACCTTTACATACAAATATTCCTTTGTTCCAAAGTTCTTTGGACTAATTATCCCTTTGTCTTAATAGTTATTTAGTGCAAAGGAATTCCTTAAGTGGTAAACAAATATAGGGTGGGTAACCAATTAAATTTTTGTCACATGGTACCTAATTTACTTTGTTACCGAGTATGGGTGGTTGATCAAGCAAATGACTAATCACAATTGTTCCCTACTTATAAATAGATTCTGGAACATTAAAAACTTTTGGATTGAATTTTCAAAATTGAATAGTAGCGTTTTTCTTTGGAAAAACTGTCAAGAGAAATCACTCTTCAATTAAATAATATTTAATTTTTACCCTCCTACTTCAAATAGTTGGTTTTTAAAACTGTATTGGTATTTCCTTAGAATTTTTGACAGAGCATTCATAAAATTTGTGGTACTTCTTTAGATTATTACTCCCCTATTTATTTTTAGAATATAAATGACATTAACTAAATAACTATCAAGGCAAAGTGATGTTTAGTCCAATGTACTTTGGGACAAAGGAATATCACACTTCTGTTTTTATAAGGGGAGTAACAGTCTAAAGAAGAACATTCCGTACACCTTCTTTAGATTGTTACTCCCCTTTGTTTTCTTTATAAGGGGAGTAACAATCTAAAGAAGTGCCAAATTTGGTATACATTTAATTTTGTATTACATTAATTAAATGAAATATCCAGGTGTTTAATTTAATATTGTTGCGTTAAATATTTGATTTGACTTCTTTTCTCTTTCTCTCTCTTTAATTTATTTTTTTTTAAATATAAATTGAAATAACCTTACATTTTAATTCTTGCCCTAAAAAAGAGATATTATAAATCTTCCTTATCTTTCTTTAGATAATTGTAAGAAGAAACATAAACAAAACAAACTATTTTTCAAACCATAAAGATATTGCTTTGTCTGAAAATGCCTTTAAATAAAGCATTATATTTTATACTTAATGTTAAAAAAAAAACCTTTACTATGATAAAATATTCTGACAGTATTTTTAATGGAATTTCTACTTTAAATCTGTACTTCTTGTTTCTTGTGTTATCTATATTATTATTATTTAAATATTTTGAATCATTACATTTTTGTACATCTTTATGAAAAAAAACTGATTTTTAACAATTAATTACAAAAAATGTATGGAAATGAAATTGGCAATGTTAAATTTAACTCATAGTTTTCTGAATATAACAAGATTCACTTGATAAATTTACTTATGAAGTGTTTCTATTTATTATTATAATTTGAATAAAACACTTTTGTTTTAATCATCATGATAAGAAATGGTAAAAAAAAATGTTGTTTATTAAATTATTAATATTTTATTTTGACACATTATCACTTCTCGGTGGAATGACATTACTACAACATTATATGAAATTTAGGTAAACACGTCCCAAACATAAGGTCTGGAAAAACTGATACCTTAAACAGAATATTGTTGGAACAATGTTTTCCATCTAATAGGTCTCAAAAAACAATTTTCCTTTGTAATGTATATTAATTATAATTACTTTTAGTGTCAGTTTTTGGTACCCCTGTAAAATTGCATTAACTGTACTATTACATATTTGTTTAACTTATGATGCATTGTTATGCAGATCAAATTGAACTTGAGACTAGTCTAATTAAAATCATATTTCATCAGATTAACCCTGTTCTACTGCAAATACTGATGAATGAGAGGTGCCAACCACTCTGACATCCAGTCTCTATGGGGCTTAATAACTACCATTGTTTGGTTCCAAGCCTGTTATGGTACTTTTCTTGATTTAAGGACTTTTTTAATCCAACAGCCTAATGCAAACATTCCAGTTTGAAAATATTTATTTACAATATTTTATGTATTAAAAATGAACCAAATTAGCTTTGTTTTGACTTAAGGAATTCATTACAATATTTAATATATATTTTAATGATCATTATCATTTTCTTCTTTAAATTTCCATACTCCAATCATATCAAACTACTATTAAGAGACTTTGGAAAAAAAATCAATTTTGTACTGTTAAAATCTGTTACTTTTCAAATGTTATAATATTTACCATCATCTTCACATTTTTGTGCTCAAGATAGAAATAAAGTTTTTTTTTTACCTATCTATTTTATTTAATTAACTTTATCTATTATTTATTGGTGTTGACTATGTAATTTAATTTTACTAGTCTAAGTAGACTATAATTTTAATAAAATAACAGAAAATTAATGGTCCATTTACACACATCAGTGACGGTCCATGATCCCACCGACGAGGTTTAAAATATTCTATTAGGAATTTGAAGGTTGTTGTTTACACTCGTCCGGCACGTATCAGTGACAGTGAAAAAAGTACTGTCGCCAACACTGTACAGTGAAATTTCAGTTGTTTTATGCGGGCGATATAACTGAGTAACAAAATTAAATAAAAATAATTATAAAATACAAACAAAATAAAACTTGTTTTCGGTATTGTTTTGTTAAAGATACGAATTACGAAAAACTAATAGTGTTAGTGAACAACTATCCTGTGTTGTTTGATCTCTGGCATGCAAACTACCAAGGATATGGAGTTCAAGAATGCTATCTGGAGTAAAATAAGAATAGAAATTTAGAGAATAACTTTTTTTAATTATAGAATAATATTCATGAATAATGATCATGTTTGGAGGAGCCTGGGTAGTAACGCCTATGTAGTTAGGAAATTTTCACATTTCATAAAAATCATTAGTGATATTCTTCCTCTGTAGTAGTAGGCATCAATTGGTCCATCAGATTTTCAGTAATTCACCATCTGCGATAGCCACTGCCACACAACGGACAAAACACTTCAAATAGAATACAATATGGGATCACGGCACTGTGTTGTCCTTGTCACGTGTAATCAACCTCTCAGTCGATGGGATTACGGACCGGTCAAGGCAATGTGCCTGTAAATCAACCTTAATGATTACTATATTTTAAAAATAATTTTATTTTTATTAGTTATTTAAATTATGAAATAAAATGTTTAAACTAATAAGAAATTGTAAAATAGGTTTATGCTGTGCTAAATTTGTTATTATTATTTCATTTATTCTATGTTAGGAGATAATTTAGTATTTCACTTTTATTTTTTTATACCACAAATAATTTTAAAAATATACCTATTTATTTGTAAACTGTATTATAAAAAGATATTTTTAGAGGTCTAAAAAAAAATGAGGCCTGCAGAAATATTAGGGAGGAAAGATTCTAGAATAATTGCAATCAGAAATTTCAGTTAGTTATTTCTATTTTTTATTCAATTTGCCAGTCAAAAAGTCTGAAATTCAGGAGTTGTAGTAGTAGTATTGTCTGGCCCAGCAAATTGACCACTCTTGGATCCTTCAATACAATCCTAGAATCACAAACCCATTAAACTAATTTTGTCATATACTATGTCATACTTTTAAACCTCTTAGAATGGATTGCAGAGGATAGGAGATTTCACCATCTTAATTATTCAAGCTCCTCTTCCTAAAATTCTCCTGCTCCTAAGATCTGAAAAAAGAACCCCCTGTTATAATAATTTGGGGATAGTGATAGCAAGAATGTACTCTTTGTCAAAAAATATTGTGATATCAATTTCTAAAAAATGGTTAATTTCATTACTTTTGGCAAGGAGTATAAATGAGCTTAGCTCGACTTAGCTGCATATAGGTGTTAAGTAAAGTCGAATAAAGGATAATAATGGGGGCTGGCGTGGTCTGAAACCAAGGTCTAAACCCCGGCTGTGAGTTCGAATCCCAGAGAGGTGAGACATGTTTCACACTGATGATCTCATCGAGTAGAAATGTGAAGTGGCCGGATAACCCCCGTCCTGTAATGACCTAGGCTGTTGAATGGGATAAAAAAAAAAGTAACCATAATAATGGGTGGACTCATCTAACACCTATTGTCAATATAATGGCAGAACACGATACCCTCATTTAAAACTTTGTAGCCTCGTGGATATCTAATGCATTCAATTAAATTAAATTAAAAACTACTTCATTCTTTCTTCAATTAAATTACTTTACTACTGCTAGACTATTTTCCCAAACCTTTTCATAAAGGATGTATGAAAAAAATTCTTTCACACCCACATTATATATACTCCCTATAGAATCCTTTATGTTAAAGTTTTTTGTTACTAGACAACCTACATTTTTAAGCGATTATTTTTCTTAATCAAAATGTTGTGAATTTTATGTTTTTCTTATGATTTAATTTCTAATTATTGGTCAGTGTGTGCATTTTGAACATTCTAATTTAAGGAATAATATAACTTTGTGCCAAGATTAATTAAATATGTTTTATAGATGCATTAATTTATCTTTAATGATATTATATTTAATGTATTATTATTTTCAAAGTTACTTTAATATTCTCATAAGAATGTATCTTTTGTGTTATATATCTTTTATTTGTAAGATTTATGTATGCCAAAGTAAAGTTGCTGACATTTGGTAGTGGAGACAGAATTAATTTTTTAACAGAGAGGCCACAAAGAAATTCAAAATTCTGTACTCCACTGTACTTCTGAACGTACAAACTATTTTGACAAAATAATCTTGAAAATATAAACCTAAAAGACATTGAAGAGCAAAAGTAAAGAAGATCAATAGGTCTGATAGACTTTTGGAGGTCTCCCTGGAATCAAAGTTTAACACTTTGTGCATAGGTACATTAGCTGCGTTGGATGTGGTCTACAACTTCATAAAGTGTGAAAAGGGTCCAATACAACTCTCCTGTTGCAACTTAATTACTGCCCTTTAACAGGGTAGAAAAATGTAAACAAGCTTAGATTTTTAGCCCATTTTTTTCTCATAAAAATGGTCCTGAGGTATCTTCATTGGACATTAAAATTGTTTCTACACTTTAGAGAAAACAATTTGCATTTCTTGGTATTGCAATTCTGTAATGATTTATCAACATAATTATTTTACCTTAAATATTAATATCTTCCAACGAGTAAGTGTTTGAAGTTTTTATATTCTTTGGTTCACCCAAAATTGAGTTTATCAATGTATAAGTGATTAAGTCTCTTTGTAGACACTTATTGTAAGACAATTTTGACTCCCCTGCTATTCCATATTTCCTAATTGGATGTTTAAAAACTTAAATTCGTCTTAAATTACCCTTTTCTCCTTTCTCCTTATTATTTTAACTTCAACTGGTCTATAGGGTATTAATTAAAAACAACTACCAGGTTGTGCGATATTTCGCCTAAGATGCCTCGAGGGGAGGCAAAATATCTCAAAACCTGGTGTTGTTTTTAATTAATTCCCTATAGACCAATTGAAGTTAAAATAAAAACTTAAAGACAATATCATTTTAAGAAAAATGTATTTTTATTCTGAATGTCTATGGGTTAAATTTTCTAAACTTGTTATATTCTTTACTTTCGCTGCCCGAATGATAAAATCATGTAAGAATATAAAATGATGTTACACATCTATGTGATCACTCTTTGTCACCAAGCAGATTATCGGAATTATAATGCCCTCTTATTCTGGATCTCTTTCTTCATCTCTTTTGTCAAATAAATATTGTATATTATACAGTAATCCCTCATTATCCACAGTGTTGTATATAATATATAATACGTCGCGTCAGAGAGGTTACCTAAAGTGTCAAGGTTGCTGTGACGTCAGGCACCCTCCACGATTTTTTTGTCAGGTTATCTTTTTTGGCTCATAACAAACCATTGTTTACTAGTGTTCTGTAAGCATTTTATAGTTTTTTCCTCTTTTTATTCTATTAAAAGCTTTTTTAACTGTTTTTAACCTTATCATATATCAGTAACATCATTAACAGAGACCTTCAAAATGTAGCATTTATTTTTATGAAATGTGGCACTAAAAAGTGTGGCAATATGGCACTTATTTTTGCCAAATGTGGCATTTATTTTAGCTAATTTAGCATTTATTTGTCAACTTTCCACGTCTGACGAGTTCAATTGAAAACAATGAGCTGAACGGGTGGCGCCACCTGCAGGTAGCGGCTAGACAGAGGGACGGTGGACCGGGTAATGCTACCCGGCGTGTGGCGCCACCTCGTGTGGTAGGTTGCATTCTATTCTCATTGGTGATCTCATTGCATTCTATTCTCATTGGTGATTCTCATGGGTAGCACCACTCGAGTGGCACTACCCGAATGACGAAGTGTGTCACTACCCTAAGATAGTAATCCACGTCACTTGGGGAATCATCAGCACCTTGGAATCCTGCCCTGCAAGGGCGTATCTTACCTGGTTTTATGGGTTGTAGCAGAACCCCTTAGAATATTAGAATATTTCTTTTTTTTCTCAGAACTTGGCCCAAATAAGGCAAAATGTGGCAAAAAGTGTGGAATTTTACCGAAAATTGGCAAAATGTGGCTTTTTACCGAAAAATAGACAAAATGTGGCATTTTAGTATGGCCCCATGGCAAAAAGGCATTTGAAGGTCTCTGATCATTAATAAGCCAATAAATGTATACATTATAGATGATAAAACAAATAATTCTCACAAATAACTCAAATAAGATGTAAAAGATTACTTACTTACAGATGTGCTCTTTTTATTCTATTAAAAGCTTTTTTAACTATTTTTAACCTTATCATATGTCAGTAACATCATTAATAAGCCAATAAATGTATACATTATACATGATAAAACAAATAATTCTCACAAATAACTCAAATAAGATGTAAAAGATAACTTACTTACAGATTATGTTATGCCACACAGAAAATGGATTTGTATTGCGGTAAAAGAGACATTTATCTTTTAAGGCTCTATGGTTGCACCCAAATTCAAAGCATTGAGACATTTTTCATTCTTAAATTAATAAAATTGATCAAAAAATGATAATAAAATAAAATAGCACTGATCAAACTTATTTGTATATTCTTTGTTATGAGCCAGTGCAGCTTAGCCAACGTAACAACACACACTTTTTTTACGTAAGTGACATCACACTTCCCCGGCGTATATACTCTGTTCTACAAAAAAATTAAAAATAAAAAAACAACTGGTGGCATTAGTTATAGAAATTTTAACAACTTCACATACTTCTTAATCTCAATGAAATTATTATTAATTTCATTGTGTACATCTGTAATTTTTTTTATCTTTTAGTATACTTATGTATATTATGAACATAAAGTATACAATTATTTGTTGCATCTTGTTTTTGTTCTACATATTTAAAAACCCTTCAGTACTTAATCAGATTTTAGTCTATATGCAGTATTTACAACATTTTGATATTAAACTTAACCCCAGCTGATATCGAGGGAATACTGTATTAATAAAATAATAAACAGCAAGTTATAATAGGTAATTGCAGCATTTATTTGCATGGCTGTTCTTATAACTTCTGAAAATAATTTTTCAAGGAACCTTTTGCTAGTTTGTAAAGTTTCTACTCTTGGCATTTAACTGTTTGATGAACTTTAAACTTTGACCACTCCCTATTGTGGCATGGGATAAGAATAAAATACTATTTTATTTTGTGATTTAATTGCAGACATTAATGGTATGAACTATTGATAATGATATACAGGGTGGTCCAAAACTGCAATAGCTCAACTAACCTCTTAAGGTATTCTCTTTTTATTTCATTAAAATTAGAGCAAGAATGAAATGAATGATTATATTCATAGTTGTAGGTAAAAGAAATTAAAATCTTGGTGACAATACGGAACTGTAGATCACAGAAGAGATCTTTTACAAACTCCTTCTAGTACACACGAATGTGAACTTCTATACTAATATTACAATTAGTGTTGACTCTGACTGGAGAATCGAAGGGAGAGCCTTCCACCTACTCCGCCTCCATAGCTCCTGGCTGTGCTGGAGTTATAGGTTTATGAGATAAAACATCACACCACATTTTACTAGTTTAGGAACCAATAAGAGTGGGTTCATAGTATGTGCTTTTTATACACGTTAGGGCTATAAAAAAGGGCGTTAGAAGCCGTGGAGGCGTCACTCCATGTTTTCCCTCACCCTTCCTTCCTTGTGCACTTACGCAGCTTTCTGTTCAGATTATAAACAATCCGAACATATTATTAAAATTAAATACTAACTTTCTAAAAGGATTGTTTGAAAATGACAAACAAGTGTGTATTTAATATTTATTATGTAAATAGATGACTCGAAAAATCAAATCAAAAATATAAACAAGAGGGAAGTGGACTGGAAGGTTTCATTTCAACATGAGAAAGTTGATTTCAATGCTGCCATGTTATAACAGCCATAGATTATTATAAAGCGCTTCTAATTCACTTACTATGAACCCATCTTTAGCTCAAAAGCCAACTACTATTCATTGTTTTTTTTTTTTTTTTTTTTTTTTTTCTTTCTTTCTTTAACAAGATTTTTTAATTTTGTCGTTTTAATTGTTGTCATTTAAAACTTAATAAAGAAAAACGTACATCATTAGAAATAGAAGTGTCCCCTCCTCAACTTTACCTTATTCATGGTTTTTTTCCACAAAATATATTCATTATAATAGTCTGAACCATACAAGTTTTATAATTTACTGCAGGTACCATGCAAATAAATGCCCTCTCATTACAAAAATGAATGTTAAAATATTTACAGAATTAAATATAACTGAATATAATATATAAAGATGCAATCAATTATATCTACAAGATAAAATTTAAGGACTGCCTCGAACTGAATTATTATTAAAATACCTTATTCCTCCTAAAAAATAAAGTTTATAATAATGCATTAAAAAACTATTAAATAAAAATATGTGTAAATAACAGTGTACTTATAAAAAATGAAAATATAAATATTTGTTCATATTAATAATTGAACTATGTGTCATTTGTTGTATATTTTGGTTATAATTCTTGGATTAAGATTTTTTTATTGCCAAGAAAATAACAGACCATATATATAATATATGTTTTTAAATTAAAGTTTTTATTATTTATTTACCCAGTCCTCTATATACATTTGAATAAAAAATATAATCGATGAAGGATTAATCATTTCAAAATTTCTAAGTGTTTCATGTAGAATGAGTTTAAATATTAATAAAATGGTCAAGTGTGTGCTGGTCAGCACACAGCAAGGGTCAGTAGGCAACCCTGTATAGTTTAAGTAGTACCCTATTGATGGTGTTTTTTAAAATGCTAAAAAGCTTACTTTGAACTATCCTATGGGTCTGATATTCTCAAAACACATAAACAAACTTCTGATAAAGTATTTTTTTTGCCACTGAACCGGACTACAAACATATAAATACATCGAAAAGACCATAGTTATAAAAAAAACTTATTTTATCAATAAAAAATAAAATAATATTTTTTTTCGAAATTTTCAAAAAGTTGTATCTTTACTTCTGGTCGAAGAATGTTCAGGAATTTTTTCAGATTTTTTGCACTTCACATAAGCGAGATAGAGGGGGAGGTTCACGTTTCACACCCACTTCAAACTTGCCTACGCTCGTCCTATCAAAGTTATAACCAAAGAATTATATATTTTTGTAATCAGCTCGACGTACTCTTTCATATGATACCCCTCACGGTGTCGAAAAAAAAATAAAAAAAATGTTAACCCTTAAGTATTTTTGCCCTAATTTTTTGTGAAAAATATTTTTTTTAAGTCGCTATATTTTTAAAATATGTGGATAGGTACAAGACACATACATGCCAAATTTCAAAGTGATCGGACGAAAGGTGTAGCCGTGAGAGCAGGCGACAGGACGGACGGACGGACAGACACACACAGGAAAATATAAGGGTCCTTGGTTTTGCCCACGGACACTAAAAATAAATTTAGGATTATATTTATTAAGGTTTGTATCAAACATTAGAAATTCGAGACAGTTTGTATTGTAGCTTTGGTGATGGAAAAGGCAAAGAGCACCATCAAATTTTGCACTTGGGGCCTTTGGGCCTAGAGCAAAGAAAGACATGTTGTTTTGCAATAAGCACTTGAAGACAATCCAAAGTACTTACAGTAAGATTATCTAAAGTTTTGGCTTTTGACAGCGCGGAAAAATCCGTGGGGAGCCAATGAGAAGTCAGGATTTTGAATTCTAGAAGGTCGGGCCAACAGGCTAACAAAAATGTCACTAGCAGCCCCCCACGGGAGATCACTAGAGACCCACGGGTCCTCCTATTAATCCGTTCCAGGTGCTCTTACCAACGGGGAAGATGATTTTTCCCTGCCGTTACCGATACAAATTCCCCGAATCCAAGCTTTCAATCTTTTCTACAAATCTAGGAAGCCAAATATTCACGACAATAGAACTAAATCAAGAATTAACGCTTGTAATTATAAAGTACTCAATTAGAACCTGTACCTAGTACAATCTATTAGAAATTCAAATTTTTAAGTTTTAGCTCAGTTGGTGAGAGCACCTGGAACGGATTAATAGGAGGACCCGTGGTTCGAGTCGCGGTGCGGGGGTCTATTTTTCTCTGTATGTCTCCCGTAGTAATTGATAATTATAATTTGATTTAAAGTAAAATTTAATCTTTCGGTAGTATGAATACTACCAAAAACTTAAAAATTTGAATTTCTAATATAGCAAAGTAAGATAAACATCGAATAAAAGCTGATATTATGCAGTATGAACTTCTTTTGGAGGTGTTTTCACCCATTTGAGTTACAATTTTGCATGATTTACAAATTATATTAAATTTTAAAGAGCTAACCCAGATAGCACAGCATTTATGGATATTATGTGGTTAATTTTTGAAGTCTGGTAAATGTGTGTTATTCGGTTATATTATGGAATTTATTTTAGGCCCAGATAAGGCCCCAACATTTTTTCCTTATCTGTGGATACAATTGTAAATTTAAATTTGGCCCAGATCTGGATATAATTATGTTGGGGTAGAAAGAGAAAAATTAATTTGGTCCAAATATGTGTTAAGAGTTTAGGACCATATATAATGCCAAATGTCAGGAAATTATCTGGTTAATATATGTCCAAATTTGGGTCAAATCCAAGTTTTATATCAGGACCATATATAATGTTAAATATCAGGGAGTTATATGGTTAATATATGTCCAAATTTGGTTCAAATCCAAGTTTTATATCAAGACCAAATATAATGCTAAATGTCAGGAAATTATCTGGTTAATGTAAGTCCAAATTTGGTTCAAATCCAAGTTTTATATCAGGACCAAATATAATGTTAAATATCAGGGAGTTATATGGTTAATGTATGTCCTAATTTGGGTCAAATCCAAGTTTTATATCAGGACCATATATAATGTTAAATATCAGGGAGTTATATGGTTAATGTATGTCCAAATTTGGTTCAAATCCAAGTTTTATATCAGGACCAAATATAATGTTAAATATCAGGGAGTTATATGGTTAATGTATGTCCAAATTTGGTTCAAATCCAAGTTTTATATCAGGACCAAATATAATGCTAAATGTCAGGAAATTATCTGGTTAATGTAAGTCCAAATTTGGTTCAAATCCAAGTTTTATATCAGGACCAAATATAATGTTAAATATCAGGGAGTTATATGGTTAATGTATGTCCTAATTTGGGTCAAATCCAAGTTTTATATCAGGACCATATATAATGTTAAATATCAGGGAGTTATATGGTTAATGTATGTCCAAATTTGGTTCAAATCCAAGTTTTATATCAGGACCAAATATAATGTTAAATATCAGGGAGTTATATGGTTAATGTATGTCCAAATTTGGTTCAAATCCAAGTTTTATATCAGGACCATATATAATGTTAAATATCAGGGAGTTATATGGTTAATGTATGTCCTAATTTGGGTCAAATCCAAGTTTTATATCAGGACCATATATAATGTTAAATATCAGGGAGTTATATGGTTAATGTATGTCCAAATTTGGTTCAAATCCAAGTTTTATATCAGGACCAAATATAATGTTAAATATCAGGGAGTTATCTGGTTAATGTATGTCCAAATTTGGTTCAAATCCAAGTTTTATATCAGGACCAAATATAATGCTAAATGTCAGGAAATTATCTGGTTAATGTAAGTCCAAATTTGGTTCAAATCCAAGTTCTATATCAGGACCAAATATAATGTTAAATATCAGGGAGTTATATGGTTAATGTATGTCCAAATTTGGTTCAAATCCAAGTTTTATATCAGGACCAAATATAATGTTAAATATCAGGGAGTTATATGGTTAATATATGTCCAAATTTGGTTCATATCCAAGTTTTATATCAGGACCAAATATAATGTTAAATATCAGGGAGTTATATGGTTATTGTATGTCCAAATTTGGTTTAGATCCAAGTTTTACATCAGGACCATATATATAATGTTAAATATCAGGGAGTTATATGGTCAATATATGTCCAAATTTGGTTCAAATCCAAGTTTTATGTCAGGACCAAATATAATGCCAAATGTTAGGAAATTATCTGGTTAATGTATGTTCGAATTGGGTTATAAACTAAGGTTTATATCAGGACCATATATAATGTCGAATATCAGGTTAATGTTTGTTCATATTTTGTTCAAAACTAAGGTTTATATTAGGACCATATATATAATGTTAAATATCTGGGAATTATTAGGTTAATGTATGGTTTAATTTGGTTAAAAACCATGTTTTATATCAGGATATAAGTTATTTAACAAATGATTCAATAATACTATGTACGTTTTTTTTTTTTTTCAAAAAAAGATGACATGTTATCTTGTGACATATACAACTTGTCCGAGTTTTAAGTGTGTGGGCTCATACGTTACACGTGCATTGCACGGCGGGGGCAAACACGTCGTGCCAAAAACTGACGAAACGTGTCAGTGTGTGGAGGTCTCCGTGCCTAGCATGGCGTGCCATGCCATCCCGCCCCGTGCCAACATGCTAGTGCGTGGGCCAGTCTCGCGCCACGTGCTAAGAATGCAACATCTTTTGAGGCTACATTTCGTTCGCTAGCATGGTGCTAGCATGGACGGAAACTTCATTGACTTGATTTATATATACGGTACTATATATAATATTATGTACTATATCTTTTAAACTAAAATCAATATTCAGAAGTCCAGATGAGGGTTTATTTGTTAACTTAAACCCTTTAAACCCATCAGTAAAAACAAAAATAAATTAACCCCTGTGTATCGAGCTAAATAAATAAATGGATATCTAAAATCTAGCCTTATACCTACCTTTTATACCAATCATTAGTTCAGTATTATATTAGGAGAATATCTGGTTGAAGTGTGTGAATTTTTGTTTAATACTAGGATTAGGGAGGGGGAGAGGCACATGCTTGGTTAAAGTTCGAATTTAACAGTTGCAAAATAAAAGAACCATAAAAGAGAAAGTAGTTTTTGTGGAAAATTAAGGCTATTGTTTGGTTTTTAAAGGAGATGTGAAAGGAGGGGTAAACGCATGCGCAAATCATTTGTTTGACTGACGCTATTATAGCCTCGTTCCTCGTCCCTCAAGTCACTTCTGGTCTTTTCTCTGTACTCTGTCGCGCTTCGCTTACACCGACCTCTAAACTGCCCACCGCCGCCATAATTATTAACTACATACATGTGCCACGCTGCGTTTTCTGCATTCTGCATAGAATATTAGAGATAGATCATTTGCCCGCCTCTCACAGTGACAATTTGTAAGTACAGATTTACTTTATTTAGTAATTATTGTATTTTGTATGTAGAAAGTATAGTTTCGATTTTATTTGTTGGTGTTTAAAATAGTTTTGTGAAATTACAATTATTGAGTCTTCCATGCCATAAACTCAGAAGTACTTGCAATAATGTCTATTTCGTAGTTAGTGTTAGTTAAATAAATACTTCTTATTAACTTTATAAGAGCCACACACTTAATTTTAACGATACTCTATACAGGGTTAAACAAATTAGTTTTTTATATTTATTTAGGGTTGTTTTTTAAAATAAAAAAATAGATTGATAAAAATAATTAAGTCTTTTCTTACGTATACTTTCAAAGTTACGCAATTTCACTTAATATTTTCTTTCCTCCACTCCTTTAACTTTAAAGATATAAAATGTCTACCGAGAGTAAAAAATGTTTTATTTTAGAACTTGAGACAATATTATTATTAAATTATATTTATTATTAAGTTATACGTATTATAATATGCAATATTACTATTAATACTTTATTATTTGAAGATAATTATTTATTGTTATTATTATTTATTTTTTTAAGAGGTATCAATGAATAAACAATTAAAGTATGTGCTTAAAATTCATGTAAAAACGGAATATAAGGTACACTTGATATCAGCAGCTATGCCTCTTGCGAAATTATTACCTTTAGTTCTTGTGTTAAATATGTATATATTAATATGCTTACACATTTTTAACTTGTACTATGTTTTTAACATGTACTATGTTTTTATAGGGACACTGTTAAGTGCAAGGAAAAAAGCAAAGCTGGTCAGTGAGGGAGAAAGCAACACAAATGATGGGCAACTAAGTGGTCGTGGACTTGGTAGGAAGAAGAGGATACTTAAGTTTATTGAGGAAAAAGAGACTGAAGAAACTGAAGGATCTGAATCTGAAGATTTATCACATATGGATGAATCCGAATCTTATAATGAAGAAAATAATTTAGCAAAGAATACTAATTTGTATAATATTAAATCTAATATTAGATAATCCTATCTAGCTAACTAAGTCATCTGAACATAAACTTTTTAAGCTCTTTCCCAAAAATCATGGCTTTTTTTTTCAGAAGTTACTGTAAACCTTTTATTTGACTAGACTATATTAAATTTACTTTTAATAATATAAAGATTTTTTTTTTAATTAAAGTATTTTTTTCATTAAAAATTGTGTTTTGTTTCTTTATTTAATAGTCAATTGTAATTTACTGAACATGCCACGTAACTATAGCCACAATAATTCAAATTTAGTTAAATCAAATCAAATTTAAAAAATGTGAGAGGTTTGGGATAGTATCAGGACCATATTAAAATAATTTGGCTAAAGTTTAGTGTCATGTTTGGTGCCATAATGGTTATACGTTTATGGATCTTTTGTGACCCAAATATTACAATAATTGGATTTTGTTTGGTACATATTACAGTCACCAAATATCACCCAATAATTGTGATAATTTATGGATATTATCAGGACCATATAAAAAATATTTAGGCTAAAGTTTGAATACATTTTTGGCCCCATAATGGTTATGCGTTTATGGATGTTATGTGGCCCATATATTACAATAATTGGATTTTATTTGGTACATATTACAGTCACCAAATATCAACCATTAATTGTAATAATTTATGGATATTATCAGGGCCATATAAAAAATAATTTGGCTAAAGTTTGAATGCATTTTTGGCGCCATAATGGTTATGCGTTTATGGATGTTATGTGGCCCATATATTACAATAATTGGATTTTGTTTGGAACATATTACAGTCACCAAATATCACCCAATAATTGTGATAATTTATGGATATTATCAGGGCCATATAAAAAATATTTAGGCTAAAGTTTGAATGCATTTTTGGCGCCATAATGGTTATGCGTTTATGGATGTTATGTGGCCCATATATTACAATAATTGGATTTTGGTTGGTACATATTACAGTCACCAAATATCAACCATAAATTGTAATAATTTATGGATATTATCAGGGCCATATAAAAAATAATTTGGCTAAAGTTCGATGACATGTCTGGCGCTAAAATGGCAAACAAATTATGGCTAATATTTGGTCCAAATATTTATTTACGAAGATTTTACTTGTGGGCTGGATTATGTCTTCTTTTATCAGCCGAATAATGGAATAATTTGTGGATTCTATCAGGGCCATATTAATGTTATGTGGTAAATATTCGTTCTTTGTTTGGTCCTGATGTGGACCTACTTAATAAATGTGGTAAATATCTGGTTACGTGTTTGGTTCCAATATGGTGCCAAATAAAAATTAATGTGGTAAATGTTTGGGTACTTGTTAGGTGTTAATTTGGACCACATTAAATTGAATTTGGTTATTTTCCGGCAACATGTTCGACGCCAATGTGGAACCTCGTCACACTTCCAAACTTAAGCCAAATCAAAAACTTATACATGGGCCATTTCTTTTCCAAACATTTACCACATATCTGTGCTATCTGGGAAGGTCCCTATAATTTGTATGTCTTCTATGGTGGGTCGTGAAGGGGTGATGGGTGATTAAAAATTACTTCATATTAGTAGTATTTTAGTAATTGGCTATATTTCATCCCTTAAGGGATATCTTCAGGCCTGTAAACAAGGTATTTCTACATTATTATCTTCATAATTTTCAGCTATGTTAATAATTATTTATCTAAACAATAATTTTTCTCAATCTTACTTTCTATAATTATTTTTAACATCAATCCTTATTTCCTTATTACACATAACTATGAATTTAATTAACAAGAACAATAAATAAATTAAATAAAATATAATAAGAACCAACCTGTTACAATGTTAAGTGGTAGAGTCAGTAATAAATAGTTAGATAAACTTTTTAAATATATATAAATTTGTCATAACATAATCAAAAATAAACTATCCACTACTAACATTTAACTATTAACATATTACTAAAATACTACTAATATGAAGTAATTTTTATCACCCATCACCCCTTCACGACCCACCATAGAAGATATAAAATATATTAAACTGTAAAAAATATCAAATCATCATATAGTTGAGCGGCGATCGGGAACTGCCCCCAATGGCCCTGCCTATGCTCTCCTTTCAGTCCGTAGACCATGGCGAGGAGTTAGGTTTCTTTGCCCAGGCTTACATGTGAGCCCACAATTATTTTCATTTTTTTTTATTTTTCAGTCAATGGTTCGTGAACACTTGTCATGGAAGAGTAAATACCACTTTGTCGTAGGTCCAAGTTGGAAAAAATAGCATCTAGTTTTGAGCCATGTCGCGTTGTTGGCAGCATAGGAGATTTAAATGTAGTCGCCCGCCATATTGGCCGCCATCTTGAAAATATTAAGTGTAAAATTTTAATAGTTGCATATTCTTTTTTCTACACTTCAAAAGCTTTAAATTGATGTATAACATTTCATGGAGCCTAAAAACTTTTTTTAGGTGCCCGCCATAATGGCCGCCATATTCTGTAACAGAAATCTAAATAAAATGTAACTTTCTTAATGTGATCATGAGTAGTAAGTATTAATAAACACTCATAAATCGTTTTCCCCACAAGTATTTCGTGAAAGCAGTAATAGTTGTTTATGTAACTAGGCAGCAAAATGGAATTTTACTAAGTGATTAGATTAGCCTCCGAGCTAAAGCCGAGGCAGGCAATGAATAAACGAGGCAGAAATGTTTCCTTTGCTGCCTTGTTGCATACAATATTTTATCTAAAAATGAAAATTCTAAAATACTTTCTTTATTAATATAACATAGTTAATTACTATGTGTCATATTATTAAAAGAATAACATAAGTATTAACTAAAATTAATTTAGATAAAGAAATCAAATATGAAGCTTGGGAATAACAACAATTGTGAATAGCAAACTGAAGCTATAACAACAAAATACAAAACACGTTTATAACATACATAACTTCTGAATGAATAATGCACGCAATATAAAATATTTATTTATATTTTTACTAACAAATTAGTAGAAGTATTAAAGATATATTCTACTGCTTAAAAGAAAAGAAGTAACTAGGATAAATCAAGAAAAGTAGCCTAATCTAGAATGACTTATACTAGTCATTAAAATCATACTAATAGTAGGCAGTAAAAACACATTTCTCTGCCCGAAATCAGTTCAATAATGCCTCATTTTACTGCAGCAAGTAGATAAATAGTATTTACTCAAGTCAGTAAAATTCCTAGGGGGCTCTGAGCCCCTTTTCTCCCCCCCCCCCCCCCGTGCTCCACTGGCTTAAGAGAAATCTATTTTAGTTTTTTTTTTTTTTTTTTTATTAAACAAAGAAAACTTTTTGTAAATATAAAAATTACTTACAGTTTAGCATACATTTTAACAGAATAAATAAAATAAAATAAAACGTGTTACATGTTTAAAGGGTTATGCCCATCGACATTCCTTAAATAAGTATTAATTAACAATAAATAAACTAATAAATAAGACAAAAAAGAATAAAACAACTACATAAATAAGTTAGCTGATATGATTTTAGAGTTAACAACTATGAGTTTGATTACTTAACTCAAGCAGCTTCTAAGAGATCGAAGGGTCGTTTTCGTTTAAGTCTGCGCCTTGGTCGACTAGGAGGAGGGTTTTCAACGAGATATTGCATCAACTCGTTTGGATGGTGCTGCATGGTTGAAGTCTATTTTAGTTGGTTTTTAAAATTAGACAAGGAGAAAATTGCTTTGAATCTATATTTAGATTTTCTTAACTAACCCCTAAGAGCTGACCTGCACTGGCATCTAGAAACTAGAATAAGAAGAAAAAGAAGATCGAAAAAAATATTTCTTCTTAAGTTATAGTCCGTGGAACTCACGTGGTGTGTGTGTTGTTTGTTAATACTTTTTTATTAATTAATTAGGTAAGAATGTTATAATATTTTACTAATTGTCCGAAAAAATAAGTGTACAAATCAAAAGAATTTAATTAAATTTGCTTAAGGTTGCTATTTATTTATTTGAATACTCGTTTTATTTCAAACAATGGTGTGCGTGATAGCTTTGTATCTAGTGTCACAAGTTAACATAACCTTTTATTAATTTTAAGTATCACATTTTACTCTACTTCAAATCTTATAATTGTTAATTTTAGAATTGCTTAGTGTCAATGAGTTGATAATCTGAAGAACTTTAGCTAAAGTATGTGTTAGCCTACAATAGTAGTACGACGCGTGTTGCCATTAGTGCACTTGACATGTTGACTACATCATCCAGACCTATTATGTATATTATATTTATGAATTTGTTTTAGTTATTTATAATCCTTTTCACTTTTTTCCAGATAATTAAAACAAAATGACCAACTCAAAGGGTTATCGCCGTGGTACTCGTGACCTGTTCTCGAGGAAGTTCAGGAGACATGGTGTTATTCCTCTTTCCACCTATATGAAAGTCTACAAAGTTGGAGACATCGTTGACATTAAGGTATTTATTGCTTTACACCTCGTTCATATAGCTTAGGAAATTATTTTTGTCTGAAGGTTTTTATTGCGGAAGGTTAGGTAAATTTTGTTTCATACCACACTTTATTAACCAGTTATTCTATTGCGAATGCGTTTGTGAGATTTTTTAACATAAGATTGCTAGGGAATGACGTCTCTGTTTCTAATCCTTTTATTAGATAACAATTATTTTATCCAAGATTTCGCTTACCTGCTAATATGGGTACTTGTAACCTACCTTAAACAAATGTTAAACTTCCATATCTTTATTATTTTTTGAATATTCATATTCTTATTTTATTTTCTACACTAGTCCTGTGATTTGAATTTGTTTTCGATATAGTAGGAATATGAAGGGGGGCCAATAAGATCTCGAGATTTTAATATTTGCCCTTCTAGACTGTCAACATCTTAAGCTCTCATCGGCTCCACACCCCAGTTTTTTCAAATCTCACTCGTTTTTTCAAATGGAAACTCTGTCCAATTCCAAATATAATTACTAGATTAGTTCATCTCTGTTATGAAAGTTATATGGATGCCCCTTCTGTGCTTTGTTGTCTTATTTTTAAATTTCATGTAAAACAGCTGTTAACAAATCAAAATGTGATGTTGGACTTAGCTTTTAATGGAATCTGAAATATGATGATAACTCTACTGAGTTTTCATTTACAATTTTTCCATGATAATCCAGGGAAATAAGGTAAATAAAACACCAATCTGCGGAATGAAAGAAAGCAAGCTAAATTTTTGCCCAGACCTTCGTTATGATGTTCTAATGAAACACCAAAAAGTCTCATATGCTCACCCTTGTGCGTCTCGAGATATCGAAGGTCAAAGGTCGGGAAAATCAGTTTTTTGCAAAAATCTCGCTTCTGGTTAGTATCTTCGTACGATCAACCGTTTTCGAGATATAGCGTGAAGAAGCGGGAGCGCGCATGTTTACTTTCTCATAGAAAGAGAAAGTATTGTGATAGTACAAAAATTCTATTTTGATAGTTTATGAATTTACACGTTTAGAAGAGGTCCACTGAGTCCAAAAAAGTGGTTTTTAAAAAATGTCTGTACGTCGTCTGAGGAGACGCGTGGAGCCTAAACTACTGGGCCGATTTTGACGAAATTTGGCATACATGTTCAGAAAAATCATATTCCGAGGCAAAATGGAGAAACGAATTTTAGCTCCAAATTTGGGGGCGCTACCTCCTAAAAACACTGAAAAAAACGTGAAAAAAAAAATTATTCCTTGAAAACGGTTTTGACGGTTTCGATTAAAATATTCTAAAATGTAGTCCATTTAATTACGAATCTAACGATATATTTCGTTTTCCCTATATATTATCTACTTCCTGAGAAAATAGCTTTAAACGTGGATACGGAGACAGCACTGGTTGGATTCCCCGCCGAGGAGAAATTGTTTTTATGATCAAATTTGAACAAATATTAAATAATAATCAAATGTATCTATGAAAAATAATAAATTATGAAAAACACTGAGTTACGTAATTATGAACTCGTCTGTATATATATGTCATTTTCCCGGTAAAAATTTATTTCCTGAGAAAATAGCTGTTTGTATCGCAGTTTCCTCAAGTAGTCCTACCAAAATAATAATGATGAGGATAAAGCATAAAGCACGCCGGTAATTGCGAAAGACTTGTAATAGTTTTACATATGAACAAACTTTCAACCGAAATAATAATGGGAATTCAATTTTCTAGTATAACTATACTAAGAAAAATGCATTTATAGTTATAGTACCTCAGTACATTATACAGTAATACATACTAAAAAATAGGTCTGAGACAACTCAGACAAACATTCTCAAATACGAGTTCATAATTACGTAACCCAGTGTTTTCCATAATTTATTAGTTTTCATGTTTCCATAGATACATTTAATTATTATTTAATATTTGTTCAAATTTTATCATAAATACAACTTCTCCTCGGTGGGGAATCGAACCCGGCCTGTCTCCGTATCTACGTTTAAAGCTATTTTCTCAGAAAGTAGATAATATATAGGGAAAACAAAATATATCGTTAGATTCGTAATTAAATGGACTACATTTTAGAATATTTTAATCGAAATTGTCTGAACCGTTTTCAAGAAATAATTTTTTTTCAGAGTTTTTGAGGGGGCAGTGCCCCCATATTTGGAGCTAAAATTCGTTTCTCCATTTCGCCTCGGAATATGATTTTTCTGAACATGTATGCCAAATTTCGTCAAAATCGGCCCAGTAGTTTAGGCTCCACGCGTCTCCTCAGACGACAGACTGACGACGTACAGACATTTTTTAAAAACCACTTTTTTGGACTCAGTGGACCTCTAAATGTGTAAATTCATAAAATATCAAAATAGAATTTTTGTACCATCACAATACTTTCTCTTTCTATGAGAAAGTAAACATGCGCGCTCCCACTTCTTCACGCTATATCTCGAAAACGGTTGATCGTACGAAAAACATGTATATAACCAAACTTGTTGGGAATACTGTTTTACGAAGTTTTGTTATAACTTCTTCAGACCTCAAACTAACCGGAAGCGAGATTTTCGCAAAAAAACTGATTTTCCTGACCTTTGACCTTCGATATCTCGAGACGCACAAGGGTGAGCATATGAGACTTTTTGGTGTTTCATTAGAACATCAAAACGAAGGTCTGTGCAAAAATTTAGCTTGCTTTCTCTCATTCCGCAGAGGAAGTCTTATTTCCCTGGACTATGAGTTTCCAAAACTGTTTTGGTTTCAAACTGAAAGTGTTTCCATGAGCAGTTTCCAAAGTTTGCACAAACATTTTGAAAACAAACTCCCAGACTAGTTATAATCAAGTCAGGTTATCATATATCTGCTCATCATACCTTCTGCGTATGTCTTAATACTGTTTTCAATTCATTACCCGTTTACTTGCTGATTATAGCTGTTTGGTACATTCAAGAAGATAGTTTTTCCCCTGATTGATTTGATAATTATTTAGTCTACATCTGCTAGCTATGATAATGAAAAAATATTAGTGGCTTCTTTTACTTTTGGAAAACTAAAGAAGCCGGTGCTATTTGTAGAATGGTGGGCGTGGCCTAACTCCTACGTATTTTTTTACAATGGGATATCAACTCTTCTATGTAAAAAACACTGAGATATTATCTCTCAAATCTATAAAAAAAAAACTTAAAATTGTACTGTTTGACAAAAGGATATAATCTCTCAAGTGTATAAGTCAAGCAAAATAATTAAATAATTTATTTTTGAGGTTGTTACTCTTGGGCTTGATTTTTTTAATTCTGATATTTGTCATATAGTGAATCAGATAAGCTTTAGTGCCGAGCTATAAAAAATGCATCATATTCTCAATCCTTTGAGGTCCCTATGTGGACTACACTCCTAAAATACTACATGGGGAGGGGGGTGTTTATGGCAATTGTATTTCAATATTTTATCATTTAAATTAATTTAGGTGACTTATTATATAAGCAAAGTATTACTTATCTTTTATGTATAAACAATTTTTATATTTGGTTTGTTCCTACCACCAGTTTTTAATTAGGCCGAGATTGACGTAATGCGCATGCGCGGTCATTGCATCAGTTAACAATTGATTTGTGATTTCGTTTTGATGGAACGCTCCTGAACTCGAAACCATGTGGTAGGTTTTAGCACTGTTATTAGAACAACTTGTTGAGTTGATCGTTTACTTCTGCCTCTACCTTTGCTATTGGAAATACCTAACTCATTAAATATTAAAGATATGGATGAGTGAATAGTTGATGAAGAAAAGTACCAGTAGCTAAAGTCTGGGCTTGATTTAGGCCTAGGCGGCCGCCTAGGGGCTCGCACTATAATGGGGGATTTCATTTTATAATGCTAAATAACTTCAGTAAGCTCGAAAGTTGAAAGTAAAATCTACATACTCATAGAGGAAAAGAGGAAAAAACATACTCACATTTTATAAATGTTTATTTGATACATGAATCAACAATTTCATTTTGATTTACGTAATTCACAATTTTCGGGCTTAATGTGGTGAGCCAGTTTTAGACTCACGGCACACACGTAGTTTTATTGATATAATCCTAAATGCTCTTTTGTTTTAAAGAACAAATATTAATCTTAGTCCAGTTTACAAAAGAAGTATTGCGGGAATAAATTGGATTTTTTCGATATTTGTTTGAATATGTAATAATATCATAAGTCCATCTTGGAAAAAAAGGTATTTTTTTATTTTTCCTCAAAAATATCTATAAAATTTCATTATAGCACAAAAATGCATGATCATTCGTACAAAAACATGTTAGTAAGTAAGAAGAGTTGAATCGCAAAGGCATAATTGTTAAGGGAAAAACGCGAGCAAAACCAAAACAATGAAGTGGAAGGTTACGTTTCTGTTCACACAAAATACTAGTCCCTGCCGCCGATCGCTGACTGGTCCGAAACAAATCCGTGATTGAATCAGAGCCTAGTTGGAACAACTGACTAACAGTTTGAGTTTGGGCTTCGTTAGAACGCCCTGTAACTAATGCGCATGCGTCAGACAGTTTCAAACTAGTTTGAAGTGCGGTTGACTATTATTTAATTTATTTTGTTCTTATAGCAGAATTACAGCAGCTATGGTTAGTTGATGAACATTAACTTTAATTGCAACCTCACTCTTCATTTTAATTTTGACTACGTTCTACAAATGTTTGACTTGCTGTAAATATCATAATCTACATTCATGTATCTTATCACTTGAAGTATATATTTTAATTTAAATCAAATTATAATTATTATTTACTACGGGAAACAGACAGTGAAAAATACACTCCCGCGCCGGGATTTGAACCCGGGTCTCCCGTATTTCCAGTACAGATGCTCTGGCCAACTAAGCTACGCAGGAGAATGATTTTTAACTGCCGTAATCGATAACTAGTCCCGAATCCAAGCTTACAATATTCATGTACATTTAGACAGTCAATATTTATGACATTAGTACTAAACCAAGAATTAACGCTTATAATTATAAAGTATGTACTCAATTAGTACCTGTTCCTTGTACAATCAATTCGAAATTCAATTTTAAGTTTTTGGTAGTTTTCATACTACAGAAAGTTTAAATTTTAATTTAAATCAAATTATAATTATTATTTACTACGGGAAACAGACAGTGAAAAATACACTCCCGCGCCGGGATTTGAATACGGGAGACCCGGGTTCAAATCCCGGCGCGGGAGTGTATTTTTCACTGTCTGTTTCCCGTAGTAAATAATAATTATAATTTGATTTAAATTAAAATTTAAACTTTCTGTAGTATGAAAACTACCAAAAACTTAAAATTGAAGTATATAGGCAAATGTAAAAGCTCTAGTGTTCAATTTAATCTTCATATTATTATGTTTGAAAGTCCTATAAATAACCTTTTACCTTTATAAAAGGAAGTTGTTGTGAAGTGATTATTTCTATCTCTCAATAAAGTTCATAATTATTTACTAGTTTACCCTAATACTAAGAAGTTAAATGTTTTACATTTTAAATACAAATGTAAGATGTTTACTGAGAGTGATTATAAGGAACCAATTATTGAAGCAGAGACAACTAGTGAATAATATAGACATGTAAATTTTTAGAAACTAACTCCCTTACTAAACTCAATTCCTAATACAAATAGTAACTAAAGTGTTTCCTTATTGGATTAATATCTTAGAAGTTCCATTGTTCAATTTAGTATTATAGTTTTGCTGATTTACTATGAATATGTTTTTTGTTTCAGGGTAATGGAGCTGTTCAGAAGGGTATGCCACACAAGTCTTACCATGGTAAGACTGGTCGTGTTTACAATGTCACACCTCGTGCTCTTGGTGTTATTGTCAACAAGAGAGTCCGAGGAAAGATCCTTGCCAAGAGGTAACTAGTATTGTCATTTTTTTATACTTATTTACGGCTAGGAATAAGTCAGGACAATAAATGAGAAGGCTTCTTTTTTTTTTTTTTTTTTTTAATAAATGCTTCTCTTTATTTGGTTCTTTGTTGGACTTCATTGAACAATTTTTCATTAAAAACTAAACAAGTTTTATTATTATACATTACAATGGTACTATTACTTGGTTTGCTCAAAGCTAAACTGCTTGTGGATTGTTTTAAGAATATATTTGACCGCAGAAGCCTAGTCTATTAAATTAGCATCATACCTAGTTTATTAAAACAAGTTACAGTTTTCTAAAATACTTTGTTTAATAGTGTGTTCTTGAGTAACATATGCCTTGGTTTATTTCAGGATTAACCTGAGGATTGAGCATGTAAACCACTCAAAGTGCCGTGAAGATTTCCTTAAGAGAGTAAAGGAGAATGAGAGGATCCGCAAGGAAGCTAAGGCAACTGGTGTTTATGTTTCCCTCAAGAGACAGGTAACCAAATTTATATTTCTATAAAGGTGTTTGTACACACACTGATAATTATTGGATATTTGACTCAAGACACTTTATTACATTGTTTTAAGTTGGTGTCTTACCACCCTCTGATATTATTGTATTAGCCATAAATTCCATCCGTCATTTTTAATTGTTGGACGGTCTGCTTAATCGAATTGATAAGTATCTAGTGTGCATCTCCGCTTCTAATTCTAGAATTGCAGTTGTTTACAACGATAATTATGCAGATCTCAGATAAAAAATTGGATGCAACTTAAAAAAGACCCTGCCTTAACACTGACACTAATAATTAGGTCTCCGACATCCGAAAATTATGGGTGTGTGTACAAATAATCTAAACATATTAAAGATTCCAAGTAATTTGTTAGTTTTAAAGTATGATTGAAAAAGGGCATAAGTAGAATAATATGTGGCTGTAGGCCTTATAACCCAGTCAACACTGTCAGTCATCATTATAATAATAATAAGTCTAGTCAACCCCCTCACAGTCTGTTGTCCCGGCAGTTTTAACTGTTAAGAATATTTTGAAGTTGCATTACCTTCAACTTTGTACTTTGAGGATAATACATAATAGGATATTTTAACAATAAAATAATATGCATTTAGAATAAATAGAATAGGAAGCTTCAAAATTGTAATATTTTCTCATATTCATAAATTGAACCATTAAGTTGTCATAATTCAAACATTAGCTATCCAAAATGTAATGTTCCCTTCTAAATTTGATTAACAGCTAAAGTCTGACTCATGAAAGAAGACGTGCGTTGACAGCGCGGGAAATCAGATGACACTCAGATTGGCCAACCTATGTGAGGGTAAAAATAAAGCCACTAGGTCTGTGGGTGAGGGTGGGGCAGTTAACTTATTTGTAAGCAAAAGAAGGTTATGTTCCTCGTACCAAATCGCGATCTTTTTAACTATTGTTGTCTATAGATTTTCACATCTTATTACGAATATATTTCAACATTTCTTCTAAGAGTTCTTTTTTCTTCATCACAATGATAACTAAACAACAAGGAGAAGGAAAATGTAGGAGGGGTGGAGGTTACGAACCCTTTTTAAACGGTTATCCCAAGGGCCGCGCCCCTCCACTAGAGATTTTTATTTTTACCTAGTTGGCTCAACCTATTGCCCGCCAAAATCTCGAGCTCTCATTGGCTCTCCCCCCAATGTGTCAAACTTTCCCGCGCTGTCAACGCACGTCTTCTTTCATAAGTCAGACTGTAGTAAGAGCATATTATTAAAAAATTTGTATTTTCTTAATTATTTTTATTAATGATAAATTAATTATTATAGACTCACTTTTACCAAGCAACTGACAATAATAATTACATGCTTTATTTATTTATATTATATTTTTACCTTTTTTTTATATACTTGTAAATGAACCATGAATTAATAGCGTCCCTGTTTTTTGTTACAGCCTATTGGTCCTAGGCCCGGACATATTGTAAGAGCTAAGGAAGAGCCTACATTTATAGCTCCTATTCCTTACGAATTTGTTGCTTAAATTAAAATATATTTTTACTTTTTAAATATTGCTTCCTATTATTTATTTGACCTCTTTAGTGCTATTATTAAATAATTAGAAATGATATCTATTATACACTTGCTGAGAAGCTATGTCAACAGTTAACATTTTTTGTATCTTCCTTTTTTTCTTATGAAGGAATGTTGTTACTGTATAAAAAATTATGTGTGTGGTTAAGTACTTATCACATTTAATCTTAATCATGTAGTTCAAGGGTCTTATTATTAATTTAATAGTACTCTTATAAATTTAATTTTGATCAGAATTTCATGCACCTAATAAATAGAGTTCGGATTTTGCATATAATTTGTTTTATTGCTCCAAGTGAATTTTCTTTATTAATTATAATGTATGGAAGGCCACTTTAAATTCAAATTTAAAATGCATATTTCAGGCATTATTCCATTTAATTGCATATTTCCGGTGTAAGTGCATATTTTCGGAATTTTTGCATAAGTATAGAAATAGAAATTTCAACAAAGGTGCATATTTTTTTAATGATTAGAGTTCATTCACTGTAGTCACTAGTAACTTAAAAAAACTGGAGACTTGCGGTTTAGAGCTTACAAAGGCTGTAGCCCTCCTCGAGGGCCTTAAGGAAAAGGTAAGGGTTGCCCGGGTCCAATTGGGGAAAGGCTTTGACAAAAAATGGACCCAGTTCTCCAATGTAATCCAGACTGGACCACTGCAACGTTGAGAGAACATTTTCCCATTTAAAAGTGGTTCTTCCTGACCACAAATGTTATCTCAAAATATAAAAATAAAATTTAGAAGAAAATAGTAGTGCAAACAAACTCATGTTAATGTTTTGTGAATTGGTATGATATGTTAATATAATTTCTTCTTTTCTTTAAAGTATAGTCAATAATTATATTTTTAATGGTTATTCTTGTGTATTCCTCTATCTAACCTTCAAATGTCATGTTTTTGGAAATTTTAAACCCTCGTATTGCATAGCACCTTTTATAATATAAAGCTGCCTATTGTACTGTATGTATTAGGAATAAGTGCACATTTGAGTACATACAGGGTGGTCCATAAGTCTCCTCCCCCCCCCTTCTTAACTTTTGAACAGTTGAGATAAATTAATGAAGCTTGGGGGATCCTTACCATCTAAAGAGAAGTTTGTTTTCATGCAATCACATTTTTTTTATTCTACAATGAAAAATAATAATAATATTCCTTGAAACTTATTTATCTCCAATAGGGGGGCTAAGATAGCAAAAATAGCCCTTAAAAAGAATAACACTTACATCGTTATAAAATCTAAACGGTTTGAAATAAATTAATGGAACTTGGGGGATTGTACCATGTAAAGGGAAGTGTGTATTGATCCTTGATCCACCCATCATACCGTGTAAAGGGAAGTGTGTATTCATCCACTCACGTACTAGGGGCAACCCGCCACTTTGCCCAAATGAAACATCAGGACTCGTGCAAAGGTAAATTCTTATCAGTCGTTCTCCTGTGTTTAACACGTGTGTTTATGCTCTCGTTTTTTAAATAATTAAGTATTAGCTGTTAAGTAATATGTCGGATACCATAAAACTATTGCTAAATGACAAAAAACCACTCAGTAAAACATGTAAAAGATCTAACCATTCTGAATGGGCTTGCAACCAAAGGAAATTAATCATAAGTCTCCAGGAGAGGTGATAATCAGAGACGGGACGTTTATGACTTTTATTTTTCCATTTCATGACCTTTATTCTATGACTTTTATTATTCTGTTTTATGACGTTTATTTTAGAAAATCGGTTGTTTTATGACCTTTTTGCCAAAAGTATGACGTTTATTTTCTGTGAAAATTTAACCTTTATGTGAAGCATTTCGTTATTTTGGAGGGAAACAGTTCAAAAAAGATTTCAATATTTCATAAATACAATATTATATTTACAATATATGTAATAAATTATAATAATTAGCAGAATGCTTTAACATTGTAAAAAGTAATCATGTGTTTGTTCTATAATCTCTAGCATTAAATTGGTTCTTTTGTCTGTCAGTAGAATTTTAAACTTGGAAAAAGACCTTTCGACGTCGGCAGATTAGGTGGGAGCAAATTTTGTGCATGACACGTCATTTGCTTTTGCACGCCCTTCAACCGGGCAGCTATGGCCTGGGCGTGTTCCCACCCAGGATTCCTTGAGAGAACAGTAGTGAACTTTTCTTTCACCTTTTCCCCCACTCTTCCAACCCAATTGGTACCGCAAAGGGTCTTGATTTTTTCGACGCCGTTTGGAAATCGCATATCCTGTTTTTGCAGACCGTCTATTATGTCAGGAAATGTCCCAAAGTTGTCGTTGATGTAGTTCAGGTGGGTTTCCAGTCCTGGAGCCTTTTCGGCTTCTTTTGCATTGCGAATTGACAGCGCCTCTCCAGCATCCAATGAAGCTAAGACCTTGAAGACTTCAGATACAAAGTAGGTGTAGAGCTTACCTGTTTATCACATGGCTTACAGAAGAATGTTTCACCTTCCAAAGAAAAGTCCACCTCCTCTTACACCCACTTACCATTTAATATTGGTTGTTGTTTGCAGGAGTTTTCGGCATTCTGACAGAGTAGAATCAATCAAGAAACTAGTTACACAAAAATTTTAAAACGAGTAAAATTAATCAAGAAACAAGTAACACGAGTTCTCTTGTTACTTGTCATCAAATGAGCAATTAAACATTCTACTCCCTTACCATGGATTTATACAAAGTCTTAATTATGGAACAGCCACTCAGGAGACTGCCTAATCCAATGGGTTTACTATTGGATGATTGGAGAATCTATCTTGAACTGCCTGGATTCTAATTTGAGGAGTTGTTCCTAGAAGGAGCCGATCAGGAGCCCTACTTTGGAATCAGGGATGACCGTCGGTACCTCTGGTTGTAGGTATGCATAAGCGCATTAGTTAAGTCCGAAAGTGGTCAGAGAATTAGCCCAGGCCATTCACTAAGCTGGTGTAAGGGTTTTTTGTACGAACTGCACTTATACCTGGAACCGGACTACAAAAGTTCAATTTAAAAATTTCCATTAACAAAAAAATAACCTTTTTGCTAAACATTTGGCAAAAAAGGCCATTTTATGACGTTTATTCCAAGAAACCCCATTCTGTGACGTTTATTCGTAAAATGGCTATTTTATGACAAAATCATATGACTATGACGTTTATGACTTTTTCCCCGTCTCTGGTGATAATGTTCCGGCTAAAGTAAAATTAATATTATAATATGGTTAAGCTTGTACTTACTTACTTAATGATTTTTTTAAAAGTACCAGTGGTGTAGGCAGGATGTTTTAATGAAAACATCATAAGAACCCCTCTCATGGGAGGGGGGGGGGGGGTATTATTTCTCATAACATTCAATCGTATTTATATTCACACCTATATTTTTTTTTAGGATGATTTAACTAAAAAATTGACTTTAACACTGAAACATGAGAAGATATCTATCTGAACATGTTAAGGTGTCAATAAGGGTGTCTTGAATTCAAGTTAAGTACTCAAACCGCTGATCCGCCTCTTTTTGTATTGAGTTTAAAAGCTTATCCTAGTTCTCTGTATTCAATCTCATATAAAATCACAAAGATTTATTTATTTATGCTATTTTACTTACATTTTATTGTTATAATACTTTTTAAAAGTATATACACATTTATAAATGTTAGTCATATTGTTGAGTGGAACAATGGGATACCTGTAAAGTTTGTCCTAGGTGAGTGCGGTAGGAGTTGAAGTTGTTTAAATGTTTCCTCAATTATCTGAGTGTGGTCATTTTTCCTCCACATGTTTTAGTTTTTTTAACAAAATGTTAATGTGTCAATTGTTTTCTTGTTAAAAGTAATTGCATCTGCTATTTGTTTTAATTTCTTTTAGTAAGTTAAGTGCAAACTGCAATGGCAGCTAAATTAATTAATTTCTCCTCGTTCATAGCCATAATGGATTTTTGAAAAGACTTCACAGTAAAACACAACCCTGCAAGCGGTAACAATATGGTAAATAGAATAATTGCAGAACTGGCTTGGCTCAACGTGTACACTGTGGTTTGAAGACTGCTGTTTGAATGAAACTCACGCTAAATGTTATCAAGTCTTATGTGACCTAAGACTTGTCGATTAAATATTACACAAAGGATGGATTGGAAATAAAAGCCTGAGTTATAAAGATGAAATATATTATTTTATCTAAGCTTTCATGTAAAATAGAATTTTTATTATAGCTAACGCTACAAAGAGAGAGCAAAATTATTTGTGCAACATCACTGATGTTATTTCCATCCTGATAATGTTAAATTATCTTTAAAAAATTAGTATCTAATATGGTGCATGTATATTAATGCTAAGAGAGGGATAAAGATAGAACAATTTCTATTTCAGTCTTGAGCATTATATTAATACAATAAATATACAAAATGGACCTTATTACATTTAAAATATATAATGAATAAATAGAAATATACACATTGTTTGGTATTAAGCTCACAACAATTTCGATCCTTTTAAAAAATAGCACATCAAGATTATAAATTCTACAGCTTATTAAAAAGAAGGTTAAATTTAAGGTAAAACCAAATGGGACAGTGAAAAAATTATATTTTGCACGTCCTGTTATTGGTCAATTTTTAAATGTAGTGTCACTTGTTAAATACACTTATTAGTTTAACAAATTTTAATGAATTAATTTACATTTTTGAATGCATGACATTATAATTTACTTATTAATATAATCATTACAATTACTTTATTAACTTATTTACACAGAGGACACTTTTTTATATTTTTGGATTTCAACTAAAGGTATCTTTTTAATTTTAAGTGTTCTATTTTTACTCCATAAGGAAATATACATATATTATTTGTTCATTTTTTATGTCCTGCCTAATCAACATTAGATTACATGGAGATCAGCCCCTTAACACATCTATTTAATTAAAACATTAGTAATTCATGTAATATCTCTCTGGGAGAGATTGAACCAGATATGTTAGAGTTAAGACAGTTGTTTCAGATGAGTACAAAATATTAATGCCCAAGGAGACATTAAAAGTAATATTAATTTAAGTGCTTAAAATTTCTGAATTGAAATAAGTACTAATAAAAACTTGTTTCTGATTATCTTTATTGAAAAAATAAAGGCTTTTGAGGTAAGCAAATTAAATTAAAATGTCCCTACAATAACAAGATAATACAGTACGAAAATGTTTAGAAAAACAGCAAGTTGATTTTTTAGCATTAAGTATATGCATTGCAAACAACATCTTGGCCTCGCTGTAAATGCTTAAGCCATGTGCCCTAAAAGGTGGGAGGAGGAAAAAACCTAATTTAAATAAAAGCTATTTACAATGAATTTAAATCATTCTGTCATAGGAACTACATTAAATTAGAAAAAGTGTATTAAAGTGTACAGGTGGTCTATTTATATTTATAAAAATCCCTTCTTTTAATACAATAATCACAAAAAATTGTTAATTTTTTTAGGTAATTAAACAATGATAATTAGTATAGTGCACACTTAAATAAAAAAGCACAGGTGGTTTAATTTAAAATAATTTATCATTTTCTTAACCACAATATACATGTATATGATGATAATTAACTCTTGAATAAGTCACACGTTGTTCAAGTTAAAATATATATATTTTAGTCTAACCACAATTAACATAATGAGGTGACTTATTCAAGAGTTAATTATCATCATGTTCGATTACCACAAAATATCGGTCAACACAACCAATTTTTTATACATGTATATGATACACAATAGATTTTTGTTCCAATCCCCCCTATTTGTATCATCCCGCAGATCGTTTTTATACTCATGAGCTAACATTGCACTGTAATAAAATCATGTCAGGTTGGAGCAGGTTTAGGACTATAATTTTACTAAAAACATTCAAGGAAACATAGCAGTTAGGGAACCTTACTGTTGAAATGACTGCACTTGTCATACAATTCAGTACTTGGTATTGTCAGAGGATCGATTGAGCAGTACAGTAAACTGTTCGCAAATGATCCCTGCGTGGGTTGGAAGAGTTTGGAGGACGGTACTAAACACTGTCACAAGTCAGATTGGATCGGCTTTTATCCATTGGGCATGCCCATGACGATCCCCCGGACAGTACACTGCTTGATTGGAACACACCTAATATTTACCATCACTGTGTTTTTATTTAAATGTTTACTAATCACAATTATAATAATTAAAAATTGACAGTAAACTGTTAATAGATAAAATTAAATTATTTTACTACAGACTATCACAGGATAAAGCTAAGAGTAAAATACCTACTAATTGACTTAAATATGGCCATTCTGCTCTTATGTTAGTTATACTCTTTTCACAGAAGAAAATATATAAATATTAATTTTTCTAAAAGGTTATATTAATTTAAAAGTAATTCACTTGGTTTTAAGGGTTGTCACAGCTACAATATTAAAAAATAACCAAATTTTTGATATAATTTACCACAATAGTTTTTTTTTTAAACAAAAAAAACTATTCAGCCTTTTCTTATCTGTATGGTTTAAAAAAAAAATAAAAAAATTCTAGCCCAAACTCAAAATTAGATTAAATTTACATTATAGAAATTTTTGATATAATTTACCACAATAGTTTTTTTTTTAAACAAAAAAAACTATTCAGCCTTTTCTTATCTGTATGGTTTAAAAAAAAATAAAAAAATTCTAGCCCAAACTCAAAAATTAGATTAAATTTACATTATAGAAAAAAAAATTAAAAATACAGATAAAAGGGGAGAAAACCTTTTTTTTTAGTGTTCAGCAAAAGTAGGTACAAATATTTTATTATCTTAAATTCACAGTCTTGAGAACCCTTCAACTTTTGAATATACACTTGTCAAGGAAGTAAATTATTATTAATTTATAACAGGCTTTTAACGTGACAAATAATTTTTTTTTAAACAAAATGCATCAAGAAGTCTTCAGCAAAAAGGAAATTAAAGCCGATGCCAGCTTATTTAATAGAAAAAATATAAAACAGTTTATCATGGAGAATAAACTATACTGGCTTGACTCATATTAATCTATTAGTAACATCCCAAACTACTAACAATAAAAATTAAGAGACAGGATATTGAATGTTATTAGCATTGAGTAGACTCTACCTTAAGTTTATAATAAACAAACAATTCTTTAAAATTTAGGTACTAAGAGGTTTAGGAATAATGTGTATTGTTAATTACCCAAAAGCACAAGAAAAAGTACACGATGAGAGCAAAAAAAGTTATTTTTTTAAAATTTAATAATGACATACAATAATATAAATATGATGATGATGAGCATACACAATAAATGACAGTAACAAAAAAATAATATCTAATAGTTTGTAGACAAGAGAATAAATGGGATGTCCCATTTTGGTGAAATTGAGTTCATTATAGTAAAAGTGCAATGGTGAATAGAATCTGCCCTGCCATAATTGAAAAAGTTAATAATCTGTAAATTGATTTTTGTATTTCTAAATTAGTATCTTAATTTAGCAATAGTAGGGTACTCCCTGTTTTCTACCTCAGTTTATCAACTAATAAATAGCTGCTTTGATTAGTGAAGAGGAATTGCTTTATTTCACTTATAATTCCAAAAGTTAAGGTTGAAAAATAATTAGATACTTAAAAATTTATTGATATCATCATTATCAATTCTGTGTCAAAAACGGGCCATATATTTACAGACTCATAATGTAACAAGTTAAAATGTGATTCAAAAGCCTAGTAGTAGTAGTCTAGTACTTTCTACTAGGACGGGTAGGACGAACCACTTGTTCGAACCTTGCAATTAGGCCATCACTTAGGCCCTTTTTACGCCCCGCGGTAGAGAGTTCCAGCCACTTCACACATCATACCTCTGTACATAGTACCGCCAAAGCGAGTATGATGCGATCAATAGTCAGCCATATAAATCAGAGTGTCACGGCGAGGAATCGAACCCCGTCTCGTTCCACTCGAGATTCAGTGATGGCCGAGCAGACGTGGTTTTAACTCACACGGCTACGCTAGCTCCCTTTCAAAAGCCTAACTCAATGAGCAAAGCGAGAACATAAATATAATTAAAGAATATATCTTAACAAACAAAATAAAAATGTTTTGTTTTTTAAATGTGTCCCTCTATAAATATAAAATATTCTAATATCACATATTCAGCCAAAATAGCAAATAAAAAAATACTTAAATAAAATTTACCAAAAACAAAAATCATGTTATGTAGTAGGAGTTAAATAAATAAAGTATAACACACACATTTATTTTCTCCTTCACATATTATTAGATGACTAATTTACAATTAATTTAGTTTCAAAATTAGTAAAAATAAGTTCTATATTTACAAGGTAAGAAAATTTAGCTTGTTTTGTGAACTTAATCTAAATGTATTACTAAGTGATAGATATTTATTTGTGTCATTAAATTAATTGGAAAATTTCTAAAAATAATGTCAGAGTTCAATGACCTTTAAAATACTAGGTCAAATGATAAATTATTAAAAAAAATGACACAATTTTAATTTAGAGCCTACTCCAAGTTAACTCGTTTAAATATCTTGGAGCAAATCGACACTAATACTTTGGTAATATTTAGGTTACCTATGGAGAGTTAAATATTGATTAATGTTATTACAGTAGGCACTCTTTATTCCAGTATGTTCAGGACAACGACCATGAAACATCAATAATTTTAACGTGAATACCACAGAAAATCACTTCATGTGTCCATCCACATTCTAAACCTCTGCAGATGATATAAATATTCAACAACGTACATATATATTTCGTCTTTCTAGCAACTATGTGTCAACATAAATGAATCCACTTAAAAAAGCCTGAATGCGAGCAGCACAATTAGTACCGGATTACTGTGTGAATGTGCAGAACTGTAGAATGCCGGATTAAAGAGCGTCTACTATACTATCAAGTAATTTGTCACAAATCAGTGCAATTATTACACAAAGGAGTAGGTACAAGATAATATCTTACCATACTAAGTACATTATATATTATAATATTTAGAATATTGAATATCATAAAATTAGAGGCATATGTAATGTGCAGTGTTACAAATAATGAGTCAAAGTTGGTCAAACAGATGTTTCCGTATTTTCAGGAGGGATATCTGGGTCAGTATCTTTTTCAAGAATTTTTGGATCAAAAAGTTCTCGAGGTTTAACTAAAGGTTTATTTTTAATAGGAGACTCTTTAGGGCTTGTTTTTTTAACAATGGGGTAAGATTTGACCAGACGAGCAGCGTCCATTAGTTTTAATAGAAGCCTTGCATATACCTGATATTCTTCGTCGCTGAAATCTCCTGGATCATATCGAGCATGCTCGTACAGATCACAGAATTGTTGTATAAACCTCTGGCCAAATAGTGGCGTCGCCAGAGTGTTAAGTAAATATGATCTCAAATTATCTTTGGGGTGTCGCACAAGAGTTTTATCCTGTTTTAGAATCTCTTGTTCGAGAAGTTTCACATCATCGCAAGCTTTGAGTCTGTAATAATAAGGCTGCAATTTGGAACCAGGAGGTAAAATATAAATAGAACCATTTTCTTGAATGAGCTTAGGCTCATAAACTATCCTGGGTACAATGTCTATTCTTCTATGAATCTCTTTTTTCAACGTTTTCTTAGCACCATGGCCAATAGGCACATGAGGTCCTCTTCTAGACTTTAAAGCGAACCTCACTATTTGACGCTTGGCAAATATAAAAAGCGAAATAAAAGTTAAAACCCCACCAGCTATAATGAATATAACTGTCACACCCGACAGCTCTTCTGCCATAATTCAAACGGATGTGAAATAATAATTTAAATGTTATGATCTCATTAAATTAAATTTAAAATAAAAACTCACAGCTTAATTAATACAAAACACACTCAAGAATAATTCAAATCACATTAAGAATATCAAAAGAATCTATATTGAAAAGAATTGAACTCACTATTAATTTATAACCTGACCAGGGAAGGTTGAAGGTTTCCTATTTATACGGGTTTTCGGTTTTCTTTGGATTTTTTTTTTATTTATTTCATTTCAATTTGTTTATTCTGTTCTTAAATTTAGAAAAATATAAAAAAAGTTAAACTCCATTTTTAAATTAACGGTGGTGTCGTTAATGATTTTCTCATTATAAATAAATATTCTATTTCATTTATTTGTTGAACGTCCCGTCACACACACACACATACATTACATACATACTTGTTTTCAAGAAGGTTTTTTTTACGTCAGGTTATTAAGGTCATAATTTTTAATTTTCAATTTATAATTAATATTTTAATTTTGTTTTTGTTTACTTAATGATAATTGTTTCATTGATTGCTACTAGTAATAAATACCCCTTATTTTTCGTGGGTTATAATGCTTAACTGTTTTAAATACTTAGCTAAATCATTACCCTGTGTATTAAGTAGCTCAAGAGCTATATCTACTTATGATCCTCTGCGATTTCATTTAACGTCCGGTCTTTTTGCGGAACCTCTTAAAAAGAAAAAGAGGCTTGACCCAGCCATAGTAAAGGCGAGGGAAGAGAAAAGGAAACGAAGATTGGAGAAACAGATTCGAAGACTTGAGAAGAGTAGCAGACAACTTAAGCCGATCGAAGAGTGCGAAGTGGTACCTGAAATCCTAAAAGAGGGTAAAGTAAGAGTAAGAAAACTTCCTAAAATCTCTGATGAAACTACTAATGAACGCGCTTTAACACTGAAACGATGGTCAGCTTACAAGTATAAACAATATCTTCTCGATATTCAGAACATAGATAGGATGATGCAGGCTCAGCAGTGGGCTCTTGATGAATTGAAAAATGAAAATATAGAGCTATACAATGCCGCTATACATATCGACGAATCATTTCTACCGTTTCAAGCTGTAGGCCCTGTAGAGACTCCACCTATTGCTGACTATGATAGCCCAGATGGTGAATATATAGACACATCAAGGAAATGGGACTAGTTTTTTTTTTTACTGTTAAATTAGAACATTAAAATGTACATATTGATAAATCAATTTTGGTTAACTCTATTCAATTTTTTTCTTACCATGCTTATAATACCACAACTCTTAATTCGGTAAATCTGTTGTGTATGATACATTTGAGGGATGAACATCAAACATTAGAGACTTACACCATCATAAATTTAAAAACTTGCCACCTCGAATGTACTGTTTTGACAAAGGGGTATAATCTTTCATTTGTATAAATTATAAAGTATTGATTGGAATAAAATATATTAGTCAGCCTACAGGCCAAGTCATTCTCAAATGTACCATTCACTGCAGAATAACTCTTTATTCAATTGAGGGAACGCATTTACAAAATTTGACTCTTAACAAAAGTAAAACTTTGAAAGGTAGTAGGAATGCCAAACTATAACTATAATAATATTACAATTAGTGTTAACTCAAGACAGTCAGTGGCGTAACTATGGGCCCGCATTGCGGGGGGGCCCCCAGCGTCAGGGGGCCCCCACATCTAGAAATAACTGTCTCCTTTTACCAACGTCGAGGGGGCCCCCAATCCTGAATGCAAGGGGTTTTTTTTTTTTTTTTGCTCATCAGTTTTTTTTGGCGAGGAGGGGCCCCCAAAAATTTCTCGCGGGGGGGCCCCTAATGGTCTAGCTACACTACTGAAGACAGTGTGGGAAAATCGAAGGTAGAGCCAATGACAGCTCCAGATTTTTACATCTACATCCAAGGACATATTTCCTACTCTCAATGGCTCTCCCATCATTTTTAGGGTCCGCAAGCAAAACTAAGGACCCTTATATTTTCCTGCGTGTGACTGTCTGTTCATCCATCCATCTGTCGCCTGCTCTTACGGCTACACCTTTTGTCCTATCACTTTGAAATTTGGCATATATGTGTGATGTGTATAGTACCTACCCACACATTTTAAAAATGTAGCGACTTAAAAAAAAAATTTTTTTTTAAAATAAGGGTAAAAAAACTGAGGGATTAATTTTTTTTTTTTCTATGTGGTGTATGATATGAAAGGGTATGGTCGAGCTGATTACAAAAATATATCATATTTTGGTTATAAGCTTTGGTAGGGCGAGCGTAGGCAAGTTTAAAGTTGGTGTGAAAATTTTCCCCCCTCCCCATCTCGCTTATGTAAAGTGCAAAAGATAAACAAAATTTCCTGAACATTCTTCAACCAAAAGTAAAGACACCACTTTTTGGGGTTTTTTTTATTGACAAATACGTTTTTTTTATAATTATGCTCTTTATGATGTATTTATATGTTTTTAGTTCGGTTTGTTTATGTGTTTTGATAATATCAGACCCATAGGATAGTTCAAAGTAGGCTTTTTGCATTTTTTAATTGCTTTTTGCACCATCAATAGGTACTACTTTAACAATACTGTGTTGCCTACGGACCCTCGCTGTGTGCTGACACACTCACTTGACCTGTTTATTTTCCCATGCTGCCAGGGTTAACATTTATTGGTACATTAGTATAAATAAAATGTTAATGGGGCAAAGGAATGATTTAAATTTATAGGACATTTACAGTACTAGGTATGGAGTACTTGACACTATACTTCTTCCACTTTCTTAGTTGACACATTGTTGGTTATTTCTGTGTGTGTAACTTTTTTACTTTCTTATAGTATCTATTAGTCAAAAGTATTTTTGATGGCTCAAAAATGCGATATGAAGTTCCCTGAGTCCAAAAACATGGTTTTTAAAAATAATGTCTGCCTGACGATTTTTGTTCATTTCAGATAAATTAAGTTCATACACTGAGGTGGAAAACAACAATTATTTCTCTGTCGTTTTTAATGTAAAATTTTTAAAAGCTAGTCCATTTAAATGCCAATTAAACAGTAGGGCCAAGGCCCATTTCACACTAGGAGCTCTCACTCCGGAGCTGGCACCTTTTTTTACGTGACCTTGACGAATAAAATGCACAGCATGCAATTGTATCCTGAAGTGAGAAGACATGGACTTGAGTGGGAAGGCATGGCTTGTGGTCAGGAGTCTTATCTCCTCCTTGAAATGAATAGAATCAGACGATATCTTTCACACTAGGTGTAATACCGCTCGTGGCTCTTCCTCAGTTCATAATAGTATTTCATTATTTAATTAGTATAATTTAATTTAACGGCACTAGACTATGTAACGGACTTTTTTTTTTTTTTCTCTATTTCATGAAAAAACATTGAATCATGGATATGTTTTAGGGCATTGAATCCACATATCTACATTTCAATTTCCATGAAGTGGAGAAAATCAGTATACATTTGTCAAATTTATATAGTAGATGGATCTGAAGGTGTGAAATTATGAAACATTAATCCATTTTGATTACTATTTGGTCCTCTAGGATCTCTGATATAATTTTATTTATAATTTAGAACTTCTATCAGCGAAATGTTGAATGTACTAGGCAGAAATTTATTAAGAAATTTATTTATCATGATCAATGTCATGGTTGGAGATAAGAGGAAGAGGGTAGTTTTGGGGTACATGGTACAAAGCTCACCTTCCTAGATAAACCTATAAAACTACATGCCTATAAGAATCAAAACCACCTGCTCAAGCTTAAAAAAAAAAAAAATGTTTGTCTCATCGAATAGATGAAAATAGATTTTTTTTCCCTTACAAAACTTCCAATTTAAAATGTTCATTCGAGCACTGCCCACGAAAGCTTGAGCGGATAACATTGTCTCACAAACACGTTCTGGGCATTGGTAAAATGAATATGTGTACAAAATTTCACCAAAATCAGTCAAATTTTACTCAAGATATTTTTTTTTTGGATGCATAGTTTGTTGACTGTAAGAAGCTAGCTTTAATTACAATGAATACAAGTGAAAACCAATCTTCCTCCTTTTATATCCAAACTTCCTGACACCATATTTAAAAGCGTCACATTTTTACTGTCGTTTTTTGCATTATGGAATTGTCTTCTGTTCCCCATAGCTGAAACATGACCATGTTAAAAAATATGTTTAATAAAAATTGTGAATGTTTGTGCATCTGATCCATGGTTGATCGGAGACTGAGAGCAAAAGTGTGGTGTGCACCCAGTGTGAAAGATGCCTTTTACGGCTCCAGCTTTGGAGTGAGAGCCGTGAGGCTCCTAGTATGAAATGGCCCTAAAAGATGTTATTCCTGGAAAAATCAAGTTTCTGAGGCATCAAATAATTTTAAAAAAATGTGAACCGGCTGGAAATTGGATCCAGTCTAAGTAAACAATCTCATGTTATTATTTTTAAAAAATGTTTAATTATAAGTTTATTAGATAAGATATCTGGGATTTATATTTAGTATCACTATGTAAACTATATATGTAGTTTTGACTGATTTTTCTTGTGTGAGAGTGTAGTTGTCCCATGCTTATTGCAGTTTAATCATGACATTTTATAGAAAAGCCAATATAAGAACATTTGAGCCCTAAATATAGCCCATTTTGCATTACTTTTCTTAATGAAATATTTACACCAATCATATTGAGTCATATTCATAAGGAGCTCTAAGGATTCACAACTAAAAATTCCCTTATACAGAACTAGAACACAATTTATTATCTTATGAAATTCTAATTCTGCTAATAAGTAGCCACATAGATAATTCCTACTCAAAATGGCAAAATTTTAATTCATTAAAATTGCAGATGTAATTATTGCAGTTTTTACAATAAATTACTCAATGTTTCTCTTACAGAAAGCAGCATAGTGAAATAAATGGAAAGCTCAGTGGAATTTTAAGTAATCTTTCCTCTCTTTCATATGTAAGTAAGAAGCTGGTGGGAAAGGCCCCCCATTAAAATAATAATACTTTTTTTTCTCTGGCTCATTCAGCAAGAGCAAAAAGAACTTTTTTTATATATCAATATTGCTTTCTAAAAATAAAAATATTAAGAAAGTTTCTAAAGTAAAGTATAACTTAATCAAAACCTAAAGCCCCTCAACAAATTAACCAAATCTTATGTAAGCGTTTTAATATTCAGATATTCCTCAATTTATTTTTAAACTCTGTTTTATTTTTGACTTGGTGCTATTTAAAAGCAGGGCTCGATTTGAGGCGGAACGCGACGGAACGGCGTTCCGGGACCTCTCTCTCTGATAAATAAAAAATAAAATTATCGGCACTAAGATTTTTTTTAAAAATCCTTTGTTAAAATTTTATTTGTCAATGAGTGACTACAAATTTGATTAAGGACATTATGTATTAAACTGGCAAATATTTTTCTATTCAAAATACAAAAAATATTTATTTGTTGAGATTATACTACTAAATTATGATAACCTGAAACAACAAAGGTTTTTTAAGGCAGGGATCTTATTAAATAGGTACTGTGCAGAGACGCTGTGACGAAACTCCCTAGGGCGAGTGAGACAGGGAATGTTTTGTTGATTTAATTATTCGTTCGCAAAGAGAGGGTAGGTTGTAGTTCCGGCACCTCAATTTCTAGAAATCGAGCACTGTTTAAAAGTATCTATCTTTAAGCAATTTCAAAGTTATAAAAGTAATAATCGGAAAGGTATTCATTAACAACAATGTTTTTTGTTTTATATTTTATATATAGGTAAGTAAAATGCATGTAATACATAGATATCATATATACAAGAAATCACTATAATTAAAATAAAACAGATACAAATTTAAGATATATATTTATTATTTATAAAAACTCTCTATAAATAAAGCACTTATTTGAGATAAAATTTATTTTTATATAAATGTTAAATATTGTGAATGGATTATTTTAAACTTAATCCCAATATTTTTTAATGCCAAGTTGCAATTACTTATGTTTTTATCAGAAGACAGTAATTTAAGGTGCTTGAGAGTACATAGGAAATATCTTACATGGAACTGTATTTAGAGGATCAAAGCTCTTGTGAAAATACTCGGTTCCTTCTATTTCCCAAGGAGTAATTCCTAAAGGGCAGTTGTTAAAGTTCCAACCACTTCTAACAATAGTCGATTGAGAAGAGGCAAAGGGAATCAAGTCACTTTTTTCTTCACTTGATACGTCCATCTCATCTTTTCCATCGAAGTCAGTATGAACTTTGTCCAGTCGTTCTTTGCGGGATGAAGCTACTTTTTCAGCTCGACGTAAATCTAAGAGAGATTTTGCTGTGTAATTATTTAATGAGGGGAGTTTATTTAAAGTCTTTCGCCCTAGACGAATTAATAATAGATCAGAAAGCTCTTCTTGTTTACTACCAGATAATTGAGGGTTCACAATTTGGAATAAGTAATTTAAATGTGAAATAGTATTCTCATTAGGATGTAGAACTAAAGTTTTTATCACTTGCAGAGTAGAACAGCAATTGACTATGTATAAAACAGGAGTTGTAAGCCTGGTCACTTCTTTTAAACCAAAATATTTTTTTTCAATTTTTGTAAAAAGTTTATTTCGAACTACTTTCTCACTACTTTCAGGTTCAAGACATAAACGCTTTCTTAGCATTGTTTTAGCAGCTAGTTCTTCCTCTTCAATATTATCAGTCAAGATTAAACTAGAAGATAGTTCAACCCTTAACCCATCAGAAAGATGCCTTTTCACAATAGCTCGACAAATTTCACTGAACCATTTAGTTGATGGTTCACCTTGTAAATGGTTTTTCTCACTTAAAACTTGCATAACTCTATCTAACACTTTCCAGTCATTTAATTTGTCAATGATAGGTTCCCATATGTCTCTAACAATAGTTTTACGGATAACATAATGATTGCACATGGCATCAATGATTAAAGGAAGCATGTCAACTTGCCAGAAAGATGATTTTATAATATAATCTTGTAGCTGTAGAAGTATCAGTTTGTTGAAATCTGTTAGCCTCATTTTAGCTATACTTTCTTGGGGTATTTCTTTAGCAAAATTTTCTTTAGAATGCATCACCCATGGAATACATTCTATTGCACAATTAAAACCTCTTCTCTTATTCACATCAAAGAGTTTTAACATTAATTCTTCATTTTTAATTTGCTTGACCTTAATATCCCCACGATCTTGTATTAGTTCCATTAATTGAATATACGTATTAATATAAAACTCCGTATTGTCTTTACAAGCTTCTAACTTGCTTCTTTTGAGTATTATATCCTTAATTTCTTCTTTTTCGATTTCCCAATAATACTCTTGGAGCCAAGACAGAAGAAACGTAGCAGCACGCTTTAGAGCAGATATGTCAGGAAGTGAAGTACCGTGAGAAACATCGTGTCGTAAATTAACAATCCAGTCAGGAAGATTGTAATAATTAGCAATGGAATAGATTGTTTCTTTGCCAGACTGTCTCGCGTTGTCGCAAAGCATATTTACTACTCTTAGCACGGCTGTCGAAAATGTTAGTTGCAATTGACGAGAGCTTTGATTATCTTGCAGAAAAGCAGACAGAATATTCAAAGTACACTCAACACCAGGAGGTACGTCATTCCTCAAAACTAGCCACAATTCCATAGTCTGACAAGCTTTGGCCTGTCGACCTCTATCTTTGCTGTAGGCATCGTCATAAACTTTCAAAAACTCTTCTCGGTTTTTCCATGGAACAAATCTTAAGTTAGAACTAAACATTTTGAATACGGCACACTACAATAGGGTGGAGATTTTTTTGGGCAGCAGATGCTTGATAATAAAGTAATACTTCATAACTGAGCTTAATAGAATATAAAATACCCCCTAATAAACATATTCACACAATAAAACAACAAATGAACATTAAAGATTGAGAGAAATTCAAAATTTAACCTTCCATTTGGTTAACCATCATACCAGTCACCAGTGTCACATGGGAGATACAAGATAATAAGATTAGATTCAATTAAAAGAATTTAGATAAAAAATTAAGATTATTTTATTTAATCATTTTGAAAAAACCTTTCATTTTACATATATATATATATTATAAAATAAATTTGTAAGAGAATCTTTTTAATTTTAAATTGCATAAGGGGGGGGGGGGAGAGAGCTCTACATCTTACATCATCTCTTCATCATAAGAATAATAATTGTTGTAGATTGGGCGCTACAACATCTATGATTTGTTCAGTTTTCCCTAATACAATAATATATATTCTTGAAATATTATTATAACAAAAAAAATCATAATTTATATGTTTGATTAGAAAGCAGTTTGGGATAAATTTCCGTTTTTTAATCACATAATATTGTAGATGAAGAATATAAATATTTTGTATAAATATAAGAATAAAATATAAAATTTTTAGAGGGGGCCCAGTTTAGCCAACATGTAGAGTAGACGTAAAGTGATGTGCCAGCGCCAGCCTTTTGTGTATATAGATCTGGCATCCTGCTTTGATTCATTCACATGTGACGCTGGTCCTATTCTTTTCTTTTCACAAACGTGTCGGGTGTTCGCGTAGGTGTGCCGATATTTTTATCGGTTTCTTCAATATATATATTTTTATATCCGTTTTTATCTAAATAATCGTTCTACATATTGATATTCTATCAAAATGTCGTAAGTAATATTATATTAATTAGCTTCATTAATGCATTTAAAATTATCTAAATTTTGGAATTACCTATTAATATCAAACTTGCTTGATCTTTTCGGATGAGAGTGTAACCATGCATTATGGTTTAAGATAATTTATGTTTAAGTTTAATAAACATTGAAATAGTATTAGGTTCATGGTTAAAGTCATTTTTTTTATTATTAAATGAATATAATTCACCTTGCTTCATAGGTCTGCTGTTGCAGGTCCTTTGGACAATTATAACCATGTGGGCAACTACACAAAACATGTATTATAAATTTCAGGTCCAAGGTTTCCCGTGAGACGCTGTACGAATGCGTCAATTTGGTTCTGGAGAAGTCGTTGGAAAAGAAGAGAGGATTCGTTGAGACTGTGGAATTACAAATCGGTCTGAAGAACTACGATCCCCAAAAGGACAAGCGTTTCTCAGGAACCGTCAAGTATGTTCCTCATTGTTTCACCTGAACTCTTTCCTATTTAAGTTGACTAACTGGTTGTACTTAATTCTTTTCTTAGAGGTTATGTACACACGTGTTTTCTCCATCTAGGATGGATGTTCAGGTAGTCAGGGCTTGATGCCTTGACGGACCTTTACCCAGGGTCTTAAAATAACTGGGTAAGGAGTGTATGTAAGTGCACTCCTGAACACTTAATTCCATATCAAGAAATCAATAAGGTGGGTATAATTTACTCTCTTTTGAGCTGTTTCTTTAGATATGAGAATATACCAATAACAACATATTTCTTTTTTCCTAATGTTCTGTTGCAAATCTGTTTATTGGGTTCTTTAATCCAAAAATGAATTGTGAATTAAGTTTCATCTGTTGCAAATTCTATATGAAAATAAGAACATTTGGAATGAACCTTCTTTTGTTTCCATATTATACATGCAAGAATTGTGTCGTTAATGGTACATTTAGTTTTATGTACTCTATCATGTCATAATTTTTGCTTCTGAAGCTTATTGAAGTTAACGGGAGCTACAAAAAGTCTCCTACAAATAAATATTTTTTAAAAAATTGTTTAATGAAATATTAGTTATAGCGTTATTTCTTATTTATTTAACGAATAGTGCTACAACAGAACCTGCATTCAGGTAAATGACGAGAATCATAATGATTCAATCAAACAAATTTTTAATGTTCAAACCAGAATTTTTAATAATAACTATCACTGAGTAATCGTCAATCAGCTTGAGAATGGTCCAAGGAGGGATCAAAATATTGCTAAAGTGAGGCTTTTATTACCTTAATTGACCCAATTATATAGAATTGAAAACCATAAGGAACACATTCTGTAAACTTATCTATAATATTATGTGAATTAATCTATATTCATTGATGTTTATCATTCAGTAAAGGTTATGCAGTACAAAACGCTTCAAGGTTCCAATTACATTTTGTGTTCATGTATAACTTAAATTACTTGATATCACGGCTAATCTGTAGTGGGCGATACAGTCGAGAATCGCTTGGCAACACAATTTCGCTTGATTTTTAAGATATATACATTTGAAAGCTTATATCTATAAAATGAATACATTTTAGAGATATCCCTTTGTCTAAATCAGCGGTTCTCAACCTGTGGTACGCGTACTCCATGGGGGTACGCGAAAATGTGTAAGGGGTACGCGGTGAATTAAAAAAAGGTTTTTTGTTTACTTTTCTGTCTAATAAATAAAATATTTTAGTAAAATTTCATTTAAAAATTCGGAATTAAAATTACCTATTTACAGCTGTTTCTATGATGTATCAATATTAGCAATAGTTAAACAACTCTTCATCTAATATAAAAAGTATTTATAAAAATAAGGGGTTGTTTTTAGGGGGTACGCACAGTTAATTATGCAAAAAAAGGGGTACTTGGATTGAGAAAGGTTGAGAACCGCTGGTCTAAATAATACATTCGAGTTAGGCCCCCCCCCCCCCCCCCAATTTTCTAACCTCTTTTCCTAAGGTGGCCTGATAACTGCAGATTTACCGATATCACCTATAAATTTATTTCCATCTCTGTTTAGACTGAAGCATATCCCTCGCCCTAAGATGCAGGTATGCATGCTTGGTGACCAACAGCATTGTGACGAAGCCAAGGCCAATGACGTTCCTTGGATGGATGTTGAAGCCCTTAAGAAAATGAATAAGAACAAGAAGCTTGTTAAGAAACTGGCCAAGAAGTACGATGCTTTTCTTGCCAGTGAAGCCCTTATCAAACAGATTCCCAGGCTCCTGGGTCCCGGTCTTAACAAAGCCGGCAAATTCCCTGGTCTTCTCACTCACCAAGAGTCTATGATGATGAAGATCGATGAAGTCAAGGCTACCATAAAGTTCCAGATGAAAAAGGTAATGATTTGATAAGATAGTGTCTAGCTATATAGCCCCAAATGCGAGGCAAACCTCATTTAAAATAGATATTGTCTTTCTTTTTTTTTATTAATATTACTTATTTTAATGAGTATATATTAAAATAATATGTACTAATATTAATATTTTAATATAGTACTAATAATTTAGTAATATTATGTACCCAACATTCCTTTAAATGTCTTTTTCAAGGAATACTACATGTGAAAGGTTTTTTAACACAAATATATTATGACGTCTCCTGACATCTTTATGATATTGTAACATCATTGCAAACTAAAACATTGTGATTTTTTTTTTTTTACTTTTGACTGATCCTCGCTATCCATAAAATATCTATTATTTAATTATTTCACAGTCGATACTTTCCAATTCTTTAATTACTTATTGAGTTTATGGTACTACATATGTCTAAATACTTATTAGAAAGACAGCTTTTCTAAAAATCCTGTTGGTGACGTAATTGATTGTACATTAGAACAGTGGTTCTTAACCTTTTGGTAACCAGGGCCCTGACGGCCCCCTTAAAATCTCCAAATACATATAATATACTTAGTACCTAACTACCTTTCGAGGCCCCCTGGTTAAGAACCACTGCATTAGAACATTATAGGAAAATTCTGATCACACAAGTTATGTCAAAATAAGACTATAATATGTAGTAGCTTATTATCTATTTCTAAGCATTTTTGTTCACCTTGCTACTGTCTCTTTTGCTGTACCGTAAAATCTCGCATATTATACACACTTTTTTCCTTCCAAAATCGGTGAATATTATACACGAGTGGAAGAAAAAACTGCTTTTTTACAACTTAAATTTTACCTCAATTATTAAAAAGAACAGCTATTACAAGAGTATATTATATTACACATTAAAAGTCATGAACGTAGATATACTTTCTTTTTTTTTTTTTTTTTTTTAAAAAAACTGATTTTATGTATCTTATCGTATTTATTGTTATTTCATTTATGTAGTTGATTAAAGTAATTGACAAAAGTAGATGGAAGATCATTTTTATTTTTATCTCAAATAGCGGCACTGCCACGGCTTGATTACTAATGACTAAATTCAAAGGCAATTCTACAAATTGTTAATATGTCTTTATATTTATTATTCCTTGTATTGATTAAAATTCAGAAGGATACCTATCCATAATTGTATTTATGGATAATTAGGTATCTTAAAAATAGTGGTTTTCTTATAGTGTGTTGCAAAAGTTTTTTTAATCTAATAACTATAAGAAATTATTGTGGTCTCTCGTTTGTGGAAAGTTGCAGTTAAAAAGCTTTTCTTTAATAAAAATATATAGCTATAAATATTTGAAATTACATGTACAATGTGCACAATTTTTTAATTTATTTTAACTCTGTATTATATATAAATTTTTTTTCTAAAATTTGACAGAAAAGTTAGGTGCATATTACACACGGGTGATTTTATCACATCGCATATTACAGGGTATCATATGTGAGATTTTACGGTGATTGTTTTCCCTTTTCTTTGTATGAATGCTCCAGGTCATCATTGGTAGATTTTTCATTATTTAATTTACTACTTTACTTATAAATTTACTGTTATTCAAGCCATCTCTGTAGTTCTAAATATTTTAGAATGTAATTTAACTTGGAACATTCTTCTGTACTGGGTTAGAGATCGCATATTTTTAACCACGAGAAATGCTATTATTTTGTAACATATTCTCTGCAATATCCTATCTGGGCCTCAATAACATTTAAGTTATATAGTATTTATATTTTAGCTAATCTCGTAACAATTTGATTTTTAGGTTTTGTGCCTGTCTGTTGCTGTTGGCCATGTCAGTATGACCCAAGATGAACTTGTTCAAAACGTCCATCTTGCCATCAACTTCCTTGTGTCTTTGCTCAAAAAGCACTGGCAGAACGTAAAATCACTTCATATCAAATCGACTATGGGTCCTGCCCAGAGGTTATACTAGACCTTGCTGTTTTTAATTTTTTATGACAATATAATTTAGTTGTAAAAAACCAAACTTTACTCTGGTCTTTTTTTAATTTTTTTACCTCAATTTCTTTTAAGATAATGCCTTATTAACAGTTTATTGAAACTGTCATCTGGTTTTTGCTGCCGGTACTATACAAGTGTAATTTGTTGATTTTAGCAAATCGGCTAATAACATGTTTTTAACACCTAAGTGTGTTAATGTTTTAAAACTGGTTAGATTAAGTTAAGCAGATACCAACTGCAGACAAGGTAGTTACCAGGCCTTATTATTGAATTGAATTTTTTTAACTTAAGAGTTAGTAAGTAAACCAATGCAAGAGTAAGCCATTACTGATACAATGCGTTGACTGTTAAAAGATTAAGGTTCAGGCTGGTGCTAATCAGTTATTGTTTAAGTAAATAAATGTTTCTAAAATTTACAATGGTTCCAGTTATATGAGTTGTCAAACACAAACAAAACACTTTCGTTGAGAAAATGTTAGTAAAATAATATTAGAAATCTCTTCCTACTGCTTCTTAATGAAAATTAACAATTCACCTTCGCCCCCTCTTTTCGTCTAAGTTGAATGATTCCATTGTCACAGTGTTCTTGAGCAATCTTAAGTGAAAGTGGGATTGCTTAGCAGTTCTTTGGTGGGATTCATTTTGGTAAACATGGAGCCTCTGTGACTTAAACACAAAAATTTAAGTGGCCCAGTTTAGGGTGGAGGTTTAATTTAAATTGTGGGTTTATTATCTAACTGCATTGTGCAACAGTTTTCTTTTTCTTTGTTATAAAAAAAAGTATGTCTGATACAACTTACATTAAACTATAATGTACAAGTGAATACTTAATTGGTCCAGTGTTTACCACTTGTTAGTTGTTGCGGGCTTTTTTTGTGGTTACATTTTTTTATTACTATATACAGTAAAACTGGATAAAGGGACCGACCAAAAGTGGTCAACATACCCAAAATGAGTTAAAAAAAAGTGCTCATTCTTGGTTTTTCTATAATGTTACACACCAAAAGGGGCTTATGGGAAAGAGTCACTATTTGTAAATAGAGAAAAAAAGAAAACCTTTCTGAAATATGATTGGTAATTTTACGATATAGGCAAAAACTAGGCGAAACATTTTTCTATAAAAAGTTGGAAAAACAAAACATGTATTGTATTGACCTTTATTAGTAAAATCTAAAAATGAGGTAATTTCAGAAAAAAAATACACTCAATGCACGTGAAAACACGAAAATTAAAAACTAATACATCTTTCACCTTCTTAATCAAACTAAGGAACTAAGCAAGAAATAAAATTTGCTAACAGAAAAGAAGAAGATATCCAAGAAATGTGGATGAAGTGAAAAAGAAAAAAAATACTAAGAAATAATAATGCACTCATTATGGTTAACTCTTAGAACCAGCAAGAATTATTTAATTTAACTAACTTATTTGAATTAAAATCCTGCTTAATAATTCTTATAAAACAGAAAGAAAGTAGTGTGGGTTTTATTCATATTGCAACAACTAGTACTTGAGTTCTAAGAAATTAAATTAAAAACCTAATGTTTCAAAATTATTAAAGTATCACTGAAATATTATAATTTTTTTTTTTTTTTTTTATTCAGTCACTTTAACCGAAATAAATTTCCTTCAAGGGACCAGAAGTCGGTGGTCACTGGTCAATATAGGCAGATGGTCACAATAAGCAGAAGAAAATATACAAGTAATATTGAATTTCTGAAGGGACCATGAAAAAGTGGTCACATTGACCAGGTGGTCACTTTAGCAGGGTTTACTGTATAAAGTATGAACATTTTAAATAAAAATAATTCCTCCCCGGCGGGAAATCCGACCTCTCACCCTTTGTAATGATTGCTATTTTCTCAAGAACTAGATTATACCTTAGTAATGTATGTTAGATTCGTATTTAAATGGGTTACCTTGAAAAGAAGAAAGAATTGTTTTTATTAAAATCGTTTTTCTCAGTCTTGAGGGGGGGGGGGGGGGGCGCCCCAAGTTTATAGCTTAAATTAATTTCACCTTGGGGTATGATTCTTCTGAACATGGATGCTAAATTTCATTGAAATTGGCCCAGAAATTTAGACTGCACAGCACAGGCAACAAACATTTTTCAAACATTTTTTGGCCTCAGGAGACCTTGAAACGTGTGAATCCCTCAAAATCGAATATTCATCACAATATGCTTCTCTCTATTATAATATGATACGTAAAACAACTGTTTGACTACGTATATGATACATAAAACAGCAGTTTGACTAAGTTCAAATGAGCATTAACAATATTCTATCCTTTATTATTTACGAGTAGAATAATAATCTAATTTAAGAAAATAGCCTATTTAGTAAATTTGGATTTACAACGCAGAATAAGTGGTGCTTTGAGAGAAAATAAAATATCACGCTGGGGAAGCAATCGTGAAGGTTTTTTAAAAAATGCCTGTGAACTATTCAGGGGTACAATATGGGAGAAAAATTAATTTGCACGAAAAGTCGAACAATGGTAGATGTGAGACTTTACCGTCGGTCAACTTTTTGAAGGAATCATTGTAAAAGTAAGTGATTTTTCTTCATGTACTGTTACTAGATAAGATACTAATCATTTTTAAAGTACTTTTTTTAAAGGATTGTGAGGGTTCTAGTTATTACTGCAAAGAACACGGCTTCCTCAGCAACTAATAAACATTTTTAAATTAATCTGCAACTGATAAATATTATTAAATTAATCGTGGCCTCGCCTACTATTTGTTTGTTGAGACTAGGGACACTCCTATCTCCTATAGGATGAGACCTTTAGAAGTGTAATACAAAAGTGACTTATTCAAAAATGTTCGACGTTTTTACATTGCAAAAAGGAACAAATTAAACAAAAATATATCATAATTGGGACGGATACGACTAATAACATATTATTTTATTAATTGAACGAGCATAATGAGTTCTAAATTTCAGATACTTGGGCTTTAAAACGTTTTTGTGGATGTGGAGTTGGTTTTTTTGTCTAACGATAACTGGCGTAAAAGTTGATCGTTTTGAATGAAATTTTGCACACTGGCGCATCTCAGGATTTGTGACAACTGTATAGTTCTTGGAAATATTAAAATAATACGAACTACTACAAATATTTCCATTCTTGGCGGGCATTGTGAAAACAAATATGCCCGAAATGCGTATAATATATAGCTGTAGGATGTCACAAATACCATTTAAAGCTCTTTTTAGGTATATTAAAAATATCTGAGTTTTATCCGAAAAATGTTTTGGTAAATATGTTTTTGGTAGCCACATTGAATGCAAATACCATCAGATATGGCTGATATAAAAACAATTGTTTTTTCCACGCGGGTTCTTTATACGCAGCAGTTTTAAATACTTAAAAGACACCAGTTTAGTGAAAACTATTACCATACCAGCCCCCCGACAATCCAAATTAAAAATATTTATTAATTTTGCTGGTAACACTGTTTGTAATTGTTGACATAATTTGACAGTTGGAAGTTGGAATTTCGAATTCTATGTTGTTGTCGTGAGTTAGAGATTACATGTGGTTACACAATATGTTAATGAAAACTTAGATATAAATTGAAGCTAATTGTTTTTTTTCTGTAAATCATATTGCAGCTAAGGGAATTCAGATAATGTCCTTGAGTTGGTGAATGATTCAAGACTGATGTTCCCCGACGGAGTCTGACGGCCTCTAGTAGAAGGACGACCAGTGTCCTAGTAGGCGGGGCGTGAGAATCGTTGTTTATCAGTCATTCATTACACTCCCGTGCAGATATGAGCTTACTGATAGCCCACTTTTACTTTTTAACATAGAGGTGTTAGTATTATCTAGTTACTACCGAAAAACTCTTTACATTGTGTTTATTATTATTGTTGTTTTCCCGGTTTATTTAAACATATAATGGGTAGGAGAAGGAGTTTCGCTGGAGATATAGGTGTCGGTGTTTTTATTATTGCTTTTGTTTGTACTGTAATTGCATGTTTTTCTCCAAGTTGGTTAGTGTCAGACGAACGCGTTGGCTCTAACTTTGAAAGGCTTGGTTTATGGGAACACTGTTTTAATTCCTTGCCTGATCCTTATGATGAATATCAAAGAAGATTTTTCGTTGGTTGCCGTTGGATTTACAACCCTTATACTTTTGGCTACGATGAACTTCGTGGGTTTCTTATGCCTCCATTCATAGTTGTTACTCAAATTTTTTATGCGCTTTCATTTGTTTTAGTCTTAGCTAGTTTTGTGTGTGTACTTTTGTACTTCCTCTGTTTCGGACCGAACCATAAACATGTTGTTAAATTGGTTGCTGCTATAGCGGTTGCTATGCTTGCTGCAGGTATATGTGGTGTTATTGCTGTCGGTGTTTTTGCTATTTGGGCTAATCGTGATGATTGGATGATAGGCCATGAGTATAATTACTTCGGTTGGACTTTCGTCGTGGCAATAATCGGTTCGATTGCAAGCCTTATTGCTGGAGGTATCTTTTTTGTTGAGACAACTATACAAAGAAAAAAAAGAAACAACTTCAAGGAGTCTCGAGTACATCTTCAAGCATCAAGTCCCACATGATTAAACTGTGACAAACTGATCTTCAATTGAATCTTTTAATCATTATTATGTTATCATAATTTTTAAATGAGGGACCTGAGAAAATAATCTAAAATCTATGGATTGTAGTGTTAACTACCAAATGTAAAATATTCACATAGTTTCATTCTTCTTTTTTTGTTCATAATAAAAAAGGATTGACCAATTAAAGCTCTGACCCACCTGGGACTCAAATGTCAATTGCTAGTTGAAGAGACCCTTCTACAACCCGTCTAAGCACCAAGGCACTTGTCTTGGAATGTCACTTAGGGAGATGAGTGATTGTATTCTAAAATCTTAATAGTCAATGATAGCTATATTTTAAGGTCCCTCATTTTTTAAGTTAAAGAAGTATTACTTACATTCCATTTTTTTGTTTAAGGCTTTTTAATTTTTACAAACCTTAAGGCCCGAATACACTTTGATTAGTGCAAGTGCGAGTGTTTAGTAAAACCGCTAAACCCATTTGGACACCATGTGTTTAGTAATTTTGCGAGTGAACTGTTTAGTAGACTTGCACTGTTTAGTGAATATGCGAGTATAGGCCTCCCCACTCCAACCTAGATGTCAGGGTTTTTTATTTTGTAGTTATACAATTTAAAAGTAAAATGTTTGATTGATTTCTCACAATTATTGTCACAATGTGTCAAAATTCAACAAAACAATACCCTTAGAATAATACTATATATAGGAGCATAGAATCGGCATCCTAAGCAATTACCGATAAGAGACTGAAGCCAACTTTTGCCGAGAGGTTGTGTCCTTAAGATCAGGCTGCCAACATAACAACACTAATTTTTTCATTTAAACAGGAGAAGGTTGGCCATGCTTTAGTAACCATATTCAAAGCCCGCTCACAAACATCAAGAAGAAAAACCCTGCCATTGGTTATTGTTTACGTTTCACTCTGACGTCATTTTTTACAACTCGCCCAGCATGATATAGTAAACATTATTTTTAGCATATTTCAAGCTAAAATAAGATAAAACACAAAAAAAAATATTACAATAAACTAAACTGACTATCAATAATTATAATTTAATAAAAAATTAAATTTAAAAATCGAAGGCAAATAATTTTAGAGTTATGACGTCACAAATTACAAAAATGAATTTTTAGAACGCGGATTAAGGGACACAACCAAAGTTGGCTTCAATGTTATCAGAGATCCTCTTTCTACATATTGTATTATTCTAAGACAATACCCCTCAAACAAAACAAATTAATAAAAAAAAAAAAAAAAAAATGTGCAATAAAATAAAAAAAATTTCCTCAAAATAAAAATAAATCCTAATGACTTGCACTTAACACTGTTGGACACTACTGAACACTTACACTCGCACTAAACACTTGCAAAAATTTACTAAACACTTGCACTCACACTTGAACTAATCAAAGTGTATACTATACGGGCCTCTATTAATTAAGGTGTCAATATAATTTTAAAATAAATATTTTTCATTTATTTTATGGCTAATCAGTGGTGCACCTACACCCAGACCCACTTAAATTGTGTTAAATTCGTATTTTATGTCATATAAAATTTCAATTTAAAAAATTGTAATATTTTCATGTAGTAGACATTTTTTTTGCTTCTTTTAATACAATAAAATAATATTGCACTGCTCTCATTTTAATTTTTTTTAGTGATAATTTTTGCTTAGACTATACATACACCCCCCATCATGACTTCTTTTAAGTCTGGGTTCAAAACCCCCTCCCCCCCCCCCCCCCCCCAAAAAAAATCCTGGGTGTGCCACTGGTTGTAATTCCTATTTACTTGATTATTATTTTTTTTATTATTATTTTATAGTTGGAAAGGACATAAAATTTTCTTTCTTTATTTTATGTTAACATTCAGGGGTCCCAGTGGTTTTTGAGGTCAAAAAAGTAGGAAAAGTAGGAGATTTTTATAAAAAAGTAGGAGGATATTTTTAAAAAAGTAGGAATTTTTGGAAAATAAATAGGATGTGTAAAAATGTATTTAGATTTAATTTTATGTTTTTATTATTATCTCATGCACTTAATTTAAATTTTAAAAATAATTCATTAATTAATAAACACATGATAATATTAATATTATAAATTATATCCCCCCCCCCCCCACAAATGGTTAAGATGAAGTTCCAGTTATGGAAGAGGTATTTGAAACAATAATTAAAATTATTGAAAATATATTAATGACGTATTATGTCTGCATGTTTTGATAAAAAGATTAATTCCATGAAGTAAAGAGTAAAAATATATTTTGATAAAATTATATTGATAAATCATCTTTTATCAAATATAATTTGATAAAAGGATCTAATTTATGGGCAATATTTTAAATCAGTTTTAACATAAAATTCAAATTTATGTTGAATTTTAAACTACATACAAACAAAACTTTTAATTTCTATAATCAGGCCGGATCTAGGTACCGCGAGCCCCCGCGGTGCGGGGGGCCCAGTCAGAGATGTTGAAAAAAGTTTTTTTTTACAAAGAAAAAGGCAAGAAGGATATTTTGATCAGTGGCGTAGCTATGGGCCTGAATTGCGGGCGCCCCCGGTGGCAGGGGCCCCAAATATAAAAAAAACATGAAACTACTATCTTTGCACCGCAATGTCGATAGGGGCCCCTTTAGAGTATAATAAAATGTAACTTGGAATTATACTTATATACCTCTGTCAGGGGCCCCATTCAGTGCTGAACGTAAATGTTCTTTATTTTTTGCTTATCAATTTTTTTTGGCGAGGGGCCCCACTGCCTAGGTACGCCACTGATTGTGATGAACTTAAAGTTCTTCCTAATGTGTCATGAGTACGGAAGTTTGAATTTTCGTGTTTTACTTAGTTACTTAGATTTCTGTGATGTTTTCACCTTATTCAATATGATCAGTGCTAATCTACAGGAGAGAAACTGACAGACAAATCATATTAACTGATATTAATACTTTTTACTTTTTACTTGTAATGTAATTTTTAAGCTTACCAACTAAATTATTTGTGTTTTTTAGCCCATCTTAGTTAAACTTCAAAATTTGTCCCCGCACCAAATATATATTTTCCAATTACACTATTACATTAAAAATATATATTTTAAAAAAGTGCTTTTGATAATATAGGTGAAATAAGTGTATGTTTGTGCGCATGTAGAAGAGAAACAAATAGGCAGAAGGTTGAAACTTACATTGGACCAACATTGGGCTTATTATGACCTACCATTTAAATTTCAATTAATTTATGATGATGCGCAAAAATTGAGCCATTGAGACAGACCAAAAGACAGACAAACATGGAACCAATAATGTTCCCTGATGTCTGAAACTGATTTCTATCTTGGCATTTTTGAAATTGGAGACAAAATATATTCGTTCTTCGGGATGAGCACATAGCTTCCGTTACCTTCGGTAAGCTCGGAAGCAAAATTTATTTACAAACCAATTTTTTCAAACAATAATTATCTAACTTAGATTTTTAAACAAAAACTAACAAATTTAGGTTCAAACAAAAAACAACAGAACTAGAGTTTTATACAATAACATACAAACCTAAGATTGTGTTGTTAGGGCTCATTGGATGTTCATTAAAAAAACATTTCTATTTTTTAAAAAACAATATAATTATTTTCCCCCATAATTATTTATATTTTCCCCTATTCCTTGGCATCAGGTGGAACTGTTACTCAGAGTAACAGCTCAATGCTTGTAAGAGTATGTTACTCGCACTCTTTGTTGTTTATAATTAGGAGTTTGAGATGAACACTCTCATTACTCAGATAAAGGCCTGATGAAGCTCACTAAATGGCCAAAGATTTGCACCAATTATATTGTTTTTAAAAAAAATAAATGTTTTTTTAATTATCATCCCAAGAGCCCAATAATAAAAAGTATAAAATAAAAGTATAAAATATTTAGACTCAACACAGGGGATAATTGTAATATTCCTCATAAAACCAATCAGTTGGTTATTTGAGTAAATAAATCAATATTTTTAAGCCATTTAAAGTTAGATTTTTAGAGAGCGTACTATAATGTTTTATTTTCTTTGTTTGACTTCAGCAAAAATAGTCCAGTCTGTTCTTATTAAATTTAAATAGGACATATCTTTGTTGACTTTTTTGAAGGCAGCTTCCAACATTGGTTAGCCTATTTTACAAATGTATTTAAGATTTTATTGCATTCAAGTGTACAGATACCTGCAAACAAAACATACCCCTAACTTTATTTTTTTCTACACCCCATTATGTCTCACCCTTTTTGCTGGGATGAAAACAAAAAATGAACATCACATAACAAGGACATCCTAAATAAAAATTTAAGAGGAGCAAAGGATTTAAAGTTTCAGATCAATGTAAAAGAGTAGTAATACCTCTCAAGAACAACATACAGTTAATAAAATCAATATGAATCAAAGATTGAATGATAGAATTTATTTACAGAATTCTTAGGGCGAACAAAGGATATTAAAAAATAATAAATAATTTAACTTAATAAATGGAACCAGAATAGCTAGAAAGATAGTGAAGCTCACACACAACATAACTAGTAAACTATATTAAATAACAGATATATTTTTTTTTAAATATTCAACAAATAAAAATTTAAGATATTTATAAGGCAAAAAAGTAGGAAAAGTAGGAGGTTTTACTAAAAGTAGGAGGTTTCCTACTTTCCTACTAAAAAAGTAGGAAAGTAGGAAAAGTAGGAGGGTCTGGGACCCCTGAACATTTCATTTGATGATGTGATAGTATATTGTAAAATTACTTTTTAAATTAATGGCAGGGTGACTATATCTGATGATACCCTACACATTTCAGTTAATGCAAATAACCTTGCTGATAAATGTTTTTTAATTAATTTAAGTTGCATTATATAAGAAAATAAACAATGTAAAAATTGTTTATTATTGGTGGTATTTTTATATTTTTCTACTTTTCACTCTGCTATGATAATTATTATGTTCCAAATATTGTCTCCAAGATCATATATATTCTTAGCCAAAAAATCTCTTTAAATTTAATTAATAAGTTGGTTAGGTGTTTAAAGAAATAATTATGGGATGAATTAAAATATGATTTAAAAAAAAAATCCATCTATCTTTGGTAGTTAATCATTTTTATATCTTAAATGTCACTCTTTGGTTAAAGAGGAAAAAATAATTAAATTATAATTTAGCTATTACTAATATAGTATTTACCAGTGGCTATTCAAGATTTTATTTCTTTGCTAAAATGCATAATTAAGCATTTAAAGTATAATTATTGTTACATAAGTTTTTGTATCACTAAGGACTCTCAAAAAATATAATATTTTGATAGTCAAACATTTCTCAATAGATTCCAATGATGTTTAAGTGTAAATAATTACAAAATTAAGAAAGTCTTATATAATTTGTGATATTGTAATAAATTTAAATGTTGACTGTACTTTGCTTCTAAATTATTATTTTATTTTAATAGTGATGATTTGAGTGGAAATTAATTTACCAATTAAAATGTAATGAAACCGTCCAATTTTTATCTTACCAAAAAGTTTATTAGATGTATAATTTCTGTGATTGTTATGGAAAAAATGTAAAATTATAAAATGCAATTCTTACCATATTTTATTAAGAGTTTAATTATTAATTGGTAGCTAGTAATAATTGTTACAAAGTTTAAATTATACCTGAAGAGTTCAAAGAGGATTTTTTTTGCCTTCATCTAATTACCTCTTTGTTAAAACTAGAAAGATTTATTATTTTAATTTTAAAAATAGTGGTTTTGTTTCCTTACACAATTTGTAATCTGATGATCATAGTCATTCATTTAATGTATTCTCGCTGGTTTAATATTTACTTCCTTTATTTCTTTTAAATTATTTTCTGTCCTTGAATTCTGTTTCCCTATATTCACCTATACCTCTTATAGCATAGTTGGACTATAAAAAACTTGAATCATCTTCAGAAACTGTAAGTGGATAAACTCAAAATAAATAAAATGGATGAAATCTCTCCACAAAAGGTTTGTGAAAATGTTGTAGCTTTTTTTTTATTGGAGATCAATAATTACTATGGCCAGAATCTTAAAACCATATGAGGATAACTAATATCCCCTTACTCCTTGCTTCTGTCTCTTCCTTAACCTTTCGTGGCACGGCTATAGTAGACAAACAATGAGGCACGGGAGGCGCACTTTATGCGCCAATGCATTTTTCAAACCATAAATAGGTCAAATCCAGATTATCTAGATTGCGTTTTGGAAATGTTGAACTAAAAAGTCAATTAATGTATTACATATTTATTTCTCAATGATATCTTTAATTATAAACTTAAAAATTACTTTAAAAAAAAACAGTAATTACTCCTTCAGCGTTCTGACTTAGTATATGGCTTTTACCTTAATTCATTATTATTAGTTGTCAAAGTCCTAAGATAACTCCTCACAACAATCATCCTAATGCGACAACTCATGCAAAACCGAAAAATATTGATCGGAAAGCATAATTCAAGGTGGTGTTACAGTGCACCAAGACAAATAAACACAGCAAAACAATGCAGAATGAACAATAATCAAAGCAGACTGTTTCATCCGTTTTAAGAGTCTCTAGTGATAGGGTAAAGTAAGGGTTTATTATTCTCGCATCGTGAATCTGTGATTTACAGAAACTTTTTTGCTTGTGGCGCACTCAATGCACCAGCCTGTGTCTCTAAGGGTTAACTAATGCCAATGACAAGACAGAAAATGTTCATAAAGCTGCTTTAATAAGAACAGTTAGTTATTTGTTCTGTAAAACTTATAGAAAAAATAACAATGGTTTATTCATTTTATTTTTTATAAATATTGGCATGCAATTACTTAGAAGATAAATATCAAAGATATTTTAATTTCATAGAACTGTAATCTGAAGATACTCTTTAAGAAAAGAAAGAAAAAAAGAACCTTTTAACAATTTCTTTTTAGCCAAAATTTTATTATCATTCTGAATTACCTCTGACTCTGACAAATAAAAAGCTATAAATCTTTGAGAATATAAGCCCCGGAAATAAAATAAAATTGTGATTAAAGTGTCTTTTACAAAATTCCTATATTTATAATTTTGTATTATCTACCTTTATAAAAGTATTATAAATGATAATCATTGTTGCTAGCATTGCTTTTTGTTTGGTTCTCTTTATTAATTTACTGTCATTAAGAATTAATAAGTTTAAATATGTTAAGTAAAATATTTGTTACATATTTTAAATAAAAAAATTTGTTAATTTTTTAATTTTTTTTTTTTTTTTCTAAAATGTACCCCCTATATGTACCATGTACTCATGCCATTATATTTTGTTATTCTGACAGCACGGGAAAATAAAAAAAAAATAAAATAAAAAACAACAGAAGGGGAGCCTATAAGAGCTCAAGATTTCGGCAGGTAGTAGATCGGGACAACTAGGCAAACAAAAATATCACTGGATAACCTTAAGATAACCCCCAAGTGGTTTTATTTTTTCCGTCCCACAGGTTGGCCAATTTGAGCTGTCAGATTTACAAAGTATAATGGCATTAGTATATCTTTATTTTTACAATAAATAAAAGAAAAATAAATGTGATGCATTGGAAAAAAGTGCAATTTAAATAAAACGCAGTAGAGAATGAATGCTACAAAAACAAATGAAAATATAGAAGTATAAATTGCACAACTTACACAATTATAATAATTCAGTAAGTTCAACACTTTGAATAAGTTCATGAGGAAAACCAATAAATGTAGTCAGTACAGACTCAGAGCCTTTCCCTATTTAATGAAATTGTGAGACATTTGGTAGAGAAAAACGATAAAATTATTTAAAAAAACTGAATAAAAAATATATTTATATACAGACATTTTTCTTTTTAAAATAAAGAAAATATGTGTAAACATTTTTACCCACAAATTTGATCTATCCTTTCACAATAACATAGGACTTTCTGATTGCATTCGTTTAGAAACATATTCATTAATATGTTTATGAAGCATCACACCAACTTTATTTGCTTCCTGAAACAAATAACAGTCTTAAATGTTGGCAATAAAATTAGGCTTTATAAAGAGTAAAAAAGTGGCAGGTGAAATCTCAGCAACATGGTAATTGAGTTGATTGAGGTCATCTTAACCCTCAGGTGCGTGCGGTCTAATACAGACACGAGGAGGCGCGGACCCCTGCTAGGACTTAATCTGTTTTATATGCCCACACAACAGGTAAAATAAATATAAACTTGAAATCATTTTAGCAAAATATTATAAAACATAATACTGTTGCATAGTCTCATAGTTAATAAGCACAAAATTAGTCAGTCTCAATTATAATTTTCAAATTATTAATTTTTTCTGTATATTTTTATTTTTAAATTAAGGTACCATATTCATTTATTTTGTATTATATGTATAAATTTCACTAAAATTAGCGTAATACTAAAATTTAAGTGAAAGTGGCGTGGGTACCCTGTCAGGACAATATGGGCACAGAATTAAAGTAAAATCATGTATGATGTCAAACAGTGACTGATTCTCTTGATAAAAGCTAGAAATGTAGCTAGAAAAATCCCATCAATCAAACAAAACTGTTTCCATGAAAAACAATACAGGTTATTTATAAAAAGAGCTTTGCTACTTATCTAAGCTTAAAAACATATCAAACATAAGGGGATTCTGATGGGCCCCTGCGGCATAAACACCCTCAATGTGTTAAATGAAAAAAATCTAATTTTATTAATAAGTCCATAACAAGGGTAGGGTGACTATGACCATACGTCCCGTTTTGTCCGGGACAGTCCCGTTATTTTAAGCTTTTAAAGGCTTTCCATCAGTTTCTGAAAATGTCCCATTTTTTGGAAAAGTGGGACATTTTCAAAAAAAATCTGGGTAAAATGAAAAAGAAATGGAGACGTTTCAAATAATAGTAAATATGTTATTTATAAACGGTTTGCTTCTTCAATGTGTGATACTTACTTATTGATATTACTCATCATCGTTTTTAAAAGGGGGGAAAAAATAAAAAACATTAGGCCTTCAAATAAAGTACTTTAATAACAAATAACTGGTTTCGGCTACTAAATAGCTATCTTCAGATTCAAAAAATTAGTTGTTCACATTAACAAGGTAACGAAGTGAATCTCGATCATTTACTTTGATACCATGTTACTGTGTTATTTATTGTGAGGGTAAATCTGCACTATATGCCCCTCCTATTTCTAAATGTCCGATTCACTATGGTTTTTTAAAATTGTTCCTTTTTACATTACAAAAACGATTTCGAATGTAGCATCTATGATAAATTCAATTTTGTTTTATTAAAATAATTCAATTACTTTTTGGCCCCAAGACACCCCCCCCCCCCCCTCTTTCATCTGAGGGCTGCAATTGCTCGACCTCCCCCCAATTCCTATGTCTTGTTTTAGAACAACCTACATATGAGTATTATATTGGTCTCCAGCATAATTTAGACTCACCCTCTTTATATTGTTTTATTAATGCAACTAATTCTTCCATGGTGACCTTATATAGACCGAAAGCTGCTTTGATAAATACACAAGTATTGTTTTTCGCGGGGAGACAGTTATATTTACACAAAAGCGAGCTAGGAGGGCTAACAGAAGCCCGAAGCGAAGTAAGGAGGGGGAGGAGGGGGGAGCTTAGGAGGGGTTTCAATCCTCTCTACATCATAATTAAAGGTATATATATATAACTTACTGTAATCATAGTGCAGATGGTTTCAATAGATGTGTGTCCTTTTCCTACTTTAAATGCACCCAATAATTTTCCTTCTTCAGTTACAGGGACTACATAGCTAAAAAGACTTGATTCCTCTTCTTCAAATAGAGTGTCTATAACTGTTAACTGCCCAACCTAAATTACAAAAGAATAAATGGGATTATTTTAAGAATCGATGATTAATTAAGAAAAGCTTAAATAATAATAAGAAGGAACACAAATTCTGTAGACTACAGGGACATTTTATTTATCATTAATGTAATTTTAAAAGTTAATTTAGCTTCTTTTACAACCAAAGACTGAAGGTTCTTAAGATTAAAATGTGTTAATGACCAAATACCTCCTGGTTCAGATGTAGTTTCAATTGACACTGATGGTATACACAGAGAATATTCTCAGAAAACCAAAGAGCTCGGTGAGGCTACATTTTCAAAAAATGAAATAACAAAACATAAGGGTTTTGTTATTTTCTTTTTCTTATTTGGTCTTTAGAGATTAAAAAAATAAAAAAACATATTTCTTAGTAATTAGTCTGTTTTGTTTCCTTGTATATGATTATTATCAATCGTAGTGTCTAAAGGAAAAAATTAAAAGCTCACTTTTGCAATATTTCGACCCCTCTTTGGGTCATCTTCAGGTTGACTAGAAGATTAATATTTCATCCTGTTGTTGCTAAAAAATTATTTTACTATTATTTAACTATTGTCAATAGTTTGGAATATTTTTTCCTAAGGGTTGAAATATCACAAAAGTGAGCTTTTAATTTTTTCCTTCGGACCTTACTATAAATAAAACTATTTTTTTTTTTTTTTTTAAATTCATATTAAAGACTAGTTTTGCCCATACCTGGGCATCTTCAGGCCTTTAATTGAATTATCCAGAATTATAACATTTATAGTAAAAAATTAAATTGTTTATTTAAAAAAAAAAAAAAGAGAAAATAATCATCCTTATGAAGAACCAACTATAAGAAAAAGAAAATAATATACGTTATTTTACAAAATTGTTTGCTATAGGTTACAAGGGCAGAGTGTTAAGATTAGATCTTTCATTAAAACTTTCTATATTTGGGTCTTGGATAGCTCTGAATTTCCATGTTTTCTAAAAAGTCTAATTTCCTATTTTGTTGAAGTTTGTAGCAGTTCACAATTATTGACATCAAATCTATGATGAGTTTCTAGTACACTGTTGGCAAAGTTGGATGCATTTACATGTTTTTGGTGTCTGTGTTTCAATATATTCTGCCATAATTTATAGTGCTCAGCAATACGTGTACTTATTTTCCTACCTGATTGACCGACATATACACCTTCACAGGCCAAGCATATCAGTTTATATATTCCACATGTATCTTCAGTTTCGATCGGTTGTTTGACTGAGACCAGAATGGTGCCTAATTTTCAAAATTGCCTAAATTGGGAAGATAAAAGGTAAGATAGGCCAAGATAAAAGGTTCTACATACAAAATATTAGTTGTAGTAATGGTTTGGTAATGCGTAAGAAAATAACTAAAAAAAGTTTATGCAAAATCCTCACATGCGAGTAAACTTATTTGCTAATTCACAATTGCTTGGCAAACAAAACTTATTAATAATATAAAAAGATAAATACAAATTTTTTTATTCATTACTAACCTTTCTAAGAGTAATAATGCAAGGTGCATTAGTTACATCTGGTGTCCAGGAATCTTTTATTTTTCTACTAATTTTAACTGTAGTCATCTCTCCTTTTGAACTCACATGAATGATCTTTGGGAAAGTAGATGTCATTAATGCAGTTTTAATAGCTATTGAAATAGGATCATAAAATGTCCCTCCATAAGATAATAAGACAATTTTGACTTTAACTTTCCAACATTTTTTTCCAGGAACAATACAAAATTGTTCCAAGGGAATATGACTGTATGCTTCCCTTAATTTAGCTCTTATTTCTCTAAATCTTTGTTCACCTATCCTTCTGGTTATTTTCCTCACTGTAGGAGAACTAAAATAAATAATAATGCAAATGTTAAAGCTAAATAAAAAATAAAGAAACATAATCAAATGAGTTATTTAGATTGTAAGTATAAGAAAAATCAATATTTATTTTGCTTACAATAAAAAATAAGAAAGCCATAGCAGTAGTTTGTGCTTGTAAGATTGTTAGTTAAGGACTTTTATTAGTTCTTTAGCTAATTTATGTTAGAATCAAATAATTTTATTGGTACATTTAGTATATATGTACTAGCTGGATACCCGTGCTTCGCTACAGAGTGTTATTTTAATTTGATAAGTTTATAAACTACCATCAAGCAACATTTAAATTATTTTACTATGGGAGAATATCTAGATTCTATCTCTCCCACTTATTTCTACACCCTCTCCTCTTTGATAAGATAATTTGCAAATATCCCAAATTCCCCCTATTAAATGAAAATATGACAAAACCGTACATAACAACAATTACTCTACTCTTAAAGAACTTTTCAAGTATATGAATCATGAAGGGTATTTATTACTTTGACCCTGTATTCATTACTTGTACCCTGTACCCCTGTGTACCAAAATTTAAATTTCGAAAATTCATGTAGATAGTGATTTTCCCTTGCTTTGAAGGTCAAGTGTGCAAATTTTCATCGAGATCAGAAAAAAACGGTAGATTTGTATAAAGAACATATACTTAAACGTTGACTTTTATATATACAGGGTGACTGGCGTTATATGTGATAAAATGAAGTAGGTTGTTCTACGTCTTATGGACCACCATGGGTCAAATCTTAACTGTTTTCCCTCAAGGTCATATTTTATGATTTTTTTAAGATTGCATACCTTTTCTTATAAAAACACTTATTGCTCCAAAAGTAAAAAAGCTAGAACAAAATATTTGGTATCGTTGTAAAGCGAACCTCACACGGTCAATATATTGACTCAATATTTGATTTCTGTCAATATATTGACCGTGTGAGGTGTTTATTGAAGAAATATTTGTCGTTGTCAATATATTGACGGACCTTCAATAAAAATAAAACTTATTTGATTTTTATTGAAGGCTCCGTCAATATTTGGTCGTATTGTAGCGCTGCCAGTGGCAACTCGTGAAAACTTTTTCCAAAACAAACCTTTAAGCGGACCTCACACGGTCAATATAATTTCCTTCAATATATTGAGTCAATATATTGAAGGAAATTATATTGACCGTGTGAGGTCCACTTGAAGCTGACAAATTTTCCAATAAGAAAAGTGTAATTTTAATTTTCATGCCCTCAAATTACATGACAAACAATGTATACATATTTTATATTTAAGAAAAAAATTAAAAAATCAATTGCTTTGCGGTTCTATAACTTGGTAAAGAACTGAGCTTAAACTGTTCCAACTTCAGGAAAAACTTCCTTATTTACTAACGTTTCGATCGATGTTAATATTATTACCCATTCATTGGGCGGATTTTTTATTAAACTTCGCTGAAAGTAAAAAAGCAACGTGTTTATTGTTGCTATTTTTGACCTAAAGATGAGTAAATAATTAAAAACAAGCAAGGTTGGTTTAGTATACTCATCTTTGTGTCAACAATAAACATGTTTCTTTTTAACTTTCAACGAAGTTTACTAAAAATTTCACCTTATGAATGGGTAATAATATTAATATTTATCGAAACATTAGTCAATAAGGAAGTTTTTTCTGAAGTCCGAAAAGTTTCAGCTTGGTTTTTTACCAAGATATGGGACCTCAAAAAAATAAAAAATTTAATTTTTTTCTTAAAAATAAAATTTGTATAACATTTTTGTCATACAATTTGAAGGCATGAAAATTAAAATTACATTTTTCTTATAGGAAATGTTGTCAGCTTTACAACGATGCCAAACATTTTATTCTAGCTTTTATATTTTTGGTGCAATAAGCATTTTTATGACCAAAAGTATGTCATCTTAAAAAAATCATGAAATTTGATTTTGTGGGAGAACGGTTAAGATTTGACCCATAGCTCATAAAGTGTTTTTTTGTAGCCCTTGAGGCGTAGAACAAACTACTTCATTTTTTTTACATATATCACCAGTCACCCTGTATATATAAAATGTATTTTGAGGAATCCTGGGACATTATGTCCTGGGTATATTGAGTTTTGAGTATTATTGTAAAATTGAAGGCTTTTGACTTTTATAAAAAAAAACAATGTTATAAGGTTATGTTTATCTGCACCATATAAATTGTACCTTAACATAAATAAATAAATAGTGTGGCTCAAATTACAGATTATTACAGATTACGTGGTTGAATTGCTATAACCATGGTTCTTTAGCAATAGCATATATACTAAAAGAACCCTGTTTAAGCATGTATTAATTAACTGTTTGACTGGTATTGGTTGGATGTACAGTTAGCCCTTAACCTTTTAGCAACAGTCCAGTCCCAACTTTAATCAAACATTTTAATCCAAATATAAAGTCACTAAATGTATGGGAAAGGAGGGGGTTACGTATATGATGTAAAGTTAACTGCATACAATAAACACTATTAGTTTCAAACATATTTAAATACTTTGAGCCAATAATAAAGTTTAAAATAATACCAAAACAACGATATTTTGAAGAGGCCTTTATCAGGTGTATCCAAATCAGGTTTAACCAATTTCGCTTTTATTGAAGCTATTACTTCAGTTTTACCAATTATCACTTTAGCAGACCCTAAAGATTTTTCTATAACACCCACATCAATTTCAATAGTCCTGTATTGAAGAGGTTGTCTTCCATCAACTCGAAGACCATGCTAAAACAATAACATAAATTTAATAATTCAGGCAATTTTTGGCTAAGCTTTAAAATATGTTTGCCAAGCCCACAACAAACTGTTATGACCAGATTAGCTTTTTAAATTGAGATACCTTGAAAAGATTAAGCTCCTTCATTTCTTAAAGTTTATTAAACAAAGGAATATTATAACTTATACTTACATGCAAGACTAATCATGTCCCTGTGTCATAGTCATAGAATAAAATTGTGGTTTAAAGGCTTGGCAACCAAATTCTAAAGCTGTTCCCATCTTTCAAAAAAATAAAAATATTATTTAAAACTCTGACAAACAAATATTTGTTGCCGTTAGAGATGCAAAAAAGGTTGTTTTTTTTGGTGACTTTTTTTCCAACTTAAAATGTGTTTTTTTTTCATAAGCATGTTTTTTTTTATCATCGATGCTAAAGAAGAGATGTTTTTAACATAAAAGGCAGTTGCTCATCTTCAAAATAACTTTAATTAATATAAAAATGCAATGTAAATATTTCCTATAAGTTTTTTTTAACATTTAACATTAATATAAAATATTTTTGATGAAAAAAAAAAAAAAAAAATACTTGTCATAATAATCTCCACCACCAACATAGTTGAATAAAATAACTGATTTTTATTGCCAATTTTTTGATTTTGTACTTAATGATTTTTGTATTTAATTAAATCAAATTTTATTAATTAATTAATAATATACACTTGTTTACAATATTTTATTTGATAATAATATTATATATTAGATAATAAATCATATTATTTAATTCTATTTGAACTCATTAAACAAACTGGACTTCAAATTATTATGATTTTTTTCTTTTTTTAAAAAAAGTTAGTTTGACCCTGGCCATCAGCGGATGAACTGATTAGATTGCCTAACCATTTTAAAAATGAAATAATTTAAATCCGAGCCAATATCCAAGGACAATATAATTTCCAAGGTACAAGTTGTTTAACCATACTTTGTAGAATTTTGTTTCTTATTTAAGAGTTAAATAAGCATTCTCAATAGTTAAGCAATTAATATAATAAAAATTAGTTAAAAAAAAATGCATTTGAAAAAAAAACAACCAAAAATCGTTAAATGTGAAAAAACCGAGGGGATTGGTTTTTTTCTATTATTATTATTTACATCTCTAGTTGCCGTTCTCATTTACTCCAAGAGCTGATAACTTGGAAATTTTTCTCTGGGAGAGGACATATAGTTGTTTTGAATGAAGAAACTATTACTATATTTCCATGATGTTTAAATACAGGATTGAATACAGTTTTTGGATCCAAAGTGTCAATGGAAACCTAGATTGAATATTTAGATCAAGATACGACACATTAAATTCTGGGATAATATCTGGAGTTTCATGAAAACACCTGAACTTGCTCCTGACATGCGCAGAGTGTGGGTGTGAGCGCCCCTAGCGTATTTCTGTAGGAACTGTGGTCAAAAAACATTATCTCTACAAAAAGTAGTTGTTATTTTCAGTTTTGTTTTTTAAAACACTTAAAAACGAACACAGCGACCCTGTAATGAAGTTCTAGGTCTTCAGTGGTGACCGCGTCTCGAAGGGTTTAAGTCCCGACGTTTCACTCCTAATGCTAGAAGCATCTTCAGGGGTGTTCATGATGTTCTAGGTTTAAGACAGGTGTGAACTGACTATTTATTAGGTTTGTTCCAACCCCGCTATTTGTACCGTCCTTTGTATTGTCCCGCGGATCGTTCGAGAATCGTTTAGGACAGGTTTTATACGCATGCGCTAACATTGTACTGTAATAAAATCATGTCAGGTTGGAACGAGTTTAGGACTATAATTCGCACCGTATTAAAAACATTAAGGAAACCTAACAGTTAGGAAACCTTCCTGTTGATATTTGTAATTATTGACATAACTGCGCATGTCATACAAACCAGTACATGGTATTGTCAGAGGATCGTTGGGACCGTACAGTGAACGGTTCGCAAACGATCCCTGCCGGGGTTGGAACAGTTTCGTGTACGGTACGAAACACTGTCCCAAGTCAGCTTGGAACGGCTTTTATCTACTGCGCATGCTGGTGACGATCCCGCGGACGGTACAATGCTCGGTTGGAACAAACCTATTGTACGTAGTTGACAGGTGTTTTTTCCATAGGCTGATTGGTGTATTGAATATATGGATTCAATACTACTCAAGGAAACCCCTAGCTTGTTAAATCCCAAATCATGATTCAATCCGTGAAGGAACATCATGGAAACGTTGTATGTTGCCTCAATATCTACATTAGTCAAAGTTAATAAATGACTACCACAATATTTAAAAAGGCGTGATTATATTAAATTATATGGACCACTATACCGGTTTTTGATCCACTGGATAAACATCTATACATCTTAAGTACTCTAAAGGTATATAAAATTATTTATAAGTATATAACTATTAATAATATTTTATGAATACGTAAACAAACACCACTTGCTCTTAACTTCGTTTCGAGAGGGTTTATCTAAAGGTAAAACACCAAATTGCGAATAATATTTGCCACTTTTTAATGTTAACAAAACGTTAGAAATTGACTTACCTTATTACTAATATATTATTAAAATACTTTTAAATTTAAACCTGTTTCAACTTACTTTGGACAAGTTGTATGAGAACAATTTCTGATCTAAGTTATAGCGTAAAACTTGCATGATTGCATTAATACAGCACAATATGTGACTTTTCAGCAACTATCAAGAAATCGTTCAAACCATATAAAAAAATAAACTTTACACAAATAATCAATAAAAATATTTAAAAACCTCTCACTTTAATAAAAACAAAACCAAAACTTATCACGCTCATGCTCGTGAATTGAATGTTGATGAGAGGTTGCAAGAAGGTAACTTCACTCGTGTTCATTTTTAGGGCATTGGGTGCTATAAAAAGTTTAATATTTGAAATCAAGTCATAACATAAAAGTTAATATTTTGCTCGATTTTCAAAGTATAAAATGGAAATTGGTAATGTACGTATGTAGCTTTTTTGATTCGGCTTAATTATAATTTCATGTACAACATACAAAGAAAAACAGTTCCTTAATTTTTTTTTATATTTATGCGCAGTGCTTACCTATAAAGTTTACCTTTTACCTCTAATTAAGTTTTTTTACATACAACTTTTTAAAGAATTATAATAGTGTGGATTATTATGGTGAAATTTTATTACTGAAATATTACTAATTGTAAGAAGCAAATGTTGCAGAAAAAAAATTTGTAATCCATTTTAAAAGATCCCTCATCGAGTATATAGAAGGTAAAAATACCATAAATTATATAATAATAATGCATAGTCGGTATTGATATGATTATTAGCCATTGGTTTGCATAGTTAGGTAAATTAACTATTGACGATAAGGCTTATAACTTATATTCAATACCAACTATTTTTGTACAAAATATCCTTAGTAAGTAAGGGATATTTAAAACTAATGTACAAGGTTAAAAGTGTATATATGTATGGATATTTATATAAGTAAGGACAAGCTGAGTCGTGAGTTTTAAGATTTCATGATCCAATCTGTGGAACAGCTTTAGAATACGGTTACCAAGCCCGCAATACACTATTTTCTTGAATTCACTACAAAACCTTCACCGAATATATCGATATAGCGTATGTATATTATCTTTCGATATATCGAATTTATTCTATGTGTCATGTCTACTATAATATCGAATCCATTTAACAAATAAAAATTACGAGAAAAAATACGAGTTTATTTAAAAAAAAAAAAATAAATAAATAAAAGCACGGTATTAGCCTCGTAATTCGACCTTATATTTTAAGCTTATTTTATGTTACCTTTGGAAAAACAGGTCAAAGCAAATTGTACGGTGCTGTTTACAGAATTAAAGTACACATTTATTTTGCCCTAGAATTTTCAACGGCCGCTCCGCACCGCTTCGCGGTGCTCCGCTCATTTTCTGAAGAAAAACAACCCTGCTGCATATAGACCAGGTAGAGGTCCAAATCGAAGTACAAAATTCGATGGCTCCGTACAATTCACTTTAGCCAAAATCCCTTTTTTTGCGTAATTTTTATATTTTTTTGGGCCCGGTAACTGTCGAACTCCCACGTAATCGTTTGTCAGTCTAGTCAATCTCCCTAATTAATTATGCTAAAAAACTGAATAAATCTCTCTTCGTTTGTTTGTTTTGTCAACCTAGTAAACATCGTAGTACGTAAAAAAGTCAGGCAATCTATTGTTAAGTCGTTAAAAAACTCGTGAATATCCAAGTAAAATTAAAAATGGTGGGACGAAAATGTTAAGTAATGCTGTGAGAATCGATTTTATGTAGTATTTCGATTATAACCTGAAATCTATGTGTAACCTACCCATAGTAGTGTGTTGCGGGCTTGGTAACCGCATTCTAAAGCTTAGCCCAATCTGTTTAGACTGGTCAGAGTACACTTGCAGATTACTAGTTCACCTTTAGAGTTTCCCAAGAATTTAGCTTTTTTAGATGGATAGGATTGAGACCTCGGCTAAAGTGAATTGTACGGTGCCATCCAATTTTGTACTTCGATTTGGACCTCTACCTGGTCTAAATGCAGCAGGATTGTCTTTCTTGAGAAAATGAGTGGAGCACCTCAAAGTGGTGCGGAGCGACCATTGAAAATTCTAGGGCAAAAAAATTCATTTTGCACTTTGATTCTGTAAACAGCACCGTACAATTCACTTTTACCGAGACCTCTAGTTGCTCTGTTGCTCACGTGATATTTTTTTATCAAAACCTTTTTGTCACAAATTGAAACACAAAGGTCCCCTCCTGGTAGATTTTGGGCGTGGGGGAAAAGTTTCCCTTTACACTAAAAAGTATATCTATCTGCACTGAACTGTTCAGTCAAGAATCACTTGACATGATATATATAATCGGAAGAGACTTTTCGAGTGAGCCCCTGTAGATTTACTTAAAGTACATTTTTTACGCTTTATAAACATTTCATGAGTTTGGTTTTCCTCTGCTAATACACTAAAAACGTATGGGGTTTCCCCACTCTTTTGACTAACCCTTTATAATAAAAATAAAGGATACTTTGACTAACATTACATAGATGGAACTAGTGATGTGAAATACCCAGGTATTTAAAACTGTGGGTAAATATCCTGGGTAAGTACCCATTTCTGGTAAATACCCAGGTATTTATGATAATTTTTAAAGATACATTTGCTACAAGTTTAATTCCAAAGTTATTTATTGCAAATAAATATATTATGAAAGTTCAAGTAGTTATTAAGTGATATTATGTCTCAAAAATATTATTGAATGGATATTAATAAACCTAATTAGAAACCTTCATATGAGTTTAAATCATGTAGTGTAGAACTTCGGCCGTTAGGCGAAGGACTTAACTCTTTACACGTGATATTTCAGATTGTCAGATATCTATTGCAATACACATACAGTATAAGAATTGAGTAACAAGGGTGTATATAATATGCCAATTTGAACACTACAAATTTATTTTTATACAGAGAAGTAAACTAATGCGGTTTAGTCAGAATCACTAGATACCAGTTTTTGCTATCCAGATTATACAGTATCGTTCCCTCTACTCCTTCCTTACTCTGAGGGAAAACATGATTACTACTCAGTGATGCTACATTTGCCACTACATATTTTTCTCTGTCCACAATAAGATTAGTGTATAATAATAATAGTACAAAAATAATGTGTGTTCATATTATTTAAATATTTTAGAAAAATATGAATTTATATTTAGGCCTGCATGCCTGCATAATATAAGAATTAAGAATGTATAACCTTATTTTCAAAATAATAATCCTGATTTTTTCCTTCAAAATGGTGGTGTTTTTATTGCACAGAACTTCAAAATAAGTATTCTGTTTGAAATAATTGAATCTGTATAAATAATTTTAGTATACTTAGAAATAATAAATACCCGTATGCTGTGTATTTTTGTAGGCTACTTTTTAGGAATTAAGTGAGCCTAACACATCCTATACTTTTTAAATGACATTTATTAAAGCCATTAGTGTATGGAAAATGCTCAGAACCTCTTAAGACACTATTTAAATCATTATTTGTCATACCCTTCCCGCTGGGTATATACCCGACCCACATCACTAGATGGAACATACTCACCTTGCCTAAAAGTTCAAAAGACAAAAGGAGATATCAAATGTCACTATAATTTCAAAACTAATGTTCAAATGACTAATGTTTTTAAAAAAAAAAAATGTTACAAAGCCATTGAAATAAAAATCCACTTTGCAATAACCATAATACTACGTATTATAAACTTACCTTGTCTAAAAGTTAAATTTACTATGAAATGCCACAACACATCAGTTAATTTTGGAACATTCTCCAGAGTTTGCAGTTTATTTAAATGAGAGTTTGCATTTATTTAAATGATTGAACTATCTCTTCTTATTTTTAAAATTTTTTTTTTTTTTCTCTTTTTTGCAGAAGCTTTTTGATTCAGGAAACTTGAAGATCTCAGACATTAGTGAATTTACAAAGAAGTAATAATTTGAATGGAAAAATTGAAAAAAATGAATAAATTGTTATTTAGTCCATCAGCATGCTCACGAGTTCTAAGGAGGTATTCTTCTTTATCTGCCACCCCAGATACTGCTCTCAAGAAACGCCCGTCAAAGAAGCCATTTATCAAGAATTTATTAGCAGGGTTTTACGATGTAGAATTTCTAATTTATCCAGAACTTACAAGTGAAAAATTAAAAGTTGTAGAAAATAAATATCTTTCACTTCCAAAAAGCTTTTCAAATTTTAGGGAATCTCTTAATCAAATTTCAGCCGTTTCTAGTTCTAATAACATTGATAGTAATAACTTAGATGACAGTAAAAATACTTTTTGTGAACTTACAAGATTAAGTGAAGCCATTCCTTCTCCGTCATTATCACTTTTAAATGAAATTCATAAAGTCTGTGTTAGTAATATCTTGTCAAAACATTGCTCAGAAGAACAAAAGATAAAATATTTACCTAGTTTATTAAAAGGGGAAAAATCAGTTGCATTTGCATTGAGTGAAGAGAATTCAGGGTCTGACCCTTCTTCTTTAGACACATTAGCTATCAGAGATAGAGAAAGCTCTCAGTGGACTGTTAATGGTGTCAAATCATGGGTAACAAATGCAGAATCTGCAGATTTATTTTTAGTTTTTTCTAAGTATAAATTACATGAAAAGTCTCCAGGGACTAACGATTTATCAGTATTTTTAGTAGAGAAAAATACTCCTGGTGTTCAAATTGAAAAGATTTCAACTTACGGTTTAGAAGATTGTGGCATTGGTAAATTAACTCTTAATAATGTTAAGCTCAGTGATGATAGTGTTTTAGGTAACTCTTTTAACAATGGTTACAATGTAGCTGTTGAATTACTTAGTAGTTATAAATATAGTTTTGCAACAGGTTTTTCTACTCAACTTAAAAATCTTCTAAATGATACAATTATGTTTCTGAGTCCTAGGAAGCAGTTACTGACTGATTTAAAAGACTGTGAATCCATCAGAAAAAAACTTTCTGTGGTTTTCTTAACAATTTATATTCTTGACAGTATGTTATATTTAACAGCCGGTTTAAAGGATAATTTTGAAATAGACACTACTCTAGAATCGGCAATTATTCACTTATTTTGTATTCAGAATGGAATGGATGCTGTTGATAAGTGTATGGAGATGCTTGGTTCCAGAGCATATGACAAATCATTGCCTTATTTTAAAATTAGAAGAGATCTAAAAGCATCTACTGCTGCGCTTCAATCAAAGGATATATGTAAGATGTACATTGCTCTTACAGGCATTCAACACGCTGTCAGTATTGTGAATGAAGATGTACGCAAACTTAGAAATTCATTTAATTTTCCGTTAAACTTTGTCAAGAAAGTTGTAAGCAATAGAAGACATTACAATGACTCACCTAAGTTAAATTTGAAGCTCTACATGAACTTACATCCATCTTTACAAGCCTCTAGTAATCAACTGGAGTATTGTGTTCTGAGACTTCAGTACTGTGTTGAAAGTTTGTTGATACGCCACGGTTCTGAAATAAGCAAAAGACAATTGGACTTAGAAAGGATTGCTGATATTCTTGTTGATGTGTACAGTATGACTGCTGCCCTTGGGAGAGCGTCTCGCTCCTATTGTACAGGAGTTAAATTTGCTGATGATGAAGTTTTACTAGCTAAAACATTTTGCCAAGATGCCTTCTCTAGATGTAAAGTGACTGTTAATAGCATTGTTTCAGATGACGTAATTGCCAATGATTTATTCCATTTTAAAGTGGCTAATCACTTATTTCAACATGGGGGTTACTTTATTGAGCATCCTTTGACACAAAATATTGGTTAAAATTATTAGAGTGATCAAATTAAATCATTAATTATATTAGTGCTTGAATCAGCGTTTAATTTATGCCTACATATTCATTGTTCAACCTATCTATCTTGAATATAAAGAAACCCATCATTTATCTTTTAAGACAGACATTAAATGGTTCTGTTTTTTAAAGACAAATAATTACTTCTAAAAATTATAATTATTTTATTTTGATAAAATTGACTATATTGAGAAGATTGAGATCGTTTTTTTATTACATTCTTGAAAAATGGATTAGATAATATGTAAAAAACTGGTTTTGTGTAAATAGATTTTTTAGTCAAGAACTTAATTATTTATTTTGTTTTTAAGTTACCTGCGTATTTATTATCTTCCATAGAAAAGAAAAACTTTTTTTGTAAACATTATAATTTAAAAAGGCAATACAATAATGTAATGATAATACCCCGTCCTGTAATGACCTAAGCTGTTAAACGGGACTAAAACTACAAAAAAAAAAAAAAATAATAATAATAATAATAATATATTAAAAAATAAATCAGTTATGGTTGAGAAAAGTTTTTGTACCCTTTACATAGATATATTAGTGTACCTGCACAGTTTTTCATTTATCCGTAATGTATATACTGTAAAATCTCCGGAATGCAAACTAATTGAGACCAGGGCCTGTTTGAATTTCTGAATTTGGTTTCTCGAATTGGATTATGGGTTTCTGTTTTTATTATTAAAATGTATAAAATTGCTCCTGGTGTAGTGTATAGGTATATTACATTGTTCCCACTCAAGGAATACCCAGTATTTCGATTAAAGAGAGATCAAGAATAATAATTATGAATAAGTTAAAAACATTGAAAAATCTTTTGAAGTTCGATAGGAATGTAGGGTTGAAGGTCTAGAGGTAGTGTTTTGCTGGAAATACATCATATATAACTAAGAATGGGAGAGGGTTCTAAGAAATACCCAGCAGCGGCCCAACGGAGTCCTGGGAAATTTCTACTTTTGTATTCTAAATTTTGTAAAGTATGTAAATTTTTCCATCATCTGATTACTTTATTATCTCCCCCCCCCCACACAAAAAAAAAAAAAAAAACTTTTCGGATTATCAGGGGTTTTCCACATTTTAAGGGTTAGGATTTCCGGGGCTCTAATGTACTCATGTAAGTGGTTTAAAATTAACCAATCTCATCACATTTTATCACTACTTATTATCTAATAACAGCATTAGGATATGCTTTATACCTTTAAATTACAAGTTAGTAGTGATGACTGTAATTTTGTTGAACACTAGCAAATGTTGAATTGTTTAGTGTAAAAACAGTGCAATTTTCTAGTTAATACCAAATACAAACAAAAATAGCAATAGACATTAGAAATGGTTTGACAATAAATTGAAAAATTTTACTCTTTGAGATATATTCACTGTATCTAAATTGTCTTTGAATGAAATAATATACTTTCTTTTTTCAATGTAATTTTTTCGTGATACATTTATATTTTAATACAATTATTTTAGATGTTTGCAACATTGTCTCCTTTTTTAATGTGTATAAAATATTTTTTATGTACAGTGTACTTGTTTGTATTTGAATTTGTTGTGTAGTTTGTAGTAATGAGATTAAATATATTTTGTTTGTTTACGCTCTTTTGATAAATTTAGTGTTATTCCTTGTTAAATTCAGCAAATCTTGTCTTAAATAGCGCAACCTAGAGATTGGAAGAATTTATAAATTTTTACTTACTTACTTAATGATCCTCACACTGGGCCCTGGGGTGTTCTTGCATTTCTGGCTAGGTCCTTAAGTAAGTGGCCACCACATAAGGTGTTGGTTTGCGGTATTGCCTTCATTGTGAACTAGGTGCTTTTAGGGTGAGACCTAGAGGCACCTGGCATCGTAGTGATTTCTCGGATACCATTGAGTGTTCCAATCCCATGCTTGCTCACATATCTCATCAGCATCCTTCAGAAATGCAGAGTAGACCAATCTATCTCCACTTTCTCTCCCGGATCTCAATTTCAACAGATCTGTGGTGAAATGTATGCAAAACTTTCCCGTTTGAAATCCATCTGTCTGGCAACCATATTTTGAGTATTCTGCTGAGGCATCTGTTTATGAAGATCTGCAATTTTGTTGTGCTTTCAACTGATTCTAGCTTGTCTTGATTTTGTATTGAAGATCCGAATTTTAGGAGCAGGAGGAATGGCAGAAGTATTTAAAGCTGCAAATACTGTTGTTGCTCTTCGTATCCTCATAGCAATATCAAGTCTAGTATCTCCATCTTAAGCAAGCTGACTACCAAGGTAAGTAAATGAGTGTACGTTCTCTACATTACAGCTCAAGGATTGAAATTTCCCTTGATGAGTAAATTCACATAAAGACATTTTGTCTTTTTGACATTTATTTTTACTAATCTAGTTTGGCTTGTATATTTAAGCTTAGTGGACATAATAACAAGGTCATCTGCCTTTAAGTTGTCAAGGTGGGCCATCTGGATAATGTCATAATAGCACTCAGCTTTTCTTTGGGTCCTATCTACTGTCTAGGATGTGAATTGTCAAGAGCAACAGAACAGTGAAAGCACGCAACCCTGCTTTACCCTAGCTTTTACACTTATTGTGTCTGACAGTTGTGTGAGACAGAAAAGTAGATGTAAATAAAATAAAAAAAACATCAGAAGACTGGAAAATATATTGATCATTGTTATTTTATGAGATAATGTTAAAATTATATTATCATGGTAAATGACCATTACGCATTCGTATAATAATATAATTATTATAATTAGGTATAATAATTATACTATATTAGGGGGCCTCGGTAGCTCAGCTATGAGTGCGTGAGCTTTCCTATCAATAAAGTTAAGCATCATCAGGTCACTCGTCCAGCGGCTTCTCTGGGTTTAATATCTAAAGTGAGTCCCCCTCTCGGTGTTCACCTAGCTGCTTATGTGAAGTGGCGATGTGTATAGCAATTATAACGTTTATACAGCTGATGGAGTGACTTACTCATCCCATGTTATCTATTACTTAAATATATATTTTTATAACCCCTTTGGAAGGCCTAGACCAACCACAGGGGCTGTTGTGCCACAGTGTTATAGTTATTTAATTATACTGTATGTAGTCCAGTCCTGACTGTTATCATTGTCCTATATGTACTAATATTACAATTAGTATTTACTATGACAGCGTGGTCAGGGTAAAACTAATGTTTTGACATTTAAAGAAGAACTTCATACATGTTCATGCAGCCCGCTTTATGAACTTGGTTATACAACAAATTGCACCCTGTATGGCCCCCTTCATTGTAAATGCAATGTCAGTTCTGTCACGTATTATAGAAAGTGAAAGCTTAAAACCATTATATTCCATAGAAATATTCCAATATTTAACATTTTTTGTTTATGCAGGGTGACCCTGGATCAGGTTGCTGATGCGTGTAATGACAGAATATTTAATTTTTCGAAGAAAAGTAACTTTCATAAAATCTTCTGCTTGTACTTAAATGAAGATTTATAGTACCCAAGTAGCACGACTTTGTCCCTGGGACATCCACAGGACCAGTCACTTTGTCCTATTGCACATCCCCTGGATGGTAAAATTTTTGATTTTGGACGTCTTATGGCTGACCCGATGTCCGGCCTTCTAACCTCCACGGGACGTCCAGAGCATATCCCGTGGGATATCCTATGGACATCGTAGGGACATATTCTGGATGCTTAAAATGTAAATTTGTGAAAAATAATAAAGAATTGTGACAATTGCCATATGGATTATTAATTAATATTTCCCTTATGAAGATATCCCAGTTATAATTTTCCTTCTAGAATTTTAATGTAACCTCTGGGGGATTCGAACCCGGGACATCCTGAATGACAGTCTCTCGCTTTATCCACTCAGCCATGAGACATTTCCGTTTAAGAGCAACTCAAAACGAATACTTTAACCTTACACCATAAATATATAACTTTTATAAATAATTTGAGGATTGTTCAATATAGCTTTCACTGAAACATCATCATTTGAATAACATAAATAAATCTAATTATAATTATAATTTTTTTCCAATTTTAATTACAATTTTTTTAAAGGACATCCATAGGATACCCTTAACTGGACAATCCCGTTAAGGACATCCATAGGATACCCTTAACTGGACAATCCCGTTATGGACATCCATAGGATACCCTTAACTTGATGTCCATAGGATATCCCCAACTGGATATCCATAGGATACCCTTAACTGGACAATCCCGTTAAGGACATCCATAGGATACCCTTAACTCGATGTCCATAGGATATCCCCAACTGGATATCCATAGGATACCCTTAACCGGACAATCCCGTTAAGGACATCCGTAGGACATCCTTAGGATGACCCAAAGAGGTATCCAAAACGTGATAACCATAGGGGAACCCATGGATAAACAATTATGGACAGGATCAAATCTGGACAAAAGGATATCCCAGGGATGTCTTTTGGATCAGCTGTGCTACTTGGGTAGGCATTACTTTTTAGGGTCCATAGGCAAAACCAAGGACCCTTATATTATCCATCGTGTGTCTGTCTGTCCGTCTGTTGCCAGCTCTCACGGTGACACCTTTCGTCCGATCACTTTGAAATTTGGCATATATGTGTATAGTACCTACCCACACATTTTAAAAATATAGCGACCATAAAAAAATTTAAGGTTTAAAAAATAATTGTTTTTTCTGGAGACCGTATGGGGTATCATATGAAAGGGTTCGTCGAGCTGTTTACAAAAATGTATAATTTTTTCGCTATAACTTTAATAGGGCGAGTGTAGGCGATTTTGAAGTTGGTGTGAAAAGTGTCCCCTCTTCTATCTCGCTTATCGCTTATGTAAAGTGCATAAATTCTCAGTGGCGTATCCAGGGGGCACGTTTCACTGGCAAGAAATACTTTATCAGAAGTTTGTTTATGAGTTTTGAAAATATCAGACCCATAGAATAGTTCAAAGTAGGCTTTTTGGCAATTTTAAAAAGCTTCATCAATAGGTACTAGGTACTTAAACAATACTGTGTTGCCTACGGACCCCCGCTATGTGTTGACTAGCACACACTTGACCTGTTTATTATTCAAAATGTACCCTGTACCTAATAAGTACAATTTTCAAAAAATAGTTCAAAATTAAGGAGACTAAATTTCAACTATTCTATGTATTTTTTAACATTTTATTTTAGGTACCATTCTGTTTCTTTTTCGCGTAAAAATGTCTAAATCGAATTTAAAAAATCCCCCCCCCCCGTTATTCAGATAAAGTCTAATTTGTCTGTTTCTAATAAACGAAGGGCCAATTGAAAGGTATCACTCATTGCATTAAAAGTTGTGATGTTGCTGTATTTGATGAAAGTTGTTAAAGGAGAAATAAAATTTTAAAACAAATTGTGAAGTTATATGATTCATTTCTTTTTTGAATAATTTAAAAATAAAATAAGGAAAAGATGTTTGAAAATAATGATTCTTCAATTGAAGGGTATTTAAATATTAAATAAGATTTCCCCTACAAAAGCTTTCATATTGTTTTTATCAAAAGAAGCAATACCAAAACTTTTCAATGCACTCGGTTAGACCTTTAAATCGATCACTCATTCGTTAGAATTAGACAAACTTGACTTTTTATAAATAGCGGCGGGGGGAGTAAAAATTCGACTTTTTAAAAAAGAAATTTTGAATAGTAAGAGAATACTTTTTTCTTGAATAGTCGAAATTTGGGTCCGCTTTCCTCTTGTACGATTTTAGAAAATTGAACTTCTTAAGTACAGTGTGTATTTTGAACCAAAATGATTCTATAAATCTTCATTTAAGCCCAAGAAGGAGATTTCATGCAGTGACTTTTCTTCGAAAAATGATTTTGTATTATATTACACTTATTTACAACCCGATCCGGGGACGCACTGTATATTATCTGAATTCCTTATTCAATTCATACTATTTTTTTGTACGTATTGCTTATGCTTATTTTCTTCTGATTATTAACAATTTGTACGCAAATGGAGGTTACAATGTCTTCATGATTCTGAAGGCGACGCTCTTCCCCCAGTGATATTTTTATTTGTCTAGTTGGCTCGACCTACGACCCGCCAAAATCTCGAACGCCCATTGGCCAAGGCCCATTAGCCAAGGGGAGCTATACACTCCCCTTTTTTCGACTTTCCCGCGCTGTAGCTGTCAGAATTGAGAACTTATCCCGGCTGGTGGACTTTTTTTTTATAAAAATAAGAAAAGAATGGTTCGAGACAATCTGGTCTTGATCACCCTCTTTTTCCCCACTTTACTTAAGTATACCATACCCCTTAAAGGGAATATTTCCAAATCACTTTTATTGAACATGTTTGTCATAGTTGGTTCTAGCAGTCTGAATGGTTCTCAATTGATTTGGTAATAAGGTAAAAGAATTTGGCTTTTAAAGTAGCACACAATTGGCTGTTTTAATGGAATTTTGTAAATAAGTGGGTAGTAGGGGATACTACTATCATATAGTAGTATTTTAACAGGGAGATGACAAATATGTGTGCCAAATTTGGTTAAGATACCTCAAAGAATGGAAGAACATAAAAAAATACGTTTGGTGTCGCGGGACACCCGGTAGGAACGACGTTCCTTACATTTTTCATTAAATATAAATTATAAAATCACACTGCTAAGTACGTATACATTGCTAACTACCTAATTATACATGGCGGAGTTAAAAAAGAGACAAAATTAAAAGTAACGAACTGTTTGTACCTAGCAAGAGTTAAGGAAAAATTAAAAGAAAATCATTATTTGTATCATTAAAGCAAGCGTCTTACTATAAATATATATAGAATATAAGAAAAAAGTTGATCATGACGAGTTTATAGTTGAAGAGTATGTTTGTTATTTTAAACGTTTGGGTCCAATTTAATAAATTTAGCGATCTTTATATCACTTCATAACAGTGTCGGTGTTCGTTTTACTAAAAAAAATATTTAAAAAAGTTGTTTGTCTCATTAAATAGATGAAGTTAGAATTTTTTCTTGGATTAAATACGCAGTATGATAATAATACACCTAATATATTGAAATAAGCGTCAGCACAGTGGTGGTATACACACACACACACACACATATATATACATATATACTATTTTAATAATTTGTATGTTTCAATGGCTTCTGGCTTCTGTGGATTTCCACAACAATTATATATATATTATATATATATATATATATATATATATATATATATATATATATATATATATATATATATATATAATATATACTCATCAAATCAAAAGAGTATGAACTAATTATTTCAAACACTGAAGAGACGAAAGCTTTGTGACTTTGATTTTTTGAATTGGCTCAATAATCTGAATTATTAGTAAGCCATTTTCTTAGGCTTATTCCAGGAAAGTATTTGTAATATTTCTTTATAGGTTGTACGTAAGGGAGTTTGGGATCTATTTCTATACGTTTGGCGGGAAAATACGTTACGAGCGTCTGGGTAAACCAGGTGCACCCCATGAGCCCCATATGATGAGGCCCCTTGTAAGAAAATATAAGACAAGAAAAAATAAAATGCTCACACCTGCACCCTTGGGAACTACAAAGCTCCTTGTATGACGAATACATCCTTTTTTGTAAGCACTAAGTCTAAAATGTCTTGCAACTGATATATCATAGAGGAAGGGGAAATCTGACGAGTATTTACACCGAATAGGTGAAGAGGGGATAATGTCGACCTTCTTTTCTTGGTTCTGGGATGTTGAAGTTGTTCACTCAACTTCCTTATTCTTTCATAGGAAACATGTTTTTGCAGTCAGGTCCTGAGACATCACATCTATTAAATCTTTTCAATAAGGCTCTCACGCAATCGCGCTTAACTAAAAATCAGTGGCGGATCTAGATCTTGCGGGGCCCTGGGCGAGACAAAGTGGCGGGGCCCCCTAGGATAGAGCGGGGATTGGTGATAAAAATCAATAAAGTAACTTAATAATAGACCACTTATGACTTGATCCTATTTTACGGCTAATTCCCTTCACTTAGGACCAGTCAAACGTTTTTGTTCTCAAAATAATTCAAAACTTTTAAAATAATTACAATTCTGCTTATGATTTTAATCTAAAATATTATTTGTACATAAAACCCTCAAATTATATAGTTTTCAACTAATCATCATTTTTTTTGCAAACGTAATCGAAAAGAAACATTTTTATTGTAATAATTAAGCTCTGTTATACTTATCTATTTATTCTTCTTCATGATATTTTGGGTTTTATGGTTAAATTATCATTGTAAATACAAAGTTAAGCTGTGTTATTTTTAGATCAGTCCTACAATTTGAAATCTATACTTGAGCACTTCAAATTTACTCCCAGAATTCATATTCTCAGCTTATAACTTTCCATTTTAGTGACGGGTTTTTAGTTTAATTTTCAAAGACACATTTTAGGGGGGTCCGGGGGTCCCCCCCCCGGGAAATTTTGTAAATATGACCTCTCAAAACAGCGTTTTTATGCATCTCTGAGGTGAAGTTTCTCTTTGACATCAATTGGTATTAAACTGCACTAATTGGCCTAATTATTTCGTACTGTCCGATATACTTAGTTTTTTTTACTATTCCTTTTTACAGGATTTGTCTTTTTTACTTATCTCTGTACATTGTTAAACGATGAAGGTTATGTAGTATCTCGATAAATTCAGTGATTTATTTATTTGTTTTAAAAAAAATACACGAAATGTCACGTTTTATAGGGTAATGATAGAAGGTTATTGTTAGGTCAGGTCAAAAAGTACTAAACTCAACCTAAACTTACGATAACCTTCCATACTTTTCCCCAAAAATTAAAAAAAATTGAATATATCGAGATGCTACAACCGAAATCGTTTTTGTAATGTAAGAAGGAACAGTTTGAAAAAAAACCCCGAATGGAATTGGACGTTTAGATATAGGTGGGGCACATAATGAAGATTTACCCCACAGAATAAATTACAAAATCATTTTGAAAAGGGGGAGGGTGAGAAAAACACTAGGACGTTAACTCACTTAATTTTATATGGAGCGGGGCCCCGCGGGCTATCTTAAACATAAAAAGAATTAATCTATATATTATAACTTACGTATTTGACTTTTTTATAGCGAGGGGCCCCGCAAAAAGGTAGTTAGGTATTAGGCTCTACCATGAAAACTAAATTCGACTGAATTTTATAATTCTAATATTTCATGTTTTGTAAATGGCACGGGGCCCCGCGGACAATCTTCACTAGGAACTATAAATTTGCCTGTAAAGTATAAGTATTTTATTTTAATTTTCTATGGCGCGGGGCCCTCCAAGGCGCGGGGCCCAGGGCGGTCGCCCCCCTCGCCCCCCCCTGGATCCGCCCCTGCTAAAAATATTTATTTATTTATACATACTATAGTAACTAGTAACACTAGATTAAACAGATAAAAAAATTATAAACAATGAATGTATATTCTTTTAAATTAAAGGGGAAAAAACAAAACAAGAAGAAAGCATGTTTGCTGTAAAAATAGAAAGAAAAAAAATATATAATTGAAAGCTGTGACTGTTCATTTATAAATTATTTTTTAATTTTATTTTGCTTCTACGAGCTAAAAACAAAGCACACGTCCGGCCTTTAGAATATTATAAGGGAGTCTCTCATAATATGTCGGGGTCTATATAGTTGCCAATGGCACTCGTAATACACAAGCTGTGCCGAGTCCAAGGACCAAAGAATCCCTTCTGTTACTTTGCTTTAATCATGGCCGACAGTTTATATATATATAATATATATAATTTTCAATTTAAGAGATTTCTATTTAAGGTCTTCAGGGGTATAAAAACCAACTACGTTTTTTTGGCAATATTTCGTCCTTATTTTAGGACATTTTCAAGCCTGAAAAAGTTTTTTAATTTTAGATTAGACAAAACTTTCACATTAATATTACACATTTATCTAACATAACAATGTAAATATTATAAACAATTTATCTGGTGTAAAAAAGTTAATAAATATTAAGTAAGTAAAAAGTAGTACAAAATTTAATGGTTTATACTATATTTATTAACTTTTTTACACCAGATATATTGTTTATATTATTTATATTGTTATGTTAGATAAATGTGTAATATTAATGTGAAAGTTTTGTCTAATCTAAAATTAAAAAACTTTTTCAGGCTTGAAAATGTCCTAAAATAAGGACGAAATATTGCCAAAAAAACGTAGTTGGTTTTTATACCCCTGAAGACCTTAAATAGAAATCTCTTAAATTAATAATATCAGTTTATTTTATCTTAATTGAATATGTTACTTTTGTCCATAAATAGAAAAATGATGTTATACATTTTTGAAAATCAGAATTTTTAATTATGTGTACTGTCATTAGTGGCGTAGAGACGGTTGGCTTACTTCTATTACTATTTAACTTACTAAGTTTTTTTTCTCCAAAAGATCTAAACTTATTGGACTTGGACAATTATTTTATAATAATTTGGATAAGGGGCTGAGCCCCCTCCTCGTTAAAAATTTATTCCTACGCTACTGGCTATCAAAAAATAGAGTTACGGCTGAAATTTTGGTATTTTTGACAATGGCATACGCATATTATGTATTTCCAAACGATAGCCCACTCATTTACTTCATGGACCAAAGGAATTTATATACTCACATTGACCAAAGGAATTTACATACTGAACATAAATCGTCAAATTTCCACATACATAATTACTACATAAACTAACTTCTTATAAGACATAAAATTTTATAAGATTCAATCTTATAATAAGGCATAAAATTTAATAAGAAAAATATTATTCATGAAAATTAAACTATGGAGCACCTATAACCATATAAATGATCTCTATCTTACGAATAAATTAGATAACATTTCATTATATCCTGCATTCTGATTTATATTTTTTATATAAAACATATATTATAGTAAATTTTATTCCAGCTTTATTGTCCTTCCAGCTTAATTTAATCAAAAGCATGTGTCCCCATAACATTTTACTTCAATATGTAAAATGAAACTTTTTTCTTCTTATTTAGATCATTTTATCTCAGTAAATACTTATAATTTTATCATAATATATTACTATAAGATTTCATTGTCTTTTAAATACTGTTTAACAATAACTAACTGTTAAGAGGAAAAATACATTTTTTTTTTCGTTTTATCGGTTTTAGAAACTAACATTTTTTTTGGAAGGAAGTCGCATATTATCACTTGCAAAATATATATATTCATATATATATAAAACAACATATATATATATATATATATATATATATATATATATATATATATATATATATATATATATATATATATATATATATATATATATATATATATACATATATATATATATATATAAAACAACATATATATATATATATATATATATATATATATATATATATATATATATATATATATATATATATATATATATATATATTAAAATTATACTAACAAGATTGTAATTTTCCTTTTTCACTTAAGTGGCTCCTACTGTAATACCTGATTCCAAATTATTATTATTGTTTAATTCAATGGAAATTTAATAAAATGTATAAGAATTATGCAATTACATATGTATGTAAAACTGTATTATGTGTATTAAAAATTTATTTTTTAAAAAATAAGTTTATTATAGATTAAATTCTGAGGTGGGTCGAAAGATAAATATATCTTTGTCCTACGCATTTATAGTTCTTAATTCTTGTTTTTTATAGTACTTATTTATTTTTTTGCAGTAATATGTGAAATTTGCTGATTGCTGACGCTGAATCATATTTGCTTTAGGGCGTGGGTTAACTTCGACCTTCGAAAAGGAGTTCATTGAACGACGCGTTCCAAGCGTCGAAAAGAGAAATAAAATCAATATGAATTATAAATGGCTTTGCAGTGAAATTTCTTCATGATTAAATTTTAAAATCCTAATGGAAAAGAGAAATCGTAATAATCCAGAACGCATCAGAATTTATTATTTTATTTTAATGATTCCGTTAAAACGTGATTCTGTCTCATTCCATTCTGACGTAAGATTGGTTTTTAGCCAATGGCATCGAGCGATACGGCTATCTGGCCAATCCTGTTCGGTGGAACGTTCTAGAACGCTTCTACTTGGCGTTTCTGGAAAATTCCGTCGAGCGCTAGCTGTATAGACTTGGGTCGCGACAACGCTAGACTCCGCCATTCCATTTCTACTCCTCGCCGTAGTAGTATTCTAAGTTATTTCGTAGCATTATTTTTAGCATCCTATTTATACTATTGTAAGTATTACTCTTATTTTTACATTTTAATGTTAAATAATTTATGTTTACTTGTTTTCTAACATTATCTAGTTAAATTATTTATATTTGTTGTCAAGTTTTAAGTCTTTGAATGTCAGTGAGTGATACGATTGCACGTGGTGACTTTATTCAAGATTTAAAATTTAATTTGGGTGTTTTTACTTTAAATCCTTAGTGTAAATGTCGATTTTTAACCGTTCAAATTAATTTATAATGCCGAAGTCGTTTGGTTTGTCTTATTCGGAGTTTTAATTCCTTTTTCGGTAAAATCGATCGGTAACCTTGAGTGAATTATATATAGCTCTCCTCAATTAGCCGCCATGTAATTCTATTTGATTTTCATTTAACACTTAGTTCGTTTACTGTCAATCAATATTATTACGTTTTATAAGAATTTTTCAAGTAGCTATTTAACGAGAGTAAAGGCATTTGCTGCGAAATTACGTTATTCAGAACGAGGTTAGAGTGACGCATGGTGATTGCAGCATTTTGCCCTGCTCATGCTCATACCGACAGGATGCGGTATCGCGTTTTCTTATCTGCTGTGGTCTTGACTGTGGCTTACTACGTATAATTTTTATATTTTTTTTTTACGAATCCCATTGTTATGAGAGCTACCTATCAAACCACATAACCTATTTAGTTATTAACTCAAGATTCAAGTGAGATAGCACCGACATTGTATAATGTAGAGCGGGTCGGCTTTTCCGTTAATGTTAGTTGTTAAAATATATTATGGTTTTCTGGAATTTTTCAATGGTTTCAAATGTTTTGCCTCATTGGCAATCGGTTGCTAGATTGTTGATAGTTAAACAAGATTGGCTACTCTGTACATATATGGTCTAAGGAAAAGAACACGATGTTAGCTCAAGGTCGGCTTATTTATATAGATTTAAATTAGGTAAATGGTTGACAGTTTTAAAATATGAAAATTTGTGATTCAATTTTATATTATTAACTTAGCAATTACATTATGATTGATATTTTAGTCCTGTTAATATAGATCATCAGTATTTATCGACTGGCCTAATTTTTTATGGATAAAAGTTAAGCTAGGTTATTCTTTTGACGCCGTATATATTCATTAAAATGTTTTGTGTGATCTGTTTCTTTATCCATTGACCATTGTTCAATTAGTTATGTAGGAATTACTATAGTATAATAAAATTAAGGTTAAAAGATTCCAATGAGGGTTAAAACAAATGAATGGTAATAATAGAGACTTAATAATCATCCTACAATTAGGACCAGATGAAATTTAACTCTGCCAATGAGGGAAAACCGAAGGAAAAGATTGTGACATCCTACCTTCTAGACGTCAAAATCTTGAGCTGTTATTGGCTTACCTTCCCAATTTTTTTTTTCGATTTTGTTATGCTGTCAGAGTTAACTCTTCAAGACTCGACTGTTAGTAACAAATGACACCAATACCATGCCTTCACCAGCTTACTGTAACTTCTTACTTCATAAATTGGCTTCTCTTTTGTTTGTTTGCATAACATTAAGCTTATATATTATGTAAAAGACTTAATCAATTGAATGTTTTTTCTTATCACTCATTATTTTAATTATAATGTCTTGTGTTTACAGAATTAAGACACAATGGCAGCCAAGGCTCCAGCTATCGGTATTGATCTTGGAACTACATACTCGTGTGTGGGTGTATTCCAGCACGGTAAGGTAGAAATTATTGCCAACGACCAGGGCAACAGAACCACACCTAGTTATGTGGCCTTTACTGACACAGAGAGGCTTATTGGTGATGCCGCTAAGAACCAAGTCGCCATGAACCCCAACAACACAATTTTCGGTTTGTATACTTTTTTTTTATGTTAAAATGATACCATCCTGGCTCTTTTTCTATTTAGAATAAATGTGGGAGTGGACTTATCTTTTATATAATCGAGTAATGTCCTGACGACGATGGCGACGCACCTCAAAATGAGTTATAACGTTAAAAAGTGATGAGCTATTTCCTGGGCTTGAACCAGTGAGCACATGAAGTAAGAGCTAAACCACTGGGCTATCTAACCGAGCTAACCACTGATCCTAAAACTTTCTATTAAAACAGTATACATAATATATCTATTATCTTTTTTTTTCAACCATATTTATTCTGCCCGTTGCCACGGGCTTAATTGCTAGTTATGAATAAAAGGCAAGACCACCATATTCAAATTGATATTAAACCTCCATTAAGTGACAACTGAAGGGGCCAACCAAAGCAGTCAACTTACTCAAATTAGGAAATAGGCAATTTTTCCACAGGACGAGTGATCAATTTGACCAGGTAGTCACATTAGCAGGTTTCAATGTAGCCATTAAAAAAAAACATACTTTTTCCACAGGAAAAGTGGCCAATTAGACCAGGTGGTTACATAAACAGGTTTTACGGTAATTCAATTAATAAAAAACTTTTCCCATCAATAATGTGTTATTTAATTTGGCCCTTATTAAAACATGTCTGTTTTATTATTTTGAATTTTTAACTGGTTGCTAAATTAGGCCTTTTTGAATATTGATCCTTTTATGTGTTAAAGTGGGAGAAGAGATGTGCAGGCTGATCGTTTAAATTAAAAGGCATTTTAATGTACCTTATTATAAAGGGGGTACAACTCGCATTAATGGCATTCATGCCATAATTCTTACTTCTTTTTTTCTGATGCCAAAAATACCATGTAGTTCCCCTTAAATTATGATGTCATTTCCCACTTGACTTATTATTAAATATAAAATACCCAAAGGGATTTTTCATGTTTATTATACCATATTTATCCCATTTTGTAGTAACTCATTTGTAAAGAAACACTATTTACTTTATATTTGTATTAAATAAGCAATTTATGTTATTTATGATTAAATCATTCTCAAAACATATTAGACAACATTAAGAGTTAAGAGTGCATGCATGATGATGTCACTTTGTTCTATGATTAATTTGGATAACAAAATAAGGAATAAGGTGAAAGTGGTAGTTATCACCTTTTATGGGGTTTATAACAACTCCATTGTAAAATCAATCAATACTGTCCTTATAATAGTGGGGTAACTAGCCACACCCATTTTTTACTTTTTTTCACAACCTACATTTTTTAAAATGTGTCCATTGACACTTTTTTTTTGTTAAAAACAAAAAATAAGGTAATAATAAGATATATTGAATGGAAATGTAGTAGTTCAAGGTTTGTGAGCTAGGAATATTTGAGTAGATAATTATTGTATGACGTCATGTCTTCTTGCTCTGTGAGTTCAACCTTCAATTATTCTCTCATATATATTATATTGTAAAAGATTACATTAATATATAGAAGCTGTTAAGGCCGTGGCAATGGGTTGAATTTTATATTTAGGAATAAAAGTAAAATCAAGTAAATTAATTTTGATAGTTAGTATATCTATTTAAAGACCAATAAATCAAAACTAACGTTTATTATTATTGGAATAAATGTGGTTGAGGTTGCCTTAGCTTGGCAATAACTAATCATATCGAGGTGCGTCGTCCTTGGCACACTACTTGATTATATAAATTATTATATGTGTGGTTAAGTCAATCTAGGGTGTTTAATAAAAACTTCACTACTCTATCCCAAATCGGCTAGCCGATTTGGGATAGAGAAGTGAAGTTTTTATTTATTTTTCTTTTAAGGGACAAAAGAAAGAAATTAAATTATAATATGCTAATGCTTCAATCTAGAGTATATAATATACTGCTTATTATATATAGAATAAAATAAGCTAATGCTTCAATCTAGAGTAATAAAGTTATTTCTAGTTAATTTCCTATTTATGATCTATATTGATTTAATCTTATCTGTTATTTAAAGATAAATTAAAAATAATACAGGAATAAAGGGTTTTACTTGAAAAGTTTAAAAGGAGAAGATACTTGGTTATTACCTTAATGGCAACTTAATTTAAGACAGCGAGTTTATTTCATTTATAATTTTGACAAAAAAAAATTATAATACTTAAACGTACCCCTTTGGGCACTTTGTTACACACCTATTTATTTTTTAAATAATGTGTAAAAAAGTGTGATATTCCTTTGTTCAAATACATAAAAATTTGTTACCAATCCTACTTTTCAATATTTTTTTTTAATGTCAATAGAGGTGGGTAACAAATACTATGTTTCCTGGATGTTTTAATACAGGTTGAATACAGTTTTGGATCCTAAGTATCAATGGAAACCTAGTTTCACTGCAGATTAAATACAATTTAGATTCAGATATTATTCACTAAATTCTGGAATCACCTGAACTCGATCCTAACATAATGTGCAGCATGTGTGAGTGAGAACCCCCTTAGCGCGTTCCTGTCAAATCCAAACACTAACTAGTCAAATCTTTCAAAACACCACCCTCCACTAAACCTAAAACCATAATAATTATTTGTCATTTTTAGTTTTGTTTTTAAAACAACCATATCAAACCTGGTTTTAAAAGGTGAAGGTTACAAAATTATTTATTTTTGTGATTAGATGTATTGAAAATACCACTCATGGAAACACCAACTTGTTAAATCCCAAATCAGGATTCTATCCGTATTTAAACACCATGTAAACATAGTTTTACTTTGTTACCCTTTACTTTTTTTCCTGTTATGGTGGGTAACATAGTAAAAGAGTTCCATACTTAGTTGAACTGAAAAAATAGTCTATAGTTAACTTTATTAGATTTACAATTAATCTCCATAACAGTTTATTGTTGTAAGACAATCCCCTCAAATTTGTAAAGCTAAATAAATTTATGAAAAATATGTCCTTTTTTTTAATAAAATATGGCTTGTTATTTTGTTTGTGGTTTTTGTTGAGTATTTGGCTTCCGTCTGAAGTGTGGATTAATTATATTCATTCTTAAAGATATTGAAGCATAGATTAATGCTTTGTTCATAGTACCTGTTATAATTCTTGTAGTCTAGCAGGTCTCCAGCATATGCAATATGTTTTTTTTTTTTATTTTAAATTAATTATTTACATTAATTAACTATGAATTGACCTTAACAAATTTAATTTGTGGATGATATTATATTGAATTTTTAATAATATTTTCTTATGTGTGTTGTTTAGATGCCAAACGACTTATTGGAAGGAAGTTTGACGACCCTACCGTTCAACAAGACATGAAACACTGGCCTTTTGATGTTGTAAGCGATGGTGGAAAACCAAAAATTAAAGTTGCATATAAAGGAGAAGAAAAGACATTTTACCCTGAAGAGGTAGGAACATCTCAAGTTTAATTATTGTATTTTTTGAAAAGACTAATTGGGTTGCACTTGTATTGGCTTCCGTCTAAAGTGTGGGTTTATTATATTCATTCTTAAAGACAATGAAGCATAGATTAATGCTTTGTTCATAGTACCTGTTTTAATTATCATAGTCTAACAGGTCTCCAGCATATGCAACAATTTATATCTAGTTTAATTAAGTGATATGTTACCATTTTATACATTTATTTCTTGAAGACATGTTGTAATTAAAGTTAGTGAAACCAAGTTTGACGATTATTCAATAAAATAATACTTTTATTATGATAATACTGATGATAAATCTTCACTTTATGTGTGCAATGGTTAGTACGCATATTTATTTTATAGCGGTTATGATTTAAAATAATCTTTCCTTTGAATAGGAGTAATTACAATAATATGCCTTTCCCTAAAAGATTATTAGGCAAATAGATATTACTATTCAACAGGAGATATGATTCCCTTTATTAACAACTTATATTTTAATATAGACCATTACCATTTCAAGTAAATAGTTTTACCAATATGTAGGGGAAAGCTTAAAAGTTATCCACTATCATTTCAATTCACCAGTCCTCTCACATTGATTATTGTACAAGAATTTATGTTACAGGAACATGTGGCTGTTAGTGTAGTATTACTTAAATCTTTTTAATATAATAGAGAATTTATCATCCTTAAAATTACAGTTATAGAAGGGGCACTAAACAAATAAAAATGTGCTCTGCTTCCTGGATGGAAACCTGGGCCTTTAGCTTACCGGTGCAATGCGCTCAGGAAAATTCTCTCGTGTAGTTAAATTGGTAGACAATTGGGCCCAGCAATCCTAAGAACCGGGTTTCTATCGCAGCGGCTTAGCGTATTTTTGTCTTTCTAGCTCCCTTCTAATATTTATTTTTAATAACCTAAAGTGATTCGATTCACACGTGAGTGTATTATGTAAGAGTTTATTTTGAGCATACAAAATGGATTTAGTGTTAAGAAATAAAGTATAACATTTTTATTTCATTTTATTTTAAAGGAAACAGTCTTTTGTATGAAGTGACGATGATGATATTTTACCCTAGGCCTTAGGACACCTATGAATTTCCATGATTCAACTTTTTTTCTGAGTCACATTCGTATCCTAATTGTTGTTGTTCTTATAATAAGTTAACATAGTTTACTTATTTTTGTTCTTGCCTTTTTTTTTTAGGTCAGCTCCATGGTTTTGACCAAGATGAAGGAGACAGCTGAAGCTTATCTTGGTAAGGGAGTACAGAATGCAGTAGTCACAGTCCCCGCTTACTTTAACGATTCTCAAAGACAGGCAACTAAGGATGCCGGAACTATCTCAGGCCTTAATGTTCTTAGGATTATTAATGAACCCACAGCGGCTGCCATCGCTTATGGTCTTGACAAGAAGGTAGCTATTGTTCATTACTATAATATTTTTTTCTTTTTTTTTAATTTGCAAGAATGCTGTTGAACAAGATTTAGTAAGAAAGTGTTCTGCAGTAAGTGACTATGATGATACTTACCCCCTTAGGCCTTAGGACACCTATGAATTCTATGATTTGATTTTCTGTCTGAGTCGCTTACTTTAATTATTTGTATTCTATTCATCTGTTTATTTTACCATGTTAAATCCTATGTTAATTCTGCAAAGTGAAGTTTATGTCAACATTGATTCAAAATGTACCAAAACAATATCAACATGATCAGACCAATTAGAATTAGGTATTGCACATTCTATTTTCAATTTTTTTGTATGGTTTACTTATAAAACATTTCCTTGATTATAGGGTTCTGGAGAAAGGAATGTACTCATCTTTGATTTGGGTGGTGGTACCTTTGATGTCTCAATTCTTACAATTGAAGATGGTATTTTCGAAGTAAAATCTACTGCTGGTGACACTCATTTGGGTGGTGAAGACTTCGACAACCGTATGGTTAACCACTTTGTTCAGGAATTCAAGCGGAAGTACAAGAAGGATCTAACATCAAACAAGAGGGCAGTACGTAGGTTGAGAACTGCCTGTGAAAGGGCGAAGAGAACCTTGTCATCATCCACCCAAGCTAGTATTGAAATTGATTCATTGTTTGAGGGTATTGACTTCTACACATCTATTACTAGGGCTCGATTTGAAGAATTAAACGCTGATCTGTTTAGGAGCACTATGGAACCTGTAGAGAAATCTCTTCGGGATGCCAAGATCGACAAGGCTCAAATTCACGACATCGTACTAGTAGGTGGCTCCACCCGTATCCCTAAGGTACAAAAACTCCTTCAAGATTTCTTCAATGGAAAGGAGCTGAACAAATCTATCAACCCTGATGAGGCTGTAGCTTATGGAGCTGCTGTCCAGGCTGCTATCTTGCATGGAGACAAATCTGAAGAAGTGCAGGATCTGCTGCTTCTTGACGTCACCCCTCTGTCTCTTGGTATCGAAACTGCCGGAGGAGTGATGACAGCCCTTATTAAAAGGAACACCACCATCCCCACCAAACAGACTCAGACCTTCACCACGTACTCTGACAACCAGCCTGGTGTACTTATTCAGGTTTATGAGGGAGAGAGAGCTATGACTAAGGATAACAATCTTCTTGGAAAGTTTGAACTTACTGGTATCCCTCCTGCACCTCGTGGTGTCCCTCAGATCGAAGTCACTTTCGACATTGATGCCAACGGTATCCTTAATGTAACAGCTATTGAGAAGTCCACAGGCAAAGAGAACAAGATTACCATTACCAACGACAAGGGCAGGCTCAGCAAGGAAGAGATCGAAAGGATGGTGAATGAAGCAGAGAAATACAAGGCTGAAGACGACAAGCAGAGGTCAGTCATCTCTGCCAAAAACGCTCTTGAATCATACTGCTTTAACATGAAGAGCACCATGGAGGATGAGAAACTTAAAGACAAAATCTCTGAAGCAGACAAGAACACAGTCATTGAGAAGTGTAATGAAGTGATCCGCTGGCTCGATGCCAACCAGCTGGCCGAGAAAGAAGAATTTGAACACAAACAAAAGGAATTGGAACAGATCTGCAACCCTATTGTGACAAAGCTTTACCAAGCCGGTGGTGGTGCTCCTGGAGGTTTCCCCGGTGGATTCCCCGGAGCTCCCGGAGCTGGTGGTGCCCCCCCTGGTGGTGCCACCGGAGGTGCTGGACCTACCATCGAGGAAGTAGATTAAACACATTCCAATCATCAGTTTTTAGTATTCCTTTCTACAACAATCCTTCATCACTTTATCCCTTTAAGAATTTATCTGTGATTTTCTTTGACTGTTCTAGTTTTTTTTTCTTATAAATGCTGTAGACATCTCATTTTTTCCTTTTTTTTACATTGAACATAATGCTACTTTTTCATATCCTTTTTTTATTACCAAATATTTATTATCTTAACATATGAGCCAGTATCAATATTATTTTTATTTAATAATTTTTTATTGAGATTAGACAATAAGTAATTAATTTTGGTTTTGTACTGACCAGTCAATACGAGAGTTGCTTGATGTTATGTTGAAACTTCTAATTGGCCTTTCAAAAAAAAAATATCGAAAATGGAATCACAATAATGAAAACTACATATGGCGAAAATAAAAATAAAAAAATAGAAAATTTATGAATTTACTTTTTTGTACTTATACCCTTAACACTTATCAACAACAGTTGTTTTTTTTTATCTTTTATCCTTAACATTTAATAAAAAAAAATGTACGCCAATTTCCAACTGGCAATAATTGTTGAAATTTGCACCTGCTTGAAAGCCTCAATATGGGGCAATTACGATTGCTTTGATAATTAATATCTTTGAATAAGGTTTAGAGAGGAAATTATACTTGGAGTGGGAATCCAATTCTGGGATGTGGTTTCTATTTATTTAGCCCAATCAATATTAATAATAACTACACTAGATAATATACTTGTTACGATAAAAGTTATCTTTGAAATTACATATCAAAGAAATCTTACTTAGTATAATTCTTCAATTAGTTAAAAGCCATTAAATATACAACCTTTTGTGGTGGTTGATTGTGTCGTATCGTATCGGTTGCTAGGTCCTGAAATCTTAGCTGAGGTATATGCATACATTGTGTGTGACCCAATGTTTTTTGATATTTTAATTTATTTTATAGACCTGACTAGATTAAGAATAAACATAAACAGGTCAAGAGTGAGCTAGTCAGCACACAGCGAGGGTCCATAGGCAACACTGTATTGTTGTAGTTACCAATTGATGGTGCTTTTTAAAATAGTAAAAAGCCTACTTTGAACTAACCTATGGGTCTGATATTCTCAAAACAAACCAACTTCTGATAAAGTATTTTTTGCAAGTGATCGGACTAAATAATTTTTTAAGTATATATTTTTATTTTTAAAATGTGTAGGTAGGTACTATAATACCATACATGCCTAATTTCTAAGTGATTGGACGAAAGGTGTAGCCGAAAGCACATTACAGACGGACGGACAGACAGACACACACTGGAAAATATAAGGGTCCTTGGTTTTACCTACGGACCCTTAAAATGAACATGATTTCACAATTTCAGAGTTGGAGGAAAGGCCTAGTAGTTATAGCTCAGTTTAATTTAAGGGGAGTACTTGGGACACCCTTTTCCTAAGAAATAGTTCCTTTAACTCAAAAGCTGTTCTGCGGAGTTGAGAGAAACTTCTTACAGCCATTGTTACTCTTGTCCTAAAGCTTCATAAAATAGTAGACTTTATTAACTGAAATGTGAACATGTAGATGAGTTTTCTCCTTTTAGTGCTTTTGTTATGCCAAAAAACGAATGCCAAAACCTACTTTGATTTTCAAATTTACCCATTTCTGTGTGTTAATATCATAACAGTAATTAAATGAAAAGAAAAAATTATCCTTTTATGTTTTGTAGTTAAGAAAAAAACTATAACAAAACATCTTAGACTTTTCAGGAGAGCCAATTAACTGTAACATATCTTTCAGTGTCGTGGAGTAAGGAGGTCCGTCATATGTGCCAGGTTCGTATTTGAGAACAAGAAGAAAACTGCCTTAGAGTTATCTTTTTTACATTCGTATTAGGCTTGTCCCACACAGGATCAGCTCATCTCAGCTCAGCCTTTGACAAAAAAATAAAACCCATGTATTTAAATGAAAACCCACACACTGCGTCCGCTCCGGTCCTCTCCACTCCGCTCAGTCCGGCCTCTTACGCTCGGCGAGAATATTTTGCCGGAAGCCGCGGAGGGCGGAAGGAATGCGCAGGTGCACCAGGCTGCCTTTGCGCCCTTCCCCCCTCCTCCCTCCTCCAACTAGCCCTGGTTTATCTTCAGGAACTTATCTTATTATCATAGTGTGCATCTATTGTCTATTATAATCAGTCGTGTTTTTGTTTTGATGTGACCACGTGTGTTTTCGTTATTATAAATAACGAAAAATCTCTTATTGTCTAGTTTCAACCTATTAAATAGAGAGTGAAACTCTCCATCATCTCTGGCAGCATTTATTGCGTGCACCCAAAGTCTTTTTTTCTTGGTCTGTTGTTCAACCGCAAGTAGCGTAGCTATTACAACAGCCTCTTCCTCATCACTACTACTACTATTATCAATAAAATAACTCATGTCGAACCGTACCAGTGGATAAATGAGACAAGACTGGCTTAAAAATTGGAATTGAAAATATCTGAGCGGAAGCAGTGTGCAGAAAACTGCCGGACCGGAGCGGAAGGGTCTGAGCTGAGCTGGGATGAGATGAGATGAGTGGATCCAGTGTGGGACATGCCTTATTCTACTCTTGTCATCAACTATTGTACCCTAAATATTAAATATGACCACTTCATTACTGCCTAGAAAGCTGAAACTTTGCACGGTTTATGTATTCCCGATGACAATGTAATTAAAATTATCTGTATTAGAATAATTAATTGATTTATTATTATGTATTTAATTAATTTGTTAGTCTCCAAATCTTGTAACCTAAATTTGACTTACTTCACAACTACCTAGAAAGCTGAAACTCAGATTATGTATTTACAATAATCAATCATTAGTTAATAATTACATTGAAATTATTGGTTAAAGAAAATCTATAGCTTTTGATCCATTTATTATAATGACACGATACAAACGCCATTAAAAGCATTTTTACTGCCCAAACACAATTCGTAATAATTTAACTACCCCGAAGCGTCTAGCCTAATCCTTTATCATTATAATACAGTTTTAAGATTTTTTTGGTGGGGAGGGTAATTTCTTCTCTCACAACAGTATGCGATATAAGAATTCCTTTAAAAAAATGTTAAGTATACCCAGCTATAATTTTTCTTTTAGCGAATTTTCAAAGAAAATTACGCTATTGCAATGGCTTCAAAATTTTTGTAATGCGAATTTTTGAAAAATTATTCCATGGAAATCCGTTTTAGACCATTCTGAATCGATTCCTAAAATTTAACACTTTTTTTTATGTATGTATGTATATATGTATGTATATATGTGTCACTCCAGACGATATCTCCCCTTAGGATGCACTTAAAAATTTCAAACAAATTTTAAAATGTCAATAATATCAAAAGAAAGGATGAGTTCGTTGGCCAGAATTTTTGGAGTACATTTAGGGGTCAAATTTTGACCATATAGGGTCAAAAAACGTTTTTTTCCATTTTACCCCCCTTTTATGTGAAAATATGATAAAAGTGTAAATAACAACAATTACTGTACTCTTAAAGAGCTTTCCAACGACATGCATCTTGAAGGGTAAATACTATTTTGACTTTTGTACCCTGTACCCCTGTGTACCAATTTTTTTTTTCACCCGAGCAAATTCTAAACCAAAATTTTCCTATATTATCATAAGCCAATAAAACGCAGATTTCTTTGAAAATTCGCTCATTAAGTCATGGTGCATGACTGGACTTTTTTTTTTTATATCTAGTCGTTGATTTGTTAAAAAAAAAGTAGAGGGTGGACACGATAAACGCAATGGTGCAGAGATGAATTGGTATTATAACAAAACAATAGTTATTTGTTACAAAGGGCAAAATATTGGATATAGAAAAAAAGTTTCAAGTAAAAGTTTATTATTTTTCACCATGGAATCCAAATATGCTATCAAAAATATACACTCCTATTTTGAAGTTGGGTGGCCTGGGGGCAAAGTGGGTGGTTGCCCCTAGTGGGCGATTGCATGAAAACAAACTTCCTTTTGCATGGTAGAAATCTCCCAAGTTTCATTAATTTATCTCAAACCGTTCAAAAGTTAAGAGGGGGGGGGGGGACTTTTGGACCACCCTGCATGTTATTTATTATTTCTCCGTAGGCCGAAGATATTTCCGGGAGTTAATATAAAAAAGTAAAATTTTGGAAATTTAAGGTGGACGTAACTACGGCGACCCAAATTATTTATTTTTGAGTTGGGTTTCTTATTAATAAAGGTATTGAAATGTAGATTACAAATATATGTCGTGTGTCCAAAATGGCGACTATTTTACCTACAAAATTACCAAATAAGTGCACACCTAAGTTGCTAAAGGACAATATTCAGAACTTGTTCCTCTATAGTGCATCTTTTTATACATATTGTATATAAAAATTAGGAAATATGAATTTTTATGACCAAAGAAACCCTTTTAGTAGCTTGCTTTGCTGGCAAGTACTCGTTGGGATTCTTTGTTCTGTAAAAAAAGCATCAATTTAAAAAAACCAAATTAGACGGACGTTTAAAATAGGTGGGGCATATTATGCAGATTTACCCGACACAATAAATAACATATTCGTCATCATTTTGGGGAGGGGCAGGAAACACTAGGTCTTTACAAAAAATATTTGTGATAACTAATAACATGTTTTGGCTACTTACTTAGTAGCCATCTTCAGATTCCATATCGAGTTTTTCACTATTAACTGTAACATGGTATCGAAGTGACACACAATGCATACTATATTATGAATGATAAAATATATGTAGAAAAGTAAAAAGGCATTTTTAGGTTAAATTCTATATTCTATCTCAAACATTGGGGGGGGGGGGGGGGACGCGTCCCCCCCGGCGACGACGCCCATGGAATCTAACTCTATATAGCCTAAAAAATATGTCTTCCTGTTAACTTTTTCATATTTTAAGTACTGCTGCTGAGCATTTTAGCGCTCAAAGTGCTTAGCATTTTAAGTTAACATAGAACACAGCAAACCGCGCGTGTTTCTTCCTACAGTAGATTACGGGGATATTGAGTGGATCGTTTAAAACATTCATTCTAACTTATATAATTAACCTATTTTGTTTTGTATTTTAAATTTAGTAATTAAAAAATGTATTAAACTTTTTATTTATTTGTGCTTATGACTATAATAAATATTAATTATAACTTAAGTCAATTAAAAGAAAAATTAAAAAATTTTAAAATAAAAAAATAAATCTATTAAAAAAAAAGAAACGGAACAATTAAATTAATTTACTATTTTTGATTTTAATGTATAAACAGATTATAAATAATAACAGATTTGATAAAAAATGATAATAATGTAAAAAATAAAATGTTAATACATATAAATATATGACAGATAATACAACACAGTAAAAACTCAAAATCATTCTTAACATTCACGCCAGAATAAAAATTAAGGCCATACACTTCAGTTGCATAAAAAATATATTTTGTAAAAACGCTCGAAACTTATCTTTGCATATTTCAAAAAATGTCTGGAGTAATACATATTAAATCCATATATAGTTATTTTACATGGGTTGGCCATTAAAAATTAGCTTTCGTTTTTCTCTTGCTTGTACTATAAATGCATTCAGACTAGAATTGTCCAAACCATTCAATAAACTATACATATTATATTGAGTTTCTAAGAGCTCAGTTCCAAATTGTTAAAGTCGGTAGGGGGACAGAGCTGGACAAGATCCGAGAAAGTGGAACAGATCTTCTGCTTCTCCAGTATTACACATTGGATATTGTTTGTCTTGATCGTTTCTCCAAGGTTTAGAGTTTAGCTCTAATAGGTCACCCGTGCATCTCAGAATATTAGAAACGAAACCTATACCTATATCAAGTTCTTCCTTAATGTAAGCTCTACTTGATTCATCGTAACTTAGATATTTGTAAGGTTGTCTATTTGAATTATGAGCCATTGAATAGCATCCTTCTCACTCACCAGTTTTAATTTTACACAGAAGATCGTACAAATCTTACGGGGGGGGGGGGGGGGGGAAAGCAGCCCCTCCCCCCCCCAAAAAAATGTGTGCACCCCCATAAAAAAAAATGTACAACGAAGAATAAACAAAAAATCTCCTCGCCCAAGTAACAACAACTGTTTTCGAACGTATTCGTTAGAAAATGTATATGCTGATGCATACTGCGGTACAATATTTCACTGTTAGTCATGGGCGTCGTCTACAGTTAATTATTGGGGGGGGGGGATTTGTGGCGGGGGGTCCGGGGGCCCTCCCCCGGAAATTTTGAAAATAAAACCTCTCAAAACAGCGCTTTTAATCATTTCTGAGGTGAAATTGAATATGAGGATCAAACGGCTACAACTTTTAAACTAGGAAAAAATCAGAAAAATCTTACAGGTAAATAAAAGTTGAAGTACATAAGGCGTAGTTTAATATATATATATATATAAAAAAAAAAAATGATTCCTCCCTTCTAAAGGTCCATATTCCATATTGACCCTTTGATCAATATGCCCCTATGAAGAATGTGGTTTCCGAAGATTAAGAGCGCAAGTGGAGTTGATATCAATATAGAATAATAAAAATGGAAAGCCTCTCCACTAATTAAATGTTTATTTAACAGAACTAGCTTTCGGCCTCTCGGCCATCATCAGTCCCTACAATAAGAAACAAACAACTACGTAAGAATTTTACAAACACAAGCAGTTCAGCACAATAAAAAAATTCCAAAAAGTTAAAATGAAGTTAATAAATTAATAAACGTTAAATAAATAAAATTAGAGGTAACAATAAAAATAATAAGTAAATGTAAACGAAGGGGAAACAATTAAATAACCAGAATAATATGATCAAACAAAAGTGACATAAGAATCAAAATTAATCAATAAAGATAATTAATCAATTAAGAAAATTAAATTAAATAAAAATTATAGAATAAATTAACAAATAAAATTATTATTATTCTATAATGTGGTTTCCCCTTAACCCCACATTTTTTTTCTAAAAAGGGGTAAAATGCCCATTTTGGAACGCCATATATAATTATTTATATATAAGTATTGCACATAAGCTCTAAGCATTTATTTTGTAAACTTTTTTTTTTTTTTTTTTTTTTTTTTTCGATGTATTATTTCGTTTTTAAAACGAAGTTAGTAAGTATAGGTGTAGTGTTGTCGTTGTTCTAAATCTCCCGCCTTTTATAACCATATAAGGTTACACGTAAGGCAGGTTATATATCATCTATATATAATCCGCGCCCGCGTATTGTTGTGCATACATTCATTTTCAATCTTAAGTATAAACTCCTCTTATTATTTAACTATGTGTCAATAAATTATGAATGATAAATATATCAAGTATCGTGTATATTATTTAATATATAACAAAGTGGCGACGAGGTAAAGAAAAACTCAAGTGAATGACTGAATAAGTGTGTTATGCTTGTTGTTTTCATCACGTGTAATAGTTGTAAACTTATTATTTTAGTCATCACGTGCATAGTATTGTAAAAACTAATATGTTTTTCAAATAAACAAGGACAATGACGGAGATCGATGCAGCAGCACAGGCAGCAATATTGCTAGCTTTAAAACAGCAAGGTGAGGCTTTAACAAGCATAATTCGCACGCTTTCAAATAAAACGGCATTATCGTCCACTTCTAATCCAGTAAGCCATACATTGATGTCTCATAGTGTAACGTTTGAAATATACAATAAAGACGAAGATTTCTCGGTGTATAGAGAAAGACTCGAAAATTTTTTCCGACTACGGCAGTTGACGGCGGAGACGGACGATGTCCGTGATGCAAAACAGCAAATTTTGCTAAATTGTATAGGGAGTCAAACGTATAAATTATTATCATCATTGTGCGCTCCGAAAAAGCCCAATGATCTTTCGTACACCGAAATTATACAATTATTAGAAAAACAATTGTGTCCAACTATTAATGTTTTCACAGAGAGACATAAATTTCTATCAAGAGTACAATTAAAAAATGAAAACTTATCTGCATATATCGCAGCCTTAAAATTAAGTGCACAAAAGTGCAACTGGGAATGTTCCGGTTGTAAACAGCAAATAGACTCTGTATTCATTGCTCAGTTTATTAGAGGTCTTAGCGATGTCTACATAAGAGAGAAAATTTTGCAAATGGGAGCGACTGAGACGGCTGATCTTAAAAAAGTCATGGAGCTTGCATTAAATATTGAGGCGGCCCGTAAAGAAAATGAAGAGGAATATAAAAAACATAGCACTTATGATAACATTAATAAAATACATGGTGCAAACGCAGAAATCAATAAATTAGGACGATCAAACAGGCAAAATAAGGCACAACAAGAAAACGCAAAAATTGCCAACAAACAATCATATAATAATTATAATAACCCTTACCAAAACAAGCAAAATAAAGAGTTTATGTATAAGGGATTGTGTTTATGTTGCGGTAATAGTAATCATGTCACAAATGAATGTAGATCAAAGCATAAGCTTCGCTGTAGAAAATGCAACAAGCCGGGACACTTAGCAAAGGTATGCTTTTCTGGTAATAAAAACCAAAATCAGCAGAATAAGCCTCCATCAAAGGTCAAAACTGTTGAATATGATAGCGATGATAGTGGTGATCAATATTATATTAATAATATTAATAGTAATAAAAAAATATTAATAGATTTGTATATTAACAACAAGCTTCAACCTTTTGAATTAGACACTGGTTCCCCAGTATCAATATTATCGGAAAGAGATCTAAATAAATTAAATTTTAAAGAAATTAAATTAAAACCATGTACCACTAAATTCAAGGCTTACAATGGCACAGCAATTAAACCAGTAGGGATAGCTAATGTGAATATTTCTTTTAAAGGAAAAACCTTACTGGGGGAGTTGTATATTGTGTCAGAAAATTTTTCCCCTATCATGGGGCGTGAATGGATTAAAAGCTTGAACATATTAAATTTGGATTGCATGCATAACCACAATGACAAGATAAATGCTATTCAGCCTGAAAACAGTAAAAATATTGATGCTATTTTACATGCATATAAATCGATTTTTGATGAAACTGCTGGGGTGATTCCAAATGCCGAAGTGACACTTCAGCTTCGAGACGATGCGAAGCCTATTTTCTTAAAACCGAGACCTGTTCCATTTGCCCTACTACCAAAAGTAAATGAAGAATTGGATGCTCTTGAAAAACAAGGTATCATTGAAAAAATAGAGTATTGTCCTTGGGGAACACCTTTAGTCATTGTACCGAAAGCTGACAACAAAGGAGTGAGATTATGTGCCGACTATAAAGTCACTGTAAATAAGCAGCTGGTGGATGCACACCACCCCATTCCTAAAATTCAGGAGTTGTTTACAAAATTAAAGAATGGTAGCTATTATTGCGTTCTAGATATTTCAAGGGCTTATCTACATATCAAATTGGACAAGAAAAGTGCTCAAATAGCAGCGATAAGCACCCACCGGGGAACCTACCTAGCAAAACGATTATTTTTTGGTCTAAAAACAGCACCTAGTTTATTCCATAGTATACTAGATCCTATATTAAATAGTCTTGATGGATGTTTGTCGTATTTCGACGATATTGTTATACAAGGATGCACCTTAAAAGAATGTGAACAAAATCTAATTAAATGTCTTGATCAGTTAAAAAAATTTAATATTCATTTGAATAAACTTAAGTGCAGATTTTTTGTAAGACAGGTCAGATATCTGGGATATATTATATCTGAAAAAGGATTAGAAAAAGATCCTGAAAAAGTAGCTGCTATTATGGCTACACCTGCTCCGAAAAATGTAGAAGAAGTACGTTCATTTACTGGCCTAGCATTATTTTATTGCAATTTTATACCCCGAGCATCTGAGCTACTGCATCCTATCACTAATCTATTAAAAAAAGATGTAAAGTTTAAGTGGACGAAGGCCTGTGATCAAGCTTTCATAAAAATTAAGGAAGAACTAGCTAGTGACAGAGTACTGATCCCATATGATCCAGAGCTGCCATTGGTCCTGGAGTGTGATGCAAGTCCTTACGGCCTAGGAGCTATCTTATCGAATGAAGTGAATGGTGTATTAAAACCTATCCATTTTATATCAAGAACATTGACAAATGCAGAGAAAAATTATAGCCACTTAGATAAAGAGGCGACAGCCATATTTTGGGCAACAAAAAAATTGTTTCAGTACCTTTACGGAAAAGAATTCACCTTAATAACAGACAACAAGCCTTTAGAATCAATTTTCAATCCTGCAAAAAGTTTACCAGCTATTACTGCCTTACGCTTGACAAGGTATGCATTATTTTTAAGACAATTTGATTATAAAATCAAGCACCGCTCAGCGGCACAACATACTCATGTTGATTACCTATCGAGGGCTCCAGTCACAAGTGTAAAACAAGACATTGTGGATGAATCATATGAACTTGAACAAAATACTATAAATCAATTATGCATTTCAGAGGCTATCACTGCTAAAGTTGTTAAAAAGGAAACTGACAAAGATGAAGAATTATCTTTGTTTAGAGAAGAACTATTAACTAGAAGTATCAAGGAAAATATAGAATTTTCAGTCCATCAAGGAATCGTGATGAAAGGAGGGCGAGTTGTGATTCCACGCTCGTTACAGCAAGCTGTACTTAATGAGTTGCATTATACTCACATTGGTGTAGTAAAAATGAAAGCCATTGCACGTTCTATCTGTTATTGGAAAGGCATCGATAGGGACATTGAATCTTTAGTAAAATCATGCAACCATTGCGCAGAAGTGCATAAACAACCTACTAAGGCACCCCTTCATCACTGGGAGGAGCCTAAGGAACCCTGGCAAAGAATTCATGCTGACTACGCTGGTCCATATGATGGAAAACATTTTTTAATTGTTGTTGATGCTAAAACAAAATGGCTCGAAATTAATTATCAGTCATCTCCTCCAACCTCAGAGAGTACAATAAAAGCGTTAAAAAATATTTTCACAAATCAAGGTATTCCATTTATTTTAGTTACTGACAACGCAAATATTTTTAAATCCTATGAATTTATAAATTTCTGTAGAGCACAAGGAATTGCTCAACTATTTAGTGCACCAAACCATCCTGCTACTAACGGTTTAGCTGAACGGTTAGTTCAGACAGTCAAACAGAAATTGAAAGCAATGTTAAATGAACATAATGGACCTATTAAAGAGAAATTACAAGAAATATTATTCTACTATAGAGTGACTCCACTGGCGGACGGAAAGACTCCGGCAGAACATCACATTGGAAGGATATTAAGAACAAAATTACACATGTTAAAACCAGCACCAAAAGGAATTAAGCCGGAAGAGCCTGAAATAAAAAGAGAATTTACAGTTGGACTAAGAGTTCTATCGAGAAATTATGTAGGGAATAGAAAATGGCAATTAGGAACTGTTGTTAAAAGACTAGGTCGGTTGCATTATTTAGTACAACTAGATTCGGGATATAAACTAAAAAGACATTTGGATCAGCTGATGTATACTGAATGTGGTAAAGAAAATAAATCTGATGAACATCCTGACAACTATGAAAAAGCTGAAAATCCAGAGCAAAGGTGCATCATTGCTGCCTTACCTCCTCCAGCCCCGAAGATCGATGAGCCCCCTCCTTTAGCTGTCCAGCCACCTACGCAGACTGTACGACGTTCCAGCCGAATAAAAAAAGCAGTAACAAGAATGAATTTGTGAATGTGACAAACCCAAAGTTTATGTTTTTACTTTTAATATATTATATAATTTTAAATGTTTATTACCTTTGTAAATTAAGTAGGGGAGACTGTAGTGTTGTCGTTGTTCTAAATCTCCCGCCTTTTATAACCATATAAGGTTACACGTAAGGCAGGTTATATATCATCTATATATAATCCGCGCCCGCGTATTGTTGTGCATACATTCATTTTCAATCTTAAGTATAAACTCCTCTTATTATTTAACTATGTGTCAATAAATTATGAATGATAAATATATCAAGTATCGTGTATATTATTTAATATATAACAATAGGCCTCCCAAATCTCAACAAAAACAACACGCCACGGCTCACGGGTCATTCACTACGTACGTTTTTCCAACTTTTGTCAGGCTAATGATAATGATGATCGCTAAAAGCTTCTATACTAAGACAAAGACTAGACTAAACCGATATTAATTTATCATAACGTGAGAATGCAGGTAGAGTTGTCTAAAATAAAAATCCAGTCAAGTACTTGCCAGCAAGTTACTAAAAGGGTTTCTTCGGTCATAAATATTCATAAATAGAACATTTTTTTTTTTTTTTTTTTTTTTTTTTTTAAATAAAATATGTATATAACGTTGCACTTTTGGGAAGCAAGGTGTACATATTATATATTATCCTTTAGATATCTTAGGTATGCACGTTTTTGTTCTTTTAGGGGTAATGGCAGCCAATTTGGAATCACAAATATATACTTGTGAACCAAATATCAATACCTTTAAAATGATAACCAACTTCAAATTTTCAAAAAATAAAAGTTTTGGATCTCAATAGTTACGGCCACCTAAAATTTTTAAAGTTTGAATTGTTTATATCAACTCCCGGAAATATCTTTGGGCCACAGATTAGTATATTAATGTACTTTTTCCTTATTTATAGGACCTGTCCTAATGGGGTAGCGGGGGATGAGGGGGGGGGGGGGGGTGATTTTTTTTTCCGTCGGGTTTTATTTTTTCGGGGTTTAAAATAAAAGGCCGCTATTTTGGAAACGCGATATATATTTGTGAACAAAACTTTAATACTTAATAAAATGATACCCAACTTCAAATTTTGAAGGAATAACAATTTTGGGTCTCCATAGGTACATTACAACCACCTTAAATTTCTAAAATTTGACTCTTTTACAGAGCATATTTTAACATATTAACTGGGCGACACTAATGTCGCCCAGTGCTAAGGTTTTGTCGCCCAGTGACTAGAGGTAGTGCCGGCAGTTTTTTTTATGCCATAAATAAAAAAATTACTATCATTCAAAATTATTTTTGTTACCAGGGTTTTAAAAAGAAGTGACACTTTGACAATTCTGAGCAAACCTTTATGCCCAAAATTTATTTTCCAGTTTTTGATCTAGCTAGTGCTTTATTTTAATGCTGAACATCTATACAATAAGAATATGCACGTGCGTCGCGGGATTTTAAAGTTTTACTGTTTTTTATAAATTTTTAAACAAGAAAAGTGAAGTTGTTTAGTCACAATAGTTACCGGAATTTTCTTCACCTTACCGACTTGCAAAATGATATTTACCACCTGGAAACCGTCACACAGACTCAAACCAATATTATTTTCTACTAAGGACATTACTTACATTGGTTTTAATTTGTGAAAAAATTCATTCATTATACATTTGTCACGATAGTTACCTAAAGTCCCTTTAATTAAAGTTCCTGGCCAATTTTTTGCAAAAAAATTTTTTGTTAGCTAATTAGATTTTATTTCCTACACATAAGTCATTGTTTATATAGTGTAGGTAAGTTGGTAAATCCTTGATCGATGTTTTTTAAAAAAAAAAAAAAAAAAAACTTATGTTAATTTAATTGTTTTAGTAAATATCGTGACACGTAGTGTGCTGGGTGACTAATGTGACATCTATCTTGTTCCTGGGTAACTATCGTGACAAATGTCGTGTTCCTCTAGAGTTGGGTATGATAAAATAATTAAAGGGAGATTTTAAAAAAAAAGTGACACTGACAATTCTGAGCCAACTAGTGCTTTATTTTGATGCTGGACTTCTATACAACAGGATTAGGTATGTATGCGAACAGTAACTATCGTGACATAAACTAAAACTTGGCGGTTAAACCGCCCTAATGTATTAATGCTTTCAAAGGAAAGCATAAGTTTTCTGTAAACTTCTGGGGTATTCTTAAAAAATATGCAACAGCTTTAAATGCATTTTTACTGGTCTTATATTACTTTGCTTTGTATAAGTTTCATCGCACACCTATTACCCTAATTTTGAACCACATCCCGTCTTTCAATCTTCCCCAAATTTCGCACATGGAAACAATTTAGGTGAAGAATACAGAAACCAAAAAAAAAAAGTTGAAAATAAGACCATTTTTAAAAAAACTGGTCTTATTTTCAACATTTTGCTTCCGAGCTTACCTGAAGGTAACGGAAGCATTGTGTTCACTTTTGAGAACTCAAAATCCGTTTTCAGACATCAGGGAACATTTTTGGGCTCGTGTCTGTCTGTCTGTCGGTCTGTGTGTCCGCAAATTATGAAACGTACGACGATAACTTGAGTAAATGTCAACCGATTTTGATGAAATTTGGTAGACATGTTCATTTTACTAATGCCTAGGACGAGTTCGTTGGACAACGTTATCCGTCCAAGCGTTCACTAGCAATGCTCGCGTGACCGTGAACTTCAAATTTAAAATTGGTTTAGGTCAGGAAAAAATGTAACTTCATCTATTCAATGAGACAAACATTTTTTTCAGCAGTTTTTAAAAATGGCCCCATGATTTTTGAAGAGAATTGTTGTGTGACCGAGGCTTACTTCAGAAGACGCGGAGACGAACTTTAGGTTATAAAGGAATGATTCTGTTAACTTCAAAGCACTGAAATCCCACCCTTCAGTCAAACGGCGCAGCTAAATTCTTGGTAACTGTTGTGACGTAACTATCGTGACCGATTGCTGGGGCCAGCCTTTTTATTAAACTCCCGACAAATTACATCGAAATAAGAAAGAAATTATGTTTAGTATCACAAACTACATTATATTTCCTATCTAGGCTCATAGTTAGAAAGTCAAAGAAAAATATTTTTTGAGCATGGTAACTAAGGTACAAGGGGTTGGGACGTAACTATCTTGTCCTTTTAGAATATATATATTTAAATTTCTCTTCCCTAAAAAGGATATTCAAGAATCTGACCACACCGAAATGATGAATTTCAACTGTAGAAAAATGTTTGTAGGGTTGTAGATTTTTTAATTATAAGGAGTGCAAGTAATCAAATTTTTCAACTCGGGAACAGTGAAAGTGTCACTTTTTTGAAAATGACCCACTACTTATTAGAAATCCGTGACAGTAAAGTGATATGTTATCACTTAATTACTGAGCCCAGAGCCCAGCTGGAGCAAGGCTAGGACTGCAATTAGGTGACTTCCAAGAACGGAATTATATGCGCAGAAGCGGGCTAAGTCAGCTGGCAGCAGTAATAGCGGGATTTAATTTAAAATGCTTTACTGTATTTATTTAATAGAACCTAGTTCAGCTAAATTTCAAACCTGTTACAAGCAATGGTTTTTTTTTACAATAAAAAACTGTTTTCTTTAAATCATAATAAGTAATTGTTTTTTATTCATTTGTAAAAATTTTGTTTAAATTTTTTGTTTGTTTAAACAAATATTCGTTTAAATTTTGTTTAAATTTTTTGTTTTGATCTTGAAGAATGCCATATGCTGTAATTTCTAACTCTTTATAAAACTATTTGTTATTACAACAGCACTTCACTTAGTTAAGTTACATTTAAAAAAACCTGTATTTAGTGAAATAACATAAAGTAAATAATTTTTATCTTCCTTTAAGCTGTGGATTTAGTTTTTCCCTAATAAACTAATTTAAGAGGTTCAATTAGTTAAAAAAAAATAGCTTAAAGTTGCGTTTTTAAGCTTTGAATTTTCAAAAATTTTCCGGGGGAGCAGGGGTGTCCATCCCCCCCAAGTATGATGGCGCACTCCCCCCCAAAACAATCCAACCCCACAGTGGCGTATCCAGCGGCTAGGTCAGGTCTGGAGGGGGGGGGGATTCGTAATGGTAACAAGAAAAGGAACTACTTATTCAACAAAACAGCCCCCCCCCCAAATAAAATGTGTGCACCCCATAAAAAAAAAAAATGTACAACGAATAAACAAAAACATCTACGCGCCCAAGTAACAACAACTGTTTTAGAATGTATTCGTTAGAAAATGTATATGCTGATGCTTACTGCAGTACAGTATTTCACCGTTAGTCATGGGCGTCGTCTGCAGTTAATTATTGGAGGGGGATTTGAGGCAGGGGGTCCGGGAAAATTTTGAAAATAAGACCTCTCAAAACAGCGTTTTTATGCATTTCTGAGGTGAAATTGAATATGAGGATCAAACGGATACAACTTTTAAACTAGGAAAAATTCAGAAAAATCTTACAGGTAAAAGTATAGACCTCCCAAATCTTAACAAAAACAACACGCCACGGTTCACGGGTGACCCACTAGGTACGTTTTTTCAACTTTTGTCAGGCTAATGATGATCGCTAAAAGCTTCTATACTAGACTAGACCGATATTAATTTTCATAACGTAAGAATGCAGGTAGAGTTCTCTAAAATAAAAATCCCGCCAAGTACTTGCCAACAAGTTACAAAAAGGGTTTCTTCGGTCATAAAAATAAAAATTCATAAATAGAACATTTTATTTATTTATTTCATTTTTATTTATTTTTTTATTTTTTTAAATAAAATATGTATATAACGTTGCACTTTTGGGAAGCAAGGTATGCACTTAGATATCTTAGGTATGCACTTTTTTGTTTTTTTAGGGGTAATGGCAGCCAATTTCGAATCACAAATATATACTTGTGAATCAAATATCAATACCTCTAAAATGATACCCAACTTCAAATTTTCAAAAAATAAATGTTTTGGATCTCAATAGTTACGGCCACCTAAAATTTCTAAAGTTGGAATTGTTTATATCAACTCCCGGAAATATCATTGGACCACAGATTAGTATATTAATGTATTTGTTCCTTATTTATAGGACCTGTCCTAATGGGGTAGCGGGGGATGGGGGGGAGGGGGGGGGCATTTTTTGAGTTGGGTTTTATTTTTTCGGGGGTTAAAATAAAAGGCCGCTATTTTGGAAACGCCACAAAATTTTAATACCTTTAAATTGACACCCACCTTAAATTTCTAAAATTTGACTCTTTATATCAACTCCCGAAAATATCATAGGACCAAAGTGATGTATATTTTTTCCTTATTTTTAGGACCGCTTCTAATGGGGTAGTGAGGAATTTTTTTGTGTTTTGTTTTAATTTTTTCGGGGGTAAAAAGGCCACCATTTTGGAAACGCGATGTATATTTGTAATCTAAATTTTAATTCCTTTGAAATGATACCTAACTTAAAAATTACAAAAAAATAAATTATTGCGATCAATTCGAAATTGATAGCTGATCGCAGAAATTTTAAGTGTTTGACTCTTATTTCTGTTTTTGGACAAAAAAGTTTGAATTTCAAATCTGTAGCTTCAGTCTGTCGGGATCTTGGGGGACTCCAAGATTAGACGGACGGACGGATGAACTACCAAAAGCAGCAAGGGTTTCTAGGAAGACCTCGAAACCCTAAAAATGAGACGCTCAGGCAAGAGCCCATTTAGTTGGCTTTGAAATAAGGATGAGAAGGCAGAGAGAGTGAGACGAGACGACAATGTTTATCTAAACAACCCCCCTCTTGTGAAACCGGTTTCTGTTTAACTCTGTGAATTACACCTACCTCCTAGAAACCAACTTTTTTTCTTACTTAGAATAATTATCGCTCGCATATTTTAAAGATTACAAAGTTTATAGTTCTATAAGTTATCATCAAAAACTTACGAAAGGTATGAGAGTTACTGCAAACCAGTAAACATTTTATAACTGTGATTACTGGATTTTTCCAATTTTTTTCGAATCCCCCCCAAATTTTTTCAATTCCCCCCCCAATTTTTTTTCAATGGCGCAACTTGCGCCATCCATCCCCCCCGTGGACGGCCCTGCGGGGGAGGGCCCCCGGACCCCCCCCCCCCACAAGTCCTAGTTTGTCGCCCAGTAACAATTCCTTAAAATATGCTCTGCTCTTTTATATCAACTCCCGGAAATATCAAACGACCAAAGTAATGTATATTTTTAGGACCGCTCCTAATGGGGTAGTGAGGAATTGTTTTGCGTTTTGATTTAATTTCTTCGGGGGTAAAAAGGCCACCATTTTGGAAACGTGATACATATTTGTAATCTAAATTTTAATTCCTTTGAAATGATACCTAACTTAAAAAAAAAAAAAAAAAATATTGCGATCAATTCGTAATTGATAGCTGATCGCAGAAATGTAAAGTGTTTAACTCTTATTTCTGTTTTTGGACAAAAAGGTTGACTTTGAAATCTGTAGCTTCAGTATGTCGGGATCTTGGGGGACTCCATGATACAACGGACGGACGGATGAACTACCAAATGCATAAGGGTTTCTAGGAAGACCTCGAAACCCTAAAAATGAGACGCTCAGGCAAGAGCCCATTTAGTTGGCTTTAAATTAAGGGTGAGAAGGCAGAGAGAGTGAGATGAGACGACAATGTCTATCTAAACAACCCCCCTCTTGTGAAACCGGTTTCTGTTTAACTCTGTGAATTACACCTACCTCCTAGAAACCAACTTTTTTCTTACTTAGAATAATTATCATTCGCATATTTTAAAGATTGTAAAGTATATTAGTTCTATAGTTATCATCAAAAACTTAAACATTAGTAAACTAGTAAACATTTTATAACTGTGATTTTTCCTTTTTTTCGAATCCCCCCCAAATTTTTTCAATTCCCCCCCCCATTTTTTTTTCAATGGCGCAACTTGCGCCATCCATCCCCCCCCCCGTGGACGGCCCTGCTTAAATCAAGAAAAATTATTTTTAATGCCACATCTAGCCATTAGATGTGGTAGTCTACCTTTAGGTAATTCAAGACATCGTAGTATATAATTAAAATGCATTTTTAAGGTGAATATATAAATCGATTCTAGGCCTGTTTCTATAATGTAGCAGGTAATAAGAGTATACTGAGGCAATCTAAGAAGTCTTTTGAGGAACATTCTCTTAATTACTTCCACTGCATTATACTTTTGGTATCCCCACACTTGAGCACCGTAGCATAATGTAACTCGTATAATAGAATTGATTTTTTTGGAACATGCAATATATTTACTGTTTATGATATATTTCCCGGTTAAGTTCCAGGTTCCAGCAGGCTTTTGATGTAGACGCTTTATCCATGAAATGTTTGGACAGTGAGAATAAAGGTGTTACAATGATGCTTCGATATTTATACTCGTTAACTACGTAAATTTTACACCCTCCAAAATAAATTTTTTCGTTTTTTTTTTTTTAGTCGTCCACCATTTCTGAAAACCACCATCTTAGATTAGACTTACTTAGGTTAAGCTTTAGATTCCAAATTTCGCTATATTTCTTCAGGCCATCTATCGTTTCTTGCATTATAAGCCTGTTGTTTGCGATAATAACCAGGTCATCAGCATAAGCGAGAATTCGTATGATTATGAGCATTTGATTTATTCTGATACCACCTCCTATGAAATCAAATAAATAATTTAAAAACAACGAAAAGACCAAAGGGCTAAGCAGACAATCTTGTTTTACCCCCATTATAGTGTCAAATAAAGGTAAAACACCTTCTTTACAGCAGACACCTGCTTTTGTATTCTGATAGAGTCCTTTTAATATATTTATGAACTTCTTAGACATCACCATCTTCCATCTTTAATAGTTTGAAGAATAGAGCTCGCCGATCCAGTGTATCAAATGCTGCTTTTAAATCTACAAAAAAAGCGTAGAGCCTTTGTTTTCTTTTTGAGACATAAAATTCAACTATAGAAGACAACGTAATAGTACATTACGCGTCGAGTGCCGAAAGTAGCATTTTGCATGCGAGTGCGGAGTTTGCACCCGAGCGATAGCGAGGGTAGTAAAACCACACGAGCAATTCCTCCTAACAAATTCCTCCTAACAAATTCCTAGCAATTCCTCCTAACAAATGCCTGAAGTCAAAAAATGTGGCATATTTCATGCACTCTACACCCCTCTTTTGATCCTTTATTGACTGGACTATTACTTTAATAAAAGTACAGCAAATTAGTTTTGTTAAATGTAAACAAACTCGCTAATCGTGCGTAAAGCTGAAGAATTCCTCTTCTTTACCGCCCTAGGGTGGTAAAGAAGAGGAATTCTTCAGAACTATAAGACGCGCATACGCAATGAATACAAGTACGTGAAGAATCACTTTCTACGCATCTAAACAGAGATACAATGTTTATATTTCGTATCAAACTTAGATAAAAATATTATCGAACGTAAATTACCCTTTAGGAAAGCTAGCTTGAAATTCGTTTAACATTTGATTACTCTCTTCCCAATTATATAATCTTTGTAGCAGAATGGCTGTAAACTTTTGAGATATAATATCCATAAGAGATATAATCCCTCAGTAATTCTCTATATCGTTGAGATCACCTTTTTTGTGTATCGGGTCGGTAATACTATCACGTATTTAAAAGAACTTGGAACATAGCCTAAATAAAAAATCTAGGAGAATAACTCTGTAATTTTATTTTTAACTCCAAAGTTGCATGTTTGTGAAATTCACTATCCGCGTAATGCATCAAATCCGTAATGCATCGAACACTATCATCAGGACTCATCTTCCTCAGGTCTCCACTAAGATCGAAGTATAAAGTGCTGGTGATAAGAAGGATGGTGAAGATTTAATAAATTTATTTGAAAATATGAACCTGTTTATTTTAAATGGCCAGACCACTGGGGATGCAAATGGTGATTGGACTTATATTATGCCAAATTACTTTTCTGTTAACGATTATGGTATCATTTTAGTTAAAACTTAACAGGAAGTTCATCATTTTAGAGCAAACCCTTAATTATCAAATTAGGGTGATGGGTTATGGGCTCATTTAGAAGCCTAATAAAGTTACTGTACACCGATAACATTGAATGTCTTTTATAATACTGCCGAAAGACGATAAGGGACTTTTTGTTTCCCCTAAGCAAAAAATCTGTCAGATGCATCTCATACTAAACTTTTTTGTATGTGAATTTATAATTACTTGGTCCAGAGTTTTCATGTTTATTCAAATTTACTATAAAAATAACTCCTCTCAGGCAGAGAGTCGAACCCGACCTCTTACAATTTGCGTCTAAAACTATTTTCTCAGGAAGTAGATTTTTTCCGGCAAAATGACTTATGAGGTTAGATTCGTATTTTGATGGACTATTTTTAAATGGACCCGGTTTTTTGTACTTAAAGGATCTTTAAACGTGTAATAATCCATCATAATCTCAAAATCGAATTTTCGATTTTGAATACTACTTTCTCTCTCTCTCTCTCTCACTCTCTCTCTCTCTCTCTCTCTCTCTCTCTCTCTCTCTCTCTCTCTCTCTCTCTCTCTCTCTCTCTCTCTATATATATATATATATATATATATATATATATATATATATATATATATATATATATATACATATATTATATATATATATATATATATATATATATATATTATCGAATGAGGATATCCCTACCGTCAATACTTGCTTGATCTGGAGATCACTGGACCGGTTTCGGCTAAACGCCATCATCAGCAGAGTCGAAGTCTCTCGTAGCACTCAACACACTTATCGAGTCTACATGAGAGAATGAAGTTGGAAAGGTGGAGGCAGATGAAGATATATATACAAAAGAAGGGGATAAGGAAATACCCGTGAGACGGGGGTGTCAGGTGCACAGACGGCGAAAAAACAAAGGGAAGAGTGCGCGAAAAAAGAAGATGATGCAATGAAGGGAAGGTTGTGTAGAGGGATGATGCAATAGACGAAAGGGTTGAATAGAGACAAGGCGATGTAATAGAGTGAAGGGTGGGCGACGGACAGAGATGATGTAAAGAACCATACGAGTTGGCATAGAGAAAAAGAAAAGGATGATTTTAGGAGGGGAAGAATATGTGAAGAATAATAAGAGAAAAAGTTGAGAAATTGATGAAGAGAAAAGAGATGGGTGTTCGAAAAGTTCAGTCTAGTCTAGTCTAGGTCTTTTACTTAGCGTATGCGTTAAAGTTGTGTCGTCTCGTTTACGTTTGTTGGTTGGTGGTTTAAGTGCTGAAAATGTTACGTCAGAGTTAGTGAGTAATTGTTCGTTAATTAAGGTCTTGTTGGTCGTCCTATGTTTGTAAATTTCAAGTTTTTCAAGTATGTCGAGTCTTGGTCCTTTCTGTTCTTTGTGCAATAATGTCATTGATTGGTCAATTGTCGTCGGTTCGTGTCCGTGTTTGCGTAGGTGGTTAGCGAAGTTAGAGTCTGTTCTATTGTATATGTAAGATCGTATGTGTTCTTTATACCTAGTTTGTAAGTTGCGTCCTGTCCTTCCTATGTATACTTGGTCGCAGTCGTTGCAAGTTAGTTTATAAATTCCACTATTGTCATAAATGTTATTGTTAGTCTGTCGTTTTATTAGTCTGTTCCCTATGTTGTTTGTTGTTTTGAAAGCTGTCTTAATGTCGTATTTGTTGAAAAAGTTTGTGAGTCGATAAGTCTCTTTGCCTACGTAAGTTAGTGCAGTCCATTGAAAGTCGTTCGGTGTCGTTTGTTGTGTCATGTTGGTCCTATTCTTGTGTCGTCCTACCAGTTTGTTTATGGTACGTTTGTGATATCCGTTGTTTTTAGCTATGTTGTGTATTGTGTCGAGTTCTGTTTGATAGTTAGCGGGAGTCAGAGGTGTGGTAATAAGTCGGTGTATCATGGATCTGTATGCGGCTAGTTTGTGTTGTGTTGGATGATTTGACGTTGCGTGTATTGTGTGGTCGGTTGCTGTAGGTTTCCTATAGATTTTGTAAGTCAGTTTGTGGTCTGTTCGTGACAAGGTTAAGTCCATGAAGTTAAGTTGTCCGTCTGTTTCTGTTTCTAAGGTGAATTTAACCATGCATACGCAAACACGGACACGAACCGACGACAATTGACCAATCAATGACATTATTGCACAAAGAACAGAAAGGACCAAGACTCGACATACTTGAAAAACTTGAAATTTACAAACATAGGACGACCAACAAGACCTTAATTAACGAACAATTACTCACTAACTCTGACGTAACATTTTCAGCACTTAAACCACCAACCAACAAACGTAAACGAGACGACACAACTTTAACGCATACGCTAAGTAAAAGACCTAGACTAGACTAGACTGAACTTTTCGAACACCCATCTCTTTTCTCTTCATCAATTTCTCAACTTTTTCTCTTATTATTCTTCACATATTCTTCCCCTCCTAAAATCATCCTTTTCTTTTTCTCTATGCCAACTCGTATGGTTCTTTACATCATCTCTGTCCGTCGCCCACCCTTCACTCTATTACATCGCCTTGTCTCTATTCAACCCTTTCGTCTATTGCATCATCCCTCTACACAACCTTCCCTTCATTGCATCATCTTCTTTTTTCGCGCACTCTTCCCTTTGTTTTTTCGCCGTCTGTGCACCTGACACCCCCGTCTCACGGGTATTTCCTTATCCCCTTCTTTTGTATATATATCTTCATCTGCCTCCACCTTTCCAACTTCATTCTCTCATGTAGACTCGATAAGTGTGTTGAGTGCTACGAGAGACTTCGACTCTGCTGATGATGGCGTTTAGCCGAAACCGGTCCAGTGATCTCCAGATCAAGCAAGTATTGACGGTAGGGATATCCTCATTCGATAACGTACAAACTTGCGGTAACTACTCAAAATTCGATATATATATATATATATATATATATATATATATATATATATATATATATATATACATATACGTATATAAGAAAGAAAAAATCGTTAAGATAGACTCGATCAATACTTTCTTATGGTTAGACTGAATTTAAATCCAATAATATCTATTTCAATTAATTTTTTTTTAACATATATGTATTTAAAAAATGTCGAACAGATGGTTTTTTCTTTTTTTTAAATTTTTAATTATATACTTTTTTTCATCAATATGTCGGAAACTGGATTTTTCCCCGGTAAACCGACATATTTAAATTAGAGGTTTTTTTTTTTTTATCAAAATCGTCCGAACCGTTTATGAGAGAAATTTATTTGTACAAAATTTCATTGAAATCGGCCCAGCGGTTTAGGCTCCACGCGTCTACACGGACCAGACTACAGTCAGACAGTTTTTAAAAAACTCTTTTTTGGATTCAGGGGGACCTCAAAACGTGGAAAACGTCAAAACCTTATAATAGAATTTTCAAGCCGTCACAATCCTTTCTCTTTATGTATATACTACGTATATGAGAAAATAAAAATGATTTAGGAAGAAGTAAAATATCAATATAAAATGTAATAATAATTAGCTACTCTTTAACAACTTTTTGCGAAATCTGACTTTTACAATGTTATTTCTAATTATAGTGGCGTTGCATTTTTTATGTTAGGAAACATTGGTTAGACATAATTTTAATAGCTTCTATAATAGGTGATTCAGAGAAAAAATATGGGGCTAAAAAAGTTAAATCTTTAATGACAGCATATTCATTTTAATGTTCTATGTTATTCCCATCGAGGAAATGATTAATTTATACGCTGTATAAATAAACGGAGTATAATTTAGGCTGTGGTATAATTAAGGTTTTCTGTGGGCTCTCCTGTTTGAATGTTCCCATTTATTTTATTATTTTGCTTCCGAGCTTACCGAATGTAACGAAAGCTATGTGATCGTTCGAAGAACGAACAATTTTTAGGTGTCCGATTTCAAAAATTCTAAGACAGAAATCCATTTCAGACATCGGGGAACATTTTTGGTTCCGTGTCTGTCTGTCGATCTGTCGGTCGGTCGGTCTGTCGATCAATTTTTGCGAACCAACATATCTTAAAAACTACTCGTCCAATTTTAATGAAATTAGGGTGCTTGGTCATAAGTCATAATCATAGCCCATTGTTGGTCCCATATAAGTTTCAACCTCCTGCGCCTATTTGTTTCTCGTCCAAATGCACACAAACATACATTTATTTACTCCTATAGCTTCAAAAGTACTTATCTGATTTGAATGAATCTTTTATAGTTTATCGAAAGAAAGCCGCAGATAGCCCCAGATTAATTTGAACCGTCTGCGCTCTTTAACTTTTGCTAAATTGATACTATAATTCGTGTAAAAAATCAAAACAATTTTGACAGATTAAAAAAAAGGGGGGAAACAATTAAACCAATTAGACAATAATGGATTTTTAAAAGCATAAAATCAATAAAGTACGTGGATAGGATGCAAGGAAGCTAGTCATTTTTTTCAAATAAAATGTTGCCTGAGCATCCAAAGCTGAGTTTCATTTCAACTTACTCCCTTATTTATCGTGGGTCTGTGCTTATCGTAGACAATTACAGATCGTATTCGGGTAATAAGATGTCCGTCCATCCATACCTAGTTTATTAAGATTATTCAAATGCCCTTTAAAACCGCTCTGACATGTAGTTGGTCTTGTAGTGGTATCCGGACTTTGATATGGAGTCATAATTATAATAAAATTAAAATGACGCCCCTTAAATTGATTAATATTATTATTTGTTTTAGTTTATACAACTTTCCACTGTTTCCTAAGTTACCCAATTTATGAAATATTAGAAAAAAGGAAACCCTGATTCTTGAAATTCTTTAATTAGTTAGTCCAAAATCGCAATAAAACCCAAATGTAAATAATAATAATACTCGCATGTACGCTACCGACGTATGAATTGAATTATTTCAACCTTGGATACAACAATTTTTATTTCATATATTTTTAAGGAAGGATAAATTGGAGAAAACTTGGCAGGAATGTTAAACTAGACTCTAGATGTAATTTATCTTGGATTCAAGGCATAAATAATAAACCAGTAAAATTAGATTTTGTTTGATAATATCTTGAAATATACTACGTATCTTCTAAATATACCGTAATACACCAAAAATTGGAAATAGGAATTTAGTATATTTCTGCATTTACGAACGTAATTTAGTTTTAAAAAACCTAATTAGAAATAAGGATATAATTTAAAATTGAATCCTTGACGGGGGCGTGTTATTGTTTGGTCCTGTGCTGGTTGGCTGCCATGTTCTACTAAATATTGAGCCGTGAGGAGGGTGAGACAGAGTAGGAAGGGGTAGACACCCTACAACCCCCTCGCCGCCTCCCAGCTGTGATCATGCTCAGATGAAAGCTATACGCTTCTCCTAGCCAGATGCTGATGATGTGACCCACATTTTTATATTATACTCCTTTTTTATTTTATTTATTATAATGTATTATTTATTGCTAATGCCGATATTAAGAACTTCTGCTTACACAGATACAGATTTGTATGAAGATCCGAGTTTTTACATCAACGGAAATTATTCAGGTCAGTTACCTCTTTTATCTTAGATATTTAACTGAACAAACAAATAACTTTATAGATGTATTTCCTTGAAGAAAAACTACCATTTAATTAATTAGGAATATATAAAATATGATATAAAGTCTGTAAATTTTTCTATTTAATTTGACAAAAAAAAATAAAATCTATACTCAATATATTATGCATACCGTACTTCAGACGCATCGTTAATCACCGAGATATAAAAGATATGAGAAATGGTGAGCATTCTTGGAATAGATTCAAAAGGGGTTCTCTCACTTGTTGACATGGTGTAATTTACCAGATTACTGTTGCTTAAAATGATATCTTGAACTCTATTTAGTTTAAATTTTGCTTTTAAACCATATTAAAAATGATAAATATATACAACCTGTTTGAATAGATAAAATTTAAAAATAATATATTTAAAGCCCAGTACTAAGAAATTTACAAAAAAATCTGAATTTTTTTTTTATACTTAGAGATTTTTCTAAGGTGGGGTTCGCAGGTAAGTCATCTACCATGGATATCCACTAATCTTCAACTATATTGTTCGAAGACACCGCATAGGCCCATAGACTTTAGGCGTAAAAGGGAGGGAACCATACGTATAAATTACCATAGTAAAATAAATACTACTGAAATTATTTGTGTATTTCTATATTTAATTAATCAAACATTAGACTAAAGAATTATGTCAGATCATAAAAGGTTTAAAATTATAGGGATATAGATTCGTTGTTAAAAGTTTTTTCCTTTTAGCGCTAATCAATGGAATCCATTAGTTTGAATCTTGAACCATTAAATCTTCGAAGTTTTTAATATCAGATCGCAAAGGGTGTTAATATTGGTAGATACTTTGTTTTGCTTTTAGTGTTAACTTAATTATTCATCAACATCAAATCACGTAGAATTGAAGTTGAACTGAATTATTTTTTTTCTTCAGAGAACATAAATTAAATGATTTTAGTTTAACTAAAAGAACTCTTTAGAGTGAATAAAACTCGAAAAGTAAATTGACAATAGAATCAAATGTTTCATATAGTCAGGTTTCTTCAATTAATTGAGCTGAGCGAAGCAAAGCTCTTATATTACACTTTGCATTTGGTTGGACACATACTCCTTCTGAACGGCTGAACCGATTTGCACAAAATTCAGCACGGTCATAGTAACCAACCACAGGCAGGTATAAATCTGTAATGGTCTAAATTGGTACACAGGGGTACGGGGGAAAAAAGTTAAAATAGTATATGCCCTTCATGATGCATATCGTTGGAAAGCTCTTTAAGAGTATATAGTTATTGTTGTTATGTTCACTTTTGTCATATTTTCAATTAAGAGGGGGGTAAAATTGAAAAACAGGAAAAAATGCTTTTTTAATTAAAAATTAGAAATATTACGATTTTTAATCCGATTTCAGCTGTTTATATAAAAAAGTTTATTGTTTAAGAACAATGCTCGCTCAGCTTAATATTTCAAGCAGACAACTACATTGCACACCTATTTAATAAACACTTATTTTGGTCCAGCATTAAACCTAAGCCATTTTGTTTGATATTATACAAGTTATTTTCACAATAAAAAAGTAATAAATTTTGCTCAAAACAAACTTACAATTTTATAAAGTGTGGTGTATAATTTGACAAGAGTAGTTAAAAATGCATTATTATTTCATTTATCTGCCAAATTAGGATCTATTAATTTTAAAATTGTTAGTTCTTCTAGTTTAAATAGTAAATTTATAGTTTTTAGTGTATAATATTACCTATTAAATATAAAATCAATATGATATATTTCATGAAGATAGCAAAATCTGAAGGTGATATCTTTACATTGATACGTATCGTATGTACTTGTTTATATTCATATGTGTTTCTCTTTCTTAAGATTTGTTTAGAAATGAACTCACTCTTAAAATATTCAAGCTATTTCAAATTACGATTTGCTTTAGTTCATCATATTTCTCAGACATGTTTCTATAAGTAATTTGGTATAAATTAATTTCCTGCTTTATAACATTTTTCACTTGATACCCATTTTGTATATAATACAAGTTTTCTGCTATGATTATTAAAAGGAATTATTTTTATGATACGGATTTTCATGACTGATATAGAAATTTACAATTCAGCTATGTTAATATTATTCAAAAACTGTTAATAAGATGTTTTATTAATACCTCAATAAGCCAAATTCTTGCAGAATAGTATATTCTGTTATATGTCACCCATAGACTTCCAAACAAAGCTAAATATTAATTTTAAATAAATAATCAAGGCTTTAATAATGAATAATTCCTCTACATTAAAATTGTTTCATTTTAATTTAATACATTACATTATTGTTAACTAATGTCCCGATTTCCTTTCATCTATGAATCTAAGTGTTAATATAATTTAAATTGTTAATTTTACCCATTTAGCTAACCTACTATTCTTCGTCTAAAAACATCTATAATTTAAATTTAATTATTTTAAAGATAAGAGGGAAAGTAGGGGCTATATTTTATTCCAAGTTCACCAATAAAAATTAACAATATGGAGGGACAATATGGCCCTCACATTGTCAGTAATGTTTACTTATTTATTCGTTTTATATATATATAAATATATATATATATATATATATATATATATATATATATATATATATATATATATATATATATATATATATATATATATATATATATATATATAGATATTTAAATATATATATACATCATAGATAAATGAGAACGAGCTAGTCATATTTTTGTATCATATTTATATGCTTAGTTTATTTCAAGGTTAAAATGTGAGTAACTTGGCTCTCGTTGAAGATGTATCATTAGGTACCCATTTCAACCTACTTAAATTACAAATTCGGTTATCTCACTTAAATATTAATAGTGGTAAAAAGGGCTACAATTTAATGTACGTCTCGTTTTATAAAATGCTTTTATATAGTATTCATTTCGTTAAATATGCATTAGGAAATACTGTTATAAGTTTTTTTTTTTTATTTTTAAACATTTCCATTTGTTAAATAACATTGAGTCTTCATGACATAAATGAGCCAAGGAGAGGTTGAAATATCACAGAAATGATTTTTTTTTTAATTTCCTTTCATACTAAACTCTAGTTACTTAATAGAGGGTGCCTTGAAAGTGGGTAAAGTGGGTATTTTGACCCCAGAAGTCATTACTTGTTCACTACTCCCTAGTTCTATGAGTGTATTAGTGGTTAAAATGTATATCTCTTTTCTTCTTAATATAAATAAATTGTCTGAATTGGCCATGATTTTTAGCTATAAAAAACTTCTTTTTTAGACAGACACAACTAGATATTACAGAGAGCTTCTTCTATCTATTTTTTTTATCTATTCTATCTTTTATCTATTCTTCTTTTATCTATTTTAGAAAAATAGATTTTTTTTAAACTATAACCAAACAAAAAAATATGTTCTAGTTTTAAATGTGTGCTTGATTCCGAATGATTACTACAAAATGTGCATAGTTATGACAAATTAGATCTTTTTTGAAATGAGATGCCTGTTTATTAAATTTAATGATTTACACTCTTTTCTCGATAACTATTATTTTCTGATGATATAACTAAATGGTGTAAAACTGTTGTTAACAACCTAAAAAGTTGCTTCACTGTTTGGATGTTTTAAGTCTTTAACATTGTATTACATAATATGTTAATCATATTGCAAAAAGATTTTTGGTTATTGCATATTATTGCGTGAAACCATGGTATACAACTTTATTAATTATTAACTATTCTTTGTAAATATGTAATTATTCATTAACAATAGTGCCATAGTGCTGCATCCGCAAAATGGCCCACTTAAAACATTTTAACATAATGGAAAATATATTTATAATTAACATAGAACCATAACCGTCAGTGTGCACGTGAAGTAATTAAGAATGGCTGTGCTATAAACAAAAATATATATTTACATATTTAAACAGATTTTAAGTTAGCGTAACATTCCTAAGCGATTTCATTTAGGTATATTTTCAACTTTCAGAAAATTTGGCCATTAATGAAGTGAAATGTTCTCTTACATCGATGTGCTTATAAAAGGGCGAAAACTCTTTCCGTAAAAAATTCATGTTTTCCTTAGATGATATTAAAGAATAAGAGTTTTGCACGAGAATATAAAGTGGTAATAACCGAGGAAGCTTGTTTCGCGACTTACACTCTAATCGTATTTCAGCTCGGTTTAAGGCAGTTTATTCATAATTAGAAACGACAACCTTCCGAGCACAACTTCCCACTCTAAAACAAAATGAATAATTTCCAACTTCTAATGTAGATGTAAAAAAAATAGGATTTAAGGCTATAAACGTTAATTAAAATTACAATTAAGCAAAACAGACTAGAAACATTTATATTTTTAATTACATAAAATCACATCAAGTTTAAAATATCTACTTTTTTTTAACATTTGAAGATTTGGTTCATTTTCTTACGGTAATTAAATATTTCATCTTGTCTAACTTCTTTCGGTATTAATGATTCATTTGAATACCATCCATAACTGAAAATAAAATTATGATTTAATTATATGTACAATAAACCCAAGAAAGAACACCAAAACCAAAATTACATATTCAAATTATACTAAATAAATAAATTCAACTTAAACATGATAGTTGGTAGAATAACATCTAACATCAAAGTGAATGAATCTGATAAGAAAGTAATAATTAACTAGTATGTTCTGTTTGTGTTTATTCGAAGACATCTAAAGGATCAATGAACATAAATTAGTAATAAAATAATAAACTCATATGATATATCAATGCAAACGCATTGCTTAAATAACGTTCATGGTGCTCCACTTGCATTTTGATTTATCGGTGAAATTTTTAGTTTTGATTTAACAATATTTTTTAGGGGAGGAATAAATTAATGCATTCATTAAATAATAGTTTAAAATATTTGATTCAACAGCGTGCATATGATAATCGTTCTTGTTACCCCCTGTATTTTTGGAGTGTCATTCTGCTTCAAAACATCACTACTAAACCCGCAGTTAGTGCCACGAACTTCTAAGGATAGTTATATTACTTTCTTTAGCTTTAAGTTTAAAGCTAAAATTAATTTTTCATTTTCTCTCCAGGTATGCCTCTAATGATGTACGTATATGAAATTTAGTATAATCGAATTCTATTCAGTAGTTTAGGCTTCACGCAGAGACTTTATGAACTTACGAACCCTTCTTAACACGTTTTAAAAATAAAAACCCCTGGTGTTTGATAAATCAAAACCCCAAACACTATTGATTCTTTTTTTTTTATAGAAAAATACACAGAAATGAAATACACTATTTTCTCTTAACAGGGAACTATTTTTATTCCCTGTTCAGACAGATTCGGGATTTTAAAGAAATACATTCATTTCTTGTTATAGAAGCTGTCGTTTCTTCTTGGTTACAAGGAGATAGAAGCTGTATATTTACTTTACATCTCTTTTGTAACTATTTGTCTAAGGTTTTATTATAGGACTTATCTGCTGTAAGGGAATTTTATTTCGTTCCATTTGGATACAGACAACATATACGTATAAATAAAACAGAGCAGGTATGGATAATTCTAGGCCGCCTTAACCTCTAGTCATCCTGTCAAGGGATTAACTTATTGAGGTTGCATGTAAAGAAACGGTTGTTTATTCAAAAAGGCGTTTGCCTATTTACCAAACTAAACCCAAGAAGTTTTCCCTTACTTCAAGATAAAGCTTGTAGACCTTTTCCCTCTTCGAATCGATACCAGATATCCCCAGCATGCACAAAACAACTTCTACACCTCAATAAAGATATAAAAATTAGTTGATTCTTTTTTTTTTTTTTTTACAATCAGCCGCTACCTTCAATAATCTCGGAAGCAAAGTATTCTGATTGACTGTGAAAACAGAAAAAGAGGAAGGTTTGTCGAAAGTGCCCGTGGATGGTCCCTTATTAATTTCAACCGTCTGCGCATATATATTTAGAATATATATAGGTATACAATATAGAAATATAGGTATATGTATTTAAATACTTATGTATTATGAATTAAATCAAGAAAATCTTATCTTCTAAACAATTTAATAGAATTATAAACTAAGTGAATCTTAAACATTTTATCTGAGTTTATAATCTCAAATTCTCATCAAAATGGCCTAAAACTAAAGAAATATAAGTCTGTTTGACTTCCATCCTAGGAAAGGAAACTTTAATAGTGTTGGATAGAGTTCTGATAACGAATAACATCACGTGACAACAAACAACACATCAACTTACGTATGGCTTTCAAGAAGTGGGTCCGAGTATAATTTCCGTGGCTCCTGTTGGAAATTACAACTGACTGATTTTAAAAGCTCTTTGTCTACTTCTGATTTTTCTTTAGCGTAAAATTTATCTGCTACTGAATGAACTAAAACATAGAAATTACGAAATTTGTGGTTATAATCAATAAATATAAATGTATAGATAGGCACATATTCATTATTTTATTATCATGTACATTTTTGTGGTATAAATGAATTTAGGAACGCAGCAGCGTTCCGCCCCGCCAAGTCAAAAAGTTAAAATTTCACAAAAGCTGCCAGTGTATATACTGTAGGTGACGAACTAGGGTTTTTGAGGGTCTGCAACGTGAAATACATACAAGCTACCTAAACAATTTTATAATACCTTTGAAGGCCGTGTCCTGTAGATCAAAATTAAAAAAAAAAATGTCGAAATCGGTCAAGTAGAAGTAAAGAAAAATAGGTTTGAAAATGGTAGTGTTGATGACTTCTTATTCTTATTCTTATTCTTATTCTTCCTTCATTTTACGTTGACGCACCTACAGCCTAAACTACTGAACCGATTTTAATGAATGAGGGCTTTTTGGATTCGTCTAGGGCCCTAGTGCATTCCTAGATAAAAAAAAATTAGATAACTCATCCCTACGCTCAACGCGGAGCGAGAAACCAAGCTAGCGAACAGTCACTTTAACGTTGACGCACCTACATCCTAAACTACTGAACCGATTTTAATAAATGAGGGCTTTTTGGATTTGTCTAGAGCCCTAGTGCATCCCCCCCCCCCAACTCATCCCCTACAATCAATCAACTTATTCCTATGCTGAATGTGGAGCGAGAAACCAAGTAAGCGTCATGCGAAGTAGTGAGCCTATATTATATTATTACATATAAAAAATAATTATTACATACATACATATACATACATATATATATATATATATATATATATATATATATATATATATATATATATATATATATATATATATATATATATATATAATGATAATAATAATAATCAACAATATATGTAATAATAGTGTATATTATTGTAATCATACCATTAGTTACTTTTAACATATATACTTTATAATTAAGGTATATAATTAAGACAATATTAAGGGGTCACTTCGTTACTTATATAAGGTCAGGATCCAGCTGGATATGCGCAAATGATAGCAACGTTAGTGTATCTAGGTGGCCAAATGCCGCTAAAAATCTTTATATTATGCTGCTACTATAAGAATGTTAAGTTCTTTCAATGTCATAGGTCTCGTAGTTCTCCAATCTCCATAGGCCTTGTCCAGCTCTTAACTTCACTTTTATTTGACTCTAATGTGTTGGAATAAACAGTTTAGAGAATCCTTCCTTAAGGACCGTACAAAAAGTAATGAAATCTGACCAAAAACCACTTGTGTGGTAAAAGAACACCCCGCCAAGTCTGTGGTCCAAAAAAGTTGTGAAATCAACTTTCTGTCCCGCCAAGTGATGTTGGCACTTTCTCCTGACCCAACACTGTCAACTTAGATATTTATCAGCTTCTTCTCCTTGGCGGTGTGAGGAAAGCCTTTTAACAGTGTTGTTGAAGGCTCTTCTCGATGCCACAATAATCATTGCTGTAAATCTTTCCCATTATCAAAAAGCAAATAAAATAGAAATAAGTAATATACAAATTAAGCTTTCAAGGAATGACCCCATGCCACTACTACTTTCTTTGCAGAGGATGCGTGGGGTACAACCAGTTAACTTTGGGAAGTACTGCAGGAACACCGCCAAGGAGAAGAAGCTGATAAATATCTAAGTTGACAGTGTTGGGTCAGGAGAAAGTGCCAACATCACTTGGCGGGACAGAAAGTTGATTTCACAACTTTTTTGGACCACAGACTTGGCGGGGTGTTCTTTTACCACACAAGTGGTTTTTGGTCAGATATGGAACTACTGTTAAAACATTTATGAATTGATTGGATAGATCGTGCAATTTATGATTGGTTATAATGGTAGATAAAAGAGATAATGAAATAAACGGAAAGACTATCGATCGAGTCCCGCACTCACAGCATCAATAGAAGCTAAAACCTTCCCTATTCAGAGCAGGCAAATCAATGCTTTACTATTGTAGTTCTTTTCGCAATAATATTTCATATAGCTAACTTGAAATGTATGAAAGAATAGTATCTTAATAACCCATTTGATATGTTTGAACTTATTTAAGGCGAATAAAACTTAAAAAGAAAAAAAAAGAAATTAAGCAAATATTTTAATACACACCACTTCCAACAAATGAAATAAGGAGGTCAGCCAATATTAAATGCTAACTATTACTTATAGTGAATTAACGAATTATAATATTGCTCTTTTGAATTTTTTTTTAATTAGTTTAATTAATGCTATTAATATTCACATTATATGAGTAATGAATTTTGAAGACATGCAGGTTAAGTAAAAATTAAAAGTAAACCAATGACCAAAAGCTAGAAAAAAATATGAAAAGCAAAGGAAGACTAAGAACATTAAAGCTAAACATAATTTAATTAATTGATTAATGATATTTTAGTATAGCCTTACTGTATTTAAGAGGTCGATACGTTGAAAAATTCGATCGTCCTCTCTCAACTTTTTTTGAAAAGCACAATTTGAAAGGTGGCCTTCCGGCGGTGGCGGCTTTATCCATTTATAGTCACGTTATAGGTAAGCGATTCAAGTTATAATAGAAACTGTATTGAGAAAAAAGTTTTGCGGCTTCCATGTGGAATCGTTTCTGATAGGTTGATTGCTGTTGTAGCCCAGGCAACTTGGTGTGGGGTAAGAAAATGGATGCACTACCTCGATAATGCTATTATATTGATTCTATCTGTTTTCTCCTTCACCTTATTACTTTTCGAAGTTATGAAAAATAAAAGAAAGTATTACAGATACCGAAAGTAAGAACAAGAGAATAACGTGAGAAAAGCATTCAACAACATCAAATATTCATAGGAATGTTTCTTCTGCCTGTCTTGAATAAATCGGCAGAGATTCCATTTCTAAATTAAACTTTTTCCTTTTCACGAAAGCTTAGTATTCCACATATTTTTCTTTATTTACATCCAGATCGACAGCTTGTGGCCATTAAAAGACGGGTATCCAAACCCTTCGGATATAAGATGGTACGTTTTCCTCACTACTTTATTTACCACGTGGTAGTAAGAAGTGTGGTGGCGGAATGAGTTCGTGTCTTCCCTCTCTGAATAAGAAACCTAGCTGTGTTGGTCTAAGTTATTAATACAAGAAGCCTTTGAATTAAGATCATACCAAACTTTTAAGAAGTTTGTCGATCTGTTTTCAGCATTACATCGTCTACTTTTTTATCATGGCCAATGATAAGATACTGGAAAGTTGATTTTTATATTAAATAAAACATTATTATGAAAAATACAACTTGTTATTTAATTTAATGGAGCTATTAAGTTTCAGTTACTCACACAAGTTTGGCGGGTAAAACAAATTAACCATAATTTTCTCTTCTCTCCCAATATATTTTTAATATGTATAAACTTTATTATAATATTTAATTAAAAGTTAAATTAAACAACGAAGGGGAGAATTGGATGCATCAGTTCGACTTAAAAAAACAAAACTGAAATTCACAAGTTTGACAACTTTTAAAGGTGAGATAAGGGCTTTTAAAACTTCATTCTTTGCAATAAAGGAAAAGCTTGGTGACATTCATAAGATATGCAAATTGGGTTTCATAACTCAAGTTTAATTATTAAACAAATTAACTGGAAAATGTAGTCAATGAAATACTCGATTAAAACAAAAATTAATATAGCAAAATGTTTTACCTCATTTATATTCTAATTAACGCTTCAGTTAACACATAGAACAACTGTTATGAATAAAAACCAACAAAATTAATTAATAAAAGAAGAATAAGTGAATTCTAATTAAGTTGAGACAATACGCTTTTTAAGATATTAGAATCATCTTAACTGAGGGATTACTAAAAAAAGCCGATAGTGCGCATTAGGAAGCAATTTTATTTGTTTGAAAAAAGAGAGTACAGTTATTAAATTAGTTTAGGTATAGTTAGTATCTGATTTGTATTGCTCTTTTATTCAAGACATTGAGACATTAATACAATTTTGTTGTTGTTGTTTTCAGGTGACTATTTAGGGAGTAGTTGTAATAAAACGTGTACTTCATCGCTAAGCCACGTCTACTGCAACCATGCTACGATGAAATGCGAATGTGAGAAAAAGTACCCGGTTAAAATAGGACCAGAAATAGGTTGCGCAAAGCGTAAGTAATTGATATCAATAATTGACAAAACGCAATAGAAATAAAATGGTCAATTGAGGACATTACTTTGAAACATTTCAATTCAGCTATATTTTAATTTAAAACATAAAAATTAAAATTACATAGGTACTGTATAAGGATATAATTTAAGTTAACATTTTGTAGTAAATTGTTCCAGATTTAAGTCCATTTATGAAAATCTTCTATTTACAATAAAGTAATTAAAAATGTTTTTTTGTTTGTGTGTGTGTTTTTTAACAGCTGTCAACCTAGGAGACCAATGTTTTTATATTCAAACATGCGAGTATAATGATGAGAATGCCGCCTGTGTTCAAATAAATCATAATGCTATATGCCAGTGCAAGCATGGCTATCATATGGTTACACTTGAGAGGCCTACAAAAAGAGTCTTTTGCTCTGCAGGTAATCTTTGTCTATTAAGATTTAAAGATTTAATTCTGAGAATTAAATTATTGTAACTATGGAATTAGAGGATTTTATATTTACTGCATGTTCTAACCATTCGTTCAGTGTAGTGTTGAATAGTAAAACAACTTGGAAATCGAATCGACAACACAATATTATCTAAAGGCCCCCTGATACACGATCAAACATTTTGACTGTGGTTGTTTGCCCGACATCAGGTTTGCACAAATATTCTGCAAAATTTTTGATCGTGTAATGTGCATGGAAAAATATAAAATAATTCATATTTATTTTGGCTCTTCTGTAAAGTTTTTAAAATATCAGTTACTATACATTAGTTATTTGGAAATAATTTAAAATTAGCAAATTTAGTTTTTTGAGAGCACGTAGGTTAATAAACTAAAAATTAAAAGACACTTATTGTAAAGGAATTTAGTTTTATTGTAGGACTAATACCTGACACAAAATTTGGAGACAATCCCTATGAATTATCGTAATTCTTTAACTGCAAGTTAAACTACGAGTATAATACTCGTAAGAGCTATTCAGTTACATAGTGCAGAAGAAGACATTTTCATTAGTTTCTTAAACCAATTGAATTTGCAAACTCAATAAACATGACAAAGGTTGTGTACTTTCCCAGTGTTGTTGTATATTGTATAAAAGATATATTTATAAGTTTGCCTTGAAAGGTTAGCGTGACTGGCGATAACTTAAACCAAGCGAATTTATACATATTTTGTATTATACCATAATAATGTTTTGGGTAAACTTGGAAAATATAATGTAAACTGTAATAATATGTTCATATGTTATAATACTACAGCGGCAAATGTTGGGCTTTATTAATAATAAAACAACTTAATAGGAATTTTCACAAAGCCCAAGATTTTTCATGACAGTAGTTTTGAAAGTTGGTTAATTTTATATTTAGTTCCGTTTATGTAAATTTCTTATTGGTAAGCAAGGTACAAAATGAACTAACTTGAGTGAAAAAAAGACAGTAATGTTTTTAAAAATTAGTGGCTTACCATAAGTTAAATCGAATTTTTAAATGGTATTTCTACACTGTTTTTAAAATAGTTTGTATATTTCATTATGACTTTATTTTATCAAGTTTATTAATTTAAATTATTACAGTTAGTACATTTATATATTGGTTACAATGATGAAAAGTACTTTTACTTCCGAGCTTACCGAAGGTAACGGAAGTATTGTGTTCACTTTTGAGAACAAAAAAGTTTTATGCCTCCGATTTTAAAAATTCCAAGACAGAAATCCGTTTCAGACATCAGGGAACATTTTTGGTTCCGTGTCTGTCTGTCTGTCTGTCTGTCTGTCTGTCTGTCTGTCTGTCGGTCTGTGTGTCCGCGAATCCTGAAACGTGCGACGATAACTTGAGTAATTGTCGTCCGATTTTGATGAAATTTGGTATACATGTTCATTTTACCAATACCCAGGACGAGTTCGTTGGACAACGTTATCCGTTCAAGCGTTCACGCGCAACGCTCGCGTAAACGTGAGCTTCAAATTTAAAATTGGAATTTTAGGTCGGGGAAAAAACCAAACTTCATCTATTCAATGAGATAAACATTTTTTTCAAGTACAATTTTTTAGTAAAACCAACAGCGACACAGCTATGAAGTGTTAAAGATCACAAAAAACTATTAATAATAAACAATATAACAATAAATTAATATAACGATAATGTTAATATAACAATAAAGTACATGATAGGATGCGAGGAAGTTATGTGCCACACCAATTGGCAGTCTATTTTTTATTTTACTAGTACAGTATACTCATTAATATTTTGTATTATGGTCTAAAATTTATTTGTTTTATGCATTAAATGTTACAGACAGACTAATAATAAGTTCAGACCTGTCGTCGCTGCTGGGGGTTGCACTTGGTTTGACCATATTTACTGGTCTAATTTGCTTCGTTCTTAAACTCTTCGTCGGATCAAGGCCAAGAGGATACGCTAATGCAAACGTGTCTCACCCGCTTCTATTTCACAGTCACAGTCAACCAGGTAATAGTTATTTTTGCACCTAGGGAGTAAAGTAAGCCATTATTCCATGAGCAAAAAAGTTGATTCTTGAGGGGAAGCCGAAGGAACCATGGTCCCTAAATTCCCTCGGCTTCGACTCGGGAATAAGGTAATTAGCTATAAGGTAATAAGATATTTATCGAGAGAGGAATAATGGCACTTTACCCCGAGGAACATACAATATTGTATCTCCAGTAGGGAGAAAATACACATTTTCTTCCATTGCACAGTTTTGTTCTTATTTATTATTTTAATAAATAACAATAATTGTTAGCACTTTTAATATCAGATATAAGAGATTCAATATTAAAAACAAATAAGAATTGGAATTAAACTCAAATAAAAGCTAGATGCAGGTTATAATAAACAATGATAAACAACGAAAAAGCAGTGTCGCCAACCTGATTCTACAACTTCATAACATTAGCCATTCATTCTCTACTATTTATAAAATAATTAAGTTGGCAATACTTCTTTTTCTCCCTGATTTAAAAAGAAGAAAAGACTTACTTTAGTCCCTCTAAACTAATCTTAAATCCTAACTTTTTCTCACTACTGGAGATAGAATTTTTTTTTATATATCTAGATTATAGTGTCAAGATCAGATTTCAGAAGATACATATTTAATACTTATTCAAATTGTATTTTAACAATATTAAAACTGACGAAATGAACTATAGCAATAAAGGTAGCGAAGTTTGTACATTAAAGACAAAGCATTAGAGTTAATTGGTATTAAGGGAAGTTTTTTTTTCATTAGAGGATAAGCAACAGATTTAATTTTAATTTTTTTATATAATTATATTTGTTTTGTTCTGTTGGAGTGTCTGTGTTACGGGGAGGGTTTACTGGTCGAGGTAGTCAGATGCTAATGCCTTCTTCAAGAGCTGGAGCGGCGAGAGCAGCGGCCATACTACTTATTTCATGTCACTTATCCCCTTCACATGGTATCACTTTTAAATACTTTCCACTTTTATTTAATACGATTTTAGAAACCTCTAGTAAATAAAAGGTGGACTTAGGTAACTTAAAAATTAATACAGCTTAAAATGTATTGTAATTAATTGAATTTGAAATTAAATGGTGATGTAGAGATAAATGTTATTTTAGTATCTCCAAAAAAGAGAATTCTACAAGGAAATATATTTTTTCTTATTTACTCTTCTCTGATGTTGCGGCTGGATATCGAAAATAATAATTAAAGATTATTTCTCAAAATGCATTTTATAATTATCATGAACGACAGAAAAATTTACTAGCACAGAATTCAGGTAATTATTTTGTAGTTATAGTCAGAGCATATTTTAACATATTAACTGGGCGACACTAATGTCGCCCAGTGCTAAGGTTTTGTCGCCCAGTGACTAGAGGTAGTGCCGGCAGTTTTTTTTATGCCATAAATAAAAAAATTACTATCATTCAAAATTATTTTTGTTACCAGGGTTTTAAAAAGAAGTGACACTTTGACAATTCTGAGCAAACCTTTATGCCCAAAATTTATTTTCCAGTTTTTGATCTAGCTAGTGCTTTATTTTAATGCTGAACATCTATACAATAAGAATATGCACGTGCGTCGCGGGATTTTAAAGTTTTACTGTTTTTTATAAATTTTTAAACAAGAAAAGTGAAGTTGTTTAGTCACAATAGTTACCGGAATTTTCTTCACCTTACCGACTTGCAAAATGATATTTACCACCTGGAAACCGTCACACAGACTCAAACCAATATTATTTTCTACTAAGGACATTACTTACATTGGTTTTAATTTGTGAAAAAATTCATTCATTATACATTTGTCACGATAGTTACCTAAAGTCCCTTTAATTAAAGTTCCTGGCCAATTTTTTGCAAAAAAATTTTTTGTTAGCTAATTAGATTTTATTTCCTACACATAAGTCATTGTTTATATAGTGTAGGTAAGTTGGTAAATCCTTGATCGATGTTTTTTAAAAAAAAAAAAAAAAAAAACTTATGTTAATTTAATTGTTTTAGTAAATATCGTGACACGTAGTGTGCTGGGTGACTAATGTGACATCTATCTTGTTCCTGGGTAACTATCGTGACAAATGTCGTGTTCCTCTAGAGTTGGGTATGATAAAATAATTAAAGGGAGATTTTAAAAAAAAAGTGACACTGACAATTCTGAGCCAACTAGTGCTTTATTTTGATGCTGGACTTCTATACAACAGGATTAGGTATGTATGCGAACAGTAACTATCGTGACATAAACTAAAACTTGGCGGTTAAACCGCCCTAATGTATTAATGCTTTCAAAGGAAAGCATAAGTTTTCTGTAAACTTCTGGGGTATTCTTAAAAAATATGCAACAGCTTTAAATGCATTTTTACTGGTCTTATATTACTTTGCTTTGTATAAGTTTCATCGCACACCTATTACCCTAATTTTGAACCACATCCCGTCTTTCAATCTTCCCCAAATTTCGCACATGGAAACAATTTAGGTGAAGAATACAGAAACCAAAAAAAAAAAGTTGAAAATAAGACCATTTTTAAAAAAACTGGTCTTATTTTCAACATTTTGCTTCCGAGCTTACCTGAAGGTAACGGAAGCATTGTGTTCACTTTTGAGAACTCAAAATCCGTTTTCAGACATCAGGGAACATTTTTGGGCTCGTGTCTGTCTGTCTGTCGGTCTGTGTGTCCGCAAATTATGAAACGTACGACGATAACTTGAGTAAATGTCAACCGATTTTGATGAAATTTGGTAGACATGTTCATTTTACTAATGCCTAGGACGAGTTCGTTGGACAACGTTATCCGTCCAAGCGTTCACTAGCAATGCTCGCGTGACCGTGAACTTCAAATTTAAAATTGGTTTAGGTCAGGAAAAAATGTAACTTCATCTATTCAATGAGACAAACATTTTTTTCAGCAGTTTTTAAAAATGGCCCCATGATTTTTGAAGAGAATTGTTGTGTGACCGAGGCTTACTTCAGAAGACGCGGAGACGAACTTTAGGTTATAAAGGAATGATTCTGTTAACTTCAAAGCACTGAAATCCCACCCTTCAGTCAAACGGCGCAGCTAAATTCTTGGTAACTGTTGTGACGTAACTATCGTGACCGATTGCTGGGGCCAGCCTTTTTATTAAACTCCCGACAAATTACATCGAAATAAGAAAGAAATTATGTTTAGTATCACAAACTACATTATATTTCCTATCTAGGCTCATAGTTAGAAAGTCAAAGAAAAATATTTTTTGAGCATGGTAACTAAGGTACAAGGGGTTGGGACGTAACTATCTTGTCCTTTTAGAATATATATATTTAAATTTCTCTTCCCTAAAAAGGATATTCAAGAATCTGACCACACCGAAATGATGAATTTCAACTGTAGAAAAATGTTTGTAGGGTTGTAGATTTTTTAATTATAAGGAGTGCAAGTAATCAAATTTTTCAACTCGGGAACAGTGAAAGTGTCACTTTTTTGAAAATGACCCACTACTTATTAGAAATCCGTGACAGTAAAGTGATATGTTATCACTTAATTACTGAGCCCAGAGCCCAGCTGGAGCAAGGCTAGGACTGCAATTAGGTGACTTCCAAGAACGGAATTATATGCGCAGAAGCGGGCTAAGTCAGCTGGCAGCAGTAATAGCGGGATTTAATTTAAAATGCTTTACTGTATTTATTTAATAGAACCTAGTTCAGCTAAATTTCAAACCTGTTACAAGCAATGGTTTTTTTTTACAATAAAAAACTGTTTTCTTTAAATCATAATAAGTAATTGTTTTTTATTCATTTGTAAAAATTTTGTTTAAATTTTTTGTTTGTTTAAACAAATATTCGTTTAAATTTTGTTTAAATTTTTTGTTTTGATCTTGAAGAATGCCATATGCTGTAATTTCTAACTCTTTATAAAACTATTTGTTATTACAACAGCACTTCACTTAGTTAAGTTACATTTAAAAAAACCTGTATTTAGTGAAATAACATAAAGTAAATAATTTTTATCTTCCTTTAAGCTGTGGATTTAGTTTTTCCCTAATAAACTAATTTAAGAGGTTCAATTAGTTAAAAAAAAATAGCTTAAAGTTGCGTTTTTAAGCTTTGAATTTTCAAAAATTTTCCGGGGGAGCAGGGGTGTCCATCCCCCCCAAGTATGATGGCGCACTCCCCCCCAAAACAATCCAACCCCACAGTGGCGTATCCAGCGGCTAGGTCAGGTCTGGAGGGGGGGGGGATTCGTAATGGTAACAAGAAAAGGAACTACTTATTCAACAAAACAGCCCCCCCCCCAAATAAAATGTGTGCACCCCATAAAAAAAAAAAATGTACAACGAATAAACAAAAACATCTACGCGCCCAAGTAACAACAACTGTTTTAGAATGTATTCGTTAGAAAATGTATATGCTGATGCTTACTGCAGTACAGTATTTCACCGTTAGTCATGGGCGTCGTCTGCAGTTAATTATTGGAGGGGGATTTGAGGCAGGGGGTCCGGGAAAATTTTGAAAATAAGACCTCTCAAAACAGCGTTTTTATGCATTTCTGAGGTGAAATTGAATATGAGGATCAAACGGATACAACTTTTAAACTAGGAAAAATTCAGAAAAATCTTACAGGTAAAAGTATAGACCTCCCAAATCTTAACAAAAACAACACGCCACGGTTCACGGGTGACCCACTAGGTACGTTTTTTCAACTTTTGTCAGGCTAATGATGATCGCTAAAAGCTTCTATACTAGACTAGACCGATATTAATTTTCATAACGTAAGAATGCAGGTAGAGTTCTCTAAAATAAAAATCCCGCCAAGTACTTGCCAACAAGTTACAAAAAGGGTTTCTTCGGTCATAAAAATAAAAATTCATAAATAGAACATTTTATTTATTTATTTCATTTTTATTTATTTTTTTATTTTTTTAAATAAAATATGTATATAACGTTGCACTTTTGGGAAGCAAGGTATGCACTTAGATATCTTAGGTATGCACTTTTTTGTTTTTTTAGGGGTAATGGCAGCCAATTTCGAATCACAAATATATACTTGTGAATCAAATATCAATACCTCTAAAATGATACCCAACTTCAAATTTTCAAAAAATAAATGTTTTGGATCTCAATAGTTACGGCCACCTAAAATTTCTAAAGTTGGAATTGTTTATATCAACTCCCGGAAATATCATTGGACCACAGATTAGTATATTAATGTATTTGTTCCTTATTTATAGGACCTGTCCTAATGGGGTAGCGGGGGATGGGGGGGAGGGGGGGGGGGCATTTTTTGAGTTGGGTTTTATTTTTTCGGGGGTTAAAATAAAAGGCCGCTATTTTGGAAACGCCACAAAATTTTAATACCTTTAAATTGACACCCACCTTAAATTTCTAAAATTTGACTCTTTATATCAACTCCCGAAAATATCATAGGACCAAAGTGATGTATATTTTTTCCTTATTTTTAGGACCGCTTCTAATGGGGTAGTGAGGAATTTTTTTGTGTTTTGTTTTAATTTTTTCGGGGGTAAAAAGGCCACCATTTTGGAAACGCGATGTATATTTGTAATCTAAATTTTAATTCCTTTGAAATGATACCTAACTTAAAAATTACAAAAAAATAAATTATTGCGATCAATTCGAAATTGATAGCTGATCGCAGAAATTTTAAGTGTTTGACTCTTATTTCTGTTTTTGGACAAAAAAGTTTGAATTTCAAATCTGTAGCTTCAGTCTGTCGGGATCTTGGGGGACTCCAAGATTAGACGGACGGACGGATGAACTACCAAAAGCAGCAAGGGTTTCTAGGAAGACCTCGAAACCCTAAAAATGAGACGCTCAGGCAAGAGCCCATTTAGTTGGCTTTGAAATAAGGATGAGAAGGCAGAGAGAGTGAGACGAGACGACAATGTTTATCTAAACAACCCCCCTCTTGTGAAACCGGTTTCTGTTTAACTCTGTGAATTACACCTACCTCCTAGAAACCAACTTTTTTTCTTACTTAGAATAATTATCGCTCGCATATTTTAAAGATTACAAAGTTTATAGTTCTATAAGTTATCATCAAAAACTTACGAAAGGTATGAGAGTTACTGCAAACCAGTAAACATTTTATAACTGTGATTACTGGATTTTTCCAATTTTTTTCGAATCCCCCCCAAATTTTTTCAATTCCCCCCCCAATTTTTTTTCAATGGCGCAACTTGCGCCATCCATCCCCCCCGTGGACGGCCCTGCGGGGGAGGGCCCCCGGACCCCCCCCCCCACAAGTCCTAGTTTGTCGCCCAGTAACAATTCCTTAAAATATGCTCTGGTTATAGTATCTTTTACGCTAATTCAAAAGTGATGACAGGTTCGGATTACATAGGAGGAGTAAAATGCAGCAGTAACGCGTCAGTGCACAGTAGCAGTTCTTCACTGCGCAGCTTCAGTGCCAGACAGTTCGAGAGGGAGAGAGAGAATAGACTAGCCGCCAGAGCGAGAAGAAGACACGAAGCCAGGTCTCCAAGCCCAAGATCTGGGGACCATCTCATCAATAACGTGAGTATTCCTTCTAAAAAGTCTTAACATTGATTTAATATCATTCTGTAATAACTATTACCATTATTAACCCGCAATTTCTTAAGATTCTGGAAATATGGACAAACTACTATTCATTTCTCTTTGTTCTTAACTACAATTATTAATTTTACCTGGTACTTCGATAACCCTGTTGGAAGAGAATGGATACGCTATTATTGAAAATAAATTTTATAGGAAAGCCAGGGAGAAGATAACGAGTTCGTCACTTCAACTCCTGACGAATTAGAAGAGGCCAAATTCGTTGACGATAGTTCTTCTGATTCGCAAGGAGAGGATTTAGAACTGAAACCAGTCATACCTCTTGAGGAACACCAAACGAAGGAGAAAAATGAGACCTGTTTCACTCATAAGCAGTGAAATCACGTCATCCAACGAACCTATTCAAACCTCAAGCTCTGTTTTCTTATTTAGAAAACGTGCTAGCAAGCTCATCGCTATACGCTTTACTAGCAAATAAACAATCTTTGGACAAAATTGCGACAATATGTCAAGTAAAATACAAGGCTTATTAGTACAGTCTTTATTTAACTGAAGTTAACCAATGCATTTAACTTGTCATCAAATAAGATCTTCTGACCAGGCCGAAAACACTGGGAGGCCTGGCCAAAACACTACACTAACTAACTCTAATAAGATTAATCAAGACCATTTATGGCATTGAAATAAGACAGTAAAAAAATATACATGGAGACAAATCTGAAATTAAAGAATCCTTTGGTTTCAAATGGGGATTCAAAATCTTAAGAAGTCTCTTTTGTTTACACAACTGATATAACTCGAAAGGACGAAAATATTTAAGATCTAAAGTAAAGGGTTTTAGACTATTCGTAGTTTCAAGAGGCATTATTTTAAGCTCGTTATGTAAGAAGAATTATAAATATTATAACTCGATCAAACTATTAACCAAAACGTGCAACCGAAATATTTTTCCCCCCTGGATGTAAATTACATTTTCTTCTTCTCTTAATTGTAACTAATATTAGTTTTCTTTCTCTACCGTGTAAATTATATTAGTTATATTCTCTTCTCTATAATGTAAATTATCTTAGTTATTTCTCTCTACGTTATAAATGGTAATAATTAAGATCTCTAATTCTTGCGTTAAAGGTCCTAGTAAAGCAAAGTAGACCAAAACAGTAGATTCTAGAATTGTTGACAAAATAACACTTTGTTAACAATTTGTTGGCATAGCCCTCTTGGCTCTAAACATACAAAATGAAATTAATTCTGGACAGGAAAATCAATTAATAAGAGACAGCTTTAAGCTTAAAAACTTCTAAGCATTCAAATTAAAATGTTAGTGGGTCAGCATCGTTGGTCAGTGCGCTTGGTTGTTCCGGTTAATTTGATGTTTTACTTGTATAATATTATTTATTTTTAAATTATTTTAATGTATTTCAAAAATAAATAGAGGGTTTAAATCGGTATCTACTGGAAATATTAATTAAATGCAATTTTAAGTGATAATATGTGAGATGAAATTTTCCAAATAATATACTTGATTTATCTTCAATAAATAGATAAACACATATGTACTTACTGATACGGTCAACTTTATAGTTTTATGGTCTGCACTACTTTAGATTGGACGGTGTCGACAATTTGGACCGTTTCGATTAAATTATAAACTAAAAAGTGAATTTTTAATAATAGTTACTGTACATTATACATTTGCTTATAAACTTGGGGAGAAAAATAATAATAACTACAAAGATTAAAAAACTTATGCTAAAGGTATGTACATGTTTATCTACTAAACAGTGGTTGTTTAAAGATGGTTGTATAAAAATAAAAATATGATTATTTTTTTAAATATTCTCTTAAGATGATATTCTTAACATTTAAAATATAAGAAACCCTGATATTTAATATTACAACTACTCATAACCACTTGAAGATCAATTTTTATATGTGAAAAGATGAAAATAAAAAATAAATTAAAGGCTATTCAGTTCTCGAGTAAGACAAAAAAAACTTTTATTTTTATACACATTAGAAACATTCCTTTTAATTAATACTATCAGTATATAATTTTTTCGCAAATAGGATAAATTATTTGATTTATTATTATTTCATAAAAACAATGGATTAAAGGGATCATAAAAAGATATTTTCCTAAAAAAAACGTTAATACTAAGCTGTAAATTTTATATCTTTACATTTATCTGAGCAAGATAAATTTACGACTTTACAGTTTGGGCGATGTAAATGTTGATAGTAATGAATAGTGTAAATTAATGATAGATTAAGTATAGCCAATGTAAATTTACGATAGTAATGTATAGACAATGTACATTTATGGTAGTAGCTTATGAGCATTGTAAATTTCTTATGGTAAAGACTGGTCAACCAATACTTATGAAGAATATTATTTTTGTTGCCAGTATCGATTATTAAACAAAACATCTGAAATATTTAAATATAAAAAAAATGAGTACAGTATAAATATGTAATTGGCGTGAGGCACTCTTCTTCAATCGGAGGTCTATCTAATTTATCGCATATATGGACGAGGAAGTGGCTTATTCTGTGCATGAGGAATTGGTATTACATAATTAATTATACATGAATATTTATAAGGTGTAATAATTATACGACAATTAATTGCATTTCCTGACCTTGATGACCCCCAAATTTTTACTAAAAAAAGACAACTTTTAAAACAGTCCCTAAGCTCACCACCGACTACGCTAATTTGCAAATAGGAAGAATAATAATAAGATAGCGATCAATAGATTTACAGATATTATTGGCTCTGGAACCAATAATAATTGAAAGGTTTTATTCTCAGATATTTAGGTGCCTCACTTACGTTAATGATATCAGCTCAATACATTATTAAGCTTTCGATTGGGACATAAAGTAAAATAATATACATTTTCTTAAATTGTACTTTCTAAAACAAATGAAGCGAAAACAAATGACTTTTGCGCCACTCTAATTGTACAATTTTGTGGCCTCACTTATAAACAAAATGAGTTTGACCTTATTTATACGAACGAATAAAAAACATGAATTCCTTTAACTAATCACTCCCGTGTAACTAATATATTAATCATGATAAAATAAATAAATGTCATACATAAATCATTTGTAAAATTTGATGTACGTGTATTTTGTCAAAAACGTGTTTGTATATATATATATAATATGTGTCTATTCTTTGAATTTATACAAAAATATTTTAAATTGTATTTTGAGAGCAGACATTTTCTACTGTAAGAAATTAAAAATATATAATCTGCTATTGTAATAAATGTTTATCTTTTAAGGGAAATTCAATTCAACTCAAATAAATAATCTATCTATATTTTTATTGTTTATAATTTACAACATAAACATTTTTCATATTTTAATAGTATTTAATAAATATAGGTGTGGGATGACGATGGACGGAAAACTGAAAAAACAAACGGTTGGAAGTAGCTAACTCTTGTGAAAAGAGGAACTTGCATAGATTTAATTTTATTTTTAAATTAAAAATTGTGACGTGATTTTTTAAACTATACAAAATATCTGGATGCATCAAAGACATATCGCCCTTTATTATCAGATAGGTGAAACTCGTTTCACATAAATAAATTTGGGCTACTGAACCCAGAAAAATATTAAATTTTAAACAAACACTGCATTCGCCCAACTAGGAAGAGAGAGAAATCGGAATAACTATTAAAATATATTGTTTTATTAACTTTGCCCATAATTAAAAAGTATAATAACTTGGATTATGTTGTCAAAGTTTTGTTTTTATTGCTTCTTTACACGAAATTATTTGAAAAGAGGAAAGGAAAAAAGTGCCATGCCCCTACAAAAGATGTTTATAATCTCTACCGATCGTTACTTCTGTAATGACCTTACTACCTTATCGATCTGGTCAGTAAACAAAAAGAAAGTAAAAGGAGGGCAATGGTACAAGCAACTAAAACAGGAAGTTGAAAAAGAAAATAGTCGCTCAGCTTGGTGGTAAATAAAAATATTATCTTGTAGACAAAAGTATAATCTAGCTAAATATAGTACATATATTCATAATCTCATTTATTTAAAATAAACTTATTCTTTATTATTAAAGTTTTTTTTTTTTAAAGATTTACTAAAATCTAAAATTAATAACAAAAGTTATCTCCTTTCATGATTATTATTTAAAAATTATATACAGAGGATTGTTTTAAATTGTAAATACAATACAAATTTACCAAAATTGACGAACTATACTTGATGTTTTAATAAGGAATACAATTTATATTTCAATATTCCATATTCAATTTAAATATAAATATGTTTATAATTATTGTTAAGGTAAAATGGTAGACAAAAACTATTTTGTTTCATGCAAGTTCCTCGTTCAAGGGAGAATTTTTTATTAAAGAGAAAATTATACTCACACGTGGCCTTAAATCTCTTCGATGTATGGGTTAGGATGGGAACAGTGGAAATAGATCTAATAATGAATTTAAATATTAATATAATTCATAACTAACTTCGGCTGCTATTAGTAAATCAATTTGATAATGAGTTAAATATGAATTATTTTGTCTTAGCTTATTTTTTTGGAACTAAATTAATAACTTTCTGATTTCAACTTTTCTTGGAACATTTATTGATTTTTGGAAGTTATATTCAATTATGTTGAGAGTAATGTGGAACTGATATTAAGAGACATGTATGTCCATTATGGGTTAATTAAACAAAGCTATTTTATAAGCTGTGTATTTAAATTTTACTTTATGTGATTTGAATATTTGCTTGTACAAGCTTTACATCTCGATTCGACAAGTAACTCAATATTTTATCCATTATAACGGCCTAATTACAAGCTATATATATCTATAACTTCCGAGTTAAACTGTCATAACAAAAAACATAATTTTGAGATTTCTATCTCAGATGAACGCTCTAATTGTTTATTACACAGTTGTAAACAATTGTAGAATAAACGTAAGCCCTTATACAGAATGTTATATTACCTTAAGTGCCTAGTAAGTTTAGAGGTAAACAAAGAAATAATGAAATATTACCCTTCAAATGTTTTGTACAATTATGTCATTTTTGTTTTAGACGTATTTCCCACTCCTATATGGAACTGTTTGCCTTAAAATTTGCAAAAATATCAGTTACGACAGTTTGCCTTTTAGGTCCAGATATTTTGCTTAACTTTAATATTTTGACGCCTTATTGCTGCTTTTCTAATCAAACAATACTTGTACGACTCTAATGGCTGGTGGTTGATAGTCATTATTAAGCTGGGGAGCAAACAGTTGATTTCTCAATCTAGCTTGGGTAACTCCGTATTTTCAGAGAAGTAAAACAAGGTGTCACTTATTAATTTATTTTTTAAAATTGTCTTAATATATTAAGCCTCGTCCAGACTGCCGAACCGAACAGAGGAAACGAGCCGAGCATTGGTCTGTACTCATGTCTAGTCTAACGTGCGCCTACGCATCTCAGACTGGACATGCGCAGAGACCAATGCTCGGCTCGTTTCCTCTGTTCGGTTCGGCTGTTCGGTTCGGCAGTCTGGACGAGGCTTAAATAACCAGTTGTTTGCAATCAACATGCCCAAATCAGTATCACATTGACTGTCATTTGGTATTTTCACATTAATACGTTCTAAATGTCGAATAAACTATAAACAAATATAAAACAACTATAAACTTGAATTTACTTAATTTGCAATTCTTATCAATTTCGAATCAAAAACAAATATGGTAAGAAATATCTAATTAAACAAATAAACTTATTTATTTATTTATACTATTGCCTATTTATCTTATTATTGTAAAGGTAGCCGAATAGTTCTTTATACATAAAATTATCATTGTATCTATTAACAATAAAAAAATGTTTTAAATAATCAAGTAATATAAAACTAAATTTAATTTATTTGGGGGTGGGGTGATAATTTAATTTAATTTGTAAATAAAAATATATAAAGGTGTATAATCACTCTGTTAAAGTGCGCTTTGTTTTAATCATATTCAAGAACAATTTAACTTTAAATTGATTTAAGCAAGCACAGTAGTATTAAATTAGTTGACCCACGTTTTAATGTATTTAAGTGTAATGTTTCTATTATTTTCCAGCGATACTTCTAAGGCTGAATACATAGATTAATATTATTTACAAAAATTTAAAAAAAAGTACTGAATCGAAAATGTGAATTATTTATCTCTGATGGAGCGAGCATGTTGATGTTGGTTATGTGTTTACAGCATTACGTTAAAAGTAGGTACGTGAAAGCAAAAGTTTGACTAAGACATTAAAAATAATGGAAAACAAATTGGTTTTCATATCGAAATTTGTCCTTTTTGGTTGTGTTACATGAAAAGTGTAGATAATTTTCTGAAAATTCTGCATTAATTTACAAACTAAAACTAGATCTCATTTCATTGGTTTAAAGGCCCAAGACTAAAAAGTTTTAGTTTGACCAACAAAGTTCCAAATATTTTACCTTTCATAGTTACTAATCGGTGTTATGTTTCGCATACAATTTTTAGTTCCTTTATACTCGATATTCAATCATTAGGACATTTTAGACATTTAGTTAAATTTTAAAGAAATGCTACCACCTTCCACCAGGTAGAAATAGCTCTGCACAAGTCTGACTATAATTAATTATTTTAAGCACATCAAAATATACGAAAAATGTGATCTCTAACAAATATGAATGTTCCTCAATTAACATCTTCCTAAACTATTAACTAGTATTACATTTTCCCACGATTCACTTTTTTAATTTATGCAAAAGTAATCGAATACATATAATTAGAAACTTGCATAATTCCAATAAATTGAACACAACATTTATTGAAAGTAAAATTTAATAATTCAGAGAGGGAAGGTGCAAAGACAACGAGGTTCAAGGATAAATAAAGTTACATGGATTCTGCAAAATGAGCATTTACTTTGTAAATTGCAATTGAAAGACATTTTTTCTAAAACTCAAAATAAATATTATACAAAGGTTTCTTGTGGGAAAGAACATTACATTATAACTGAATATGTAGAACAAGTAATTTTTTTAAAGTTGTTTAGTAGAAAATAAATAACAAATATTTAACGACTGAGAAAATGTTACGCATAAAAGTAACTCTGTCTCCAGGTTGTTAGAATTTGGTTTGATCTAAAAATGAATTCAACCAACGTAAAATTAAATATGGTTACCCTTTCTTGCTTTTTTAAGAAACGAAGTTTTTTATGTAATCAGGTTTGCCAATTCAAAAAGACAATTCTTATTATTTATTTTAAAGGTTTAATTACACTATCTATTTCACATTAAAACAAATCTATGCACATTAAAGCTACTTAAGACCCTCAGCAAATATAAAATTGTCCGTACCCAGCGGCTATTCTCAGATAATTTCTGAATTTCTTTTTAAAGATTAACAGAATTTTCTGTTTACGCCTCTACCAATTAATAAAAAAAAAAAAGTTTATGTTAATTTAAAATAGGATTTAGTGAAAATATAACATTAATCAGACGTATATTGTGACTAAGAAGCCTAATTCATAACTAATTTTAAATAAATTTCCTGTATCGTCAGATAAACCTTAAAATTACACTTAAAATGATTTTTTAGCGCACTTTAACAAAGCACTTAATGTTCTGGAATGTAAATGACTGTATTAATTGCCTGGAGTTTTTAGATACATCTGTACGAACTTTGTAAATAATTATATAAAGGTTTAAATACTTCGTAATAATTTGTATTGGAACAATTAGTTATTCTATATAAACAATTATTATAAGGTTGTATTATACAGCATTTATAGATTTATTATTTTTTAAATGTATGTACCTGCAAACAGTTAACATTATTCAGTATCTGTAACTATACTATTTATGTGTATTTTATATAACAAAATGTGTTTAAATTATTTATGCATTTTTTCTCTTTGTGAAATAATAATGTAAATAAAATTATTGAAATAAAAGAATAATGGATTAAATAATACATTATTACCTGAAATTTGCAACTATTTTATTTAAAGGTTTTAACATGGCGGAAATGGGGAAAAATTAATATTAATTTAACACTCTCACTAACTTAGAGAATTGTGTTTGATCCCGATATTGTATTTAGGGTTTCAGATTTTAAAAAATCTACTTCTGGAGGCTTTTGGTTTGTTCTATGAACAAACCAAAAGGCATAAGAAAGCTCATAGTTTTTACATTATACTAATACATCTTAGCTTGATGCTTACCTTACAACGACAGGATAAAATAAAATAACGATAATCTAGCACTCCAGCTTATTCCACTTACATACCACAACTACCAATAGACTTAATCCTGTATTTTTTTAAATGTGTTTTTAAATAAAAATATTATTTTCTTCTACGTGCAGGTCTTGTGAAGACTCATTGTTTTCAAAATGTCGAATTCCTCTTGTTTTTGAAAAAGAAGAATTTGAAAGAAGGTAAAATTAGCTAGATAATTATTATTTTCTGTCATACTGTCTTATTTAGGGTACATCTATCAACAGTAACACATATGATACACACTTTAAAACCTAAGTCCAAATACTGACATATCTGGCTATGGATGGAAGAAGCCCTGAGAAGTAAGACATGTTTCACACTTTAGATGTGTTAATCTCCTTTCCTGTTTTGTGTTTCCTTAACTTATTCTTGTGCTGTATCAGTATAAAGTAAAAAACAAAAACATCGCAAACACAATGTTGTTAATATATAGAGCCAAAACTAATCAGAAATATGATAAGAGAAGATTAAAAGTTTTATCATACTTTTATTGTTTGCACACTGTCTCTGGGGGAGAAGGGATACAAAATACAGATAAGACCTAAAAAAAATTAACGAATCTTTAATTTACGTTATTACCTAATATTATTAATAAAATGACATAACAGCAATGAGAGTTAATACACATATTTAATAAAATTATAAATATTAATTTCTAATTTACCACAGCCTTTGTTTTAAAAATATTAATAATTTATCATTTATGTACATATAATTACATTAAATTTACATAAAGTAGTTAAACTTTTGTACAGTAATTTATGCAAACTATCCTTTTTTTTATCAAACATATCACAAATACAGTAATAATTTACATCGGCAACAGCATAAAGCTAATATTATAATAGTTATTATACATTAAGTCCTTAATATATTCCTTCCCACTAATATAAATGTAGTTAATAAAATGTAAATTTGAGCAATTATTTTTCCATTTTACTTTCAAATCATATTTAATTGAAATTAAAAAAATAAATATTTTACATAAAAAATGTTGACATCAAAGTTATTTGAAATATTAATTTCATAATAGGTATTATAACAAATCTATATATATTGTTTAATATATCTATATATATTATGTATTGGGTAATAAAAATTGCAGTGGGTCGAAATAGTTATTTATGCACCTAGGGAGTAAAGTAAGCCATTATTCCCTGAGCAATTAAGTTGGTTCTTGAGGCAAAGCCAAAGGAACCACGGTTCCTAAATCCCGAGGCGAAGCCGAGGGAATAACGCTAATCGTTGATTATCTAATAATATATTATTAATTAATATATTATTAGATAATTATCTCCAGTAGGGAGAAAACACATCTTTATCTATTGCACAGGTTTTATTTATTATTTTAATAAATAACAATAATTGTTGCAGATATGAGATTTAATATTAGAAACAAATAAGAATTGCAATTAAACTCAGATAGAAGGTTATTTAGATGCAGGTTTAACATTGATAAACAAGGACAAAAAAGCAATGTCGCAAACCTTATTTCAACATCAGCCATTTCAACATCAGCCAAAACTTTCTTTAGTCCCTCTAAACTTATCCAATCATAACTTTTCATAACTCTTTCTTCCTACTGGAGATAAATTATATTAATATATTGTTTACATTCATTCGTAGAGTGACTGAGAGGTTTATAAAAAAATTAAAATAGTTTTATAAAATGGGTTAAGAGTATCTTAAGAAAATTAACTTATTTTAGGGTCGATTACAAACGATTTTATTTATTTATTTATGGTAAAAGAAATAAAGTATAAAAACAATCAGCTGAATAAGATATGGATGCGTTTATAAAAGAAATTTTGCCGTTAAAGATTTATTAAACGAAGATAACAATATGAAAAAAGATTGATTAAGAAATAATTAATAATTTATATTTTACCACTAAAATTAGTGAAATATAGATTAGTGACATGTTGGTTTCAAAATTTTTAAGAATTAAAACTAAATTAAAACATATTTCAGTTCTGAAACAAGTTGTGTATACAGGAGTTGTGTAGTAAGGAGCTCATTAAAAAACAATAAATAATAATAACAATAATGCATCTAAAGGTTAAGTCTAAATCTCTGCTAGGTACAATTCTACACTTCAATAAATAAAATGAATTCCTATTTAAGTGGGATAGACTTAATTATTAAAAAATATTTATAGTTTTATATAGGTAGTTATAAATTAAAATAAAACCAAAAGTCGATTTCACCAATATTCTTCCTTAAAATATTAAAGTCGAAGTTTTTTTTACAAATATAAAATCTAATGTACAACTAAATTAATGGTAACTTTTTAAGTTCAAACATTTTTGACCTGAAAAATAATTATTACAAACACACCGAGACATTTTATTTTGAAGATATATTTTCTCACTATTTTCTTGGGTATGTTCACAATTGCTCCTAAATAGATTTATAAAGTATTTATAGGTGATCGTCTTCTCACGAAATGTAATTTTATCAACACCAATTATGGTGGTAATTTTCTGCAATTACCTCAAAAAATCTTTACAACCACTTTTTAAGAATTACTTTCAGAGTTGTATTTTTTTTCTCTAGAGTCTGTTAATTTCAATTAAGCAAAGTCTCTATATTATTTCAAGGCGAGTCTCAATATAAATTCAAAACGTATTTCTATAACATAAAGAAAAAAAGCAGCATTTATATTCTCATTGGGATGAACAAGAGAAACAGGAAGTAATAGTGTAATGATTCAACCGTGTAATACAATATTATGCATGTATTTAGCATAACGTTAGTGTATTCAGTGTAGTAAAAAATGTTTCCTATTCTGGTTAATGCACCGATTAACTAAACGCAAAATACAAAACAACTTTCGTAATTTAAATTGTTTCGATTTTACAGTTTAATTCATTATTGCTAATATATTAACAATAACAATGATGGTTGGAAGTTCTTAGATTATAGTGGACTCTGTGAAGTCGAATCTTTGATTACACAAATGAAAAAGCCACTTTCAGTGTCATTTTTATTCAAACCGTAGTTGAAATGGAAAATCAAATAGAATCAGTAATGCCGCAGATATTTATCATTTATATAGAGACAAATCCTGGGATTAGAATTAATCTTTTACGGAAGTAACTGAACCCTGAGGACACTAAACGTCCTTTCTTGAAGTCTCGATGTTTTGCTTGCATCATATATTCTTTGGTTCTTGAAGCATAGAGATGGCTCTGTTAACAGGCACCCTAGGTGGTCTCTCCGGAATTGGATCAGGAGGTTGTCCAGGCGAGGATACCGTCCTCCGCAGGATTATTCTAGAGCTAAGCCTTAGCATCCTTCCTATTCTGGATACTTCTCCTGAGCTGCTCTCCCCCTCCTTGTTGTTATTATCATTTCTTCTTCCGGATTCATGAACCTCGACGGTTACTGAAGGATTCACTTCCCGTTCACGCTCACTGCAAAATCAATTTTCAAAATATGAAGTTTACTCATTATATTTTTTATCAATAATCACTTAAACTTAATTCAATTTTGTTTTTCATTATTGTGTTATACCAGTATATAGTAGTCTCAGGGCCAGATTTAGGACATTTGAGGCCAAATTTTACTAGCCCACATTGTTTTTCATTCCTATTTGTTATGAAATATAGAAGTTCTGGTAATTGGGTTTTCTTTGAATTATTTTTACAAATCCGTTGGCCTAACTTAACTTAACTAATGTCAAAAAAGTATAATTATAAATGGAAGATTTTTTTTAACTCTTGAAATACTTTTTAATTTGGTTTTACGTACTACATAATATATTGTTAGGTTTTAATAAATTGGCCGATAAAACTCACAATTTTTATTGAATTTTATTTATTTGTAGAACCTTTTTTAAAAACTTATAAATATAAAATGTATAGGTCAGTATATAGCGTGCATAAAAGTGTTTGACTAACATCAAGTTAACCTTTTGGTGCCTTTAAAAAATATGTGGTCAGCTATAAGTTCGGTTGTGGGACATAATCTCCTCAACTTGGCAAAAGGCATTTAAATAAAAACGATAGAGAGCGGCCATGTCCCGGCCAGTTCGGTGAACAATGTGAATTTCACAATCCTGAGTAAAAAATTAGTTAGTAGACCAAAAATCAAGTTGATGTTAGCTTGTCACTTGATAGGTGACCACTCTTATTTAGAGTAATAATTGAATAACTAACTTATCAAGTGACAGACTAACATCAACTTGATATTTGGTCTCCAAACAAACAGTAGTCAGGATCATACTCAAATTCAAGAAATACTTGAAATATACTGTGTCAAAGGCGCTGAGCGGCAAGCCATATCAATGTATTGCCCATATCTGCGGCCTAGTCGGCCTAGTGGTAAATCCGGCATTGTGTAGTCTCCTTACTCACTAGTTGTATAAATAACACAGAATGCATTATTCTACAAATGTTTCTTCTAAGGTATTACTATATAGCAATCAATATATAGATAGATGTTACAACAGATTTATTAACTCACTCATTAATGAAAGATTGATTTAGTTTAAATTACTAATTAAACGTCAGCTAAACCAATCTGTTGTACTGAAGGTTACAGGTAATAAACCAGACTTAAAAAAACAGAATATAGTACGGTCTATGCATAAATTATGAATACCTTAGTGCGAGGGCTAGAGGAGATAATTTAATAGCATCAAGGTAACAAGGTGGAGGCGTTGCTAAAGCTGCTAAAGTGTCATAATCAGGTGGTTTTTCCTGGGTTTCACCGACATCTACCCGAACCTCTCCTTCTCCGCTGGCTTCTGATTCCTAAACAGTATGCATTAAATATTAGGCATTTATAAAATGAAAAATGTATGAAATTTTGTCCCTTGCCTATCATATTCGAGGTAAATAGAAAGAAAATTAGCTTACAGTTTAAAAATAAAATGTTAGCCATAATAAATTTAGTAAGAATTAGTTATTTGTTCCTACCAAAAGTTAGTTGGGCATATTTATTATGAATATAAAATTAATAGAAAAAAAATGTATCGTAAAAACTTCAGCTAACTATGATTGACAACCTATTTGGCTAATAATAAGTTTTTTAACAAATACCACATTGGAAAATATTTAGATAAACAATATGGCTAATGATTATCTAAATATTTTCCAATGTGGTATTTGTTAAAAAACTAATTATTTTGCTCATTACATTTTATTCATCAATGATGACATTAATAAGACTTTATACTTACTTGGTTATTTCTATTTCGAGGACTGTTGGCCCACATGCAGATAGCAAGGCATACCAAGAGAGCTCCCGAGGAGAGGCATGTAAATCCGATGAATCTTAGAGGGTCGGAATTATTCTCGTTTAAACCCAACCAATTGAAAAACGCTCCAATACATAGGAGTGTCATACCATATCGGTATGCTCGTTGTTTCTCGCTCATCATCATCGTCCTATTTCAAACATATTAAAATAATTATCAATTAATAAAATACAAAAAATCCATGCTTATATATATATATATACTGTGCAATGCAGTCAAAGATGTATGTTTAAGAACTGTGTTTAGAATTTGCATCAACCCAAAAATAAAATGTATCATTCCTAAAGCCGGCCAACCCTGTACAGGTAAACCACAACGTTTATGGCGGGCTTAATGCAGTGTTAACTTCTACTTCAAAATTTCTAGATTTAACAACACTTAATAAATAACTGCTTATTCAATGATAATTTTACTAAATCAATAACTAGAACAAAATCGAACTTTAAGAGTTCACAGCGCAGTCTTTATTAAAAAAATACATTGTCATTGTTTATAACAAGAATATAATGGAAACCTTTCAAGATTAATTTGATCTTTAAAATCTATAGTTAATTTCTGACAATGTTGTTATATAATAGAAAAAAAACCGGTTTGACAACATTAAAACTAGTAAGTATTGAAAGCGCTATATATTTATTATAATTCAATTTTTAAGTTTTTGGTAGTTTTCATACTACGGCAAGTTTTTTAAATTTTAATTTAAATCAAATTATAATTATTAGTACGCTATTAGCGTAAATTGTTATGTTTATACTTTTTAATGTTCTAAATATACGTTGTAATGATAAACTATGACTTAGAGTTGTTATTTTAATATTTAGATCCTTTTATAACATATATGTAGTAAAGCTATGCCATCCTAGGTAGGCTAAACCAGCAACAATTTTTTTGCAAACTTCCCCTCGGCCTGCACGCCGCGTATATGCGTTTTGAATGATTTAATTATTAATTACCTAAATAATTAAAAAAAAAAATTTAAAATATTTTTTATGCGTTTATATGATGTTTTTACATCAATTATTAATTTTATAAAAATTCAGCCCGTAGGAAATTTTCATGTTTTTCTGGCCGTCCTGAACGTGTTAATTAATACGGGAAACAGACAGTGAAAAATACATTCCTGCGCCGGGATTTGAACCACGGGTCTCCTGTATTTTCAGTACAGATGCTCTGGCCAACTAAGCTACGCAGGAGAATGATTTTTAACTGCCGTAATCGATAACTAGTCCCGAATCCAAGCTTTCAATATTCATATACATTTAGACAGTCAATATTTATGACATTAGAACTAAACCAAGAATTAACGCTTATAATTATAAAGTACTCAATTTTAGTACCTGTACCTTGTCCAATCAATTCGAAATTCAATTTTTAAGTTTTTGGTAGTTTTCATACTACGGAAAGTTTTTTAAATTTTAATTTAAATCAAATTATAATTATTAATTAATACGGGAAACTGACAGTGAAAAATACATTCCTGCGCCGAAATTTGAACCACGGGTCTCCTGTATTTCCAGTACAGATGCTCTGGCCAACTAATACAGGAGACCCGTGGTTCAAATCCCGGCGCAGGAATGTATTTTTCACTGTCTGTTTCCCGTATTAATTAATAATTATAATTTGATTTAAATTAAAATTTATTATAATTTAAATAAGCAAGGATAATAACTAAGAAGGCAACAATTCGAACAATCATAAGTATTTAGCTAAACCAGTTGAGATTTGAGATAAAAAAATTCTATTAGGCACTGTGCTTTACATGATCAATTCATGGAAAACCCGTAATTGTTGTACCAACATGTAAAGTTTTTAATCTTTAGCCGATAATCTATAATATTAAACCTGAGATATTGATTTTTAGATGATTTTTTTTTTAATATTAGTTTAAAACATATTTAATTAAAGTGAATAACCTTTCCACAAATTTAATTAAACTCTCATTTTTTAATCTGCCTTCTACCCAATCCGCCTTTTTCAGTTGAGGAATACCCCGATAAGGAGTTACTGGAGACACGAATTGGACTCTTTATTTTTCTCGCAGTTACTTATTTTTGTAGGTTGAAGAATTTTTTATAAATAACACATTCACAGGGTGACCTGCAATTAAATGTCACAACGAAACTGGTGGACTCTATGGTTCAAATGCAACAAAAAATGTCATGTAAGCATATGCCCATTTCTCAATAGTTCTTGAGATTTCGATTTATTTCTTTTTTCAGAGTGCTTCTCGAAAATTTTTGAAAAATGTATAATGTCTCAAAAACTAAAAGAGATAGAGAAATAATTGAGCTAAGGGACAATTCTAAAGAGCATAAAAAATATTTCAGAACCACTAATTGATGTTTGAATTATCAGATGCTAAGCATCTTTTCTTTTATGTCCTGTTACATTTACAAATTTTGATTTTTAAAAAATTCGAACTCGAAATTCCAGAGCTTTATACGCTTGATTGAGGCTTGTTAGAAGTGTGACAAATTCATGAACAACTTCTGCTTTTCATGAGCTTTCGAATGGCATAATTAATGATTAAGATCAACGGACTAGTTTTTGAATCATTGTGGATTGAACGTTACCAGGCGTGAAATTATTCGGACAGGATCTCAACCAATTCATGTACATATGCGAAAACAGTTTCCTCGAGCAAAACCGCAATACTTGGGGTTCTTACGGGAAATTTGACGTTGAACAAAGCAGCTTCGTTTTCGAGCAATTCGCAAGATACATTAAAAAAAATTGCGTTTATCGTTAAAATGATCTAATACTACTCTTCTTACCATAAACCACATTGAAAAAAATCTTGTAGAGAACAGAATTTAATTTAGTTTTTGAGACATTATGCTTTTTTGAAATTTTTCGTGAAACACTGAAAAAAGAAATAAATCGATACCTCGAGAACTATTGAGAAATGGGCATATGCTTACTCGACATTTTTGTTGCATTTGACCGAAGAGTCCACCAGTTTCTTTATGAAATTTAATTGCGGGTCACCCTGTATAAGAAGATTATAAATAAAGTAAATAAAATATTAAAGCGCTTAAATTTATTATAAATAAGATAATCCAATTCTTTAAAATGTTGAAATTTAGATAAATTAAAAAGCTTAAATCCTGATTTTGACTATATACTTTATTGAAGATAGCCTAATGCTTAGTTTTATTTAATTATTTCTTGCAGCACAGACAAAAATTGAGGTGTATAACGGCGAGGTAGAACTTGACTTTGCTATAACTAAATAATCAAAAGAGTAATTTAGTAATATGTATATTATTATTCTTTTCTAATATTTTTATTTTGTTTCCGAGCTTACCGTTACCGAAGGTAATGGAAGCCATGTGATCGTTCTGAAGATCAAAAAAATTTGCATTTCTGGTTTCAAAAATTTCAAGACAGAAATTGGTTTCAGAATTTAGGGAACATTTTTGGTACTGCGTCTGTCTGTCGGTCTGTTTTGCAATCCAACACATCTTAAAAACTACTCGTCCGATTTCAATGATATTTGGATTGCATTCTTAGTCCCCATATAAGTTTTAACGCTCTGCGCCCTTTTTTTACTGGTCTAATATTACTTTGCTTTGTAAGTTTCATCGCACATTTCCGTTTCCCCAATTTTGAACCACTTCCCGTGATTCAATCTTCCCCAAATTTTTCACATAGATACAACTAAGGTGAAGAATACAGAAACCAAAAAAAAAAAAAAAAAAAAAAAAAAAAATGGCGTCAAATTCATTTGCTTTTCAAGTTTCATCGCACACCTATTACCCCAATGTTGAACCACTTACCGTCATTCAATCTTCCCCAAATTTTGCACATAGATACAACTATGGTGAAGAATACAGAAACCAAAAAAACAAAAAATAAAAACAAAATGGCGTCAAATTTATTTGCTTTTTAAGTTTCATCGCACACCTATTACCCCAATTTTGAACCACTTACAGTCAATCAATCTTCCCCAAATTTTGCACATAGATACAACTAAGGTGAAGAATACAGAAACCAAAAAAACAAAATATAAAAACAAAATGGCGCCAAATTTATTTGCTTTTTAAGTTTCATCGCACACCTATTGCCCCAATTTTGAACCACTTCCCGTCATTTAATCTTCCCCAAATTTTGCACATAGATACAACTAAGGTGAAGAATACAGAAACCAAAACAAAAGGTTGAAAATAAGACCAGTCTTGAAAAATGGCATTTTTATATTAATTATTTCTCTTCCACATAATCATGCTAAATCAATTTATAGTCATGCAAAATTGACACATTCATTCGTGTAAAAAAACAATTTTGACAAATTTAAAAAAATGGGGAAACAATTAAATTAATTTGACAATAATAGGTTGTAAAAGTAAAACATGAATTAAGTACGTGATAGGATGCGAGGAAGCTATGTGCCACACTAATTATTTATTTTGCGACGTATCACAGAAATAAATAATGCTTACAATTCAGTTCTATTAAGAAACAGTTATTAAAACTAGAGCATGTAAAAACTTGTCTATAATTAATTAAAATATTTTTATCTTCGTTAGTTTGTGTGCCACATAAATCTCCCTATTTGCTAACTCTTTCTATGACCTTGTTTCAGTACCACTTAAAACCAGATATTTTCGAAATATCTCGAATATGCTCCCGAGTAATGCGCTGATAATCCCCTCTTTTTTATTAAAATATCAATGTTTTTCGCTATTTTTCAGCATTGAGCAACGAATGAGAAAATTTACCGAAGGTAAAAATGAACAAACTCAATATTTGGAAATTAAATTAAATTTCGTATATTCTTAGTCTTTTGTAGGTTTTTAGGGATGAAAATAATGTAATGTAAGTAAATAAGGAATGTAATAATGTAAGTTTTAGGGATGAAGATAAGATAATTATTTTCTTTTAATTAATTTATAATCTATATTTCGCCCATACCTGGGCATCTTCAGGCCTAAAATAAAATAACATAAACAATATTATAACAAAAACAATTTTAAACTAACTTAACACACATAAAACATAATTAAAATTTATTATTTGATCTTATTATGTGTGTTTTTTTCCTTTATATCTTAATTTTAAATACAAAATTACATTTAAAAACTAAAAACAATTAAATCTTGTAATAAAAAAAGTAATAAGGCTAATTGTAAAATTATAGTACATCACATGAAAAGACGACCGACAATGAGCAATTATTTGTAGCCGCAGCTATTTCATTATTACAATTATAGCTGTAGCCGTTTCTAGAACGCAATATTTATGTTAAAAATGTATTTTTTACCCGAGTAGTATGATCTTTACCTATCTTTCTTCGTACTTGTCTACTTGTCAGATTATAGTTGTTCAAAGTATAATTATTTTAATTTAAATCAATTTATAATTATCATTAACTACGGGAGACATACAGAGAAAAATAGACCCCAGCACCGGGACTAGTAAAGATCAGAGAATTGGTAACGACAGAGAAAGATCATTCTCCAGTATAGCTCAGTTGGTAAGAGCGCCTGTAACGGATGTATAGGAGGCCCGTGATTCAAGTCCCGGTGCTGGGGTCTATTTTTCTCTGTATGTCTCCCGTAGTTGATGATAATTATAATTTGATTTAAATTAAAATTTAATCTTTCCGTAGTAAGAATACTACCTAAAACTTTTTGAAGTATAATTATTAAAAATCCGAAAAAAATTGAATTGAAAGTTAAAATAAGATCAAATCGCTTTCCTTTCATATGCCTCTCGAAGTACGCTCGTACTTTTCCGGCTACAAACTATTGGAAAGTGTCAACAAGGGGTTTCCCACAACCTAATTATCAAATTTTTTTCTGTTTTTTAAGCGAAATGACTTGTTATATAATATAAAATAATAGTATATTAGACTAGATTGTTGCTAGACTGTGAAGTGAGTTTCTTCATTACCCAGGCAATTATATTTACTGTCGAGCGAAGTGAGGCAGTAAATATTGCCAAGGTAAAAAAAAAACACTTCACAGTCGAGTAGCATATGCTATTTTTTCCGAGGTAGCAGACAATGAAAAAGACATTCAATATTAATCAATATAATTATAACAAATATTAGTACATACTTAAGATTTTGAGAAAAAGAAACCTAAAAGAGGTTGCACTATAAAAAAAGATAAAACGCATTTGGATTTTAATCGAACTAAGCATGCCTACTTGATTGCAGCGCTAAAAACGGCACTTTTGATAACTACCCAAGTTTTTACTTTTCCTCCCTAGGAGGTACAGTTGAGGAGTAATGCAAAGGTTTTTTAAGTCCACGTAATGAAAAAATGGATTTTAGCTATGTTTTTTAGGCTCTAAAGTTACTTTTTCACAGCCTCCCACGGAAAAATTAAATTTAATACAGTCCATACTAAATTAAACAGATGAAAAGGCCTCACAAACCTATCTATGTAATAACTAAATTCAAGCGTGATAAGATAAAGTTATGGAAATAAGGAAAGTAAAGTTATATTGACTATAAAAAATAAATTAAAAAATCAGTCAATTCTAGTTATCCCAACTTAAAATTAAATCATTTATTTATCTTGCAAATATTAGGAGTTGCTTGGGTTTTACTAAAATGACACACGAAGAACGAAAAAGGTGATTTCCACGTATATCTCTACTGCTAATAAGGAAACTACATCCATTGCTGTCTATAACTCTGTATACGAATATTTTAGAATTGAATAATGAAATGACTCATTATTTATTCTACTAACAATTCATGTGACAAAAGTTGAATAGAATTAATTTCACAATTAAATCAATTATCTAAGAAAAGAACTTTTAATAGCGGCAAGGATTTATCATGTCATTACCCTTATCATTGAAATTGAAATATTAAATAACATTATTCTTTACCTTACTCTTCGAAAATACATTATGAAGTAACTTCATGATATTAACCAAAATAGCCAAGGAACATTATAATATTAAATAATTTTTACGGCGAGGAATGATAACCAACTGATTCCACGCATTACTTAAGGTACCACACTCGTATCTTTCTTTATCTAAATGTTTTTATCTCATCTGCTTTTGTATTTTTATTGTTAAATATATAATATTATATAAAGTGTCATAAAAACAAATCCATCAATTTAATACTTTAGCTGTTGAGTTAAAACATTAGTACCTTATTATATTGATTATAAAAACAATAAGAATATGTTATGGTTTTTCATAAATTCGTCATACAATTATTTTTATTTTATAAGTGGAATTGGGAATTCATTCGTGGGAAAGATAATACGAATTTCAGCCAGTTTAAGCTTTTATTGTCCGTAAAAATAATATATTTTCTTACTAATATTTATTACACAATTACGATAAAAATGAAAGGTTATTACAGCAAATTAGTAAGTACCTAGTAAAGAAACGTTTTTATTGTTGGCACTTGATCGATCTGAAGAAAACTTGACCGCTTTCGAATAATCACTATCAGCAAACGAATGTACAGGACTCATAAGGTCCACTCATTCACTAAATGAACTCGAAGTGTTCATTTGTTGAAAAAATGAGTTTTATATATTCTTTTGCTGATGATAAGCATAGCGAAATGAGGCCCAGTAATCTTTTGATCCAATAAACATCAATCTTAACTAATAATGTAATTTCTTTTTCTTAGGCCCTATAATTAAAATAGCAGTTAAGCTGGTAATAAAATTGTATTAAACTTTTCAGCAGTTTTTGACCACCATATACTACATTAGTGTTATTACTAACTTCTTTTTTTCACATTTTTTATCCAGACAATTTTTTTAATCATAGGTTCATTATTACAGTAAAATTCATAATATTCGTAGTGTATTACCCTTTAATCTAATATATTCTCCAGTCTTACTAAGGTCTATAGGGCATTAATAAATCTTATTTCTACTCCATGTTTGGCTATATGTATTTCACCTCCTTAGAGGCATCTTCAGGCCTTTATTAATTCCTTCTTTTATATTACAATACACGTTTTTCCGTTAAAAGTCTAACTATGTACCAGTAATTCTATCTGTGCGTGTGCGTCTACACATTTTTCCTTTTTAATGATCCACTGTTCTCTATTTAATTTTACTTTCAATTAAAACATTAATTTTCTCATAGAGAAAATACGTCTTGAGTGTGAGTGTATTTATGATAAGACTCTATAAATACACTTTTATCTAGGGCCTAAACTACTGACCCGATCCCGATGAAATTCGGCGTACATGTTCAGAAAAAATACTAAGGCGAAATCAAGAAATTCAATTTATCTCCAAATTTAAAAAAAAAACCTGAAAAAAAAAAAATTCTCGAACTATTTTTTTTTCTCGACTATTTCGACGATTATAAAATTCTAAAATGTATTCCATTTAAATAAAAATCTTTTCAGAGATATTGATGAAAATAAAGTAGATTTAGTTCAAAATCGAAAACAAAAAGTAAAAAACCACCTATTGAACATAATACGTTTAAAAATTAAATGAGATATTTGGGATATAAATACAGTATCAATATCCATATGAGAAAGTTTTGTTCGATTTATCGGATTAATTTTTTTTTTAAATGAATAACTTAAAATAAAAACCTACCTGATTATATGGGTCAATTCTATTATTACAAAGAATAAGCAATCAACGAAGCATGATTATCATTGCCACATGCATATATTATATATAATGATAATGTGCAATGTGCACTTACATATTATTATATTCACAGAAATGAATAGAAATGCATGTAAGCAATGTAACTCATATTTACCAATGATAAACAGGTATTTAAAAAATTAATTTTGCAATTGGCTTTAACTATTAAGTAATAATTTTTATGTAACTATTAATATAAAATTATTATAAATTATATTACTAGTACAAAAAACAATATAAAATTATTAATATTAATTAAAAAATATAAATGTTTGCATTTAATAAGAAAAACGTGCCTGTGGTTATCATATTTGTACTAAAATCACGATCTCCTAATGTATCTATTTATTTTACTAAGTCCGCAATTACATATAATAATTCTTAAGCGATGTATTTATATACTATTTTAGAAGTTTTGCTGCACATATCTATTTAGACCGAGGTGAAATATTTATATAGACTGCTATATATCAAATAAGGCTAAAAATATATGGTGATAAAAAGGCGATATTTGCTCAGACGGTTATCACTTGGGGCAGACTATCTCGAAACATAAATTAGAAACCCCATATTAATTAATGTGAAAGTCTCTATTTAGTCAAGATAAAATAAATATTGTTGCAATAATAACCCTCCTATGAGGTTATAAAGGTTATTCATCTTTAGCATTAGGTAACGTGGCTGTACAAAATTAGTGTTTTTTTGGAAATGTTTTTTATAACTTTCTTGGCTAATTTAACGTGTTAACATTCGTCAAGACCACCAGACAAAGGCAGGTTACCACAGACACCGGATAGGTTACCAGACAATTTTTTATAGTAGTTATCACTGAATGGCGTAGTAGTCCAATATATAGGTAGCCTGAGAGGGGTCCAGCTAACATTAATTAGGGTAAAAGATTTTTTTTTTTAGGATTGTTTTGTATAGTTATAGGAGTATGAAACCAAGTTTGCGACCTCGAAAGCTCTGGGGACAACTTTTGGTAGTCAAAAAAACTTGAAATTTTGGAACTTTTTTCAGTTTTTTTAATATAACTCATAAACGACACCGAAATCAGAAAATTGTATTCTTTTCGTAATAAAAGTAGACAAAATTCCCTACAAAATTTACTAGTCAAACTTAATTTTATGTTATCCTAACCCATTTCTACAGGACTTTGAAGTTTTACGAAATTTTGTAAAATGCAGGATTTTACAGCTTTAGAACGTTCCTTCAAGTCCAGTTGCTGGCTTGGAAACAGCTTAGACGTTAGACCCACTACAATGGGTGTGGAAACTAGACAGCCAGAGTCTAACCCCCATTCAAAAAATGAAAAAGGAACCTGCACCACAGCCCTTGCTACAACTAGTGTTCTGTAGCAGCAAGAAAGGGTTCACCAGTAAGTGTACCTTCAAAAAATCAGGACTAAAGTGCACCAAAGTCTGCAAAAACTGCTCTGGAACTTCGTGCTCATACGCCCCACCCATTAACATCGAGGAGGACATTCACGGGGATGTCACCGAGGCGGAAGATGTGGAGGATCAATATTTAGTTGACGAAGAAGAGGAAGATGAGGAAGAAAATACATATTTTGAAAATGAAGACCCTCATCCTGGGCCTTCAAAACGAATGAAAATTGATTAAGCCAAATATTACAAAACAATAAATAAAACTACTTTCTTAAAGCTTTAAGCACGCACGCACACACACGCACACATATATTATATACATATATATATATATATATATATATATATATATATATATATATATATATATATATATATATATATATATATATTCAGGGTGTTTCACGATAAATGTTACAAACTTCTGGAGGTGTTTCTACACCCCAAAAGCAACAAAAAATTTCCTCTTGACCCCTGTCCGACTCTCAAGTAGAAAGGAGTTATTTCGGTTTTTCTGTAAAACACGAGTTTTCTTCATAAAAATGGTCATATCTCCCAAACTGGTCCTAAAGCAAATTTGAAACAATCATTGAAAAGCTCATTAAATTTCCAATACAAATGCAAACCTTAAAAGTTTCTAAATACATTTATAATAATTTCAATAAAATCGAAATTGGAAAAACAATTAAGTTTCTAAAATTCGGAAAATGTTATTTGTGTTTGAAGCAAAATCAATTCTTCAGCCTTAGCCTGGCAAATTTCACCAAAACTTCCCCTTTTAATAAGCATTAAAACGATATACTCCACTTCGTGATTCCGTTAAAAATTGGTAGAGAAATTCAAGTTAGAACGCGAAAAAAACGTGCGGTAGAGGCAGAACGGGGAAGCTAGAGGAGGGTTACAAACCAACAATCAACACGCATTTCCTTATATCCGTTCGATAACTTTCGAACGGTTTGAACGTGAGATTCCAAATTTGACACTAAAACACGCCCAAAACACCACCGAATTTGTTGGCCAGGAAAATTGGTTTAGTGGAAGTGGTGGAAATTTAAACTTGAAACGTTGAAAAAATGAAAAAATAGTGGTTTTTAAATGATAATGGAATTAGGTGTCACGTTATTTGGGTTCATTCATTCGGGATCGGTGTTATTAATGGTGTTCTAATCATGGTGGTGTTTAAATTTGAACCACTTCCACTAAACTAATTTCTCTGGCCAACGAAGTCGGTGGTGTTTCGGGAGTGTTTTTGTGTCGAATTGAACTCCTTGAGGCTTGAGGACTTACCTACCATTACAAAAAAGACGGCGAATGATTTTTCTCAAATTCGCTCTACTAAAAGTAGTGTGCTTACACTATTGGAATGGATTGGAAATTTTATGAGCTTTTCAATGGTTGTTTCAAATTTGCTTTAGGACCAACAGTTTGGGAGATATGACCATTTATATGAAGAAAACTCGTGTTTTACAGAAAAACCGAAATAACTCCCTTATACTTGAGAATCGGACAGGGGTCAAGAGGAAATTTTTTGTTGCTTTTGGGGTGCAGAATCACCTCCCGAAGTTTGTAACATTTGTCCTGAAACACCCTGTATATATATATATATATATATATATATATATATATAAGCTTTGACTAGTGCATTTTGTAGGGAATTTTGTCTACTTTCGTTTCGGAGAGAATACAATATTCTGATTTCGATGTCGTTTATGAGAAATATTTAAAAAAAACTAAAAAAAGTGCCAAAATTTCGTGGTTTTTCGACTACCAATAGTTGTCCCCAGGGCTTTCGAGGTCGCAAACTTGGTTTCATGCTCCTCTTACTATACAAAACAACCCTAAAAAAAGAGAAAATCTTTTACCCTAATTAATGTAAGCTAGAATGTATCTATATGGCCTATAGGGTCTCCTTAATTTTATTTGGGCAACCTTTTCGCAAGTCTAAAGTAGTGAAGTGTAGATTGAACAATATATCTATAATATGAAACAAGAGAAATACGTTGGTATAGATACAATAAAGCCAACTGAAATGCCTATCATATAGTTTATAATATTTATAAATTAGAAATAAACCAAGGAGAGAACTACATGGATATATTTCTAAAACATGATTTAAGTCCTGTGTAAGCAAGAAAACAAAAAGAATGAAAAGAATATTAAGGAAGGTTTTTTTTTTTTTTTACAAGTCGAAAAATATACCACGTAGATATAGACACGTAGATAGACCACGTAAATGGGTCCATTGAGCAAACCTAGTTCATCTCATTTTAATACAGGACGGGTATGTTAATTATTGTTAAATAAGTAATGTATATTGTTACTTAATTAATTAACAAATGTCTGCCACAGAATAATAGTTCTTGAAGTTTACTATCAAGTAATTCAAATGTCCGTGTAAGCCTCAAAGACAAATTAGCAATATAACACAACCTTGGCAGCAATTATTTATATTAACAGATAAATTGAAGGTTTTTTTTTCAATTCACAGCACAGTTTGTGACATTCCGGTAGGACCCATCGCTTTGGCTATAGCTTGACCGATAAATATAGGTATTAAGTAAATGTCAAATGGGCTTAGTGCTGCTTTATAACTAGAAAGCATTATTTTAAAGAAAGTGCATAGTTTGATAAATAAAAGCATTTACTAATTGACTAATTATGTTATTATTTGAATGCATTAGCTACATTTATCCATACATTTTCAAATTAAAATAATACTTCTTTAAATGAGAGATTTTTGTGAGAGATTAAGAGGAAAAGATAAATTCATAATTTAGTTATCAATTTATCGGTTAATCAGATGAAAAAATATCTATACATCTATACATATAAGTACTTCAAGATTAACAATATATAACCATTTATAGAAATGAATAATAATCAGAAAAACCCTTCAAAAACCGAGTGTATAGTTATTACAAATTAAAGCTATTGGAAACCAATAAAAAAGATGAAAAATATATGAATATAAAATTTAAAAGTGAAAAGAGCATTAAATATATTAATTTAAAATAAGCTGAAACACTTTTCAAAATATTTACAGAACGAATTCCGGTATAGTTCATTAAAGTATACAAAACACACTAATGTCAAATGACAATTAAATGGAAGTAAATAATGTAACAGGCGTTACTTTGTTCTCTATAGTGGAGCTCGGGACACAAGTAAGGTCATGAGTACAATATAGTTTTCAACATTGAATTGATATACATATTTCTCTTATATTATCCTAATAATAATTTCCTTTGTATTACCATAGTAAACGACTAATATTATGAAGATTAGGTTGGAATTATATCCTGTAGCTTGTAGCTCTAATCCTATTAACACTTTACACATCAATGCTTAACCCCCCTTGTGGATAGCTTAACTGAGTGCTTGCCCTGTTTTGATTTGCCATGGAGGCCAAAAGGAGAATCGCAAGGCGTGTCTAGAGTAGTGGGCACCAGCCTCAAATTTTTACATTCTATTCACTACATGATTTCGAATTTCGATCTTGGTATAATTAACTACTTTTCATTTATTTATTTATAAATAGTTTTAGTCCAGTCTTATAATTGTTATTAGCAATAGTATAATAATAAGACAGCAGCTAATGACAGAGAAGAATGGAAACGCGTTATTGGTCTGGCCCAAGCCTTATATAGGCCATATGTTTATAAAATAATTGGTTGTTTTGACTGAGATTTTGTGGTACCACTTCATAATTATGACTAGAGAGATTGGTAGAAAGGAACACAACAAAATTGTCACCATAATTTTTTTTTTAAAGTCACAAACGTGAGGAAAAAAAAAAATTGGTGACAATATTGTTGTGTTACTTTCTACCAATCTCTCTAGTCGGAATTATATTTATCCGTAACCTTAGTATAAAGAGCAAACAAAAATGACTAAATAAAAAAATATGAATTAGGACAATGTATGAATCTGTAATCATTAGCGTAGATTAATTATGAATATTAGTCCACATAAATATTACGATGAAAATTTTCTTTAAGTTTGCTTAGTTCCTTTATTTCATCAGCTAGTCTACATTCTGAGATTACTCATTGAGGGGAATTACATTATGTATGAAATTATAAAGAGAACAAGAACACTTTTAACTTTTTAATAATAGATACACTCGAAGGTTCAATATAATATGTTCAGAGTGATCTGCTCTTGAAAGTACAAACTACATTCAGGAATACTAAAGATAAGAGCTTACGTATTCAAATAAAACACCCGAAGTGAATTTATACAAAAAAAATTTAGCTAATCTGTATAATAATGCGTATAGAAAAGAAAATTAAAATTAAAAGTGACAAGAGTGTATAAGATGTAATAATTAATTAAATTGTAATTGTGTTCTAGCTTGAAAATGACCCAAAGGGGTTGAAATATAGCACATTGGTTTAACATGTTTGGTCTTAATATGTAAACTAAAAAAACAGAGTACCCAACAGACCAGGACAAGGAGAAATCCTCAGTTTACATATATACAGGGTAATATACTACTAAATAATAAAAAAAAGTGACGTAATATGCATATAAAGCTTCATAAGCCTTAAATATACTAAGATTTTTACCAGAATGTAGGATCCTTAATTAATTTTGAGTGAGTCACGGACACTTTTTTAATTTAAAAATACCACAAAGGAAGTAATAAAGATAATAGCTAGACTTTCACGAAGATGTGTCACAGTTTGAACGCATCATGCTTCTGGTCCATCTATGAGACATAAACACATTCTTGTGAAAGCATTTTACAGTTGGTTTTTCATTACTATTTTTTTCAAAAAAAGAAATATTCCTATCTTTACTCATGGTACAACTCAAATAAATAACTGAAGGAGAAACACTTTTAGGCCACAAAAAGTAGGTACCTCCAAGCATTAGCAGTAATAAAACACTTGGATTTACTTTATTTTTTTTTTTATTAAATATGTATAGAACGTATGCTTTGTACCGCTAAATTTTCGCATAAAGTTTGTTATCGATTTAAATAATCTATTTTTTTTTTAGAAAGCCTTAAATTCTGCTGTAATAACAACATTTTTACATATTCAAACAATCTTTTCAGACAACTGAATGGGGTACCTATGGGGGGAAGGTTATCAGTAAATCTAGGGGGAATATACATTAATAATCTCTTAAAAACAGTTTTGAGCAAGTCAGCCGTTAAACCTAGAGTTTTTAAAAAATATATAGACGATTGTTTTTTAATCATAAAAGAGGAAGAAATTCAAACACTGCTAACAGAACTAAATAATTTCCATAACAATATTAAATTTACCACTGAACTGGAAACGGATAACCAACTAGAATTTTTGGATTTAATCATAATCAGGGGAAAAGACGGTACCATTAGAACGAAATGGCTGAATAAAAATGTTAAAGGAAACCGTTTTTTAAATTATACCTCAAACCATCCATACCAACAAAGAGTAAATACAGCAAAAAACCTAATCCAGAGAGCAATAAAACTCACGCACAAGGAATACCTTGAAGATATTAAAAAGCAGGTTTATGATAAATTAATAAAAAATTTTTACCCATTAAAGTTAATAAATAGAATTTGGTATAGTACTATTAACAAACCCACAGAATTTTCCCATGGAAAAGAACAAGCAGGCCAAAATAAATTTACAAGTATCACCTATATAAATAGGTCTGTCAGAAGGAGTAGTTAAAATATTTAAACAAATGGAGTGTAATCTTAGTTTTGGTCTTAAACCTATTAATAAAATGGAAGGGGTAATGTTTACTAAATTAAAAGATAAATTAAGTACCGATGAAAAAATGGGTGTTGTTTATGAGGTTCCTTGCTCGGGTTGTCCAGCGAAGTACGTAGGAGAGACCAGACAGACTTGGAGGAACAGGAAACAGCAACATGAAGCAACAATTAGATCAAAAGAAAACAAGACTGCACTGGCTGAGCATTCAAGTGAAACTGGTCATGCATTTGATTTTAATAACACTAAAATACTTATAAATGAAACCAACAACAAGAAGAGATTGACACTAGAAGCAATACACATAGCTAAACAAAGAAATAGTATTAATTATAAAAAAGACAGTAAGGACATGAACAGAATATATGCAGGGATATTGTAAGATCAAGGTGAATTTATGTAAATGCATATTAATTATAATGTAAAAATTAAAAAGAAATGTAACTATGTAGTCAGATAGACAAGCGTATTTGTGTTTATGTAAAGATACTAAAGTGCAACACAGTCAGTTACCATTTTAAATTAATCTGGGTTTATAGAATGGTTACAGGTTTGGTTTCAAATGAATGTTTGTGATAAGAGCTGTGATAATTTTTAATTGTTAATTTTTACTATTTAATTTTTACTATTTAAATTGTTATGTGATGTGTTACTGGAGATCGTGTTAAATTTTAGTTTAATGTTAAGTTTAATGGGAATTTTGAAACTGGTAGGATTACTTTTAATTAAAACTTATGGAAACAATGTGAATGTAAGTAAGATTATAGTCAGGCATGGTTCTGTTTATTTTAATTATATTCCAAATTTAGCCAAAATGTGTAACTGTGTTCTAGGTGGGGTTTAGATTTAACCAGATTTGACAGTAAGTGTGGAAGCACTGAAATAAATTAGTACTTATAATGATTCGTAGAGGTATGACTATTCTGGTTATAACCATGAATTAAAATCAATGTATAGGTAAGAAGGTTTTAATTAGTCTTTTTTGTTATTAATGAACTACAAGTAACCAATAAAATGAGGGGTTTGATTAGTTTGTGATAAGGTTGTATTTTGTTGTAGATGCTTGAAAATGACTCAAATGAGAGTCGAAATATAGCTAAATTGGACAACATGGAATAGAGATTTTTCTTTATTAATACATACATCCCTTAAGACCCACAATCTCCGCACCATAGAATTTATAGGGATCACATTCATTAACAATTACTCTCTATATTATATATGTATATTAGTAACTGAGGTCGGTTGGGTATTATGTTTTTTTGTTTACTTATTAAAAACCAAACATGCTGAAACAATTTGCTATATTTCAACCCCTTTGGGTCATTTTCAAGCTAGAACACAATTAAAATTTAATTAATTATTACATATCTTATACAAGCCTTACTAGTAATTATCAAATTATTTAACTATCTTAAAGTCTGTTACAAATTGTATACAATTCTTTTTACATTATCATAATTTGCGCTTATTATAACTCTACACAATTATTAAATTTTATACCTTTTTTTGCATATGTTTCATTTATTCCAAGCGTTACATAACTTGATCACAAATCTATAGTTAACATTTTACACATACCATTCACTTATTTTATTAAAAATGATAATGTAAAAAAAATGTAAACAAAATAAAATAGTATCCAATAGACCAGGATAAGGAGAAATCCTCAGTTAATAATTTTGTTTATGTGTCCGAATTGAAAAATTCCTAGGTAAAAATAATAAATATGTTTCAGACATAAGGGAAAAATGTTGGTCTCGTATATATTATGTCTGTCGGTGAGTCTGTCATTCAACGCTTTTGAGAACCACCATATCTTAAAAAACTATGTGTCCAAATTTGATGAAATGTAGATGGTTTATGGACGTTCCTACGTAATCACACTCCTGTCACTTTAAGCATTGCTAAATTGATACTTTTATTTATGTAAAAGTTTTTCACCTTCTGTTTTTATTAATCGTATCTTTCTAATCCATAATAATTACATCTTTAAAACAAAAGGCGCGCTTCACGTATAAGTACGTGAAGCGATAATCGCCGGTTTCTGTACGATTAAGTTAAAATTATTAAGTGTAAAATTTTAATAGTTACATATTCTTTTTCTACACTTCGAGACCTTTAAAATGATGTATAACATGACATGGTGACAAAAAACTTGTTTTTAGTCGCCCGCCATCTAGGATATATTAGGTGTGAAAATTCCAAAAAGCGTACAGTTGTCACAAATGCTGAGATGCACCTGTGTGCCGAATTTCATGATCCTAGCTATAATAGTTTATTAATTGAAACATGCCAATGAACAGACACCAACGGACAGACAGACAGACAGAGCCGTTATATAAGGTTTCTTTTCGTACTTCGTACAGAAACATAGAAGTGAAACAAAATGTCAATTTAAAAAAAATCAATTTTAATGTTAGTTGAATACACCTTTAATTTTAATAGTTGCTAGGGTGGAAGGATAATTAGGTTTAAATAAAAGAAGACTTAATCCATTATTGCTCTCCACACTCCAGCAGTAATGGATTAAGTCTTCTGATTATCTATTCTTATTTTTCTTCTTATTTTGATTAACTTATGACCTTATTATCCATCCACCCTAGCAAATAAAAAATAATTTAGTAAGGAAGAAAGTATAAAAATAATAGAACTTCGATTTTCAATATAATTTAGCCTAAACCAAATTAATAATCAATATGTATATAATATCCTTAGCAAGCTTGAAGGACTTTTAAAAGTTGTTTAAAGTAAATAATTATTAAAATGACCCCAATATTTTGTTTTAATTCGATCTTATTATGATCAGAGATAATATTATCTCCTTTGTCTATATTACTCGCTGAAGGATGTATACACGTGAAATGACCAGAACAATAACTACAATAGTATGGTGCATAAATATTTGCTTCCAAGCTTACCGAAGGTAACGGAAACATCGTGATATTTCTAAAGAAAGAATTTGTTTTTGCCATAAGAAATCAAAAATTCTTGGACAGAAATCCGTTTCAGACATCAAGGGACTTTATCTTGTTTCAGTCTGAAATTTGGGTGGTAGGTCATAATTAGTCTATTGGTCCCATATAAGTTTAAACTTTCTGCGCCTATTGGTTTTCTCTCCTAAAGCGAAAAAGCTTTTATTTATGAACACCTATATTTTTAAAAGTACTCATCTAATTTTTAAGAAATCTGGATGGTTTGTCGAATATATAGCCCGCAGTTGGTCCCATAATAAAAATGGTTGGATTATAACGTTATTGAACTGACTCTATTGTATCTAGTAGAGTTGCAAAATTTCGTGGACTAATTCTATGGCTCAAATGGAAAAAAAATGCAATAAAAACATGTACCGCGACTTCTTCTTATTAAATATTATTATAGGAAGTAAGAGGCAGAATTCACTATTAAAAAGGGAATAAAATAACATGTTCTAAAAATAGCACGTAATCTAATAATTAGAAGTATTTGTATGGGTGTCCTCAGTAATATGCTAAAACCGTTCTGATAAAAGACAGTGGTTTTTAAAAGTTTTTTTTTTAAAAAAGGTCCTGAAATACTTGCTTTTTTTTTAAAATTAAAAATACTATAGAATTCAAATTAAGTGAATATCAAAAGAAAATTGAATGCCCTTTCTAAAGGCAAAAACCGTATCTTTCTTTCTACCTTAGATTTTTACATTTACCATGTGTAATGAGAAAAAATGGCCAACAAGTAAAACATATCGAAACGGGATCTAAATTATACACACATTTACATGACAATATTTGTTCTACGAGTATTTGAGCCACAGAATTATCCCACGAACTTGGACGCATTAAGTTTTTATTAACTTGTAAATATAATAGGCAAATAATAAAATGTATCGAAGAAGTTGAAGTAAATAATTAAAATATTTGTTTGCTTAATTCAATTTAATAATATAAAATGTTTGTGTATGAAATATAAATATTATAATTAATTCACAAGAATAAATTTAATTTTAATATAAATTGCAGTCCAGTTCATAGTTATAAATTAATTATAAATTATTGGAGAAATAATTAATTATTACCATACCTCAACTTATATAACATAATTATTAGCTCTTATAAACATTTAAATTAATATAAAAATATATTTGATATCCAGATAAATATTTTGGATTATAGTTAATTATGTTTTATAAATTTAATATGAAATTAATCCCGATTTATTTTAGATTGAGAAGAGAAGTAATTATTACCTTATCTAAATTATAATGTAGTCCCTGTTTTCCGGGTACTGTCCAGTTATGTAAGCAGCACCTATTGAAATCAATTGCAAATTTTATCCAAGCGTTGAATATCGATGTAGAAGATAAAGGTACAGGGTTTGGACCATTTCGTGAGTGGTTTCGTTTCGATGTTGTCTGAGCACTGACTGACTCTAGGACTAACGTATGTTCGGAGACTGTTAAACGATAAGATAACGAGGGCTTGTACAGAGTGTGGCCGTTTCACACGGGAATACGAATACGCACTGGAGTGGGGGTGTATTATACCTTGGCTATAATAGTCGCCAGATATCCGAGCCGTGTGTTAAAAAGCAAACATATGGTGGGACATGAGAATAAAAGTATGGAAGAAATGTTAACTAACTACAATAGTCTTCTTATTCTTAACAAATATTTGGAAGATCTAATCGAAAATTACATATATATATAGTATTGAATAATATAAACATAAAACCGTGACCTTATGTAATTGTTAACTTTATTGCATTATCCTTAATTCTTCCTGAAGTAATAAACTTTATAAGAATAGATTTTATGCCAGTTTTCAAACACGGTGCTCATTCAAATGCGTCACATTCAACCTTTATGTTTACATTCTAATTTTAATTTTATAATCTTTATGTTTACATTTTAGATTTAAAATCCTTCGTATTAATTATTAACTTTTCAGTGACAGTGATCAGTAAATATAAAATGCCAAGGAAAATTACTTCAAACGTGTATTTCTATTGATCAATCAACATTCTTGACTATATCAATATCAGTATTTACACGACGTAATTTTAACAGACAAAATAATTATTATTTGTTACCGGGTGAAAAAGAATAATTTGTTAGTTTTCACCAGATTTCACGTGAAATATTTGCTTGAGCTTGAATTATAGCAAATATTTATTCCATATAATGCACTATTCTATATATATATATCCAGTCTTTTATATATAGGTATTTTGGAACTTTATGCTTAAATAAGTTAATGTTTATAAATATATAAAAAACAAATACCACTGACTGTCAGGACTCATCAAAATATCAATATAGAGAACATACAATTTTGTAGGTTAGGTTGGTTTCTCTTAGCTCCTAGATACTTGCTAAAAATCGTTTACAATCCACCATCTTGTTTCAAGATGGCGGTCACAGAGCCAAAAGTCTGTCTTTAGATCAACCAATTTTTTTTTATGAGTAGCTTAGCTCCCAGATTCTGGACTTAGATTGCTGCTACAAATAATTTTCATATACATAGTTTAATAGTTTATGAAAGTGACTCCAGAATCAGGCATTCTGCATTCTGAATCAATATCGATATCAAGATCTAATTTATAATATAATTTCAGAAGAAACTGCGAGTGAGAAGTTCTATGAAGTAGACGTCAACTGACATCTTTATATGTTACAGTGATCCGGTCTAAATGAAACAGTCCGTCAGTGTTCTTCAGTGTAGACATAAAGCTAGTTTTATTTTTGTAAAATTAAAACCTGTATAAGATCACGTACAATCGGAGATTTATATAAACAAGGGCAACGGCTACAAGTATAATTATTAATAATTAGAAAAACCTGTTTATCATATTCACGTGGACTTGAATTAAGGAATTTCTATTCTTAGATGCAGAATGCAGGGTTCTAGATTGAATAAATATGTTGAGTTTATCCTTTTACAGACAAGGCCTTGTTTTTAAAACAATTAATATAGGTACCCTCAGGTTCATATTAACAGGTTCATATTAATCAATTAAGATCAAACAATTTTTTTTATTTTATAAGATTTAATCATTAAAACAAGGATTATTTTTTTTATAATTTAGTAAAAGAATATACGCTTTTTTTATTATTAAAATAGCATATTCAAAGAAAAACGTTTTTTCATTAGAATTTACTGTTTTGTAAAAATTCGAAATATATTTAAGAGATAGGTTAGTGTAAAAAAATTAGGAATAAAAATTGTTTACAAAGCTAAAAATGAAAAGGGAAAAATAATACATATTTAGAAAGTCCTAGGACATGGACTGTGTAATTTAACTCTGAGGGAGCTTAGCCCACAGAAAATCCGGTATCCCGTGCCTTCATAATACAGTAATCCGGTATATCGAACTACAATTTTTGCCCCTCTTAAGATCTACATCCGACCAGCTATAATATTTCAATCACGTACTCGTACATGCGTATTTTTTGCTGTTTCTCTCATGCAATTTACAATATTTCCCGGGGATAACCAATCAGCGGGGTTTCCCCATTTTTTATACGCCTAAAAATGCGTATTATACACTAGGAAATAACCAATATTATTTTGTAATTAAGTGCGTGTTGTAGTCTTTTAAAAGGGATTCTTGATAAATCAAACACTACCGTTTTTGATAATAGTATATTATGTTACTAGACTATGAAGGGAGTTTTTTCTTTCCCGCAGCAATTATATATACTTTCTCATACTTATTCATTGCGCATGCGCGTTCATAATTCTTCTTTTTTCCGCCCTAGTGCGGAAAAAAGAGGAATTCTTCACCTTAACGCTCGATCAGCGAGTTTGTTTACATTTAACAAAACTAATTTGCTGTTTGTTTAATTAAAATAATTGTTTATATCGAGGTTTTAGTGAAAAACAATGAGTGATTTAAGTGATTATGACGAAAATGAGGAGAATAATACGCCTCCCGAAATAATTAATTCGGCACAAAATACAACTAATGAATTAATGTCATCTTTATCAAAAGAGAAATACGAACTTTCATACAGGAAGTTTATTAATTTTTTTTCTGTTTTTATTATTATTAAAATCCAACAATCGTAGATAAAGTACGGTACGCAACTCGTGCGAAAAATTAAAACTGCATTTTGCTTTGCTCGTGTGGTTTTACTACTCGCGCTGTCGCTCGGGTGCAAACTCCACACTCGCATGAAAACTGCTACTTTCCACACTAGATGCGTAATGTACTATTTCAATACAGTTTAGGAGTAATGAAAAGATCTTTTAAGTCCACGTAATGAAAAAATGGATTATAGCTATGTTTTTTAGGTTCTAAAGTTACTATTTCACAGCCTACCACGAAAAAATAATTTCATAATTTAGTAGATTGTTCCTTGTAGTATAAATTCTTGATTAGTAGGGTCTTTTAAGGAAAATTCAAACGCCTCACATTTGCGATATTTCGATCCCTCCTTGGATCATTCTCAAGCTAAAGTCATAGTTTATTTAAAAATTACACTTCACCAAATATAATCAATGTACAAAGCAAAAAGACAATTTAATTTTAAATATTAACAATGGTTAGTAAGGATTCTAGTTACCATTGTTAATATTTAAAATTAAATTGTCTTTTTGCATTGTACATTGATTATATTTGGTGAAGTGTAATTTTTAAAAAAAACTATTATTTTAGCTTGAGAATGATCCAAGGAGGAATCGAAATATCGCAAATGTGAGGCGTTTGAATTTTCCTTAAAAGACCCAATTAATCAGGAAAAATAATGTTTAAAGGGTACAGCTTTATTTTACTTGTATCTGAAATAAAATAGACGTAATTCTGTTTAAAAACATGGCATATTTATATCTACATGATAACCCAACTCTAATTATGGTTATTTTAAATTTTATGAAATATAGTAACAATACTAAATAAATCTTTAATGACAATAGCATAGGTTAGAGTTGATTACACAGATAATAGTAATTTTACATGATCATAAAAGAACTTTTTTAAAATATACTCATTGTCATGCAATATTTATGACCGATTAATTAGGTGGTCACAACTAAAACAACTTTCCCTTTTACAAGCTAAAAGACAGTTTCAAAAAATGCTTAAAAGATAGTCTCTCGGTACTCTTTTAGTTAAGAACCTCCCTAAGAAGGGGAACCAAGATAAAATAGGCGACATGAGACAACATTTTAGTTAAGTACTCTCGGTAATATTAAGACATATGGGGATATTTAGTTCAATGTACTTTGAGACAAAGGAATATCACACCTCTGAATGCACTCGTAAAGTGATAATATCCCGTAGTCTAATTAACTATTAATACATAGACTATTCCGTTGTCTTATTTTTGTACCCACCCAGGTTATGTCGAATTTGCAAAGATGTAGAGAGGACCAAACTAAAAGAGTACAGGTTTCTTAATAATGGAGGAAGTTCATTCATTCTTACAAAAACGGGCCTCTCCAATAAATGTTAGACCAAGCGGTGTCCTTGATCTATCTCTACTTATAGGATGCAAGAAAACGGTTTGTGTGTAACCCACGTATCAGGATATAGGATTAGTTATCTTGTATCTCCAACTGGACCCTTCATGAACTTCAGATCACTACTTCATGGAGGGTTTTCACAAATATTTACTGAAATAAATTGAATACCAAAATATTTTCAATCCATAGACAATAGACAGCAATTTATTATAGATAAGAAGAGTGATATTAAATAAATTGATAGAAGAAATAGATTTGAGACTTAGGAATATGTAATCTCTATTTAACAGCTAATCTCTAAAATAATAAGAAGATTTGTTTTTATTATAATTATTTTCTATTAAATTTGAGTTAACAAAAATAATTGCTTCTGAGCTTACCGAAGGCTATCTGTGATCGTTCTGAAGAACGAACAAATTTTTTAGGTCTCCGATTTCAAAAATTCCAAGACAGAAATCCGTTTCAGACATGGATCATTTTTGGTTCCGTGTCTGTCGGTCAATTTTTGCGAACCAACGTATCTTAAAAGCTACACGTCCAATTTTAATGAAATTTGGGTGGTAGGTCATGAGTAGCCCATTGTTGGTCCCATATAAGTTCCAACTTTCTACGCTCATTTGTTTCTCTTCCACATGCGCACAAACATACATTAATTTACACCTATAGCTTCAAAAGTACTTATATCTGATTTGTATGAAACTTTTATAGTTTATCGAAAGTAGCCCGCAGATTACTTTGAACCGTCTGTGCTCTTTAACTTTTGCTTAATTGATACTTTAATTGAAGTAAAAAATAAAAAAAATCACAGGGAAGTACTTGCGTCCAAGTACTTTTTAGGGTTTTGTAGATGATTAAGCATACCCGTTATGCAATTATGATTTTTTTTCTTCGATCCTAAGGGTCCCGGGTTCGATCCCACGGGAGGTCACAATATTTTTTATAGGTAATAACGACAAGATAAATTACATTTTTTAGGAAATTTTCATCGCCCAACCATACGGTGTAACCATGAATCATTTCAAAATTTTAAGACCAGCCATTATATAAAATTTGGGGGGGGGGGATTTTTTTGGGGGTATATTTTGACTTAAAAATTTAAAAAAGCAAATATATATTTGTATCCTACTCTTCAGCAGCTTTCATTTGATACCCAACTCAAAATTTTTAAAAAATAAAATTTTGGGCGCACTCCAAATTTTTGCGCACAAAATTACTAAACCTGGGAATGAACTCCCGGAAATATCATCGCCTCACTATAAGGTATTAGTATGAATTATTTCGAAATTTTAGCACCAGCCGATCTATAGTGGTTGGGGGGGGGGGGGAATTTTTTTTGGGGTATATTTTTATTTTTTTCCCCTATAAGGAATGCAAATTTTAAAAAAGCATATATATATTTGTGCTTTTTGTCCTACTCTTCAGCAGCTTTCATTTAATACCCAACTCGAAATTTTAAAAAAATAAAATTTTGGGCGCACTTCACTTTTTCGCGCCCAAAATTAACAATTTTTGAAAATTTGGGATGAACTCCCGGAATTTTCATCGCCCCACAATAAGATATTGGCATGAATTATTTCAAAATTTTAGCGCCAGCCGATCTATAGTGGTTGGGGGGGGGGGGGGGGAATTTTTTTTTGGGTATATTTTGATTTATTTAACCAATAAGGAATGCAACATTTAAAAACTCATATATATATTTGTGTCCTACTCTTCAGCAGCTTTTATTTGATACCCTACTCAAAAATTAAAAAAAATATAAATTTTTGAGTTTACCACATTTTTTCGAATTGCGCATGCGCAAATCTAATTATGAACTTCTGTATATTTTTCCTGTGGTTGGGTCAAAAAGTTGCACCAGTGTTTCAAATTTCAGTACTTTCGCTTAAACGGTTCGGGCCCTATGAACCAAAGAGCGACGGACGGACGGACACATCACCCTCGGTAGGGTTTTGAGAAGGGTTTTGAGAAGTATCTACAAAACCCTAACAATTTTGACAGATTAAAAAGAACAGGGGAAATAATTAAACAAATTAGACAATAATGGCTTGTAAAAGCATAAAATCAAAAAGTGCGAGATAGCATGCGAGAAAGCTATGTGCCACACCAATTGGTAGAATTGGTAGTCTATTTTTATACATATCCATCCTATTATAAAACAAATGGAAAGAAAATAAAATTAGAATTTTTCTTTTGTTAATAAAAAGGCGAGAAAGAGAGATCCCTAATTTTCATAAATAATAAAAAAAATGGAGAGAAACATAAGAAATTACTCTGTTATTTTGTCTGGGATGTTATTCAACAAACAGAACAAGTCCTTGAGATGTTTGCCATGGCTCTATAAATTCAACAAGGTGTTATAACTGCATTAACAACCCACATAGTTACTTTGTGAAATACCCTGACACAACTATACCTGTAAATAGGCGTGGTCTTTTTTGATTCTACGGTGAAGGTTAACCTTCACAGAGGAATCAATTGATAATTAATTTTTAATTTGATATTACAAATAAGCTTGACCATGGACGTCTGCTTCTAAATTCCTTCAAGCATTATTTTTTAATGACAAGAGACAATTTCTGATTCCCACACTTAATACATTTACTAAACTTAATAATTCAAAATTTATATTTAAAAGGAAATCTAAGGAAGTAGTAAAAAGAATCTTAATATTAAAAATAAATTAATAGTACATTACGCGTCGAGTGCGGAAAGTAGCATTTTGCATGCGAGTGTGGAGTTTGCACCCGAGTGATAGCGAGGGTAGTAAAACCATACGAGCAATGCGAAATGCCGTTTTCGCTCGTGTTGCGTACCGTACTTCATCTACGATTGTTAGATTTAAATAATAAATACAGAAAAAAATAAACTTGATGCATGTAAGTTCGTATCTCTCTCTTGATAAAGATGGCATTAATTCTTGAGTTGTATTTTTTGCCGAATTAATTATTTTTGGAGGAGTATTATTCTCCACATTTTCGTAAAAATCACTTGATTCACTCATTGTTTTTCACTAAAAACTCGATATAAACAGTTACTTTAATATAATAATAGCAAATTAGTTTTGTTAAATGTAAACAAACTCGCTAATCGTGCGTAAAGCTGAAGAATTTCTCTTCTTTACGCCCTAGGGTGGTAAAGAAGAGGAATTCTTCAGTACTATGAGACGCGCATGCGCAATGAATACAAGTACGTAAAGAATCTCTTTCTACGCATCTAAACAGAGATACAATGATTATATTTCGTATCAATCGTAGATAAAAGAACATTATAGATTAATTAAAAATTATAGTGAAAGTGAAGGAAAGCAATCAAAATATAATAAAACAAATATCAACAACAAACGTAACCTTCCAGGATTATAACCACAGATGAAAATCTGATTAGGTCATAAATATTTTGTTATGTAAATGTTTACAGCATTATAATTGTCATAGTGCTTAAGTTGTTATTGGTTTATAGTTTTTTTGTTTTGACCCATAAAAAATTCAACATTTCAAAAAGTGGTCTAATTATTTAGAAAAATGAATCTAAACTATTTCTTTCTTTGCCCGTAAACCCTTTTTTAGGTCTTAATAAAAAAAACATTGTACCCTATTTTGCTTTGTAACAGGCTTTTCAATGGCAAAGAAAAAGAAACTTTATTCGCAATTAGGTCTTTATGGTATCAAAATGGACTAATGGACCAACTTTCGCCACATTTTGGATAAATTTAACATGCATATGTTTTAGCTCCGGAAATTTCCAGCACGCAAAAAACTATATGAAAAATGTGACGCTCATAAATATCCTGCCACGAAGTTAGGCTTTAACAGGAGAAAGTTAAGTTTTCATTCATAGTACAATATTTTGACGGTAGGGGGGCTGAAGTTTCAATTAACGACAAGCAAAATGTGACGCTCTTAAATATCCTGCCATGAAGTTAGGATTTAACAGGAGATAGTTAAGTTTTCATTCATAGTACAATATTTTGACGGTAGGAGGGCTGAAGTTTCAATTAACGACAAGCAAAATGTGACGCTCTTAAATATCCTGCTATGAAGTCAAATGAGTTATATGTTTCACTACTTATAATTAATTTAATATTTTTGTAAATTTCCAGCTGATGCATTAATAAGTTATAGGTTATGCTAAACCTGTACGCTACTGTATATCAGAATTTAAAGAAAGTGTCAATGGTTTATCGATTTATCGTTTATTTTTAGCTTAATTGGAGAAGGTTAAATTAATTTAGTGTGAAAACTGTTTATTCAAAGCGCTAACGATTCCTGAGTATACATTCATCGAATATACTTTCAGTATACATATTTCCTGACTTACTACGAAAAATAGCTTGTTTAGTTTTATTGCGGTAATACCTTATATTCTTTTTTATTACTTTATCTCTTTCGTTATCTGCAGATAATGTGTTATCACTCCAATAATTTTACCTTCTCAAGATTACAACAAGTGTAGTGAATATTGGTTGAAAAATATAGTGATATCATATGTTTTGTTCAGTATTGACCAGTGTTTTATAACTAATATACATTTTTTAATTTAATTTGCCATTAATAAGGTTTTATTAAACTAGGTATAAGCATTGGTGCATATAAACATTTCAGAATTTTCGTGAGTAGAAATTACTATTAGTTTGCTTCATAACCAATCTTTATAACAAGTATGAATTGCATATAAGCCAAGTAAGCGTGAAACTTAAGCAATTTAATTCTGAACCTTAGTTTCAACAAAATGCATTCTAAGCAACAATTGCTTTTCCTTTTATTGTAAAAACTATTGAAACAAAATTTTTGAAATTGGGTTCAAGAGAAGAAAAATATATATCTCTATTCGGTAAAATAATTTATTTATTAAGAATTTTAAAAGTTATATTTATTTTAATCTGAAAAGTATTGCAATATTGCTTAACACGCAAAAGGAGGTTTGGCACAATATTGTATCACTTTTTTAATAATCTATTATTAGTTCACTACTCAAAACAAAGTAAGAGTTGGCGCATAGCATTTTTAATTTTTTACGTTTTAAGATCTCGATTTTATTTTTGAAATAAATAACTCGTACTAAACTTTCTCTTCGAGTACACAATTAATTGATCAGTGTTTTCTATTTAATTGTTTCGAGTTTTCATTGCTACATTTTATTTATTAGGAATATTTTATAAAAATTTATTAAACTCCTCCCCAGCGGGGAATAGAACCCTGTCTCTCATTGTCAGCGTTTGGAACAATTTTCTCATATACTAGATTCACTACATTTTTCCAGTTAATCTAGACGGAAGCAGCTTAATACCTTTGTTCTTTTTAATCGTTTACTCACAATGATTAAATTCGTTAATTTATAATAAAATGGGTGTTATTAAATTATTTGACTAATTTATTTATTAAATTTTTATATTTGACTACTCTAGACGCTCCCTCATGGAGCTAGATATTTTTATTTAGGACTATTAAATAAATCAATTATGACTAAATGCCGAAACGTATAAAAATGAATTAGTGTTCTACTGTTTTATTTCTGCACCTTATTCGCCATCAAAATGAAATTTTCTACCTATGAAATACAACGGTATTTCATATTAATTATTGGCAATAATTAACCTTTAAACTGGCTCATTTATTAAGCTTCTTGTGGTTTTAAGCGGATTGGATTTAAGCATTTGCGTACAAATAATATTACCAAATAGTACGTACAATTTTTTTTGGAAAAATTTGGAGCTAAAGACGCAATATTTACGCACAATACTCGTAGTATGTCATGTACCTATATTAAATTGTAATCTACACTTCAGTAGCTTCGCTTTGATACCACACTAAAATAAAAATGTTCGAGCTTATCACATTTGTGAAAATTGCGCTTGCGCATATACAATCTTTAACTTCTCTATATTTTCCCTATTAGTGGGTCAAAAAGTTGCGTCAGTGTTTTAAATTTCAACTCTATAGCTTGACAAAGGTTAAAAAAGCATATGACTTTTGCTACGATAACAAAATTTGTTGAACCATAGATTTTTAATAAATTAATTCTGGCAAACACAGAATATAAAATATTATTTCTCTTTGACGTGAAATAAAGCCAACGTAAAATTTCCCTTAGCAATTTACTCAAAAAATCAACTCTTTTAGAAAAGTGCAAAGTTCACTGTAACGTATTATTAAGTAAATAGGTTCAATAGAATACTATAGATATTTTCTGGTAAAAATACTAACTTTGACAAGGCTTAACTTACTAATGGTAACATTTTGGTAAGTTCTGAATTACAGATCGTAAACATCAAATTTTTTACAGACTAACCTCTATCCCTTCAATAGGACACAACTCTATACAACTAGTTTAAGTTAATTAACTTTATTTATGTTTTAATCTAATATATAACAATCCAAGATAATTATAATTGTATAAAACACAATTTTTTATATTATGCTTTGTTTCAGGCCTGAAGGAAGTTAACCTCGGACTTATCATGACAAGTTTGTTTATGAGGGAGTTAGTAGGCTCCCTAGTTCTAATTGTTTCTGGAATCATAATTTTTTCAGTTTGCTGTAACTTAAATTCGTATCACGAACATTACTACTACGTAAATAGTACTATGTACATCATAACACAAGTTTTTTTCTGGATTGGCCTAATTTTCTTTGTTACTGGGTTGATTAACTTATTCCGCGCATCTATAAGAAGCAGGTCACCCGCATTCAGAGGAGTAACGGTAACTTTTAATAATCTATAATATATCATTATTAGGGTTGTTCCAACCCCCCTATTTACATTTAGAAAAAAAATTAAAATTAATTTAGATATATATATATTTAAATAAGTTATTATATCTATTTGAAGACCAACAAATCAAAACAAACATTTATTTTCATTGGAATAAATGTGGTTGCCTTAAATTAGCAATAGTTTTACTCCAACACAACAATGCACCGTCCGCGGGATCGTCATAGGCATGCGCGTTTAAATTAGCCGTTCCAACCCGCCTTGTGACAGTGTTTCATTTCATATCGTCTGCCAAACTGTTCCAACCCGTCCATAAAACCTGTCCTCAACGATTCCCGAACGATCCGCAGGACGATACAAAGGACGGTACATTGCTTGGTTGGAATAAACCTATATTGCTAAGCTAAGGCAACCACATTTATTCCAATGAAAATAAATGTTTGTTTTGATATGTTGGTCTACAAATAGATATAATAACTTATCTAAATAGTATATCTAAATTAATTTACTAAATTTTACTTTTTTCTAAATATAAAATTAAGTCTTTTGCCACGGGCTAAGGGCTCGTCATCTATATAATCAAGTAGTGTCCCGACGATGGCGACGACTCACCTCGAAATGATTTGCCATTGCTAAGCTAAGGCAACCACATTTATTCCAATAAAAATAAATGTTTGTTTTTATTTATTGGTCTTTAAATTGATATAATAACTTATATAAATTAATTTACTTAGTTTTTTTTTATTTCTAAATACAAATTTAAAAAAAAAATCCTAAAAAAAAAAAAAAAAATCCAAAAAAAAAAAAAATCCTAAATATAAGATATGAAAAAAAAATCCTAAAAAAAAAAAAATCCTAAAAAAAAAAAAAAATCCTAAAAATAAAATATAAAAAAAAAATCCTAAAAAAAAAAAAAAAAAAAATCCTAAAAAAAAAAAACCTCAATATAAAATATGAAAAAAAGTCATAAAAATAAAATATAAATAAAAAAAATCCTAAAAAAAAAAAATAAAAAATCCTAAAAAAAAAAATATGAAAAAAAAATCCTAAAAAAAAAAAAAAAAATCCTAAAAAAAAACCTAAAAAAAAAAAAAAAAAATCCTAAAAATAAAATATGAAAAAAAATCCTAAAAAAAAAAAAATCCAAAAAAAAAAAAATCCTAAATATAAGATATGAAAAAAAAATCCTAAAAAAAAAAAAAAAAAAATCCTAAAAAAAAAAAAAAAAAAATCTTAAAAAATAAAATCCAAAAAAAAAAAAAAAAAAAATCCAAAAAAAAAAAAAAATCTTAAAAAAAAAATCCTAAAAAAAAAAAAAAAAATCCTAAAAAAAAATCCTAAAAAAAAAAAAAAAAAAATCCAAAAAAAAAAAAAAAAAAAAATCCTAAAAAAAAAAAAAAAAATCCTAAAAAAAAAAATCCTAAAAATAAAATATGAAAAAAAATCCTAAAAAAAAAAAAATCCAAAAAAAAAAAAATCCTAAATATAAGATATGAAAAAAAAATCCTAAAAAAAAAAAAAAAAAAATCCTAAAAAAAAAAAAAAAAAAATCTTAAAAAATAAAATCCAAAAAAAAAAAAAAAAAAAATCCAAAAAAAAAAAAAAATCTTAAAAAAAAAATCCTAAAAAAAAAAAAAAAAATCCTAAAAAAAAATCCTAAAAAAAAAAAAAAAAAAAATCCAAAAAAAAAAAAAAAAAAAAATCCTAAAAAAAAAAAAAAAAAATCCTACAAAAAAAAATCCTAAAAATAAAATATGAAAAAAAAAATCCTAAAAAAAAATCCTAAAAAAAAATATCAAAAAAAAATCCTAAAAAAAAAAATCCTAAAAAAATCCTAAAAAAAAAAATCATAAAAATAAAATATGAAAAAAAAATCCTTAAAAAAAAAAAAAAAAATCCTAAAAAAAAAAAATCTTAAAAAAAAAAATCCTAAAAAAAAAAAAAAATCTTAAAAAAAAATCCAAAAAAAAAAAAAAAAAAATCCAAAATAAAAAAATCAAAAAAAAAAATCCTAAAAATAAAATATGAAAAAAAAAATCTTAAAAAAAAATCCTAAAAATAAAATATGAAAAATCCTAAAAAAAAATCCTAAAAAAAAATATCAAAAAAAAATCCTAAAAAAAAAAATCCTAAAAAAATCCTAAAAAAAAAAATCATAAAAATAAAATATGAAAAAAAAATCCTTAAAAAAAAAAAAAAAAATCCTAAAAAAAAAAAATCTTAAAAAAAAAAATCCTAAAAAAAAAAAAAAAATCTTAAAAAAAAAATCCAAAAAAAAAAAAAAAAAAATCCAAAATAAAAAAATCAAAAAAATCCTAAAAATAAAATATGAAAAAAAAAATCTTAAAAAAAAATCCTAAAAATAAAATATGAAAAAAAAAATCTTAAAAAAAAATCCTAAAAATAAAATATGAAAAATCCTAAAAAAAAAAATCAAAGGATTTTTTTTGGATTTTTTTTTTAAGATTTTTTTTAGGATTTTTTTTTATGATTTTTTTTTTTAGGATTTTTTTTTAGGATTTTTTTTTTCATATATTATTTTTAGGATTTTTTTTTTTTTTTTTTTAGGATTTTTTTTTTTTTTTTAGGATTTTTTTTTTTAGGATTTTTCATATTTTATTTTTAGGATTTTTTTTAAGATTTTTTTTTTCATATTTTATTTTTAGGATTTTTTTTTAAGATTTTTTTTTTTAGGATTTTTTTTTTCATATTTTATTTTAGGATTTTTTTTTTTTTTTTTGATTTTTTTATTTTGGATTTTTTTTTTTTTTTTTTTGGATTTTTTTTTTTAAGATTTTTTTTTTTTTTTTAGGATTTTTTTTTTTAAGATTTTTTTTTTTAAGGATTTTCTTTTTTAAGATTTTATTTTTAGAATAAAATAAAATATATAGAATAAAAATAAAATATGAAAAAAAAATCCTTACAAAAAAAAAATAAAATCCTAAAAAAAAAAAATCTTAAAAAAAAAAAAAAAAATCTTAAAAAAAAAAATCCTAAAAAAAAAAAAAAAATCTTAAAAAAAAAATCCAAAAAAAAAAAAAAAAAAATCCAAAATAAAAAAATCAAAAAAAAAAAAAAAAATCCTAAAATAAAATATGAAAAAAAAAATCCAAAAAAAAAAATCTTAAAAAAAAATCCTAAAAATAAAATATGAAAAAAAAATTCTAAAAAAAAAAATCATAAAAAAAAATCCTAAAAAAAAAAATCAAAAAAAAATCCTAAAAAAAAAAATCAAAGGATTTTTTTTGGATTTTTTTTTTTAGATTTTTTTTTTTAAGAATAAAAAATCCTAAAAAAAAAAAAAAAATCTTAAAAAAAAAAAAAAAAAATCTTAAAAAAAAAATCCTAAAAAAAAAAAAAAAAAAATCTTAAAAAAAAAAATCTTAAAAAAAAAAAAAATCCTAAATATAAGATATGAAAAAAAAAATCCAAAAAAAAAAAAAAAAAAAATCCTAAAAAAAAAAAAAAAATCTTAAAAAAAAAAATCCAAAAAAAAAAAAAATCCAAAAAAAAAAAAAAAAAAAAATCCTAAAAATAAAATATGAAAAAAAAAATCCTAAAAAAAAATCCTAAAAAAAAAAATCATAAAAAAAAATCCTAAAAAAAAAAATCAAAAAAAAATCCTAAAAAAAAAAATCAAAGGATTTTTTTTGGATTTTTTTTTTTAGATTTTTTTTTTTAAGAATAAAAAATCCTAAAAAAAAAAAAAAAATCTTAAAAAAAAAAAAAAAAAATCTTAAAAAAAAATCCTAAAAAAAAAAAAAAAAAAATCTTAAAAAAAAAAATCCAAAAAAAAAAAAAATAAATAAAAAAAAAAAAATCCTAAAAAAAAAAAAAAAAAATCCTAAAAAAAAAAAATCCTAAAAATAAAATATGAAAAAAAAAATCCTAAAAAAAATCATAAAAAAAAAATCATAAAAAAAAATCCTAAAAAAAAAAATCAAAAAAAAATCCTTTTTTAAGATTTTTTTTTTTTTTTTTTAGGATTTTTTTTTCATATTTTTTTTTTTTTTTTTTTCATATTTTTTTTTTTTTTTTTAGGATTTTTTTTTTTAGGATTTTTTTTTTCATATTTTATTTTTAGGATTTTTTTTTAAGATTTTTTTTTTTAGGATTTTTTTTTTCATATTTTTTTTTAAGATTTTTTTTTTTTTTTTTTTTAGGATTTTTTTTTTTTTTTTAAGGATTTTTTTTTTTAAGATTTTTTTTTTAGGATTTTTTTTTTTAAGATTTTTTTTTTTTTTTTTTTAGGATTTTTTTTTTTTTTTTTTTTGGATTTTATTTTTTAAGATTTTTTTTTTTTTTTTTTTAGGATTTTTTTTTTTTTTTTTTTAGGATTTTTTTTTCATATCTTATATTTAGGATTCATATCTTATATTAGAATCTTAAAAAAAAAATCCTAAAAAAAAAAAAAAAAAATCTTAAAAAAAAAAAAAATCCTAAATATAAGATATGAAAAAAAAAATCCAAAAAAAAAAAAAAAAAAAAATCCTAAAAAAAAAAAAAAAAAAATCCTAAAAATAAAATATGAAAAAAAAAATCCTAAAAAAAAATCCTAAAAAAAAAAATCATAAAAAAAAATCCTAAAAAAAAAAATCAAAAAAAAATCCTAAAAAAAAAAAAAAAATCTTAAAAAAAAAAATCCAAAAAAAAAAAAAATAAATAAAAAAAAAAAAATCCAAAAAAAAAAAAAAAAAAAATCCTAAAAAAAAAAAAAAAATCTTAAAAAAAAAAATCCAAAAAAAAAAAAAATAAATAAAAAAAAAAAAATCCAAAAAAAAAAAAAAAAAAAATCCTAAAAATAAAATATGAAAAAAAAAATCCTAAAAAAAAATCCTAAAAAAAAAAATCCTAAAAAAAAAAATCAAAAAAAAATCCTAAAAAAAAAAATCAAAGGATTTTTTTTGGATTTTTTTTTTTAGATTTTTTTTTTTAAGAATAAAAAATCCTAAAAAAAAAAAAAAAATCTTAAAAAAAAAAAAAAAAAATCTTAAAAAAAAATCCTAAAAAAAAAAAATAAAAAATCTTAAAAAAAAAAATCATAAAAAAAAAATCATAAAAAAAAATCCTAAAAAAAAAAATCAAAAAAAAATCCTTTTTTAAGATTTTTTTTTTTTTTTTTTAGGATTTTTTTTTCATATTTTTTTTTTTTTTTTTTTAAGATTTTTTTTTTTTTTTTTAGGATTTTTTTTTTTAGGATTTTTTTTTTAGGATTTTTTTTTTTAAGATTTTTTTTTTTTTTTTTTTTAGGATTTTTTTTTTTTTTTTAAGGATTTTTTTTTTTAAGATTTTTTTTTTAGGATTTTTTTTTTTAAGATTTTTTTTTTTTTTTTTTTTAGGATTTTTTTTTTAAGATTTTTTTTTTAGATTTTTTTTTTTTGTAAGTTTTTTTTTTTTTTTTTTTAGGATTTTTTTTTTAAGATTTTTTTTTTTTTTTACGATTTAATTTCATATTTTTTTTTTAGGATTTTTTTTTTAAAATTTTTTTTTTTTTTTTAAGGATTTTCTTTTTTAAGATTTTTTTTTTAGGATTTTTTTTTTTTTTTAAGATTTTTTTTTTTTTTTTTTTTAGGATTTTTTTTTTTTTAATTTATTTTTTTTTTTTTGGATTTTTTTTTTTAAGATTTTTTTTTTTTTTTTTTTAGGATTTTTTTTTTCATATTTTATTTTAGAATTTTTTTTTAAGATTTTTTTTTTTAGGATTTTTTTTTTCATATTTTTTTTTTAGGATTTTTTTTTTAAGATTTTTTTTTTTTTTTTTAAGATTTTTTTTTTTTTAAGATTTTTTTTTTTTTTTTTTTTTAGGATTTTTTTTTTTTTGGATTTTTTTTTTTTTTTACGATTTTTTTTTCATATTTTTTTTTTAAGGATTTTTTTTTTAAGTTTAGGCTTCTGGACAGAAGACTGATAGACATTTTTAAAAACCACTTTTTTGGACTCAGGGGACCTCAAAAGTGTAAATCCATCAAAATCCCAAAATCGAATTTGCCCGCCATCAAAATACTTTCTCTTTATATGAGAAAGTAAAAAATGTTAATCTTTTAATCATTATTATTATTTCACATTCCTATAGGCAACTCGGCGCCTCACGGCAAAAGGAGCACCTATAGCAGCATAAAGACGCTTGGTACTTTTTGTCTTTATGACCTCCCCCCTCCCCCCCCCCCATCTATTGCTGTCTGAAACGTCGCTTACACAGTTTTTAAGAAGTGAAAATTGTGCTACTGTACTGGCGCTGCACTGATGCAACAGCATATTGATATGAGAAACTTTTGTTCGATTTGCCGGACCAATGTTTATTTTTTTATGATCGGCTTGGAGGCGCTTCGGAAAATGTCCCATCTTCCCGGTGCCTCCATCCGTCCCTGGGTCTAACTCTTTAGTTTTGTTCAAGAGTCACGCCGCGAGTCGATCATAGAATATAACCGAATATTTTTATGGTTTTAAATTTATGTTTCAGTTGAGCACTGCACCTCGACCAATGCAACCCACATCGGTGACGGTAATCGGAACAGTGTTACCAAGCGGGTATCAGCAAGACCAATTCTATCCTGCTGGCCCACAACAACAAATCTACCCTGAACAAGCTTATTCAATGCAACCAGCATACAATCCTCAATCTTTACCTACTGTTCCACCTCCATACTCTGAAATTGACAATTCGCAAAAGGGTTTTGGTAAAAATTAAATATTCATTATTCTCAATAAGGTAAACATCAAAAGTTCTAAGTAACTCTACAGAGGTACCTACACTAATTGTCGATTTTTTTTTAAAAAAAAGGATAACTTAATACTTTGTACATAAGATAAAATTTAACTATCCATAATATAATCACCCCTACATTTATTTTAATTTATTAACAAAACAACTTTTACATAAATAAAAATAGATACTGCGTGATTATCAATTAATTATGTTAATACATGTATTATCCATCCTACTATTTAAGTTATGGCTTTCTCGTTCAGTGATGAAACAGGGTTATTTTACGGACTGAATTATAAAACGGCTTATTTTCTTGTGTAGTTGAATATACAAACGAAGTATTTAATTTCTTAAGTATTTAAAATCAACAATTGACTTTGTAAAATTAAGGTCGCAAGTACAAGGAGCAGGTACATTGTTCAACCCTCATCCTTTCATTTTTTGTGAACTAATGATAATTACAATAATCTGAATTTCTGAAGTGAGCTGTACGGATGGATTTTCAGACAGACTTGCTTAGAATTACTGAAATCGAGTTTAAGAGTACCTCAATCGTGTAATTTCCGTATCTTAGATTGAAAATCTGAAAATAAAAACGAGTCATTACATAATGTACAATCACAATAAAGTTTAGTTATGTGAGGCAAACGTAATGAGATTTTTTAAAAGTAAAGACAAGAAAATAATAAAAAATCCGTATTTGAGAATTATTTTCTTAGAATCAAACGAGTTGTTTCTATAACAATAATTTAAGAGTATGTGAGGTACCATATTATTAACTGTCTTAATTAAGAGGTCGTGTTATGTTTCATCGTACATACATTCAGTTGTTTTTTATTGTTATCTATATTATTTTTTTAACATCAGTTTTGTTTAAATCTTAAAATAATTTTTTAATATTTCGTATACAATGTAAATAAATATTGTATAACTATAAAATATTAATACTAATAATGTACCGTTGTACGTAAATACAAGTGATAATGAAATAAATTTACTCTTCCATACATATCATTATTATTTTACCAGTTAGCCTGTTACCTTTTATTTTATTAGAAAGGAATTATAGAATACGAATGTCGAATGTTAATACTGTGAGGTATTTATATGTATGTATATACTAGCCGGATCGGGGCGCTTCGCGTGCCTTATCCGTCTAGAAGTTGGCACTGTGTGTGAAAAATATTTAAAACAATATAATTAATATATCTATTGTTACATAATTTCGTATTTTAGTACAAGTAGGTCGTATTTTAGTGCAATACTTATTGCATTATGCTCGCTTCAATGATATAGCCACGCGCTGCCTATTATAAGATATAAGGTAATGAAGTGGTCTAAAAAGGGGTTTATGGGGAATTTTTTTCTCAAAAATTGTAAAATATATCGTATCCTTAAAGCTTTTATTTGGAAAAGTATAAAATGTGAAATACTAATTCATAGAAGATTGTTGCAGTACAATAAGTCTAGTAAACAAAGCTCATAAAATGAATCGATTTGCATAAAAATTTGGAATCAGGCTCATCTTACCTTCTACTTCAAAATCTATACTATGCCGATGGGCGCTGTTTATTTTTTTTGGGGTGAAAACTACCCCAAATTGTCAAAACTTATAAAGTAACATTTTAAAGTTTAAGATGGGTAAAATTTAGTATGGATTAGTTGAATAATGATTGTTTTATGCTTTGGAACATGATTTCAAAATATTTCAACCCTTAAAAATCAACTCTTGTTAGAGCTTAATGTAAAAAAAAAAATATTTATCCTAAAAAAAGAGATTAATTTATCATATTGATTTCATTTAAGATTGCTGCTGCTTAAAATATGTTCTTACCCTTACCTTAATTTGTTAATTGTTATATGTATCTCTCCTAATCCTAATAAAATAAAAATCGGTCCCAGACAAATCAGACGAAGTTTTTCTTATACGAGTTCATAATTACTTAGCCCAGTGTTTTCCATTTATTAGTTTTAGTTGGTACATTTAATTATTATTAAGCATTTTCATCAAAATTTAAAAATAACTTCTCAGCTCGGCGAGGAATCGATCTCTCCGTCCGCGGTTAGCTATTTTCTCAGGAACTAGACTTTTCCAGGTTAAACGGCTTATATCGTTAGATTCGTACTTAAATGGACTATATTTTAGAATTTTTTTAATCAAAATCGTCGGAACCGTTTTCGAGAAATAGTTTTTTGGAGAGAAAGAGTTTTTGGGGGGGAGCGGCTCCAAATTTGGAGCTAAAATTAATTTCGGGTATGATTTTTCAGAACATGTATGCCAAATTTTGTCAAAATTAGCCCATTAGTTTAGGCTCCAGGCGTCTGCACAGACGATTGACAGGCATTTTTTAAAAACCGCTTTTTGGACTCAGGGGACCACAATACGTGTAAATTCATCAAAATCTCAAGATTGAAATTTTGCCCCATCACATATATTTTTACTTTCTCTGTATTTGAGAAAGTAAAAATATAAAGGTCAGTTCTGTTATGGGTTTCTTTCTCTGGCACTTCTTTAGATTGATACTCCCCTTATAAAAAAAACAGAGGGGAGTAACAAGCTAAAGAAGGTGTGCGGAATGTTCTTCTTTAGACTGTTACTCCCGTTATAAAAACAGAAATGGGATATTCCTTGGTCCCAAACTGCATTGGACTAAACATATCTTTTTCTTAATATGTAGTTATTTAGTCAAAGTCATTTTTATTCTAAAGCAACATAGGGGAGTAACTATCTAAAGAAGTACCCTTCCTCTAATATTGAGTTTTTAAAAATAGCCTACATAGTTTACTTTATTACTCAAAAACTATCATAGATAATAATAGTGACATGCACTATTTTACAAAGCAGTCAGGTTATATTAAATAGACTTTGTTCAGTCCCCTGTCTCTGTAAGGGCGATGGAAAGTGGAAAAATTATTTTATTTTAAAAAGTTGAAAAAATACTTTGTTGTTATACCTCAAGGACCAGAAAGGCGAGACTGTCCGATGTTAACAAACGTTTATTAGTAAAAATTTATTTTTTAATCTAATCTAGAATAAAGTATCAGAGGAGGCGTGTTTCATTATGATTCACAATATCATGTCCACTAAGGATAATATTAAAAATATGGCTATAGAAAATTTCAGGGCCCCAGAAAAAACTAATTTTCAAACCCCTTCTCCCACTCCCCCCCCCCCCCCTCGGTAAAAAAAAAATCCTATTTCAATGGGGCGGCCAAAAACCGTCTTGCCTGTGGCGGCCAAAAGTGTAGCACCGGCGCTGCTCCCGGTGTTAGCACAGAGTCTAAAAGGTCGATAACTTGAGGTTTTAACTAGGGCTTAGGTACATACAACATACCATAAAGGAAGTTTTTATGACCTTTTGCAAGGAAAAATATACTTGTCGACTGGACTAAAAGCTGTTTCCATCCATTTCCATTTATTGTTGAGTATAATTGTGTTGTAACAACAAATAAATAAATTCATATAGGCTGGAAACTAGATACATGCAATTAAGCAAAACAAATCGGCACTTGCCGTGGACCCTGACGGGTTAGAGTTGCGAGTTGCATAAAAAATAATACTACATTTTGTATACTTACTAAATAATAATAAAAAACAAAAACAAATGCATATTTATCTTCTATAGAATAACTAAATAATAATATGCAGATTTATCTTCTGAAATAACTAAAATAATAATAATAATAATAATTTCACATACTTTGTTTTCTTTTCAAATCATCTAAATAAATATGACTAAATTTATGATGTCGTTTTCTTTTTCTACTTTATTAATTAACCAAAATCTAATAAATATTAATTAATTGTTGTACAGCCAAACATCATTAAATACTTTCTGCATTCTTTTCCATTCTTTTCTATCGTTTGCTACCCGCTGCCACGTGACTCCTCCACACACCTTCCTCATTTCGTCGTCCCACTTTTTCCTCGGTCTTCCTCTGTGCCTTTTTAATTCCCTCGGGTGCCAATCTATAAGTTGTTTGGTCCATCTCTCGTCCTTTATTCAACCAATGTGGCCGGCCCATTTCCACTTTCTTTCCATTACTATTTTTCCTACATCGTCTAGTCCTGTCTGCTGTCTAATCCAATTATTTGTCCTTCTGTCTTTTCTGGTTATTTTTAACATGCTCCTTTCCATAGACCTTTGTGTAACTCTGAGCTTTCTCAAACCTTCTTCTTTTAGGATCCAAGTTTCTGCTCCGTAGGTCAGTACTGGTAGCACACACATGGTCCATAGCCTCTTCTTATTATGCATACCAACATCCGACCTAAACAGATACCTGTATATACGATCTCCAAGCGCTTGTAATTCTGCGGCTGATTTCTTTATCCTGATCCTCTAATTTGCTACAGATTGTACTACCTAGGTATATATATTCATCGACACTCTTAAACTCTTCACTCCCAACGTGTATCGTGCTTCCTTCTTCCATTACATTTACTGTCATTACTTTAGATTTTGATCCGTTTATCTTTAGTCCTATTTCACTTGTTACTTGAATAATTTCCTTTAGCATTATCTCTACTTCACTTTTACTTTTAGCTATCAACACAATGTCGTCCATGAATTCTAGCTTGTTGAGCCACCTGCCGTTTATTTTTATTCCTTGCCCTTCCCATTCAAGTTCTTTAAAAGCCTCTTCTAGTACTTTAATAAAAATCTTCCCTGATGGTATATCTCCTTGCCTAGTTCCTCTGTCTATTTTAACTTGTCTTCTTTCTCTGTCTAACGAGACTTCCATTCTTGCACCATTATATATATACTTAAGTATATTTACATATTTAGACTCCATGCCTGTTATTTATCCATGCGATTTATTTATCCATGCGATTTATTTATAGTATTAAAGATGCGACTTTTATGCAGAGAATCAAAAGCTTTTCTGAAGTCTATAAAGATCAGAAATAGCGGGAAGTTATATTCGTGCGCTCTGCTAATAAGTTGTTTTATTACGAATATATTATCCAAGGTGGAGAAATTCTTTCTGCCTCCTGTCTGAGATACGCTTAAATCGTGGTCTAATATTCCTTCTATTCTTCTTGTTACAATTTTTATTATAATTTTATAAATGGTAGACAACAAGCTTATAGGTCGATAATTATCTATGCTATACTTGTCTCCTTTCTTAAATAGCAAGATTAATTGTGATTGTAACCAGACATCAGGGATTTTACCATCACTTAAGCATAGATTTCCCAGTCTTGTCAGGGCGTTAATGATTGTCTGGTCTCCTAATTTTAACTCCTCTACAAGTATCTGGTCGTTGCCACACGCCTTACCCTTCTTCATTGTATTAAGCGCCCACTCTACTTCGTCGCTCATGATTTCCGGTACTTGCTCGCTGTCATCTGAACGTTTGTTTTTACCCGTCACATCACATGCTTCGCAACTTCTATATAATTGGGTGTAGTACTGGCTAATCACATCGATTACTTCAACCTTTTCAGTTTTTAATGTGCCCAGACTGTCTTTTATTCCGACTATTTTCTCCTTTCCTATGGCTTGACTTTTCCTTAATTTATTTATACTTCCACCTGCTTCTACTGCTCTTTCTAGCTGTTTAATTTCATTGGCGTAACTAGGATAAAAGTCTAGGGTGGGCTAAGCCCCTGGGGGGGAGGGGGTCCTCCCCCAGAAAATTTTGATATTTCGATACCCTAAAATCTAATTCTAAAGGTTCTTTTTACCTAATAAAAATGTAGGTACATTTTAAAAAGTATTGAAAAATGTATGTAAAAATAAGAAATTTAAATCTTCTAGTATAAGAAATAAATTGTGTACTAATATTAATTGTACTAATATAAATTTAAAAATGTCCCAAGTACTTTTTTTCGAAAATATTTTTGCACACATTTGGTACATTTTAAAAGGCCTTTCCAACGATACCTCTGTCAAATCGGCACAAAGCCCTTTCTGGTTGCGGCTAACCAAGGAGGACGTCCTTCACATAGACAGCTCCCGAAGTAGGAATCGGAAATATAAAAACAAACCGGAATCTTAAAGAGGACAATTTGACCTAAAGTCCGGTACCCTTTTGAACCCCGTCCGAATCAAATTGCAAACGGTATGTAAGGTCAAAATCGAAATTTCGGAAAAACACGATTTTTGTGAGTTTTTTGGTGAGGTACTGGACTCCCCCCGTGAAGGTACTAAAAAAAGGGGGATTGCCCTTACCCCTTGAAGAGCATACGAAGCAGAGTAGGAGACTACTTTTTTTTTCTCCGTATGTACCTCTTATGTACCATCTTGAAGTACCTCGAACTCGGAATTTAAAGAAGTAAAAGTATACCATCAAGTGAGCAGCATTTCATAGGCTTTTATGGCATAAAAGCCCAATGGCGTCGAAGCCTCATGTAGAAAAACGTTTAAAAAAGGTTTTTTTCGCTTCAAAGGGTCTGAAACGTGAAAATTTTAAAAATGTTTTTGGATCACTTTTGTATTCTTCCCAAGGGCTTTCCAATGATATACCACACCCCGCACCGAATATCTCCGGTTTTCTGATCAGGGGGGAAAAAAAAATCCCAATGTCGCCCTTAAGCGGGAGTGCAGGTAAAAAAAAGTTCTCTATACCGGGGATGGACTTCTGTGGGATCTACAAAAGCCTTGAAAAGAAATTTTAATTTTTCTATAATTTCAAAAGTTTTACGTAAAAACGTGTTTTAAAAAACGCCTTTTTTGATCGTAGAAGATTTCCCGTTGAAAATAAATCCATTTCCCGAAACATGTTCTGGCATATATCATTTTTCCCTAAAAATACACTATAACCTTAACAATTTCCAGAAAACTGCATGTCTCACGACAAACACACCCATCAGTACAAAAATTAAAAAAACACACTATTTCCCCCTTTAGGGTCGATTTCCACCCTTAAGGAGTGGTTTAAAACTGCCCTTACCTAATGTTTGGTCAAGCGATTTTTAAGGTTCCAAACCAATTTTGACATTACCTACTCGAAATTTTTTCCGAAAATCAAGAGGCGGGGTATAATTTTTTTAGCCCCGCGCCTTAAAATACAGTTGAATTTTACAACTTGGATTTTTTTTTACTTTTCTATTTTTCTAGGGGGGGCTAATTTTCGTCTAGGGTGGGCTTAGCCCACCCTAGCACCCCCTAGTTACGCCAATGTTTACTTTTCTTGTTGTAACTCCAACTTTTTAATTCCGTCCTGATCAATTTCGATAATTCACTGAACTCTATCTTGTCTCGTCCCGCTCTCTTAAGCCTTCTCCTTTTTTCTAACATCTTCTTGATTTCTTTAGGCATTGCGTTTTTCCCTTTGTTTTCCTTTGATGTAACAGTAACTATTTCTCGTGTAGTGTTCTTTTTGCTTTTTGCTTTTTACTAATTGTTCATTATACTTCTCTATATTTGCTTCGTTTGTTAGGTGTGCAATTTCTGATTAAGTTCTTTTTCATATGTCTCTTTACTTATTGTCTCGATGGCCATTAACGGTTTTTTCTTAGTTTCTGTACGTTTAAATGGTAACGCTTTTTACATTTCCAATTCTTATGGATACTTAATTCACATTTTAAGGGTCTATGATCACTGCCAATATTTATTTCATTTACTGCCGTTAGTAATTATTTCCTTTTTATTAGCGATTATAAAGTCTATTTCGTTTTTTGTCTAACTATCTGGACTGACCCACGTCCACTTCTTATCGTAGGATTTATCGTAGAAACTATTCATAATATACATTTTATTTCCCTCTACAAACTCTAGAAGAAACTGGCCTCTTTCGTTGCGCTTACCAACTCCAAATCTTCCTAATGCCTCGAAGTCAGTGCCATTCCCTACTTTAGAATTGAGATCTCCTACGATTAAGTTGTATTTACAGGGGTCCTCCTCTAGAGCTAGCTGCATCATGCTGTAGAACGCTTCCATGTCAGAGTCATCAGCGTCGGATGTCGGTGCGTAAACCTGAATTATTTTTATACGACTTCCTCCTTCATTTAAGCTAGTTTTCCATATAAGTCTGGATACCCGATGTGAGTAGGCCTTGTATGATAGTATGTTCTTCTTCTTCTTCTTGTTTACTAAGAACCCTGTACCTCCTGAAGGTCCCCCACCGTTGAAGTACGCTTCTATGTTGTTGTCAATAATATCCATGAGTACTTCTCGGTCTCTTCTCACTTCGCTTAGTCCTATTATATCCCATTCCACATTATTGCATTCTTCTAATAGTTCTTGAAGTTTAGCGTTGCCTCTGAGTGTTCGGCAGTTATACGTGTATATAGTGTAATTTGAATATTTGTCGTCCTTTTCCCGTTCCCGTTTTCTCTTGCCTTTGGTCCAATCATTTATTTTCTTTGATTGCTAAGTCACCTTACCACCCTCTGTTTTTCTTTCATTGCTATCCGCTCTCTTCTGATTTATGTCGATAGCCGAGCTTGATCCGGATCCGGATGCAGTTTCCACATAATTTGATAAAGAGGCTTGAATCTTTCCCTGGCTATTTTTCCTCTTTGGCAAACTAACTTTAGCTGGGCTTCGGTCTGTTAATACTTCGAACGGTGTTTTAGGTCTTTCTTCATTTCTCGTTGGTTCGACATTTTTAATTATCAGTTTGTCATAACGTATGACAGCAAATTTACCTTGTTGCCTCGCTTCAATTAACTTTGGAATAAGTTGTTTTCTAACTTCTCTTATATTAGGCGGGTAATCATCCTCTAAGAAAATGTTTCTGGATTTGAAAAGATTTTTAAGATTCATAATTTCTATTTTCTTTTTAAAGGACACTAATTTGAGGCACACAGGTCACAGGTCGGTCCTCTTTAAAACAACTGTCCGATTCTTCCAACAAAGTCTATATCTGATCCCTGGAGTGAAACCGTTAGATTATCATTAATCAAGTTAATTATCCGTTCTTCTAATTGGACAGGTGTTTCCGGTTTTATTTCAGTTAAGCCAAATATAATAATGTTTTTCTTTTTTAATTCTTTCTCCAAGTACTTTATTCGCGTCTCTTGATCTTTATTAGTTGAAATAATATCGGCCTGCTGTTGTTTAATTTCATTTAACGTTTTACTGAGGTCCTCCCTCACTGAGTTTATTTCTGTTTTAACAACTTGTGTAAATTGTTCAAGTAATGCTGCTAATTTAGAATCATCCATGATTATAAAAAAAAGTTAAACAAAATTCTAATATTATCAGTATTGGTGATTTATACAGTGACGGATCTAGGCATTCCGGCGCCCCGGGCAAGAATTTTTTTCGGGCCCCCCCCCCCCAAATAAAAATATAATTTTAAAAATAAATTTAATGTACATTTTTTTGATATTTAAAATACATTTATTGTACATTTTATTTATAAATACGATAACAAATCTTTTTACGACGTGAAAAACAAAAATACACTGCCAATTAGTGTGGCACATAGCTTCCTCGCATCCTATCATGCACTTTATTGTTATATTAACATTCAAATTATTGTTATATTACTATATTGTTATATTGTTTATTGTGTAAAAACTATTAAATATTTTAGCGATCTTTAACACTTGATACAGGTGTCGCTGTTGGTTTTACTAGAAAATTGTTTTTGAAAAAAATGTTTGTCTCATTAAATAGATGAAGTTAGATTTTTTTCCCGACCTAAAATTCCAATTTTAAATTTGAAGTTCACGTTTACGCGAGCGGTGCTCGTGAACGCTTGGACGGATAACGCTGTCCAACGAACTCGTCCTGGGCATTAGTAAAATGAACATGTCTACCAAATTTCATCAATATCGGTCGACATTTACTCAAGTTATCGTCGCACGTTTCATAATTCGTGGACACACAGACCGACAGACAGACAGACAGACAGACAGACACGAAACCAAAAATGTTCCCTGATGTCTGAAACGGATTTCTGTCTTGGAATTTTTAAAATCGGAGGCATAAAAGTTTTTCGTTCTCAAAAGTGAACACAATGCTTCCGTTACCTTCGGTAAGCTCGGAAGCAAAATAAATAAAGCATCTAATTAAACCTATTAAAAAAAACCTATTACTAGAATTTAGAACTTAATTTTTCGAGCTTTTCTGGTCGCGAAAGACATAATAATGTCATCATACGAGAGCTTAGAAGCGAACTCGTGTCCGATGTGGATAATACTTAAATTTGATAGCCGTTTTTCTGTTGTTGTTAAGTTTCTTAAATATGTTTTTATCAGCTTTAGCTTGCTGAAGCCCCATAGAAACTGAAATAGGCATGGTAAGAAACATTTTAAGTGCCGTTGTTACATTTGGATATGCATCTTGAAGGCCATTTTTTATTATTTCTGTAAACATATTAATTGATGTTGCTGTGGCCATGGCCATATTGGGTGTCAAGTCGAGTGCATGATATTTGAAGTTATTGACTTCAACTACCAATTCCTTCTTATCGAGATCTTCTTTATAGAAATTTGCAAGCTCCGTTGCACGAATCTTGAAATCCTCATCTATCATTCCTTGCAACTGTGTTCTGTCTAAGAAGCCAAATAACTTGTTAATTGCTTGTAAGGCACAAAACCTGGTTCTAAGTGAACTTAGGATTTTGTTATTTGAAACCTCTTCTTTGGTCTCATCATTTTCTTTTTTCGTTTACGCACCTCCTTAAATTGAGGATCTATGTTAAGGCCTTCAAGCTATGGTCTGAGCTTCAGTGACTGCATCTCTTGCATTACTTGCCCTAGTTTCCTCCAACTCCTGTATAAGGCGGTTAATGTGGAGAACAGATTGAGGAATTGTGATATATTTTTTGACAATGCGTCAAAAAGAGTTGAGTTTGTTGACAATGCCAATCCTAGTTAGCTCCTTAAACCAGAAGCAAGAAAATATCACTAATTCAAAAGTGCTAATACTTTTTAAAAGACTCCTAGCTTCTGATTTTGTTTCAGAACTTGAAGTAAAAAATGCTAACATATCATTTAAAGCAGTAATAATTCCTCCAAGATGCTTGTAAATAACTATTACAGCTTCCCGCTTTGTTGACCACCTAGTTCTGCTTTGTAGCTTGAGAGAGATAGTTATGTTTTTGAGCAAAACTTCCCACCTATTTGTTGATGCTGCGAAAAATGAATAAAGATAATTTAAAACTCCAAAGTAAGTTTCTGCTTCATGAGTGGCGCTCGCAGCCTTGACCCCAACTAAATTTAGTGAATGCGCAGCACAGGGTACGAAGTAAGCAAGAGCATTATTCTCCAGCAAACGGGTTTGAAAACCCTTGTACTTTCCAGCCATGTTAGCACCATTGTCGTATGACTGCCCTTTACAGTTCTTAAAATCCAAACTATCACTTTTGAGTTTTTTGTTTATTACTTCAGAAAGTGCCAGTCCCATCTTCCCACTAACTGTGAAAAAATCAATGAAATTCTCGCAAATCTCTGGCCCACTTTCGCTTAATTTTACGTACCTAATGGCTTGAGACATTTGCTCCAAGTGGCTGACATCAGGGGTACAGTCAAACATGACAGAGAAATACTTTGCTTCTCTTATGTCACTTAGAATTTTTCCTCTCACTTTTGTTGCAGTGATATCCAAAAACTCGTTTTGGATATTGTGCGAAAAGTAGCTGGCCAGACCTTTTTTTATGGCGGATTATGTGGTCTTGTAGTGGGGGTATCGAGAGAGTAAGTCAATGGTGTTTAAGAACTTTCCACTTCTGGGATTACCAAAGTCAAGGCTTTTATCCGATCCTCGAAAAGCACTGCCTAGCTAGGCCAAATGCATAATTAAATCAACAACGGCATATAAAAATGACTTCCAGTGATTCTCTTCCTGCGATATTTGTTCCTGTAGTTCTTTGTTAATTCCTCCTTTATTTAGAGAAACCTCTAAATAAAGGAGGCTCTCTAATGTTTTCCAAGAACAAACAATTTTTTGTGGCTTAAGGAGTTTTCGTGTTCAAGAATTATTTTATTTAACTTCTTCCACTGCGTGAAACCTTCCTCCTTAGCCATAAGGGAAAAATCCTTTAACTCTTGGTGCCCCTGCAGATTTCTGCTGCGTCGAAGGCGCCCTTTGCAAAACATAACAGCTAAAGCGAATATATAAATATAATATTAATTAATGGATTAATATTCATTGGTTTCCAAACATTTTTTGTTTCTCGGCTGCGCCCTTGCTGATTTCCTGTTGCTCCAAGGGCGCCCTTCGTCAAATTCATTTAGTCAACTTTAATAGGTGTTCAATTACCCATTCAATTGCATTATTTTCCAAACATTTTTTGTTTCTTGGCGCCCTTGCTGATTCCTTTTGCTCAAAGGCGCCCTATTTAAGACTATAACAATAGCAGCTACCCACTTTGAAAATTACCGAATATATAAATATTGCAGTAATTACTGGATTAATTGAGATTGGTTTACAATCTTATTTTATTCTGGGCGCCCTTGATAATATCTGTTGTTCTAATGGCGCTCTTTGTCAAATTCATTTAGTCGATTTAAAAGGTGTATATTAATCCATTCAATTGGCATTATTTTCCAAATATTATGTTTCTTGGCACCCTTGCTGATTCCTCTTGCTCCAAAGGCGCCCTACGTAAGACTATAACAATAACTGCTACTCACTTTGCAAATTAGCGAATATGTAAATATTACAGTAATTACTAGATTAATTTACATTGGTTTCCAATCTTGTTTGATTCTGGGCGTCCTCGATAATATTATCTGTTGTTCTAATGGCGCCCTTTGTCAAATCGTTCAAAAGTTGAAATGGAAATGAAATAGGGAACACTTTTAATATTTCGCGTGGCTTGGCTTCCTTTCTGGGGCTACCCAGGGCGTTGTAGTGCAAATTTTAGCACTTCCACTTTATTTTTTTTGCAGAATTTGTTTCCAGTACATAAAAAAATAAACCAGGCTAGGTCGGCACCCCCTCCAACCCGGCGCCCCCTCCAATCCGGTGCCCGGGGCAGGCTGCCCCCCTGCCCCCCCCCTAGATCCGTCACTGGATTTATACCTGAAAGTTCTCGTTGTTAATAGTCGTTGGTCAATAAAAATAAACTGCCAAATTCACAAAACAAACGTTTCATTTTAAATATAAAAGGAACGTGAAAACCGTGTGAGTGTTAACAAAAGCGTTACAAAAGGTTGTGAGAAAAAAAAATATCCCGGATTTAAGTTATGTGATCACTTGAGTTGTGCGGGTTTTGCATGCTAACACTCCTCCTGAATTGGACATGTTCTGATTCGGGACTTGACCAATTCCTAGCTGCCATCGCATTTTCGTCAGCTTCTCGCAGCCTGTCACTTTAGTTAGTATGTACGCAGCATTTTCTCCACTTGACACGTATTGCAGTTCAATCTCTCCTTGTTCAACGTCGTCTCGAAGTCGTAGCACTCTTAATTCAATATGTTTGCTACGCTCACTTGTCATACTGTTTTCAGCAATTTTAATCGCAGCCATGTTGTCAACTCTTATTTTCCAAGGTAGTGCAGATCTATGGTCATCTATCTCTCTTAATAAGTTTATTCCAAGAGACCCCTATTTTATGACGTTTATGCGTAAAATGGCTATTTTATGACAAAATCATATGACTATGACGTTTATGACTTTTTCCCGTCTCTGTTTATAAGTTATACCATGGTAAATGGTTCCTCTTAAGTATCGCAATATGTTCTTGAGTGCTTTCATATGAGTTTCGTTAGGATTAGAGCAAAATTGACTTAAATAGCTTACCGTGAAACAAATGTCCGGTCTAGTATTGGTGGACAAGTAAAGCATACTACCTATTAGCCGTTGGTAGTTCTTCTTTAACTCTTCATTTACCGGCCCGGTATATTTTTCTAGTTTTTTTCCACTAGCAAGAGGGGTTTTTGTTGGGTTGCAATCTCTCATACCCCATTCGTCCAACAAATTTTGAATGTAGTCGTTTTGATCCAGGTGGGTCGTATCGTTACGCCGTGTTACATTTATGGATAATATTCTTCGAATTTCACCAAGTTCTTTAACCTTGAATTCACTTTTAAAGTTTGCCTTCATACGTTTCACTTGGTCTGGTGTTCCGTGGCAGACAATGTCATCGACATAAATTGTAACTATAAGTGTCTTGTTTTTGTTACAATACATACAAGGTTCTGCTCGACTCCGTATCATATTGTGTTTGATCATAAATTGATTGATTCACCCATTCCACAATCGACCTGCCTCATATAATCCATACAAGCCCATTTTTAGTTTACACACATAATTTTTCCCCACATAGGATTTTGTACCTTCAGGTATTTCCATATATACCTCCGATTTTAGAGATGCATTGAGGTAAGCCCCATCAATATCGGGATGTTCTACGCACCAATCTCGCTGGATGCTCATAGCCAACAATAGCCTCATTGTTTTCCTTGAAACTACAGGTGCAAAAGTTTGCTCAAATCTTCGTGTTTAACTTCATTATTTCCAAGAGCAACCAATCGTGCCTTGTATTTCGTGACATTTCCATGTTCATCCTTTTTTCGTTTAAATACCCAGTGACTGCGTAATACCTTTCTTGAGGTGGGACGTGGTACTATTTCCCAAGTTTGGTAGCTGTTCAAGTTTCTTATCTCTTCGTCGATGGCTTCACACCAGCTTTCTTTATCATCGCTAAGCATGGCCATTTTGAAGTTTCTGGGTTCTTCGTTTGCCAGAACATTATATGTTGTAGCACTTTCCTCATTATCATTCATAACATAATCTTTAAATCGTGTAGGTTTATGACGTTCCCTTCCAAATTTTGATTTGTTCTCAGTCTCAATAGCTTGTTTCTGTTCGTCTTGTTGAGTAGGTTCAATGTCGTTTATTCTGCATTCAGATTCTCCTAGGTAAACTGTGTTTTCTTCGTGTTCATTTTTTGGGATACCGTTCTCATTTTCCAAGTCAAATCCATGAAATGGTTTATCAGTGTCATCGTTGTTATCTGCTTCATTCCTGTCGTCATTATGTATAGTTGTGTCGTCTACAATTTGATTATCGTCAATATCGTTGTGTCGCATTCTGTGTATGTATTCAGGTTTAGTTGTCATTCCCGTTCCATCGTTAAGATCATTCATTTCGTTATCTTCGTCATAAAAAATATCGTAGTTTGTGGTCCTGCTCCACCTTATGTTATGGTTTCCGTTATTTTTTGCTTTCATAGTAGTTAACAAACGTTTAATTTTAAATATAAAAGGAACGTGAAAAACGTGTGAGTGTTAACAAAAGCGTTACAAAAGGTTGTGAGAAAAAAAATATCCCGGATTTAAGTTATGTGATCACTTGAGTTGTGCGGGTTTTGCATGCCAACACTCCTCCTGAATTGGACATGTTCTGATTCGGGACTTGACCAATTCCTAGCTTCCATCGCATTTTCGTCAGCTGAAAACTTAAATTTAACTTAAATTTAACTTAAATTTAAACTTAAATTTGCTGAAACTTAAATTTAAACTGAAAACTTAAAATCCTTGTAATTCGACTGCCATTAAGATTTATATTATAAAAATTTAAAAACAAAAAACTACTTCTTCTATGGATTTTGACTATCCAAATTTAAATTATAACTATACACTTTTAACAATTAAAATCGTAGAGTTTTGCGGAGCCGATCTACCTTGCGTGGCGTCAAGGACGCAACCTCCGCAAAAGCTGTTTGCCTATATTAAAAAAAGAAAAAGAGATTTAATCAGACGTAGACTTCTTACGTTATACAAAGGATAATATGTTCCTGTTTCCAGTGGAAGCTACGAAACAAACTGGAATATTCAACAGTAGCTATTTACAAAGTATATGGTTTTAGGTTCAAGTATCTATTGTCTATATGGCCCAATAGGAATGTTTTCTGGTCTAGTGGTAGTGGTTAAAGCGTCTAACCGATGAGATTTAGAAGAGCTGGCTTAAAGATAACGCACAAGATTTCCTTTACTAATTAAATCAATCAAACCGTTTTGTTTGGGGTCAACATTAAAAAGTAGCAGTGTTAATATCATAGCTAATTTACATATATGAGTACTGTCACAACTGTTGACTATTTGAAAAATTTACATTTTGGGCTTTCAGAATAGGTCCTAGTACTGGATATGCTATGGACGTCCTGTGGACATCGGATCAGCCACAGGGTGTCCAGAAGCAAATTGTCAACCATCCACGGAATGTGCTAAGGGAAAAAGTGACTGGTCCTGTGGATATCCTATCCTATGGTATGGACAAAGTCGTGCTACTTGGATTGAACTTCAAAAGAAATATTTGTATGCATAACGTGAAGCAATAACAAAAATTAGGCCATGCTAAACACAATTCTCTTTATTTTTTATATAAACTTGTTTCTATTCTTGTAGTTGATCATAATCATAAAAATTGTTCAGGAATTAGTTGAAAAACATGATGGTTTAGTATACCAAAGTTGTAATTTTAATGAAAAAAATACTAAATTGATTCGGCAAAATCTCGAATGAATAAGATGATTAGAATTGAGATATTGTCGATAACAAAATACTTGTTTTGTTTTTATTTAGAGACACATTATCAGTTTTATTTACTGGAAATGCATAAAAAGGAAACTTATAAATAATTTTTGAGGTAAAATACGAAAACATCAACACGGATTATAGTTAAACTCTCAACATTTTTCTTTTTTTTCAAAAATGCCATTTCATTTTAACTATCAGCTACCTTTGTAAAATACGGAAAAATAATTGATGGCAATAACTAACCTATTTTAAATAGAAATAAAACTCTTACTTTAGTCATTCAACATTCAATTATATTATGTAAACCATTATCAGATGTTTTAAATAGGGGAATAATAATGTTATATTATTAATAGATAAAATAAATTATGCGAAGCTAAGAAAAATGTAGTGAAAATTTAATAGCTAAAAATTACGCAAGTATTAAAACTCGTTAATTGGAAATAGTTAATTCAAAATAAATTAATTTGATATAGAAATTTATCGTCAAATAAATATAGCTTATAATAGCCTTGAAAAGCTTTAACTTCGAGTTGGATAAATGCGTCACAACTATCACTTCAGGCGGAAACTATACAGCCAACATAGTGAATTCATGCAATTCTTCTAGTACAGTGTTCAACCAAGTTAATGTAAGTCGTTTCGAAGAAGGTGATTTTCATTTAAATTCGTTCTGTGATATTAAAAATCGTTAAACATGGGTTGTTAAAAGTGCGAGAAAATGGTATTAATATGGATAAAGCTCTAATTGAAGAAACCTATTTGATTTTATATAATTGCGTAAGTTTTAATCGACACAGTAAACTATATACTTCCCATATTTATTACTACTATAATTTATTATTATTATATATATCTATTATAATTATACATTTAAACTTAATTAATATGCTCTATCGTTATGTAGATTGGACCCTTTTACTATAAGTAATTTATCTTTTAGATAGATCTTCAGGGATGATAAATAAAATATATATATATATAAAAATATATATATATATATATATATATATATATATATATATATAAAAACAAATAATGAAATAAAATAAAATAATAGTGTAATAAAATATATAAACTCTATTTATGTTAATATTATTCCTGTTTGACCAAAAGACGCAGATACCAAACAAACTCATGTTATCAAAAAGGCTTAATGGATAAAACTAAACTTTCTTGTTTATATTTAGTACTTTTGAAGAGTATACTAATATGGAGCACACGTTCTTACATTATAATCATCCTTCCTTGCGTTCTCTTTTCTTAATAGTTTTTCCGTACCAATAATATTATCCGTATCTTGAGTAATTTATTTCAGACTCTTGGCGTCACAAATATGAGATACAAGCCTATTGCGTCTGCTTATATATTATATATATACCTGAAATTAGTCTTTGCAATCGAATAAATAAAATTATTAGTTACTCCCAATTCAAATTGGGCTCATTAAAAAAGGAGACATTTGGATGTTTAAGTGGTTACCAATAAAGGTAATTTCAGAGACCAGTTTGTTTATGATGGAGTCAGTGTTAGTCATTACTCCGGGGGGGGGGGGGGGGGGGGGGTCAAATATTTTTGAATGACTATTGAGCCTTACTCTTCATAAGTATGGCCCTAGCTTAACAGATTATTGATTGACAGCTCCAAATTCACAATAATTTACAGAAGGCAGTGACGGATCTATAGGCTTTCCGGCGCCCGGGGCAAGCATTTTTTTCAGGCCCCCCCCCTCCCCCCCAAATAAACATACAATTTTTTAAATAAATTGAATGTAAATTTTTTTTTTAATATTAAAAATAATTTTAATGTACATTTTATTTATAAATACGTTAACACATCTTTTTACTACGTAAAAGAACGTACGTGAAAAAAAAAAAATAAAGCATCCAATTAAACCTATTAAAAAAGCTTTTCTGGTCGCGAAAGACCTAATAATGTCATCGTACGAGAGCTTAGAAGCTAATTCGTTTCCGATGTTGATAATACTTAAATTTGATAGGCGTTTTTCTGTTGTTGTTAAGTTTCTTAAATATGTTTTTATCAGCTTTAGCTTGCTGAAGCTCCATAGAAACTGAACCAGGCATGGTAAGAAACGTTGTAACATTTGGATATGCATCTTGAAGGCCATTTTTTAATATTTCTGTAAAAATATTAACTGGTGTTGCTGTGGCCATGGCCATATTTGGTGTCAAGTCGAGTGCATGATATTTGAAGCTATTGACTTCAACTACCAATTCCTCCTTATCGAGATTTTCTTTAAAGAAATTTGCAAGCTCCGTTGCACGAATCTTGATATTCTCATTTGTCATCCCTCCAACTGCGTGTTCTGTCTAAGAAGCCAAATAACTTGTTAATTGCTTGTAAGGCACAAAACCTGGTTCTAAGTGAACAGATTTGGTTATTTGAAACCTCTTCTTTGGTGTCATCATTTTCTTTTTTGGTTTACGCACTTCCTTAAATTGAGGATCTATGTTAAGGCCTTCAAGCTATGGTCTTAGCTTCAGTGACTGCATCTCTTGCATTATTTGCCCTAATTTTTAACTCATGTAAAAGGCGGTTAATGTGGAGAACAGATCGAGCAATTGTGATATATATTTGTTTTCGGAGGAGTTTGTTGACAATGTCAATCCTAGTTCGCTCCTTGAACCACAAGCAAGAAAATATCACAAATTCAAAAGTGCTAATACTTATTAAAAGACTCCTAGTTTCTAATTTTGTTTCAGAACTTGAAGTCAAACATGCTACCATATCATTTAAAGCAGTAATAATTCCACCAAGATGCTTGTAAATAACTATTACAGCTTCCCGCTATGTTGACCACCTAGTTCCGCTCTGTAGCTTGAGAGAGATAGGTATGTTTTTGACCAAAACTTCCCACCTATTAGTTGATGCTGCGAAGAATGAATAAAGACAATTTAAAATTCCAAAGTATGTTTCTGCTTCACGAGTGACGCTCGCAGCCTTGACCCCAACTAAATATAGTGAATGCGCAGCACAGGGTACGAAGTAAGCAAAAGGATTCATTTCCTGCAAACGGGTTTGAAAACCCTTGTACTTTCCAGCCATGATAGCACCATTGTCATATGACTGCCCTCTACAGTTCTTAAAATCCAACTATCACTTTTGAGTCCCGTCTTCTCACTAATTGTGAAAAAAACAGTAAAATTCTCGCAAATCTCTGGCCCACTTTCACTTAATTTTACGTACCTACTGGCTTAAGACATTTGCTCCAAGTGGCTGACATCAGGGGTACAGTCAAACATGACAGAGAAATACTTTGTTTCTCTTATATGTCACTCAGAATTTTTTCTCTTACTTTTGTTGCAGTGATATCCAAAAACTCGTTTTGGATATTGTGCGAAAAGTAGCTGACCTCTGTCCTGACCTTCCTCCTTAGCCATATGGGATAAAGCCTTTAATTCTTGGCGCCCCTGCAGATTTCTGTTGCGCTAAAGGCGCCCTTTGCAAAACATAGCTAAAGCGAATATATAAAAATAATATTAAATAATGAATTAATATACATTGGTTTCCAAACATTTTTTGTTTCTCGGCTGCGCCCTTGTTGATTTCCTGTTGCTCCAAGGGCGCCCTTCGTCAAATTACATGCATACATTACACGCATTACGCCCATACATGCATTATTTTTGTTTCTTGACGCCCTTGCTGATTCCTCTTGCTCCAAAGGCGCCCTATTTAAGACTATAGAAATAGCAGCAACACACTTTGCAAATTAGTGAATATATATAAATATTACAATAATTACTGGATTAATTGAGATTGGTTTACAATCTTTTTTTATTCTGGGCGCCCTCGATAATATCTGATGTTCTAATGGCGTCCTTTGTCAAATTCATTTAGTCGACTTTAAAAGGTGTAAATGAATCCATTCAATTTGCATTATTTTCTAAATATGTTTCTTGACGCCTTTGCTGATTCCTCTTGCTCCAAAGGCGTCCTTCGTAAGACTATAACAATAACTGCTACACATTTTGCAAATTAGCGAATATGCAAATATTACAGTAATTACTGGAGTAATTCACATTAGTTTCCAATCTTGTTTGATTCTGGGCGTCCTCGAAAATATCTGTTGTTCTAAAGGCGCCCCTCGTCAAATCGTTCAAAAGTTGTAATGGAAATGAAATAGGGCACACTTTTAATATTTCGCGAGGCTTGGCTTATTTTCTGGGGCTCTCCAGGGCGTTGTAGCGCAAATTTTAGCACTTCTACTTTATTTTTTTGCAGAATTTGTTTCTAGTACAAAAAAAAAAATAAATAAATAAATAAATAAAAAAATAAAAAATAAAAAAATAAAATAAAACAGGCTAGCTTGGCGCCCCCTCCAATCCGGCGCCCGGGCAGGCTGCCCCCCCCCCCCCCCCTAGATCCGTCACTGTCAGAAGGTATGTAAATTGTTTATTAGAACATTTACCCGCTACAAGTTTATTCTATGTAGGTATATTTTCGTTTTTAAAATAGAGCTCACAGACCCCTAATTAATTTATTATTTAGGTTCCTAATAATCAATACAAATGAATTAAGGCCGTATAGAGCCCGAAAGCTCTTTTGATAAATAAATGCACATTTTACGTGGAGAGTTAATTTTTTTAAAGTCCTTTTATCCAATTTTTCTATTATCAGTGATCTGTTATCAGGCATCGGATTAGAGACAATAAGTTCTAACTAACATACTTTGACTGAACCTAAATTAAAACAATTCTCTTTACCATTTCTTTCTTAATCGCCGTTGACTTTAAACAATTCAACAGCGATAGCTAATAACATGGAAATTTGCAAGTGCAAGGACAATTAATGATGAAATAAATAATTTCTTTCGAAAAATATAAAAATTATGAAATAATAATTTATGTTCAAAATAGAAAAACATTTTTGCTGTGATTTGTACATATTATGCATAACTATAATCTTCATTTAAAAGTTCCAATACTGATTAGCAGTTCAAATAAAACCAGAGAGTGAGAGAAATAAATAAAAGTACAATTTTAATTATGGAGTAACAAATTAAGTGCTTAATACAATAGACAATGCAATATAATTCTTAAAATTTTGTGTTTCGTTTTGTTTAAGGGTGATCAAAGCATGGAGATATGTCAGTTGGCGAGCGAATGGTAAAATCCAAGCAGGCAAAATATTGCGTAACAGTAATAGTTGTTGGTGCCGGATTATTTATAGTAGCATCTTCGCTAGGAAGAACTGGTCATGTATTGACTGCCATTTCTATCCTTGGATCCGTTCTATTTTTAGTGGGCACATTTACATTATTATTAGTACTAATTGGAGTTACAAGCAGACCTTCTAGAAAAACTCGAAGGGTAATTATCAATATAATAATCTAGAGATATAACATTCTAATCAGTGGCGTATGGCTAGGGCATTGGGGGCCCCTCACCAAACAAAATTGATGAGCAAAAAAAAAAATCCTGCGTTTAGATCTGGGGGCCCCCTCGTCGTTGATTTGGGCCCCCCTGACGGTGGGGGCCCACCCGCAATGCGGGCCCATAGTTACGACACTGGTTCTAATTCACTAGATAAATTACTTTTTCTTTAAATGTTATTTCTATAATAAATTAATCCTGATATTTTTTATCTTGCCTGTTTGGCATGATGCGGATTTGTCAGAGTATTCGGTATCTAAACATAATGAAGCAACTTTTTACTAAATTATATTAAAGTTATATTATTCAACCATTGGTATCTTTACTTTAAAGGCTCAGCAAACTCACATTAGCTGTACAGATGCTTCGGGTTTAGGATATGAACACCTTTATTTGAATAGTTTATCACAACCTGAACCAAGGAATGAATCTAATCTTAGTCCTAGAAGGCAGGTACAAAGAAACCAGAGGCAAGGAGAAACTCCTATAATATATCTTCCAGAGTGTCCTAAAATAGTTGTTCCAGTCCAAGTACAACCACCACCTACCTACGAGGAAGCAATCGCCATGTCACACAGGTTGGTCAAAATATTGAATTATAGTATTGATTTAGAGTTCTTCTTAGTTTCAGGATTATTACTTAAAATAGAACTTAATTATTTAAGTTTCGTTTGGAAATTAGCTTCAATTTTTATAATATATAACGCTTAAAAAACCCATGCAAAAAATTAAATTAAATAGCAGATTTTATAATTACGGCGCAAATAGTCTTTGAAGAAAGAAATTTGAACTTTTAAACAAATGATATGATAAATAGTAACGAAGCATTATTTTAGCTCTCTATAAAAAACTTGTTTTTTAATCTTAAAAAATGAACCGTATAAATAGATTATAATGACTTTAAGGAACATCCATGCCAAATTTGAAAATAGAACAATGAGTTTATTCGTGACTGCGTAGCAAAACAGTTTACAGACAAGCAGGTGAAATTGAAATGCCAAAGCCAAATGGTTTGGTTAAGCAGCGACAGAAACCTCGCTCCGCTCGGTCAATAATCATAATCAGTAGGTAATGTAGTTAACAATGTAATAAATGTATTTTTTTCATAAATCAATATATGAAAATGCAATAGCAAAGTCAAATTATCGAATTGTTATTAACAGATTTGGCTTAATACTAGAAAAATAGCACTATAGCATACAGAATACAGGTATTGGCAAAAAAATACGTAAAAAAGCTATCTTTAGATGTAACTAAATGTTGTTGTGCGTTGTAATCATTTAGTTATTAATTTTCACTAATTTTTTCTTTAAAAATTTTACACCAGGGAGAAAATAAGTACATCAAACACGGTGGCTATTCCTACAAGCCTTCAGAAGGATGCCGAATATTCATCTCTGGCAAGCACATCAAACTAAGAACAGTTACCAATTCACACTGGCAACTACTACAAGATCCTGTAAAAGGCCCCTATAGAATAGAAACAGTTACCAATTCATATTGGTAACTACTACAAGATCAAGATTCTCTAAAAGGCCCCTATAGAAACAGTTAACAATTCACACTGGTACAAGATCAAAATCCTGTAAAAGGCCCCCATAGACGGTGCGATTTGTTGTACAACCAAGTTGAACAATTTATAACAAAAAAACAGATTTGACAAACATTAGTCCCAAACTAGGAAATACAATCGTCAAACAGTATTGCCCAACAAATGTATAAATAAATCTACAAATCTTAGGGCCGATACAAACCAATGCTTACCAAAGTACTACTTCACTTACACTTTACTTCACACTTACTTACAGTTTAGCCTAAGGCGTTTAGATTTCATTAACAAGTTTGTAAAACCTGAATATTGGTTTGAGGACCAGCCCACACTCGTTGAGACATGTCAAAGGCAAATGACTTAAGTCGTTCAATAAATCGTACCATGTATGAGGCCCTTAAAGATATGAGGCATATCGCCGCATATTATGACTATAAATTACTTATAGTATTTTATACTTAGTTTAGTCTAAACTTAAAACAAATATTTTGTAATAAATAAATAATATCTTTTTAATTTGTACGACATTAAAATTTGTTATTTGTATCCTGCAAGTATGAAGTAAAATTTAGCTTTTAATGTAAGTGATAACTTACATAAATATTTAATCTAAATTTTTAAATTGATTAAACTCGTAAAGCTGAAATAAGAGAAAAATTCGTTGACAATCATTTGGTAATAGTAACGTGATTATGGTTTTAATTTGTGGAAATAAAAAATATAGGATAAATGAATCTACTCATTTTGTAAAGAGCCTTTTTCACAGTGGATGGCTTCAAGAACTTACCTGTATTAGAAAATAAATTATTAATTATACGTAATTCACATTAAATTAGGTAATCCAAATGTGGCTTCAGTGCTTAAATAATAGCCATTTTTTAAAATATGAGCTAGCTTCATTACTACCCCCCCCCTTTTTACGTCCCCCATTAACAAAAGGTTATCACAGGATGAGGGGATACAGAGGGGTAATGACAAAATATGCACGGTATAAAACTAATATATCTCAAAGAAAATTAGGAAAACTCTTTATTACAAGAACTTATATACAAGAAGAAATAAAATATTATCACTAAAAATCGTAATAAAGATGTCAGAAATCACAAGCGTAAATTCTTCCTTTTCATTACATCCTATACCTAACTTTTTTAAAGGAACATATATGTGCTTTTGAAAGCCGCACCTTTCTATCTTTATTGGTTTCGAAGTTAAAAGGCATTTTAATGAGCCAAATATTAGAAATCGAAAACATTACTAAAATAACGAAAACACATCGAGGAAAGAGGAAACCAATAGTTAGAGCATTTGAACAACTTGTTAAGAAAAAGCAAAGAATCATCCAATAGTCCAGTCATTGTGACGGAAAGTAGTCGATTCAGGAAAAAATTGCTGAAGATTTTTTCTCGACGGATCTATATGTTTTTTGATGTGCTGAATTTGATGTGATGTCTATATGTTTTTTGATGTAATATCTGAAAACCTCGTTATTTTCGACTAGATTCGGATATGGCTTCACCATAAAAATTGCGAAAAACCATAAAAAATCGGAATTTGTTTTAGTTTTTCGCTTATAACTCCGAAACGACGCATCTTAGAGAAAAATCACTTCTTATAAAAAAGAAAGCTGATACAATTTTCTAAAAAAATAAGTCTAGACATAGCTCATTAGCTTTTTTCGTTTGGCCGCTATAGCGAGCTAAAGATTGACCATATTTTCAAAGCATAGCATACCCCGCGGGATGCCCTAACAGGGCACCCTTGGTAGCGTAAATGCCATTACGATATTTTAAGTATTCATTATTACCCTTAATCCTATAAAAAAATAAGCGAAATTACACATTTTCAATTAATTTGGCTGTTTGTTGTTTAATTTGTTAAATTTATTAATAAAACACTAAATATATTAGTAATTAAAATTTTCAATTTTTTTTGTAAAAATTATAGGGCACGGATTTATATGAATTTATAAATGTTAAATATGCACATATATATAATATGCATTTATACTTAATAAAATATACACTAAAATATGCAAACAGAATTTGTGTATTTTTTATTTAAACGTTTGAAATTGAGATCAACAATTGTATTTCCTTACTTTATAGGATAATATTATAATGAAATTAAAAGGTTTTCCCTATTATTTTTTAAATTAAACTTAGGAAAAACATGTATAATTAGAGAAAAAATTAAACAAAGAAAAGAATAAAATAAAAAAGATATAAAAATTAAATAAATACAATAATAATAAAGTTTATGCACACCTAAACTTTAAAAGTATTAGAGATAACGTGCTTTTAAGATTTTCAAATTTAAAGCTCATCTTTTTTAAGATTTGTGGCAACTGAAAGATCGTGCAAGATCAACTGATGTCACTGATGCATTTTTGAATAAATTTATTAAACCGGGGTCAGTATTTCCACTAAGAATGCTTTAAAATATTTGAATAGATTCCCTCCTCTTATTCTTACACACATTTTATAATTTAGCTTTGATCTTATATCATGGTTTTCTTCAATTTTCTAGGTAGTGGATTTTAAAGAGGTGACATTTTCTACTAGTGGTACATTTTGTGATTTTAGTTTCTTAATTGCTTTTGCCGTGTAAAGTGAATGATGTTTGTAGAAATCTTCCAGTAATATTGTAGTAATTTGCAGCCACTGCTGATCTAAAGGCAGAACCTCCCTTTTTTCTATACTCAACTCAACTTCTTTGATTTATAAAACTATCACCTCGATACCCCCTCCCTATACCTTCAATTGTAATTTACAGGGCTAGGGCTCCCTTTTATCTCTGCCCTCAACTTCTTAATTTAGGTAGGGGGGGGGGGGGGGGCATCAATAGTTAAAACATCGATGCAACGATCTCAACAATCAGACGAACAAAAAAAGATCGCTGCTTTATTAAAAAAATTTTTATAGCGCACAATAAGAGTCGCCGATTACGTAGTTTTAGACGAAATTTTTGGATTCTTTTGAAAAAAGTGGTATTTTCCACTTATTGCTCATTGGATAGATGTGGCCGAACACAACGATTGGCAGCTGTTCAATTACGATCTTGGAAAATTAGATCATTTAGGATTTAGCGGCCGAACAGTTAATGGTGTGTTAGAATCTAACAGAAGAATTTTTGAGACCAAGGGCCGTCATTCCTAAATTGATATGATAGCAGGTACGACAGCCTATAGACGGTGATTCTAACACAGGAAAAAAAATCCAATTAAGTTGTCATCATTGTGGTAAAAAAAAACATCTAGATGTATAAAATGTGATCTTGGTCTCCATGTTATACTTGTTTCCTAGATTTTCGTACAAAGTAATAATAATAAAAATAAATTGGTTGTGCGTGAAGTCTCACGTAAAAAGGGTTTCGTTGGTGTTGTAAACATGAAATTAGTAAGGGGGGGAGGGGGGCAAGATTTTGATGTTTTTTGACAAAATGACGTAGAAAATTATACGTTTTCCACAAGTGTTATATATTTTTGTAATCTACTCTTCAATACCGTTCATTTGATACCTCACTCAAAATTTTAAAAAAATATCTTTTCCCCCGTGACAGCAATCAGCCGCCATCTTGGATTCCCAGTTAATCCGACCAAGTTGCTATTCTTATTTTTTCTTTGGCCCATCACACCACACATTTTTCATATTTTTAGTAACAGCGGAAATATAGTTTTAGAGGGGAGGGGGGGGGGGGGGGGACACGTCCTTCTGGAAGGCCATTTAGTCAAGACTGACGCCCTTCTGGGAGGACGGTTAATTATGACGTCACAGGTAATGACCAATTTAAAATTTGGGCAAAAATGTTCTAAAAGCACTCAAAACTATTGAAACATACTACAGAAGGAAGGCAGAGTAGAATGACAAGATGATTATGCTTGAAAGATTTTAGAGCTATGTAAATTGGTTAAAACTGAGTGTAATATGAAAGGAGTAGTTTATAATTAAACAACAAACTTAAAAATGTTAAGTATAATGAATAAGTTTTCAACTGTAATTTTCACAGTAGTTTATTATTAGTTTTTCGTAAAATGGTGTGAAATTGAAATAGTAACATAAAACAATTAAAAAAAGGTTTTACTTACCTCTGTGTTTATCTTATTTTTACAGCTGATTTATTCTGTAGGAACTCCATACTCTGATAAAGTTCGATGCAATTAACCATGTGGATTTGTGGACTTGACCAGCACCAGATCCGGTATCAGATTCTTCTTTGTTGCTTTCACAGCAAATGGTCAACAAAGATAAAATTATCTTTTTAGTTTGGACACGTCAATCTACATAACATCTCTTACTTCTCTCCACGCAACTGGTCAGGCCAGGTTGTTCCTTATTTAATCCCTTCAGGGGATGTAGGGCTGCAACAAAGGATTTCCACCTGACTCAATTTTGGGCCATGTGGTTCAGCTCTCCCCAGGTCTTGCCTTCTTCTCCTATTTCTCTCTCCACCGTCCTCCTGCAGGTTGTTCTCGGTCTGCAGGTTTTCTTTTCCCCCGTGGGTTCCATTCCAGGGCCTGTCAATTGACATTGTTTTCAATCCTTCTTAGGGTGTGTCCAATTCAGCCATACTTCCTTGCTATTATAGTTTCCCCTATTGGGATTTGTCCACACTTCCTCCAGAGTTCTACATTTGTGATCTTCTCTGGCCAGTGTGCATTTAGAATTTATCTTGGGGAGTTGTTAGAGGCAAGATATTCTCTCCTTTGTAACCAACATCAGGAAATTCGAGGGTAATTCTGTGGTAGTTTGATAGGAGTGTGTTCAGGGGTTGCCAAAAGGACCCGAATGCTGTCTATTTGCTAGGCCTGGCCTCCCCGCCCCCTTACTACTACTAGGCAGTAGTTGGTGAAGATTTTTTAGCTCATTTGTAACTGTTTTTGTTGATTTCCAGTAGAACTGATTTTACATTGCTTTAGAAGATCCTTAGCTTGGTTCTTCTTCTGAGTGACTGAGACCTCCATATTGGCCTTAGTTGTGCAAAAACTCCTTTTGCTTTCTTGATTCTCTGCTGTACGTCTCCATCAGTTCCAATAGCCTTGGAAATCAAACTGCCAAGATATTGGAACTGTACTACCTGTTCAATGGTTCTGCCGTTGAACGCCAGATCTACCGTATCTGACAGTTTATCCACATTTCTTTGGTTTCCTCCGTGTTTATCTTTAACCCTACCTTTCTTCCCTCCGTGCTAAGTTCATCTAGCTTTCCCGCCATGTCTGACAGTTTGTGTGACACGAAAAAGAGGTCATCTGCAAAGTCTATATCTCTAGTCTTTCGGCCAGCCTCCATTGTATTCTTCGCGGCGTCGTTGTGATTTTCCGAATAACTCAATCTAGCACCTTTAGGAATATGATAGATAAATAAAAAAGGCTCCACACATCAGTCTTTTTTATTTATCTATCATATTCTCAATTTTAGGGTTCCACAATGACTCTCCCATGCAATATACATCAATGAGATTAAAAGATAAAGTGATATTCCACTCCATTTTTCCGCACCAGTAAGTGAACAGATACAATAAGCAATGATGATGGCTACAGTAGAAAGGAAACTGGCACCAAAGAAAGGGCTGAAGACTCAATACAAACAAAACAAATTACTCACTCAATCAACTTGGGCCAATGAGCTATGTCTGTTGGCTCTTCATTGGTGCAGTGTGTACCCGCCATTAGCCCTTTAGTACTACACTACTTGATCTCTACATTATGTATGAGCCACCATGATCATCAAATATATCATTTGAAGAAAAAGGTTAATGATGGTAGGGTGAGATGGTAGATAACCAGTAATCAATTTAAATAAAGTAAGAAAAAAAAAAAAAAAAAAAAAATTATAAAGAAAACAGTACGGTAACAACTTATTAGGTTCAAATGTTTTATTTTATTATCCTAAGTTTAATTCAGAATGAGAGCTGGCAAAGGAGCGCAACTCCTCTCATGATCCAGTGCTCTTCAGGAACTCCAGATGGAAGAAGGATTGCTATGACAAAGTTAGTTGAATGGCCAGTTGTTGAGAGAACACCACGTCTCTCTGAAGTCTTGTATAGAGGACTATTATATCTTGGTCCTTTAACCAAATCTGTGCGTTTTATAGGTTTGAACCAGATCTGAAATTGATATGAGCAATATAAAGATGAATAAATTATCTATATTTTAGTACAGTATAAAATAAAAAAAAATTAAAAACTTACAATAGGCATGACATCTTGTAATATCTTTGGTAAAGATTCATCGATGTTATTATTTTCCTTGTTCCACCGAGCTCCGTCAATAAAAACTCCATAGACAAACACACCATCTTCAGGGGGCTCAGGAAAAGTTGTCTCTCTCATTGGCTTTAAGAAGAAAAAAAAAAAAAGCATAAGCTTGAATGATTTAACAATCTTTCACCATGAACAGCCTTAGGCAAAAAACAGTTTCAAGAAAAAAAGTAATAATTAACTTTGAAAAGATTTTTAATTGAACACTAGAGAATAATCATTTTTATTAATTTAATAAAAAATACTGTCAGAATTTATCTTTAGCATTATAATTAAAAAGTCAAATGGTAGACAAACTTACCTCAAAATCAAATGAAAGTAAATCTATTGGTATTTTATATTTTCTTGCATAGTTCTGTTGAGCACCAGTAAGAAAAGCTTGAGTAAAAAAGAACCCAGAGAGCCAGAATGTATTTGGGGCCCCAACATCATACCATAACTGAAAACAAATAACACATTTTTTTTTTTTATATATATTCCCTTATAGGTAAAAGTGATAGAATATGTACACTTTCAGCAACGAAAATGTAAATGTATTTATAGAAATTTTAGTCTCCAATAACTTATTCTAAAAGAAGACTAGGAGATTTTTTAATGTAAGAGAGGAAGTGTGAAAGAATTATAGTTGGATAGTAAAGTTTTGGGTCGGGCCATCGAGTGCTGCAGATGTGTATTCTTGGCCTGTTAAATAAATAACCAAATGAAATAGATTAAAATAACCTCAGACATTAATTATTCATAGCACAAAAAAAACCGTTAATGCTATGAATTACTGTTAAAGGTGCTAATACACCTAACGGATTGAGGTAGTTTAAAAAAGATTTTTAAATGAAAAATAAAAATATTACACTAAGGAAATCAAGCCTTGCAATGAAATCTTGTATGTAGCTTCCAAGGGGTTTCAACGAAGGATAAGAATGCTTCTTCCACAACTCAGGAATCTTACCAATTAAAACATTTTTAAATAATTCTTCCAACTCGAATGACATTACAACCTGACCTGAAACACAAAATAATAGGATCAATCAGCAAAATCGATAAAAAAAAAATAGAATAATAGCAAATGCAATAGATGCCATGGGTTTCTAATTTTAGGCACTGCTAATTCACTGAGCACTGATAAACACCATTGATATAAATAAATCAATTAAACTGGTCTTAGTCCACAGGCCACCATAAGAAGTGAGTCGCTGATTGATAAAGTTTTCTTACCTTATGGAATCGCTTATTTATGCCGTGTCCACCGATAAATTGGGTATATGGCAACTGGGCGCTGGGCCATTTCTTTATTGTTGACATGCCAAACTTGCCCTTCTGCGGGAACATTGAAAAGAGATAGATAAAGTTTTGATTTTCACAGGATCGTTTAATTAAATTATTTAAAAAACAGTGGTGAAGGTGGCCACCGATATAAGTGGGCCGTTTTCTTTTTAACGTCCCCACAGAGCGACATGTTTGGGGCGGTGGACACCCTAAATGGCCCACTCTTATCGGTGGCCACCTTTACCATTGTTTTTTAAATAATTTAATTAAACGATCCTGTGAAAATCAAAACTTTATCTATCTCTTTTCAATGTTCCCGCAGAAGGGCAAGTTTGGCATGTCAACAAAAAAGAAATGGCCCAGCGCCCAGTTGCCATATACCCAATTTATCGGTGGACACGGCATAAATAAACTTACGTAAGAAAACTTTATCAATCAGCGACTCACTTCTTATGGTGGCCTGTGGACTAATTCTTGGTTATTAATTATTTTTTTAATAAATTAATCAAATTAATTTTTGGAGGATGAATCATCGTATTTTATTAAACTATTAGTTCTAAATAATTTTATTTTGAAAAGGCCAATTTTTTAATAAGCAGTCATTTTTTTTAAAGGGTGGAGGAGGGTAAAAAAAGCAACAATTTATTGTTTTCATTCATCAAAATCAAAATCTTTAAACAATGGAAAAAACCTTTGATGGCCTTTTGCAAGTTTCTGAGAGTTGTTTTTACAGTGTTAAGCAACTTGTTGAAACGCCCCATTTCTTGCACTAAGACAGTGTTCATAGATTGTTCATACATAGTCGGATATTTCTCTAAGGCTGTTACTACATCAAACATTTCAGGAAGTTTGCTAAGAATATCTTTAGCTACATCCAGTACCATCTTTTCTCCACCAGCACCAGAACCACCACCTGATCCTGAATCCTAAACAATGATATAAATTGTGGTTTATTAAAAAAAAGAAACTATAATAAAACTATTTCATTTTACAAAATAAATATAATTATTTAAAAAAATTAACTGGGAAAAAAATAATTTCTACTGTTTGACTTTCAAAAGAGTAAGACAGAATAGTAGAATATAATATTATAAAGATAATATATATTGACCCTTGCTCATAGAAACCAATCCATAAAGGTACATGTCCAGTGTCCTCCAGTGATAAAGAGTTGCTACACAAGTCTCTGAGACTGTCCGCATCTCAAGTTGGCAAGCTCTCCCCCTGAGTTTCAAAACTTTATTTTTTCAGCCAATTCAGCCATTTCAGCTCTGGCTGTCTAATACAAGTGAGGTATATATGATGTTCAGAGATATCTTTTTCTCTTTGTCACATATTTAAATTATCTCGAGCATCACTGAGAGAGGCACAATCCAGTAGAGAACCATGCTACATTCCTTCTTTTTTTTCCTACATACTTTTTTACTTTCTTATATAAAGAGAAAGTATTGTGATGGCGAGAAAATTCAATTTTGATGGATTTACGTTTTGAGGTCCCCTGAGTCCAAAAAAGTGGTTCTTAAAAAATGTCCAAAAAAGTGGTTTTTAATGATATTGACTTCGTCTGTCTGTGCAGACGCCTAGAGCCTAAACTACTGGGCCGATTTTTACGAAATTTGGCATACATGTTTAGAAAAATAAGCCCTATAGCGATATAGGTATTATAAACTGCTATATGAATCACCTAGAAATAAATATAATAATTACGGCAGACTGAAGAATTATATAATATATTATTTATTTCCTAATAATGGAATTAATATACATAGCGTTTAATATTTTTGTACATCTCATTAATTTAAATAAGAATATTTGATATTTATAAAAAAAAGGTTATAGAAAACATTTAATACTACAATATTATCTATTATTAATACATGTTTTAAAAAATCATAATAATATTGCAATGTTATCTTTTTTTAATAATTTAAAAAATACTATTACTTACCTAATGCCAAAAATTGCAGAGCAACCATTAATCTATTTTGAGCAGGAATAGCATCTTGATAATTGGTGTCTTTCTACAAGATTTGCTGACATTAAAAAAAGTCTGAACTGTTGTGCATCTTCAATGTTTTGCTCATTAATTAGAGTTATGCAAACCCCAGGCCAACTTTTCCTTTCAACCCACCAAAATTGCCTAGTCTCACCCAACAATTTTTGTTATTACTTTTTTTTAAAATAAAAAGTTTGTAGGCAATCATCAATGTTAATATCTGACGGGGATATATTCCTTTGGGTTTGTCTGAGAAGGAACTGTAGGATCTCAGGAGGTCACAAACATGAGACTAGTCTCAGGGACTCAACTCTTCAAGACTCGTCTGGGGACTGATGTTGCTCTCAAGTAGACAAGGTTCTGAAACTAATCTCGAGATTTAGTCTCAGGTGGACACCTAGCTTTACAACGGTGTTTTGAGTTCTAACCTAAATTTGAAATGTGAATTAAAATGCCGGTGCATCAACTACTGTATGGTATATCAATTCTTCATGGTGAAGTTAACATTAAGCACAGTTAAGTAAACTTATAAATGAGAGGTTATCATATTCCACTATATAGAAACTAACTATAACAGAGACAAAATTTAAGATCAGAATCTAGATTCCTCATAAAAATAGCAATATTAGAAGCTTTCATTATAAATTGTAACTAACACAATATGATAAAAAGCAATCCATATATTTTTAATTTTTAGTTGTTATTAGGACCCTGTAATTTTTAAAATCACTTAATTTCAATTAGCTTACCTCTAGCAATTTTCTCTCCCATAAATCCTTTTATTTGAAAGCACAATAAAAAATACAAAAGGTTAATTAGGGTAAATAAGAAGGAAAAAGAAGACCAATAGCATCTGGAAGGCTAATAGGCTTGGCTAAAGGCCTAGAACCACTGTCAAAACACCAATATATTTTATAAATACAAAGAAACTGTCTCTCCATAGAAAATAATACTCGTTTATTTATGAAAGCAGCTTTCCGCTTTTATAAAGCCATCAAATAGGTTGTGGGCGAGTCATATAATGTCGGAGACTAATGTACGATTAACTTAAGCCTTCGTTAGTTTCAGACATCATATTGACTCGCCCACAAGCTATTCTTTAAAATGTAATTCTAGTTCTTCCAAAATCGGCACTGATGAGGGCTTTATAAAAGCCGAAAGCTAGTATTATTTTCAGTGGAGAGACTGTTTATTTGTATTTATTAAGATGACCTCCATCAACACCCTTATTTCTCAACCAATATAATTGGTTATGATTCCTAGTGATATGTTTCATAATAAAGATCACATCGATTAAATATGTAAAATAGCTGATTCAAACCTGGTATAATCTAATTCTAAGGGGGGTGACACTCTTCGCCACCCAGGTAGCGCCACCTGGGTGGCGCTACCGGTCGTCTATGAGAATAAACGGAACCTGTCACACGAGGTGGCGCCACCTGCCGGGTGGCACTATTCGACCCGACGGTCTAGCTGCCACCCACAGGTGGCGCCACCCGGTCAACCCATTGTTTTCAATTGAGCCTTGTCACGCCACTCAGCCCCCACTCCTTCAATCAAATATAGGGGAAATCAAATCTGGGGCTGCCTGCATCCCTCATATAAGTGGGTGGCGGGAGCAAGTGGCATCAACCAGGTGGGCGCCACCCAGGTGGTGCTACCCGGGTGGCGAAGTGTGTCACTAGCCTAACAAGATTCAAAGGATTAATGAAAAAAACAAATCCCTGGCAGTGATTCGAATCCGAGGGAGGTAGGACTTGCTTGACACTGATGATCATATCATATGGATGTGTGAAGTGGCTGAACCCCAAGTAAAAAGAAAAATAAAATATCGATAAGACCCATCAATATAATTTTTATATAATCAAAGAATATAAGCAAACCTCCTACAGGTATTATCATGCTATCAAAGTTTTAAATTTAAGAAAGGCTTTAAAAATGTTTTGTGATAGTGGTAATAATTACCTTTTAAAACTAGTTAACATATAGTTTTGAAATTATTATAGAATAGAATAGTAACTACTATTAATAATATTGTAGGAAACTAAAATATAAAATAGAGGAAAAGAAGTAGAAAAGTGAGAAGGGGAAAAAATTATATTCCACATAATATACTATAATTATTATACATACTTACAGTCCTGTCCTGGTAGGAGAAAGAAAAAAAAGAAGATATGCTCTTATAATGATTGTTTTGTTCTTTAAATAATAATAACAGTAAATTACTTAAACATAGATTAAAGGAAATAACAATATAAAAATAATAAGAAATTCATTAATATTATTTTTTGGTTTATTACTTGTGTAAGGAGGATGCTTGCAAACAACAGATTGGTTTCTTGCTGGTCCTTCGTTATATCAGCATTATCATGCATTCCAAATACAGAAGGCCTAGTTACGAGAGGTAGTTCTCTAACAAAATTCAATATCTCCTCCAATTCCGTTGAAGCCGGAGCATAATAAAATTCTAAACAATTTATAATCAATATAAGTTAGTTATAAAATAATAAAGCTTTATTAATATTACAAAACAAGGCAGTATACGGAATCTAATATTTTTAAAAACACACAAATATATTGAAAAAAAGTTTAATGGTTAGAATGAGGAATGGAACATTGATTAAATCCTACAATTTATTCCTTAATTTAATACTAATTTATAATTTAATTAAGTACATAATGGTATAACTTACTAGAGGGATCGAAATAATAAATATTTTCAGTGTCTATAATTCTTGGTGTGTAGAATCTCCTTAAAATGGTATTAAGAGTTCTCCGATCCCAATCGTCAGTGACACGTCCTCCATAGTTGCATTCTCCAGTCAGGTAGCACAGAGCTTCGTATTGAACATCCTTTGCACATATGATTTATAAAAAAATAATCACTAAACTGCACTTTATGCAAATTATTTAAAGTAAAACAAACAATGAAAAAGAATGAAATAAGAAAATTGATAATATTGTTGAAAATAATTTCTTAAGAAGCTACTAATAATAGCAATGAAATTTCTCTCACATATAAAACAATGCATAATTTTTACTTACGATCTTCCCCTGAGAGCGAAAATCAATAAATGTTTTTGTTAGTATGAACAGCTTTTGTACTATTACTAATTTTAAGGATAAATATTTTGGGTAAAATTAAGGATTCCTACCTCGTACATATTAAGAAACATTTGAAGCTGCTGAACACTGATTCTAAGATCAGTTTCATTAAATTCATAAGGTATATTCCATCCAATTGGACCAAATTTTTTTCGCTCCTGAATCAAAGCATGGAAGAAACAAAGGCCAAAAATAAGTTTCTTAAATACTATCTCTTGTTTACAGCCCTCAAAAAATTCAGGATTTGATATAGGATCTCCTGACAAAGATCTGCAAACAAAATTAAGTATTACTATTAATGCAGATGAAAAATCAGGAATATTTATGAACATGCTTGCCAAACGAGATTGGCAGGGTATTTTAGTATTAACTAGCTGAATACCCATGCTTCACAACAGATTGTTTTTCAGGGGAGATACATTTTTATGTTGTGGATAATCAATATGTAATTATTATATGTATTAAAATATTCATAACATAGCTTTTAATACTCTGATTCACTTAAAATTTTCACTCAAAAACCGTAATTCTTAATGATACATTTAACTGAAAAAAATCCCTCACAAATACCACTTTTTACTCATTTTTATAATACAACTTTACCGCAATAATATATGTTCTTTGGGTCTCTTTAGAGTTTTTTTGGTCTTGAATAAATTAAGAAATTTAGTTTTTCTTCAATATCTTCTACTTAACTTCGGCAATAATTTGCCCTACATCTTGTGCTTCTTTAAGCTGATAATATTATTTTTCTAAGTCTCATGAATTATTAAATAAATAGGGATTTTGAATTTTTTACATCAGTCTTCAGTTAATCCCTTTGATATGATATTTTTTAATTTTTTCTTTGGTCTTTAGGAATATGTAATAATAATAATAAATATATAATATATATTAATTTATTTGCAATATTTCCAGTCTTATTATATTAGTCTCCCACTCATAAAAGTAAATAAAAGATATTGAAGAAAAACTAAATGTCTTAATCTATTTATACTTGAAGAGACCCCCAAAAAATATTTATAATAGTGTTTCATTATAAAAATGATTAAAATAAAAAGTTCAATTACTAATAAAGAAAAATTATGAAAAACACTTTTTACTATTTAAAATAAAAGGACAATATGGAGCTCGGTGTGACTCGAGGTGAAGATAACCGACTACCCCAGATTCAGATATAGTAGGCAGTTTTTAAAAAAATCTCCCTATTGAAACTGAACTGTTTCCTCAATCTAGAATACAGCATTGTTTTAAGGTATTTTTTAAAATTTCTTTTCGCCCCAGAAATTGGACTAAGCCAACCCCTTGTGGAATGATAGGTTGAATAAGTGAAAATTTAAAAAATATTCAAATGAGGTATCGCTGTAAAGGTCTTGATAAGAATAGTGAAAAATCATTAATAAGTTTCTCCTGTATCCAAAACATAAGCAGCAAACTGGTAAAAGCAACAAAAATCCCTCAAATTTGGAGCTAAAATTCATTTCTCGATTTCCCCTTAGGGGTATCATTTGTTTAACAATTAAACCAAATTTCGTCAAAATCGGACCGATAGTTTAGGCCCCACACGTCTGCACAGATATTTTTTAGAAACCACTTTTTTGGACTAAGGGGACCTCAAAATGTGTAAATCCATCAAAATACTTTTACTTTACATGAGAAAAAGAAAATAGTTCTTCCAGTCTTACCCCTTAAAAATAAGAAAAAGTGTAAAATTATTTTTAAATTAAGTGTGAAACAATCACACTAACAAAAAAGAAAAATAAATAACCTTAGAATATTTGCCCTTAGTCCTTTAGGAGGTTCATTTGTCATCTTAACTCCATTCTGAAGAACAAGTACTGGGAAATATTCGGATGGGTAAGAAGTTAACCACAACCTAAAGTCTGGATGTGTGTTGTCTGGGGTGAAATTTTCACAAATCTAAAAAAAAAAAAAAAAAAAAATTAAATGAACCTTGTTATACATAATAAATAATCAAACAGTAACCAAGATGCAGACACATTCTATGTACATAATATGAAGAAAATTGATACTTGGGGGGGGGGGGGGGGATGTGTATTTCTGTGTTGCTTCGGAAAACCTAGAAATTGTAAAAATGATTTCATTCATACCTTTTCTAGCGTGGACATCCAACTTTGGGCCAGGTGACAATTCTGCAGGACAACCCATGTTCCCATTCTTGTGGCATCATTAACAAGCCTCAGAGCTATGGGACCTTGGCCTTGTCCCAATGACAGTGAGTTAAGTCTGTTACCTCCAAAACCCTGCAAAAATAATTATAAGTTAAGACCAATCACTAAATTATATATAAAAATAATAAAGTATAACCAACTTAGAAAATAATTTTGGACCTACATTAATTTTAATGTGCGTTCTGATTAAAAATAATCAAAACATTGCACACTTCTATAAATTTTACACTTTGATTTTCAAGCAAACTGAAAAAAAAAATCAATTGGGAGAATTTCTGATGCAATTTCACTTACATTAATAGTATTTACTTACATCTATTAAATGGTTGAAACAAAAAAATAAATGAACACTATTTTTTTACTATCAAACTATTATATTAGGGAAGGAACACACCATTGAATCAGCGAAGTTTAGAAGTGTAACTGTTGGATCTGCTCCAGGAGTTAAAATAAAAATCAATGGGATACAGCAATGTGAGTCTGAAAAGGAGGCTTGCAGATCGAATGGTGGAGGTTCAATAAACTTTTTCCCCATTTCCACTGTAAAAGAAGAATTATGATTACATTTAGTTTTGTTGGTTTTCTAATAATAGTAGATATGGTAGGAATGGAAGGTGAAACTAAACTAAAGAGTTAAAAATAATCTTTATTAGTTTGTGAATTAGGTAACTTATTTTTTTTTTATACAAGGCAGATAAATCCTACTGCACCAACTGCATTCACTTATGGTGAATCAACAATAGACAAAAGTGAATGGGTTCTAATTCATATCTATTCTTTAAACTCAGGATCATTACATTGGACTTGCTAAAACCCTTTAATAAAATTGCCTTACCTCAACAGCCATTCCTTAGATCAAAGATGAATTTAAAATTCATTATTATATTACAGAAGAAATATTTTGTTGATACTAAAAGGTTTATTTAATTCATATTATATTTACAGTCCAGAGATCGTGGTCGCATTAATAGATATTTAAGGGCAAAGGTCAACAAATTAGGTTATTAGCAAATAGTTCACTTCCTATGGCTCGGAGACAAATTAAGGTGATTATCAAAGAGTAAGATTATTAAATTTCCCACAAAAAAGGTCTCATTCATTTTTTTACGTACAAGATACGGTTTAGCAAAAACCTAGCTTACTATAATATGCGTAGTTTGTTTTTGCACAACTTTTTACGTATTTTTGTGAATATCTCGCTTCCTCTGGCTCAGAGACCAATTGAGAATCAGATCAAAATTGAAGAATATAAAATTTCCCACAAGAAATGTTATGTTACATTTTTACGTACAACGAACCGTTTGAATGATAAAGTGCTCCAAAATTTCCACACAAGGAGGACTACATTGGGAGTGATACCATAACACTTACTTAGAGTAATACAAATAACTAATAATTCTAATTTATTCTTAGTGTAATATAAATAACTAATAACACCAACCTTCAACAAACCTCTGAACTGCAGGAACTATTTTATCTGATCTAATACACCTGAGCATTACCAATCTTTGGAAAGGTGTCACTAATTCCCACTTTCCAGGATAAGGTTCTTGATGAGGCTCAGTAGAATCAAATATATTTTTCCATCCCTCTTCATCCTCAGAAATACTTTCTCTAAAACCCTAAAAATACAGAAATATTCACATATAACAGATACCATTTTACAAATCACACACTTATATATATATATATATATATATATATATATATATATATATATATATATATATATATATATATATATATATATATATATATATATATATATATATATATATATAATACCTCAAATGCTGGTAGGTCAGCTAAACGACACCACTGATCCCAAGACATAGCGGGGAGCCAAGTTGTCGGATTGGCATGTGGATTATCTAACCCAACACCACCAGTAAGTAAGAACATCCATTCAGCATAGTCTATCTCTTCTCTTTTAAACTTCAAATTTACCGCCAAAATCAAAGAAAACAATAACTTATCCTAAAAAGAAGATTATTAGAATTTTATTATTACACATTGCTACATATATACACATTAAGGTTAACATTTTAAAAATTTTATTTATTTATTAATCAACACATAATACTATAAAACAAATTGTCTTAATGCATTTTTCAATATATTCTAATGAGCCTAAAATTAAACAAAAAAATTAAACGACGATAATTTCCTCAGGCCACAGTTCCATATTGTCAAATAATTGCTGTCTTGATCTATTACCAAAAGTCCGTCACTGTATGATAATCACTGATTAATTTGCCATTAGGAAATACCAAATCGATTTGGACATAAGAGGGTAATAGATTGACTCAATTGCATAATATATCCTCAGTATAGTACCCAAAAATGGTTTTGTTAATTAAAAAATGCTGTTATTTCGACAAGAATATTATATTTGTTTATCTTAACTATTATAGTTCAAATGATTTTATATGATTTATTTATTACGGGCAGCATTTTATCCAGTGATGGAAAAATATTACCTTTTCAAACAAGCTTCGGCAGATGTTTGTATATAATGAATAAGTGAAGTAAGCAGACAGATCTTTGATTCTTTCAGGAACTTCTTCAGTTTTTTCAGTATTATCAATAGCAGATTTATACAAATTGACAAACCACACAAGAGAATATTGATACATAGGATCTATATTTGCTAAATTACCTGTAAGTTGAAAACATTTAAATTAAGTTAGTTGTTATATCAGTTTTTGTGGTTCTGAACTTGAAGAGTTTTTCTTTTGCTGAGACCAGGAAACTACCCAAACTAGTTATATAACTGAGAATGAATATTATTTTAAGTCAGTAATATTCCAAAACAATAACCTGGGAGACATGATTATTGTGTTAGAGTGGTGCCATTCAGGGATGGTCGTAATTTTCTTTTAAATTTGCAGACGAAACCAAGTCTTGAGAGCAACTGAAACCCCTCTAGAGAAGGACTAAAAACTCTCAGTCTCAACGGGATTCAACCATTTAGTATTAAATGATCTCACTTTAGTTACAATTAAGTTGAAACTTCTATTAAGGGGGAGCAATGTTCTCCCATAGGAAAACATCAGAATTTAAACAAAATTACAATAATATTCTTCTAAGATATTTAAAATTAACCAAACTAATAAAAAAAGTTTGGTAATATAAATTTGGCATTAAAGTTACTTATCACATCTAGAATCATATAAGAACTTATATTATCGGTATAGTTAAAGTACAAATTTATTGTAATTAATTTGTCCTTTATAACAGTTTAAATAGAACGCATTTTATTCAAAAAAGGAAAAATTAAGATTCAACTTACTAATACTAAAGAAGAGTACAGTAGAATATACAGAAATAGGTTCATATTCTGCCCTCGTTGCATCGATTGATTTCTCAGTTATTTCAGCAGCAGCTTGCTTCTCAAAGATTTCATTTGATAGAGTTTTAGAGGAACTTAATATGGTAATTGCTTTTTCATCTTCCAATATGTTACCTTCTGAACTTGAAAGAACTTCAAGGATTTTGTCTTCAATTTCTTTTAACATTCTACACAATGAGAAATGAGAGATAATGCAACTTATAATAAGGTAAATAATAAAAATATCAAATTAGAAAAATTAAGACTTATTTCTTTAAATAAATCATTACTTAATTATTTTTTCTAAGTTACCTCTTGTTTTCTGCTCCTTGAACAATAAGCTGATTCTTCTCAGCCTCTAGGTCAGGCCTATCTTTAGCCACAACAATACCTAGAAGCTGATCCTCGAGACCTGTAGGTGTAATCATGAAGTTCAGCAAAGTCACTTTCACAGCTATTTCCGGAAGATAATGCGGGTTTCTTAATTTAGTGGTTAAGTAGAACCTTTATTTGAAAAATAAAATATAAAATAATTAGATTGCACTCTAATATCATAATTAGTTCATGTAAATTATGAATAAAATTGACACTCATTCTAAAAAAAAAAAAAAAAAGAATAAAATTGACACACGAGGATCAAAATAAGGTCTTAAACCGATTTTTTTTTTTTTTTTTTTAAATAAACTTAACTTTATATGTTATTATACCATCATTTCTCTATTTGTGTTAGCAATAAAATTTAACACGTTATTTTCTCTAGAAATAGAATCATATAAGTTTACTGCCAGGTCTGTCGTTCTTTAGAACAGTTTACAATGATTTTTTTTCTTCAACCTACCGAAAGTTATTATTGAATTCAACAACTGAGTCACCAAGCTTAATACACATTGCACCACCAGATTTGAACAGCTGTCTCATAAGTAGTGGTTCCAATAGTGCATCTAATTCCTCACCTAAATTTTCCAATAATACCTGTCAACAAAATGCCATCTAAAATGTTTAGTAAAGTTTAGTCACTCATTGTATTTTACTTTTAATATTGTTTTTCAAAATGTTTGAATAGTATTCAATAATCTAGGTCATATTAATCAATAAAGGCTAACTATTGTAAGCATGGTTGGCAATCCTGAAATACTTATGTTGCATAGATATCATTGTGATAAACACTAACACTGATCTCTTAAACTATAATTAAGTTGTTTTCTTTATAAGGTAGTAAAACTTTACATTGGAAGAACAATAGTACAGAAAATAATATCATAGTTTGGAAGATACATGCAACAATTTATGGATTGTACAAGTTGTAATTTTCTAAACAAACTTAATTTATCAATTACTTAAAATTGGTTGAATATATAATAAGAAAATAATATCTTACTGGTTGGCCAAACTGGATAGCATTTTCAAGAACTCTAACATAATCAGCTTGCGTCATTCGTATTATGCTGAGATTATTAGCTTTCTCCATATTCTTGACCCATTTATTAGCTTGTCCCTGAGGATCAATCATTAATGGATATCTTCGAGCATTCCTATAATGAATAAGTATATATTAAATAAATAACAAATAATTTTGTCAAAGGAAAAAACCACACAGCTAACTTAATACTAACTTTATTACAATGCCGTTTTCAACTGAGAATGCGTCACTGGGAAGACCCTGAATATTCCAAGCCCTGATTTCCACAGGTTCTCCTAAAATGGCTGTTAGCGAGTAATCATGTGTACAAATAACGTTGTAATCTTCTACTTGTTTTACCCAGGCTACAATCTGATCAGCACGGAATTGCATAGTAAATGGACCCAGGTATGCAACAATACCAGCTGCAAGAAGAATATCTCCTACAAATAGCAATTAATCATTTAAATTACACTAATCTATTGATATTTTGTTGCATACTAAAGAAATTATCAAATAGTATTAGTGTTGGATTGAATTATCCACATTATTACCATCAAACACAAACAAAAAACTGAATGAATTTTTCTGTTAACTTATTAGGTGCTACTTATAAATAAGAATAAAACGTGCATTACTATCTTTCTGTTTCTTAATTAGAAGCTTGACCTGTTAGTGTAAAGTATTTTTCTCCTAGAGCCTTGGCAGTTTGTGACCATCGAGTCTGTTCTCCCCCCAAACCTCCAATGAGTTCTTCAGCTCTTTGGAGTTTTAAAGTACACAAATCTGCATCTGCTTGCAGAGCTTGAAATCTGAAATTTTTTTATGGGTCAGAGGAAGTTAGAGAAGCATAAAAACAAAAATCTTCACCGATATAAAATTTACAGTTAAACTATGATTATTATAGAAAAGTTTAAAAAGCTAAGAGATATAATAAATATAACACATACCTTGATTTTTGAACTTCTAACACACTTTCTAGTTTAGCTAATTTGGCCTGGACCTCTCTTAAAGCTGCTCTCTTTAATTCTAAAGATGCCATAGCAGCCTGAAACTCTGCTTCGGCGGCAGCCAAAGCAATTTTTTTTGGTGCCACAACTTTAGCCACTTTGTCGTATTTAGATATGGCAATCACCCATTTGCACAAACCTGAAAAGAAAAAACTTTAAACACTAATACATTTTTCAATTTGAATAAGATTGATAAATAAGGATGTAAAACAGAAACCTATTACAAATTTCTAAACTAATTTTCAATATTTATAAAATTAATATTCACCTTCAGCAGCAGTAGAGGCAACTTTGATTTTATCAGGATCAAAATCAGGATTAGAAATGTACTTGTCCAAAATAACTTTCATAATCTTAACAGGTATATTATCCTTGTCATAGTTCACCAAGCTGTCCAAAAATTTCATGTCTCCAAGCATTTTAACAGAAGGTTTCCAGTAGTCTTCAACCATTTTGCCACTCCCTTCAGGATCAGGTATTCTTTCAGGTTTTAGATCCTATGAAAAAGTAAAAAAGAAAAAAAAAGAAATAAAATAGACTTAATAAAACCCATCTGCCTAAAACTTTGATGAAGCGATTCTCATTTATGAAAAAATTATGGAAATAAAAACAAAATATTAAATAAGAATCACAATGCAAGAAAACTCAAGACATTGATCCTGTCATTATGTAATAATTAAAGCAACAAATGGATGGTTGGAGAAATTTAGAAAAAAATCCAAACAGAAATCCTCCCATTAAAGGAAACCTTTAAATTTGAATAAACTCAATTGAACCAATGGTTTAAAGTGTCAATTAGATTAGTTAGAGGCTTCTCTATATTTAAAATTAAGTGTAAAAGATCTTACCTTCATTACACAAACAGCCTCCATAACAAGCTTGACACTTTTTGGTGGATTTTTCATGGCTTTAACCACAGATATATCACCAGGAGTCAATGTGTTGAGAGCACTCAGTGCAGACTCCAAAATAGGCATAGCTTCGGCCAAGTTCTCATCACATTCATTCTTAATTGCTTGGGCAGCTTTAGCTTGTTCTTGGGCGATGCCTTCTTCCACTTTAACTACAGCTTCTACCTAAACATATCTTCCATTACACTTTATACCTTAATTTTAGGGCAAAACATATTAGTACAACTATATTTACCTTTGCTACATCTGCAGATTCCAGTTCAACCCTAGCTAGAATTTCTTTGACATTAAGAGCAGCTTCTTGCAGAGCAGGCTGGAGTGCTTTCAGTTCATCACCCATAATGGCTACTTGAGATGATGCATGAGCCAGTTTTTCAAGTCCCACTTCATACCTTCTTTTACCCATTATAACTTCACTAAGAAAGGAGAAATATAAAATAAATTAATAGAAATATCATTGAATCACAATATAAGATCAGGACAGTAAGTTGCCCATAATTAACAAGTTATCTGTTTCTTAGGGTTTGGAATTACTAAACAGGTCGACCTGTGGGATTTGTTGTGGTTAATGTCATGGCAGCTTTTTTTTGTGGCATATTATCTTCAAATAATTCTTGTTGCCTAGGGGTCCTATAAAAGGTAGTTGTCGACCAGGTTAAAAATATAATCTAGATTGGTTCAAGTGTGAACTCTTATGGTGGTTTGATTTCAAATTGTTCAAACGAAAGTCTAAAGATTTGAAGATGTGGTCAACTGACCAATACTTCACTCCTGAGTGAAGGGTTTGGTTGTCTGGTATCAATGCAGTATTGGATAGATGAAGTTCAGTTCAGACAGCCCTCTCAGAGCCTGAGTCATTTCAACCTCCACACAAAACTATCCATTCTTCAACGCTTTCTCATCATTTATTTTATATCTCCTACATTTTTCATCACATTAGGATAATTTATGTTTTAATACTTTTGAACATTTATCTATAATTTTTTTTTTAAAATAAATTTTTGATGTTAACCTACTAATCTATAATACTACATATACATATAAAAAAAAACTAAAAGTAATGTACATTTTATAAATAACGTTTTTTTTTTTTTTTTAATATAGTTTTAATTTCTATATTATTATTTTTGTGTTTCATATTATGGATTGAAAATGTTTCTTATACATGACTAGAGAAAATGAAAAAAAATAAGTCCCATCCTTCTTTTTGATCCGGGCTTTGGCCGGCTACGGCGAAGTTTTTTATTTTATTTTTTTTAAGTTTTTTAAGCTACATTTTTTACATTAATTAATTAGTATACTTCTTTAGTGTGAAACTTTTTAAAGCAGGGATCCAAACATAATGGAGTATTGCAGTGTGGACAGTCATATCTAGTCTCACAGTGAATTTTATGCTTTATACACACTACGCATTGTTTCATATTTTTATTTTTTTTTCTTTGTTGGCGGAAGTGGTTTTAAAAAATGCCTTCCTGTAAGCCTCATTGGGGAAATATCTTCATTCGATCGTCTTCTGCCGCCTTTTTTGTTCCTTGATGTGTGGTATTTTCTCAAATCTCATCGATCAGTGTCCGATGAAGACAGAGAGAAGTGGCTTTTTATTTGTCACGAATTATTAGAGTGTGTGAGCATTTAGAATGGACAAGTCTATTAAATGAATAAAACAATTCAAGTACCATTTAACGGTTTTTATCACACACTCTACTGAACTTAAAAGTATATCCATCCTATCTACTGCTCCCATATTTGCGTTGTACGCAAAAGCAAAAGCTCCTCATGGCTCCAAACACGTCTCACATCTCGATTAGCCATGGTTTTATATACAAAATGTAGCTAATAAAAATATTTTATAACTAGAAAATCTAATTAGTAGAAAGTCTTATTACTAGATGTTATAACTAGAAAGTCCAAATATCAAGCCAAGTCATTATGTAAATTTATCTCATACGATAAGTACCAAAAATTATAGTCAGAGTTCCAAGATACAAGCCGAGAAAAAATCTCTATCAAAAATATATCACAAAAGATTTGAAGGGTGTGTACAGGTTAAGTGCTAGATACAGACTGAAGTCTAAAATACAAATATATAGGAAGAATAAGAGTGAGAGGTACAACAATTTTCTATAAGAAACCTTTAACTAAAAATAAGTTAAGAAATTGGCAGGTGATTTGAGTCACCCACCCTGCTAGAGTTGCAACCCCTTTCAGTTTATTCTATCACTAGAAATATAAAGACCCAAGTAACACCTAGTGAGCATATTAATAACCATCGTACATCATTCTTCTTTCAATAGATAGTGTTGGGAGTCACGTATGACATCTAATAAGGCTTTTAATGGTAAACATACATGATAAAACCTCAAAACGTCCATAGAAGTGAGTAGGCTGTGGAAGACACTTTTTGTATACGTCCATAGACGTGTACAGTACTGAAAGGGAGAACCCACCGGTAACCTCTTGGTCAACCTGAATAGTAATTCCAAAGCCACCCTTGTCCTAAGTTAAAATTAAAAATTCAATCAAAATTGTAATTAAATTAATAACAAATAATTAATACTTTCTCTTTTTAGCGAGGATTTCTTTGAAAGTACTGATAAGTTCCAAATAAGATGTAGGAGTAACATATGTTTTCCTCCCAGTTCTAATAACAAACTCGGTTGCAAGTGCCTCAGTTGATGTGTGGAAAGATTGACACATGTCAATGCAGGCTGTCCTTTCTTTTTCTGTTAATTCTACAGCAGCTAGGAACCGAGTGGACACAGCTTGTAGAGCATCTTGAGGCCATGGCTAGAACATTTACAAATAAACTTAGAAAACCTTCATCATTCTACTTAATTCTCCCCTATTCTGAATAAGATGAGTTAAAATTTGGTTAGATGTGGTTATTTGATTTGTTTATTTAAACACTTAGAAAACATTCATTTTAGAATTTAGATGTATGATTAGGTCTTATGTAATTAAAATCAATCAATGCAGTTAAGACAACGAATAAATTTTACTTTACCTGAAACCAATCGATTGTACAACAGCTAACTAAAGCAGGAAACTTTCTTAATCTTACTCTAAAGCTGTCACCAATAGGACTGAATGCTAAAATTACATGTAGCTGCTCACGCACAACTTGTAAAAAGAAATTAAATAAAGCCACCAAGCTTCCATCAGTCTGCAAACAAAATAATTTCAGTAAGGAGGTTTAACAAATGAATGCAGCTCTCACAAACAAAATAAAAGGGCAAAAGAGTAGAAAATTCAGTCATTTATTGATATTTTTCTGTAGCATGGTAATACAAATGTACCTAATAGATATTTAATAAGGGGTTTAAGGAAATAGAATTTATTTTTAAGAATTCATACCTGTTGTGATTTATCCCTTGAACGATCTATTTGTCTCATCCTTTCACAAATCTCTACTTTCTCGTCAGATGCAAATATGTTTGGAACTTCTCCCGAGTTTAAAAGGTTATTGATATCTTCTACAAATGATTCCTCTTTTATCTAAATAAATTAAAATTAATGCCAGTGAAATAAGCAGCATCGAGTCAAACCTGAATAAAGAAAATATCTGAAAAATTATAAAAATATAAATAGCCCATGATTACCTGACTGTCAGTAAACAAGAAAACAACATGTTGATCTGAAGCACTAGCTTTCTTTAAGATACTTTTGATGTCTTCATGCCAATCATAAGAACTGTACTGCTTGCTTATTTCCACCTTCATAAAAGAAATTAAATTATTTTCACGGTCAAAAAAGACATTGATAAACCTCAAAATCGAGATTTAAGATTTTAAGATTAAAAGTCAATGACTAAAAGATTATTATTACTACCACACTCTAAGTGCTAAATAGTACTATAAATAAATATTAGGCTACCAAATGATTGAACTATAAAGGGTGAAAAAATAATATTAAGAACTTTAAGTTCTTATTTCAAAAAGCAATTCTTGCTTTTTGGATTTTCTTGTCTATAAATAGTAAATTAGTCTACCTTAATTATTTCTATTATATTATTATAGGGGAAGGTGGGGCAAAGTGGCCATGCTAAAGGTTTGCTGATTTTTTAAGCCAACTTATTATCGGCCTAGAGCTTTAAAACTTTGTGATTGTATACTTCAACCATCCTCTCATATCATGTATTTTTTTCATTTAATTTAAAATTATTTAAAGAAACCAAATTGATTAATTTTCAAAAAGTATCCAAATGGCCACTTTTCCCCACACAAGGGGCAAAGTGGCCACAACAATATGTTTGTAATAAGTAGTTATTTAACTTCATCCACAGCAAATATCTATAAAAATAATAAATTAGCATACTTAAGGTCTGTAGAAAAAAAAAACAAAAACAAACAATAAATATAAAAAACAAAAACAAATAGTAGCTATGGAGCAAAGTTGCCATGCCTGGCCACTTTGCCCCGTTTGACGCCATGATACATAAGTTGTTGTAACTCAATAACCAGACAGAACTATGTGACCTTTTAAACATGGTTTTGTAGACAAGTTATCACTACATTTTAACACTTTTGTTTAAAATCATAAAGTTTATTACTATAATAATAATAAAAATAATATAAATAAACACTTGCCATACATCAGAGAGGTGTGAAAGTAGAAAACGGATAATAACTTCACAAAAAACACGTGGTTAAAAGTTTAAACGAGGTTTGAAGACTGATATGGTTGTCTATGAAAGGTTGCTGTAATCTCCGATTAACAGCACCACTTTACAACCATAAAACTGAGGATGGCCACTTTACTCCCCCCCCCCCCCCCCCCCCCTGGCCACTTTGCCCCACCTTCCCCTACTATTGATTTATTTATAAAATGGTGTTTGATAGCAGTTCCAAGCAAAATAGCTTTTAACCTTAACATTGATAGCCCCATATTTATTATTGTAATTTGTTATTTTACTCGTACTTCATATTAATTACTTCATATTAAATTACTTCATATTAACCTTTGATTAATATAACAAAGGTTAATATGAATAATGATTTACCTGAAACATGTCGTACTCAGAGATATGGGTTGCTAGTCTGGTTAAGGATTGACGTCCAGAACCACCCACTCCTACAAGAAGACCATGACTCCTTGGCTGTTTCAGAATACGACATATTCTTGACAAATGCTCTACTGCAAAACTAACAATTCAACCATAATCAAATTATATTGAACTAGCCTTTACCCCGGGCGGGGCTCTTGCTGGTAATCAGGGGCTATGTTTCTAGGGGGGGGGGGGGGGGGGGGGGGGATTGCCCAGGGGGCCCAGGACTCTGGGGGGCAGCCCTGGTTTTTTTTAGAACCAAAAAGGCAAGAAGGCTATTGTGATCAGTGGCGTAACTATGGGCCCCAGACAAATCATATTAACAAACTGATATTAATAACTCTTACATTTTCACTTGTAATGCAATTTTTGTAAATAAAATGTGTTACTTCACTATTTTGATTTGTTTATTCAATCTCACTATTTTAGCAAACAATTTATATAGTTTTATTTTATATTATGTATTATACAAAGTGAAAAAGAAGGTTTTTTAATGAAACTTACCAGCTCAAAACAACTCAATTATTTGTTTTTGTTTTTTTTTAGCCCATCTTAAACTTCAAAATTCGTCCTCACCAAACATCTTTTCCTGTAAGGGCAAAAACTTGCCCTCAAAACTCATCTTTTTGCACTTAAATTTAAAAAAAATTAAAAATATTTGTTAAAAGGGGCCCAGAAATCCTCTCAGCAGCCCTGATGTTTCCTATTATCATGGAGGCCAAGCGATTAAATGAAATGCCTAAATAGTTTCATTTCCAAAGCCAAATACGCTTGAATAAAGTTTTATTTAGCTGGTGATATATCAATCATATGATAATAAATGTGGTATAATTCATTAATATTTACCCAAAAAGTACAAGGTTCATTGGTTTTTTACTCATATTGTTGAATTCATTCAAATATCCTTCAACTATAGATCTGAGAGCAGCTAAATCATTTACTTCCACATAATTCCTTTGATCGGCTTTAGGATTTGTAAAATCACAATACATCAGCTTTCTAAACTCAGCTTCTTCTAACTAAAAAATACAGTCATTGTATGTAGATTTAGAGTAGATAAAGTATAGAGTAAGGTGGAGTAGGTATAGAGTAATAAAAATCAGATTGTTTTTAGAATTATTGACTGATGAAGGGAAAGAGATGTGAATGTAGTATAGACAAGACTCGACTCGGAGCTGGCCTCGAGGGCAAGGTAGTTTTATTAGGGAATAGGTCAGGTGGAGGGAGACGTGTATAGAAAGAAGGAGTGGGGGACTCATATTAATGTTGCAGGTTATTAGTTTCCTTTATTAAACAAAAATACATAGACAGTCATCTCAATGTAAATATGATATAGTAATTAATTCCTTAAATGACTAAGAAATAGAAAGTAGCAATATTTTTAAACTTATTCCTTTTAGAATTTGGAATTATAAGGTATGGGGCTTTATCTCCATCGCTATCCATTAAGAGCTAAATGTTAAAGATAAAAAGACACTAATTGTAAGGGATGCTACATTTGGAAAATGTCATATAGTTTTAGTTTCAAATTATATACTGAAGCTCATACATTTACAAAGAGCCATTAAATCATAGAATGAAAAGTTATTTAGTACCAGGAAAAAACCTCACCTTTTGACCTGGAGTATCACAAAGTTGAGCTAGCATGTGATCCAAATCTTCAAGAAGATGACTTAATGTAACTCCTCTCAAAGTGTCAAACAGCCAATGTCTATCATTTTCATCTACCAACCGGTCGTAGTAAACCCGAAGTACTTCATGAACCCAAAGCCTTTTCATAGCTAAGAGATCTTCCATAGCTTCTGGGACTGAGAGCAGTACACCCTAAAAAAAATAATACTTGATTATGTGTAGTGTATATCTTACACGGTGAAAATATTAGTTTCACAGATACACAAAAGGTAGTGCTTTAATAAGCTAAATTCAATTTTATCTTAGTCAAATCAAGCATTGAGTGCTTAATTTTTTACACCACATAAAAGTATATCACAGCGTGAAAGACTTTTCGGCTTCAGAACTTTGAAACTTGAGTGAGAGTGAAGGAGATTGGTTGGAATTAAAGTCCGGGGTGTGTGTGGTTAACTTATTTATTTCATACAAACTTTCGCTCAGGGAGCCTGAGCTTCATCAGTGATCTACAATGATAAGAACGAAAATGATAGAATTAAATTATAAGAATATAATAAATTTAATAAAAATACATAGTTCAATAAGTCTTACCAAAGAAGGTGTACAGTAATTTTGACTCGTTTTAGCACGTTATTACATTTTTTTATATAGAAATTTTTATAATTGACATAATCAACAATTTTGAATTTTTTTTTTCTTTTGGGTTTTAGTCCCGATCAAATGCCAGGTTTATTACAGGACGGGGGTTATCCGGCCACTTTACTCATCTAATCGATGAGATCATTAGTGAGAAACATGTCTTACCCCGCTGGGATTCGAACTCACAGCCGTGGTTTAGACTTTGGTTTCAGAGTCGAGTGCGCTAACCCCTCGGCTACACCGGCCCCCTGAATTATTTATTTTTTTTTTTTATTAGATATAATATTTGGGTGACATTAGGCTAAATGTATAAATATTATATCTAATTTTTAACCTCTAATATAGCTAATAAATATTATATCTAATTAAAACCTCTTCAATTTGAAACTTGAGTTCAATACTCTGGAACAAACCTGTTTGAAAATAATACCATTTGCAAATGTTACTACTGCAGGAAGAAATTAAAAGTTTATTTGGAGCAAATTTTTTTGACCAAGATCAAACAATGGGAAGAATTTTAACATGTTGACAGTGTAGACAAGTGGTTATTAGCAGGTTTAAAAAGGAAGAGAAAAAAAAATAAAATTCCAACAAAAACACTTAAAGGCCTTACACATGACCCGACACGACCACCCAACGGTTGGGGCCAATGGGGTTGGTCCTGACAGTTGGAGCTTGTGTGGGCTTGTCGCCGGACCCGACCTTCGGGAGTTCCCCACCCTCGATTTCTGTTCTGAGTCGGTTCGTGTGTAGCGCTGTCGGCCCACTCCTCAACCCGACTTGACCAAATTCCCCCCAAAGAGAGGAGTTTGGTCGTGTCGGGTCGTGTGTAGAGATGGCCCTGACAAGGATTGTAAGGGAGTTTGGACGTGTGTAGGGCCTTTTATATAAAAAAATAAACCAAGTCTCATACAAAATTTTTTTAGATCATAGGTTCCCAAATCACTCTACACATTAAAATTTAAAATTTTCTGACTTGGAAATTACGCAGCATAAAGAGGTTAAACAGTTTGCTTTTATTTAATTTGTAATTTCCCTATGGTTTATAATTAGGGTGGCCAGATTTCCAAAATTCAAAACCGGGACATATAGTCAGAGACTGGGGTCCCCCACTGAATCCCTATCCACCCCTCCCCCCACTGAATCCCTATCCGCCCCCCCCCCCCCCACTCTCTTAAACAACCAAATTATGTCCAAGTGACAACTGACTTGTAACACCAACTTTATTTGTTCCCCATCTCATAATTGAAATTAAGCAGGAAACTGAATAGTAAAATATAGGTTGTATTTTAAGAGATTCAATGCCAATTTTTACAAAAAAAGATTTGCAATTTACCTTTTTTTTCTTTTTTTTTTGTTTAAAAACAAAACAATTTTAACACATTTAAAAATACTCTACCAATTAGGGCGGCAGTAGGTTCCAAGTGTACCATCACATATACATTAATGCTATTATGCTTTCACAAACCATTATTGTCTAATTTAATTAATGCCACTCCTTTTTTAATCTGACAAAATTGTGTTATTTTTACTTTGTGCTATGCAATTGCCTAATCAGATAATTTTTTTAATATCGTTATAAAATCTAAATGGTTTACGGTTTGAAATTAATAAATGGAACTTGGGGGATCTGTACCATGTAAACTAATATGGGTAGAGGTGTGACATTTTTATCTTTGGTTCAGTTTGTAATGAACTCTAATTTAAAATATCTAAGTACAGTGGAACCTCGATAATTCGGACTAATTGGGACCAGACACTGTCCGAATTACAGATTTGTCCGAATTTTCGAATATGCTGTAAAACAATGCAGCAGTACTATTAGGCCGATCGGCCACCAGAAGCTGAGCGGAGCGGAGCTGAGCGGAGTTGACTCAGCTTGTGAAATCGAATCCCATTGTTTTAAATGTAAGGGTGGCCACCGGTTGCGGAGCGGAGCTGAGCTGAGCCAAGCGACGCATCTCGACTCAGCTTTGACGGTCGGTTTTGAAAGCTGACTCCGCTTCCCCCTCCACCCACAACAATAATATTATTAAAAAAATAAATGAATAAACTTTTTATTAATTGATTAATACACTCTTGTAGATAAATGAACGAGAGATTAGCTGGCTAATATAGTGTAGAAAATCACTATTTTATTTGAGAAACGTTTCGACCAATTATTAATGTCATCTTCAGTCTTGTTTTATTCTAAAATTTAAACAAGCATAATATATAGCTTTAAAATAAAGTAATTATAAAATAAAAATTAGTAATTATATAGGGTTTAATTATTCATTAAACATTTTGACATATACTTCTAATTTTACTGAAATCAAGTTTTAATTAAGACTTGTATTCAGTAAAAAATATACTTACATACGTCATTATTGTTTCATTATATAATACTATCTCCATAAGAGAGGGTCTAAAATTAAAAAAAGTTTAACAGTGGCACGTTGGTATAACATACCGACATCGAAATAACCAGTAAATGTTAATATGTATAAATATAAATTAAAACATTAAACAAAACTAGTAACAATTTATAACATTCTAAAAAATATATAATAATAACTAAAAATACAATTATCAAAAAGCTGTATACATGTGATCTTCATAACAACTATTCATCGAGGAGATTCATCTTATTATAATAATAATAATAACCATTTATTTGCTAGATTATTCACATGCTTTTTTCCTTTTTTTAAAAAATATTCATCTTATTATACAGTGGTTCTTAATTAAAACTTGATTTCAGTGGGATTAAGGATATGCCAAAATTTATAATGAATAATTATAATTACCTTGAATTAATTTTATATATATCGACGGTTTGGAAGAAGACCGTCACAAAACCGATTTTTTGAGAAAACCTTTTTTTGTACCAAGACACTCCTAAGGAGTAGTACTTTTATGTAGAATATTGTCATATTTCTAGTACAAACACAGAACGCCAGAATGAGTGAAATGCCAGTCTGACATTAGAGAGGATTGTATTAGTATTATGGTCTAAACTGTAACAAATCAGTGTTCAACTTGGCATCTAAGTGGAAACGTCGCGTTTTTTTTATTAAACTGTCACAAAAGTGTTTCTTGCAGTCTTCATAATAAGGTAAGAAGACATTTATATCTCATTTTTGTTCAATAACGACACAAATGCTTTTATGACTATTTAACCCATAAAATATTTATTAAATTAATTGATCAAAACGTCATACGTGCGATATTATGACAATTTTGATCAAAACAATTATTTTTTTATTTTTTTAAAACAATTATTTTTTTAAAAAGTGACCCTCTTGCATACAATGTTATCTACATTTATATAATTTTGTAACAATATTATTATTTTATAACAGTTTTCCACTAAAATAAAGCTTTATTTAAATTAATAAATATAATTTTATAACAATTATTTTTTAGAATTGTCAACCGTAGATTAGTAACCTTTCGTCATTCACGAAATCGTTAACCCTACTACTTCTTATCTATGTGTTCTCCGTCGTATTACCTATATTTATTTAACAATCGGAGTTTTAACCCTGCAGTGGTCGCGTGGGTGACTAGTGACTATTGTCATTCATGTGCATGTTATTTTGATTATAACTTTCTTATCAGCATTGGGGTGGAGTTGAGCACCCTCTAATCTAGTCTATTAATTGGAGGCAGTAGATTGTTCCGTGGGATACCTGGACTCCAGGCCTTGTGAAGGTGATGTTATTATCAATTTAAGTTGTTTGGAAGACAAAAGTTTAGCAGCAAGATGGAAATCAACCGAAATAAAAAAGGTTAAACTAACATCAGCTTATAAACAAAGACTGGACTCAATGGTAAAAAAGGACGCTTTAGTTCAATTAGTAACTAAAAAAAAATATTCTTTCATTTTATGAAAACATAAAAATTTATAACTTGTTTTATTTGTGTTTGAATTTTAATCATCATAATATTTTTTCTTTCTTTTTTTAACTTTTTATACCAACCTGATATTATGTTTTATACTATATCTATTTTTTTTAATAAGTAAGAAAAATACAAGCATAGCGTACAATACCTATGCATGATATACTGCTTATGCATTTGAATGTTTATTGCAGCAATGATTGTATACTTATTTATCGATTCCTTAATAAAGACTCAAAACTGTTTTTATTTTTTTAAATGTTTTATTTGTGTCTCAACTTATTTTAATTTGACTGTTTTTACTTTTCATTGTCATGGAATTTTATGATCTCATTTTATTTTATTCAATCAATATTCAATTTGAATAAATTATAGAAATCAGTATTTATATTTTTCTATTTCTATCTTTATTTTTAATGTGTAACAACTTAAAAGATTGTGTGCCATAGAGTCCAAGGTAATTTGGAAAATCTAAATGTCATTATTATATAAATATGGAAAAGTGATATTATTTTTATGGGCACTAGTATAGACTAAGAACCTAAGTCAATTGATTTTCAGTATTATTATTTTTGTCTTTATTTATTTAAGAAGAATTATATGAAACAAAAGAACATTTAAAAATAAGTTACTTGTCTAAAGCAATAGCCTTGTCACTTACAGTCCCTATTTATTTCAACACTGAATTTACTAACTAAAGACAAAGACTGAATAGAATTGTGCCTGATCTCGTTTTATTAGACATGTTATATAGTTGATGTATGATTTTGATTTTTGTACTTTTAATTTTAGTAAATAAATTATGTTAATTTGTAAAATGTTTTACCAAATTATTATAAACCCCTTATGTATTAATATGCAATTTGCTTACTCTTTTTTATGGAATATCGTCACAAGTACTGATTTTAATTGAAAAATTGCCTAAAAATTAAGCACTGAGCTTAATATGTAAAAAGTAGTAGTATGGCTAGGTTTTCTGAAGTATATAGAAGAAGTTATTATAATATAAAGCAAATCCAACAACCATAAGGTCAATAAATTCGACATCAAAAATAGTCACTTTTTTCTTTTGCTTCTCCTGTAAAATTTGAAAACACGGTTTTGTGACAGTCTTCTTCCAAGCCGTCGATATGTTTGTTTGAAGATTGAAGATGACATTAATAATTGGTCGAAACGTTTCTCAAATGAAATAGTGATTTTCATTATTTTCTCTACCTTAATAGCCATCTAATCTCTCTTTCAATAATATAATGTGAAGGAAAATAAATAAAGTATAATAAAAAGTAATCAGTGTTGGCGTATTTAAAAAAAAGGTTTTTAATTCGGATGTTACAGCTCTAGTTTGTATCACAACCCGTTATATCATCTCTTATCTTATTTAGAAGTTCATTAAAATGAGGGCTATTCATACGGAAATATTCCTTAAACTGTTCGTGGTTTAGATCATGAAAAAGGGTGTGAAATTCCCCGAATTCATCCCTTTTTCTAGATAGAAAATTTCCCAATCTGTCTTATAAGCTGGTAATGCGATACAAGCTGCAAGAGAAAACTCGGTTTCAGAATCCTCGGATTCTGAACTTAAACACAAATATAATAGTTTTCGTTGGGTTGACATTTTTGGGTGGACTAGCTTAGTTCACGCAAACGAAAACAGAGCGGAGTCAGCTAGACTCCGCTACAGTCAGCTCGACTCCGCTCAGCTTTCGGTTGCCACACCCCTTGGACTCAACTACACTCAGCTACACTCCGCTCAGCTCCGCTCCGCTCCGCTCAGCTTCTGGTGGCCGATTGGCCTTATACTCGTTGCGTGCTTTCACAGGAACATTGTTATTGTATAAGGGGATCTTAGATATTATTTATTAAAACTCCGTTTTTGATACAAAACATCTCTTCATTTATATCATATAAAAAACTAATGAAATTCAATTATATACTATCTGCGTCAGTTATTAAATTTTTCAAAAGGCAATTTGGATTTTTGAGGCTCCGGATTTTAGAGGTACAAATTATCGAGGTTCTACTGTATCTTTAATAGGAAAATAGAGGAGGGGTCCAAGGTAGAGGTACAGCTGTGCTCGACTTAGCAGGGGCACTGCCGAGCCCCCAGATTATTATCATTAAATAACTTTTCCTCGTGGAAATTGAATCTATTTAAACCAAATAGTTTAAATTATCATAACTCACAAACCTGAATTACTCGAGAAAAGTCCCGTAAATTGAATAGATAATGAGATTTAGCTGGAGTTGGCAGAAGATTCATTAAACTTAATTTATAAACAGCCAAAGTTCCACCAACTAGCTGCTCAATACATGGATCAAACTCCTTGCTGAATCCTCTGAAATAGTCAAAGGTGAAGTTCCAAATTAATTTCTAAAATAGCACTCAGAGACTAAACTAAAATAAAGTAACACCAATTCTTAAACATAAAAATCTACATTATCAATGTGCACACACAGAATATACTTTTGCAAAAAGCCTTTCACCATCTTGACTAAGACAGGGGCTCAAAAGGAAAAAGCCTGCATATCTCTTACTTCTTACTTATTTATTATATGCTTTTATTTATTAAATATTTTATTGTATATCGTTACATTGTTGTACTTTTAAAAATAATACTTGAGGACATAATGTTCCAGGTAATATATTACAAGTATAATAATATAAAAACTGAAATAGATAATAACACTATTTATTACTACTATTGAGTCTAATTTTAAGCGTAACTATAATCAATATTAATTTATAATTTATTATTATTATTATTTTTTTAAATAGTCCTAAAGAAATGATGTTTTACCTTGTGTCAAGATGCCAAAGCATAATTTTGCTAAAAATAGTTGTCATGGTGTGGTCATCAAATTCATTAATTACAAAAATATTGAAATGTCTCCAAAATCTTGGAGTTACTGTTTTTCCTCCTGCAGGAGGATCACAAGCACACATCATCTGTAAAATTAGTAAAAAAATAAATAAATAAATAAATAAAACAAAAAACACCAGAGGAATAATAAATAAATAAAAAATAATATTATCTGAAAAATACTTATTTAATAAGATTAGGGCTGTAGAATTATGTTAAGAAAGCTATTAAAATAGGAAAAGGAGTGTCAATATTTTTGTGTGTTGGCTTTTGGCTGTTTTTGTAATGTTCAAATAAAGCGCTCGACTGCTAACTCTTCTAGGAAAGTTTCTTAGCTGACTAGTTTTATCCACTTATACTAATTGAGTTTTTTTCTGCTCCCGTTAATATGTTCCCATCACCATATGTTTTTCCCTGTTATAATTTCCTAACAACGAGGAAATTGTATTCTTAAACATACTCATTTATAGTCATTATGGCAATTACCTGAAGGTCAATAAGTTTAACAGCCACTATTTCTTTTCTGTCATACCACATCCAATGATCTAACCACTGCCGCAAAATCTCGATGGGAGGTTGAGCTCCATAAATTTCCTTCATTGGCATGTTAACATCATCCACAAAGACAACAAATCTCTTTCCCAGAGGAGGACCAAAAACACCTGACAAAGTATTTATTTTAAAAACTTCTTTTGGGAACAAATATGAATAAAAAGAAAAATTAATACATTGGATGAACAGAAAGTTAAACCAGATAATAATAGCAATGTCCACATAATAGTATATCTAAATTAATTCCAAGAGAAGAAAGCCATATACATATAAATAGAATAAATAAGAAAAATGGATTAAAGGAAAAAAAAGTTTCATTCATTTAAGACCTACTTGAACCAAACTACCTGATTAATCATTGCTTATTATATTATATACAGTTTTCAAAGAAAGTCAAATCTAATGAATGAAAAATGCTACTAATAAAATGAATGCTTACCTTTGCGTCTCTTATCCAATTTTGCCATTATTATGTCTTGAGTTTGATTGGCAGACGTCTGGGCCGAAAAGTTTATAAATAATGGCTTATATACTTCAGAATCAACTTTTTTCAACAGGAAATTCTAAAAATAATTTCAAAAATATTGTGAAAAAGATTCATCAATTCTATAGATAGTCCAGGAGATTGTGTGCAAAAAAGTGTTTGACTAACATCAAGCTAGAATTTTGTGTATATGTTAATCTTTTGGCCCCTTTTAAGAATCGGCCAAGTTTGCCTGCGGGACATACCTTGGCAATAGGCATTTGAAAAAAACAAACCGGTGGTGAGAGACCATGTCCCGTCCATTTTGGTGGACAATATGATTTTCATAATCCTGAGTACAAAATTAGTTAATAGACCAAAAATCAAGTTTATGTTAGTTTGTCACTTACTATGTTAGTTATTCAAGTATTACTCTAAATCAAAGTGGACACCTATCAAGTAACAAACTAACATCCACTTAATTTTTAGTCTACTTACTAATTCTGTTCTCGGGATCCTGAAAATCACATTTTCCACCAATATGGGCAGGACATGGCTGATGGTTTGTTTTATTAAATGCCTATTGCCAAGCTATGCTCCGCAGATGAACTTAGCAAACCACCTATTCTTAAAAGGTACCAAAAGATAACTTACATACAAAATTCTAGCTTGATGTCAGTCAGACACTTTTTTTGCATGCGATCTCCTGGACTAAGACAGATACAAATAAATATCTATAATAAAATATTTGAGCATCCATCTGTCATTATTTATATTTTATAATATTTTGTTTACTTACTACAATATAAGCTGATTTTCCAGTTCCAGTAGGTCCTACAACCATCATGTGCTTTTGATGAGTTACTAATAAGCCCATGATTGCCATGCTTCTGATTGTTTCTACAGTAGTCACAATAATCTGATTAACAGGGATGTCTCTTGGAATTGGAGGAACAGTAGCTAGATCATCGGCCCAAGGTTTCCATTTGCCTTTGCCCTAAAACAAAATGCAAATTTATTGTATTATTATTATTAAAGTAGAAACAAATATTGAACCTTTTCTATACATAAAAGGCAAAGCCGAGTGGTTAGCACACTCGCCCTTTTTTCGATGGGATGTTTTTGGTCACCCTCCTTATTCCCCTGACCTTTCACCGAGCCACTTTCATCTTTTCTCAGAGCCTAAGAAAAATCTTGAAGAAGGCAAATCTATTGCGAATGAAGATAAATTGAAACAATAAATGGAAAGATGGCTAGTCAGTTTGGCACACTTAATTAAAATAACTGTTAACACAGTACCAAAAATGTAGAAAAATAGGTATTGAGTATTCCTTTCAAAAACATCCTTTTTTATTTTTTTTAAAAAAGTGTAACTTATTTAGAGAAATCCCTTGTAAAAAAGCATAATTTAAGATGTCAGTATCATTCAGATTTATTTTCTATTCATCAAAGATGTGTTGGATCAATATATGTCCACTAGCAAGTGTTATTAATAAAACCTAAAAAAGGAATTATAATTGTTTTACAAAAACTACTTTAATAATTATGAAATGGGACTAAAATAATTATAGAAGACTCATAAAATAATAATAATTGTTAATTTTAAATATATAAAAAATATTCAAAATAACTTACTTCCTTTATAAACCGATAATCAAAAACTGATCCCACATCAGGCATAACAAAAATATAGTTTCTTTTGGGATTGTGACAAAGTTCATCAGGCAAGCCAAACTTCTCTTTGATATTAGCAGGGAATTCCTTCTTCATAAGGGCATTCAATAAAATACTGAAGAAATCCCGACTATCTGCATCCAAGCTTACACCCATACCCCAAATACAAGAAAAGAAGAAGACACCCTTGTAAAACAAACAACCAAAGCAACAAATTAATATTATTTTCAAAGCATCAGCTAATTAGATGCTGCTTCAGTATTACAAATTAACAATAAACATTAATAAAAATAAAATAACTTAAATTTAAAAAGAAATAATTAATTGTGTTATTAAATCATTATTGGAATGGTTAAAAATAAAAATAGTTAACATATCAAAATAATACTTGGTAATTATATGCATCGATTGGTCAGAGTGATGTGAAAAGATAATCACCTAAAGTATAAAGCTGCCGGAGTTTATAATTTTAAAATATAAAGCTTCCAATTATGGTTTCTTATTTATTTATTATTTGACTATTTTTTTTTTTTTTTTTTTTTTTTTTTTTTTTTTTTTTTTTTGTTAGCATAGTAAATGTATTTATATTGATAATATTTTATTAGTCATAATTTATTACTGTAATAATAAAAATTATTTAAGTATATTTCTTACCTCTAGTTGAGCTCTTATATCTAAATCTGTAAGATTTTCAACGTACTTTTCATCCATAAAATCATCCATGAAGCAATCATAGATATTTGTCAGAGCACGGATAAGATTGGAATCAGAGCTAGGGAAAATTTCCTAAAATAAATAGGGGTTCATTTAGTGTTGACAAATAAATTCTTTTTTGTAGATTAATTTCTTTTTATGAAATTGGCCATTTTAGGGTTTCTTTCCTTTTATAAAATTGTATATATTAAACATAATAAAAAAAACAGTAAAACTTTCTCTCTTTTTTGAACTGCTATATTCCGCCATCACATTATGGCTTCTTCAGGCTACAACAGAAATACAATTTTAACAAAATATTAACAATACTATTTTAAATATTAATAAATTACTATTTCAATTACTTTAATATTAAAAATTATGTCATTAAAATAGTATTGCTAATATTTTGTTAAAATTGTATTATTGTAGTAGACTGAAAAAATGTGATGGCGAACTATAGCAGTTCAAAAAAGAGAGGAAGTTTTACTATTTTATTTATTATATTTAATATATAATTTTATAAAAGGAAAGCAACCCTAAGAAGGCCGATTTCAAAAAAAGAAATTAATGTACAAAAATTATAAAGATGCCAAAAAATATTATTTTAATAATAGTCCAGTCAAACTAAACATTTTACCTTGCAAAAGGTCGGGTAGTTTTGATTTTTGGATATGTTGTAGGTGTAGGTTCATTAATGAAAACCCTAAGTTTTCGACCTCGGTGGAGCGCCGCCGGCGCCGCTGGGGCCGAAATACCGCAAAATGTTGGACTTTTTTCCAGTTTTAGCCCGTTTTCTCCAAGAAGGAGTGGTTTAATCGAAAAAATTATTCTATTATTTAATAAAGTAGACTAAATTTTGTACCATTATAAAAAGAAATCACCTTTCTAGCACTATTACTTTATAATGTACAGCCCTTCAAATATCGAGTATTTTTTTAATATTTCAAAATATGCTTGTTTTTTGTTGGTTTTTTCAATTTTCCACCCTGAAGACTTGATTTTCCATCAAAATTTATGAGGATCAAGCTTTAAGTAGAATAATCATTCTATTATGTACAACCAGTAACAGGTTTTTATTGTTAATAGCTTTCGTGGTACGGCTTATTGAAAGTGGAATCGTCTTTAGGGAAATAACATCAAGAAGAACATACGTTTGTAAATCAAAGAAAATTTTTTTTCCGTCAAAATAACATTTTAAACAAAGGATTATGTACACACTTAAATGTTTATAAAGTTATTATTGATAATAATGAAGTAGTAATATATTTACTTATTTTATGAGAACTTATTTACAACCGGCTTCGGAGCCGATTCTGTAACTTTTTAAACGCTTTTATTTAACTTGCAATGTTCTATGTATGTATGTTCGGGTCAAATCTTGCAACTGAATTTTAAAGCAGTTATCCTCAACCGATTGAATTGAAATTTTGCATACACGTTTACTTTGGATGACAATGCATGGTTATCTAAGTGAAGTGATTCTAAAACCAATATGGCAGGGAGTTCAAGATGGCGGACTAGTTATTTTTTTAGTACACCCATGACATGGGTATCAAATTAAAGGTTTTGCTAAGAAGAATACGAATAAAAGGTAGATTTTTAAAATTTATTTTTATAATCAACTTATTTACCTTTAGTCAAACTTTAACAAATATCAAACTGGGGTATTTATAACATTTCGGATATATAAATATAAAAGCAAATTTTCTGCTTGATTAAGTGATAACGTTAGCGATCTGTTCTTGTTTAATGTTTTGAGTGTCTCAGTGGTTTGTCGTTCGTTGTAAGTTTCCTACCGTTCTCGTCGTGACTGTCAAACCAACGCAAATTTATTAGGAGTGTTTCTTCGGCTACAATATGTTGGCTTCCTCCGGGGACATATGTTTCATTTGTAAAAATAGTTTGAGTGATGGGGAAGTTGTATCGGAAAAGAAAGAGGAATAAAAACTCTTTTGGAGTCCAGAGTTGCAAGACAAATCAGGGACCATAATTTCCTCAGATTCAGAAAAGAAGTGCTAGTTCACAGCGCTTGCCAGAAGAAACATAACAATGATAAGTTAATTGCTGCGGCTAATCGTCGGGGAAGTGTGGGGGTTAAGCTTGTGAAAATGACAAGATCTTCAACGGAGACTTTTAACTTTAAAAACTACTGTTTTATAAGCGGAGAAGAGATAACTGATGAGTTCCTTGAATCTCAAAAAAAATTTATTTTATTTCAAAATTTTTTATTTTATTTCATTTCTTTTATTTTTTTATTTTAATTAATTTTTCTTTTTATGTTTATTTAATCAATAATAACTTTACAAACATTTAGTGTGTACATAATCCTTTGTTTAAAATGTTATTTTGACGGAAAAATAAAAATTTCTTTGTTTTACAAACGTATGTTCTTCTTGATGTTATTTCCCTAAAGTCGATTCCAACTTCAATAAGCCTAACAATAAAAACCTGTTACTGGTTGTACATAATAGAATGATTATTCTACTTAAAGCTTGATCCTCATAAATTTTGATGGAAAATCAAGTCTTCATGGTGGAAAATTGAAAAAACCATCAAAAAACAAGCATATTTTGAAAATATTAAAAAAATACTCGATATTTGAAGGGCTGTACATTATAAAGTAATAGTGCTAGAAAGGTGATTTCTTTTTATAATGGTACAAAATTTAGTCTACTTTATTAAATAATAGAATAATTTTTTCGATTAAACCACTCCTTCTTGGAGAAAACGGGCTAAAACTGGAAAAAAGTCCAACATTTTGCGGTATTTCGGCCCCAGCGGCGCCGGCGGCGCTCCACCGAGGTCGAAAACTTAGGGTTTTCAATAATGAACCTACACCTACAACATATCCAAAAATCAAAACTACCCGACCTTTTGCAAGCGAACACCCCTTTTTGACGACAGATTGACTGGACTATAAGAAAATAAGGAGAAATAAATTCTTTAAAAAAAAAAAAAAAAAAAAAAAAAAAAATGTTAATTTTAATTAAAATAAATTAAAGACAATCAAATTTTCAAACTGAATTAAGCATTTAATATTTTCCTTAAGTTGCTATTTTTATCCTCTGAATATAATTTATGGATGAACAAAAAAATAAAAGTTTCAAAAGAAAAAAAATTATTTTAAAAACTTAAAATATTCTTTAAGCTAGTCAAAATTAAAAAAAAAAAACTTACTTTAACTTTACACCGCCGGAGAAAGTATAAGATACAAGGACAGAACCTCATAAACAGTCCAAGTATCACTTGTTTGTTTTGGCTGTGTAATGATTTTGGAAGAGTATTCAGCCATGATAAAACCAAACAGTCCCAGCCAAGAGCACTTGGCTCCATGTAAATCATACCACATCTTGACACCTGTAATAAATATTTTAATTACATTTTAAATAAGGATGAGTTATATTGTTATTAAGTTATTAAAAATCACAGGGAAGTACTTGCGTCCAAGTACTTTTTAGGGTTTTGTAGATGATTAAGCATACCCGTTATGTAATTATGATTTTTTTTCTTCGATCCTAAGGGTCCCGGGTTCAATCCCCCGGGAGGTCACAATATTTTTTATAGGTAATAACGACAAGATAAATTACATTTTTTAGGAAATTTTCATCGCCCAACCATACGGTGTAACCATGAATCATTTCAAAATTTTAAGACCAGCCATTATATAAAATTTGGGGGGGGGATTTTTTTGGGTTTATATTTTGACTTAAAAATTTAAAAAAGCAAATATATATTTGTATCCTACTCTTCAGCAGCTTTCATTTGATACCCAACTCAAAATTTTTAAAAAATAAAATTTTGGGCGCACTCCAAATTTTCGCGCACAAAATTGGTAATTTTTAAAACCTGGGAATGAACTCCCGGAAATATCATCGCCTCACTATAAGGTATTAGTATGAATTATTTCGAAATTTTAGCACCAGTCGATCTATAGTGGTTGGGGGGGGGGGGGAATTTTTTTGGAGTATATTTTTATTTTTTTCCCCTATAAGGAATGCAAATTTTAAAAAAGCATATATATATTTGTGTCCTACTCTTCAGCAGCTTTCATTTAATACCCAACTCGAAATTTTAAAAAAATAAAATTTTGGGCGCACTTCACTTTTTCGCGCCCAAAATTAACAATTTTTGAAAATTTGGGATGAACTCCCGGAATTTTCATCGCCCCACAATAAGATATTAGCATGAATTATTTCAAAATTTTAGCGCCAGCCGATCTATAGTGGTTGGGGGGGGGGGGAATTTTTTTTTGGGTATATTTTGATTTATTTAACCAATAAGAAATGCAACATTTAAAAAATCATATATATATTTGTGTCCTACTCTTAAGCAGCTTTCATTTGATACCCTACTCAAAAATTAAAAAAAATATAAATATTTGAGTTTACCACATTTTTTCGAATTGCGCATGAGCAAATCTAATTATGAACTTCTGTATATTTTTCCTGTGGTTGGGTCAAAAAGTTGCACCAGTGTTTCAAATTTCAGTACTTTCGCTTAAACGGTTCGGGCCCTATTAACCAAAGAGCGACGGACGGACGGACACATCACCCTCGGTATAAGGGTTTTGAGAAGTATCTACAAAACCCTAATTAAACACTATATTAATTTAAGTACTAAAAAATTAATAATTTATATTAATTAAAGTACTAAAAAATTAATAATTTATATTAATTAAAGTACTAAAAAATTAATAATTAATCAGATATTCCAGGAGAAAAATTACTTAGTAACATCAAGCTAAAATTTTGTGTAGAAGTTAATTTTTCTGGTGTTCCTCATGAATATGTGGTCATAAAGTTTGTCAGTGGGATGTAGCTTGCCCATAAGTGTTAAAAATAAAAATACTGGTGAAGAGTTGCCCATATTTGTGGACAAGGTGTTTTTTATTATCCTGAGAAAAAAATTATTTAGCTAAAATCATGTTGATGGTAGTTTGCCACGTGATAGGTGACTAATTTCAAAACTCTAGCTTGATTAGTAAGTAACGTTTATGCATGCTATCTCGTGGACTAAGAGTAATGATCTAAAAAAAAAAATATATATATTATTTTTCTGGCTTATTTGTATTGGTTTATCATTCTTATAATAAAAAATAACTGTGAACACAAGCAGACAAATTGAATCAGTCCCAAATCTTCTTTGGAACATAATATACATGAGCAATTATAACATTAACTATAATTTTCATAAAGCAAACTCACAGTGGCTGGAGAAGCTACTTCTAAATCCATAGGTTCAAACATTAAATTAGTTGTGGGAGCCAGCTGGATAATCTCACCAGACATAAGACATAATTTTTTGTTATCATCTAATACAGTGTTCATGTTTTCTATCCACACAGCATCTACTGGACCATCAAATATTAACCACTTTCTAGAAATAAATAAACAAAGAAAAGTATATTAAACTCTTTTAATTATAGGTTATCACTAAATTTCCAAACTTCAGAGGAATTTTTAAGATAACATACAGCTTAAAGTATTAGATTTCATACATGAAAATTAATATATTGTGTAAAAAAAAAAAAAAAAAATGAATGTGGACAAATTCCTTTAACAATTTATAAAAAATATGTCCTTCCCTATCTCACGCAGAAGGGTTTTTTTCTTAGTTTTATTCTGTATAAGTGATATTCTGTGTAAAAGCTCCATAAGTGATTTAGAGGGGTGGCATAAATAGGTACTACTGACGACAGCATGAGGGTTACCATCAAGGCAAGAATACAAGAAGTAAACAGAGTGTATTTTGCAAACTCCAGAACACATAAATTGTCTTATCTCAAGAAACACTGACTCAAAATTTATAGCGCATTGGTTTCTCTGGTAGTAACATACACATCTAGAACATGGACTCTCGATTTGAACGTACATTCTGATTTATATTATGGGCATGAGAGGCTGGAAAACAAAGTTAGATGACCATGCTCAATTAAGAAGAATTATAGATAAGGCAGTAGTGCAGAAAGAAGAAAAAAAAAACACAAAGAAAAAGTAAGCTCCACCAAAAAGTATAAATTGTCTAAACAAAATATTGTTGGCACATCTTTAGATTGTTAATCCCCTTATAAAAAAAATTAGAGGGGAGTAATAATCTAAAGAGGTGTGCAAAATGTTCTTCTTTAGACTGTTACTCCCCTTATAAGAACAGAAGTGTGATATTCCTTTGTCCCAAAATATATTGGACTAAACATCCCTTTGTCTTAGTAGTTATTTAGTCAAAGTCACTTATATTCTAAACAAACATAAGGGAGTAACAATCTAAAGAAGTACCATATTGATATCCTTACTTTCTTCATAGTGCTCTGAATTCACTTAAAATCAGAATAGATATACCTGTTAAGATTAGGAGACATAGCAAATTGCCTGTAAGACACAGCAAGAACTCCATCTGACCATTCATGAGAAACTGGATCGAACTGTCCATAAAGTTGGCCCATTGTAATAGATTTTGGATTTATAACTATTATCTCAACTTTGTGCTCATCCATTTCTCCCTAAAGTAATCCATTTATATTTAATCATTTATTAGCAGTTATTTAAAATAAAATTTATTTTGCAATATTTGAAGTCCCAAATTTTATTTTGCTGAAATGAAATTATATAAACTTTTTAATTATATATCTTATTTGAATATTCCATATTGAAAACAAGACAAAGTGCAAATATAATACTAAGATTTAATAAATTGGAGAAGCTAATTATAAACAAATAAGAGAGTAATAAAAATCCACCTAAGAAAGTTTAAAATGCAAAAGTATTAATTTAAACCTGTCACAAAAGAGCACGCAAGTATTTTTTCATCAAAAAGATTTCTTTCATTTTCTAATATTTGCAATTAATTTCTTAAACAAATATTCTTCAGGTAAACTAGGTCAAGGAGAGAAAAATTAAATAAAAAATACTGTACAGTACCATCAGTTATATTAAACACTTAAGCATTTTTAAAGGACCTTATATCTTCATAAAAGCAAATTATGGGAGGTCTGCAAGGTCATCATGTCTAAGTAAAGAAAAACTAACTTACCATTTCTTCAATAATGGCCAAAGCATCAGCTAACATTTTATAAGCACATGTTTTGCCAGAGAATGGAAGTCCAACAATCATGAAACCATGCCGAACAATCATCATTTCAAATATCTGTTGAATCTTCTCAAGGAAGAAATCAGTACAGAGGAGATTAGCTGCTTCGCAGGCTTGCTTAGCACATGCATTTAGGATTGTGTAATCGGGCTCAGGAAGAACTGTTCCAGGGAACAAATCAGATGCAATTCCCTGAAAAAAAAAATTATAGTGTCTAACTAGATGCAATGAGGCCCCTATAGTTGAGAATGATTATTGAAGAATCCTTCACTACTCAAATTATTATAAAAATGCAAAAAAAAAAAAGCATGGTAAATACCACTGCAAAGCAAAACATACAATTCACCTGAAATAAAGGTAGATCATGCGATAAAAATTTAGGTAGGTTGACATCTTTGATAGATCTCAACATAATAATGTCCTCATTTTCATCAGGGTATTTGAGTTTCAGATTACCAGCTGCAGTCAGCACTGATTTTACAGCTCTCATTCCTGCAACAATTAATAATTGGTAATAAATTGAATGACAAAAAAAGATTTTAAAAAATACATATATTTTCTATTTTAAAAAAGGTATATTCTTATTTAAAATTTATGTTATGACTTTAAACCCAAGGCACAGTGGCTACTATGCCTATTGGAAAAGACGTCCTTATATGCTTTAGTACTAAGAAAGCATACCATAATCGTAGTGACACTGAGATGATAGCTGTTCTGAACATAACTTGTAAGTGACTACAATCTTTACAGCTAACGGTCTGGCAGTCACAAATCCACAAGAGTAGAGTACAATTTCAGATATCAGAGCATAGTCTGGCACCATCATAGCCACCGGACGGAATAGAGCCTGAAAATAGCACAACAAAATTAACTACAAAAACTATAACTCTCACTATCAGAGAATTTTCAAAAGAGTGGTTCATTAAGACACTTAACAAAACTCATTGAAATTAAATTTTAATAGGGTTTCTATATAATTTAAGAAAATAAAAATTATCAATTTAAAGAAATATTTAAAGACTGAAGTAAAAGAAATACAGTAGAATCTCACTAAAACGGTCCCTTGCTTATAACTAAAACAGACAAAAAAAAAAATAATAATACACATAATTAAAAAAGATTTTTATTTTTATCTATATTTCCAAGTAAGACGTTATTGTCAGGATTGAACGAATTGCCTCCAGACCCAAGGCCCCTATCTGGTTCTGTTTTATTCGGTTTGTCAACTAACACTTATAAAACCTATGTTTAAGGCTGCTTTTTATTTCATGTATAATGAAAACTTTTTTATAGCTTTTACTGTAATTTGGTTGATGTGTTGTACCCATTTGCATTAATATTTGAAATAATGATTTATTACATACCAAACTTTCATTATAACGGACAACTATATTAACCTCTATTAGTCCGTTATAATAAGGTTCTGTTGTGTGAACAATTTATTTTAAACATAAGTGCCACATGCATTTATTACTTCTTGTTATTTTACTACGGAGTTATTCAAACTGTTAAATATAGAGCTGTGGACAGAGGCACTCCACCCCAGAGTGCCACAAAAAATGGGCATAAAACATAGCAAATCCATATTAAGTAAATAAAATCAGGACAACATTAAGCTGAGTTCCCACAGGGCACAAACGCTAGGGTGGGTCATGATTTGGTGGAACACTACCCATGTAAACAAAGAAATGTAGGTTTGCTCCATCAACGCAAGCGTGGAGCTCACCCCTCAACTCAAACCAGTTTGATATTTAGTAATGAGTTCGCCTCTTCTGATGCAAAATGGCAACAAGTTGGGCCATAAAATTGTTTCAATAAAATTGCAAGGCAGTGAAACTGTGCATTTTTTTAAATTGTATGCCAATGAACAAGTTTTTACATGAATACAAGCTTTGAAGAATGCAGAGACCGAGATTTGAGAGAAGCCCATTGCTCGTCTATCAACAATCAAATGCACCAAACACCAAACTCACCATAGCACAACGAGAGGAGAGAGGATTGTAAGAGAGATTCTAAGAGGATTATACATTGTAGCTTCTTTCCATCTATTTTACTAACTAAGACACTTCATCTGGTCTTTATGAATCAAGTATCAAAGCTATTTTTTTATTCAATAAATTAAAGAATAATAAAATAAATACAAGATAAAACAACAAGGAACAAGTATGAGAATATAACAAAATTTAATAATAATGAAATCATATAATAGAAAAATTAGCTAAGGATAATATTCATTATTATACTACACTGTAAAGTGTAAGCAAAGTTATATTAGAACATTAATATTATTATTGTTAAAAAACGGAGACAACCCAAAACCCAGATATTGGTGCTACAGCCGTAGGCCGATTTGAAATGTGTAAAAAACGATGTATTCATTATTATGTTTTGATGTAAATATTTATTTTCAATAAATGGAAATTAAATTTTAAAAAAATTAAAGTAACTCACTTTCAAATTATCAGGCAATTCAGATCTTCCTGCATAACCAGGATTCATAGTAATAAATACAGCACATGTAGGATCCAAAGTAAGCTCAGTTCCTTCAAACATCAATTTTGGATTACCTGACATAATTCCTCTCTGAATTGTTAGAATTTGCTGAGCAACTACAGATAACACTTCCAAATCAATTCGGTTAAACTCATCAAAGCAGGACCAAGCACCACAAGCAATTAAACCCTGCATGAAAAAAATAGAGCAAATTAGCTACAATCTTATGTTCAATTTAATTTGGCATTTGTAACAATTTAAAAGTAAAAGAAAAATGAGAAATATTTATTTTAGGGTTGATTAATGAGGTCAAGGTGCGAAGGCCTGGAAATATTTTTCATTTAACCAAAGTTTAGCCCTGCCCTTAACTTCTCAAGGATTTAGAAGAATATTATTAACTAAACAGTTCTTATCCTTTAACTGTTCTAGACTGAATTAATGATTATTTAAAGGGCCTTCTTTCGTGTTTTTTTTTTACTATTTTAATATAAATTTATCTTATTTTAATATCAAACAAATAGTGCTCTTTTCACTCACAAAACTTGTGCTAAGTTGAAGGGAGTGTACCATAAAATTTTGATCAATTGTGATATGGTTAGGTCAATGACAAGGACAAGGTTAATACAAAAATGCAACTTATATTTTATAGTGTTAAAAATCCAAGATTTACCTTAAAGAATTTGCCTAAAGCAATGTAGTCCAAGCCATCAGAACAGTTAAACACAACACACTGTTTGGCAACAGCCTTTGCCAAATCTTTTGTTGTTTCTGTTTTTCCTGTTCCAGCTGGTCCTTCAGGAGCACCTCCTTAAAAATAAATAAATATGTAAATTTAGAGTAAACCATATTCTCATCAAATATTTGTGACTCAATATTTAACTATAAGGTAACAAGAGTCAAAATAAGTATTTTAAAAAGGAGAAAATACAATACAATTCAAAGACTATTTATTTAGTCCATGAAGTGGTAGAGTTTTTAAATTACCTAAATTGAGTTGAAGAGCTCCAAACAACGTTCTGTAGCATCGATCAGTAAGAGGAGTTATCACAAGTCTAGGGGAATTTCCAAGGTACTCATAGCCATACGGTAAAGACGAGCTGATCATTGATGATATTAATGTCTTCTCCTAAGAATAAAGTAACTTGTTTTATAAGCTTAAAATGAAAAGAAACAATAAAAATGAATAATTTGAATTTATAATATTATAAGCCATTAAGATGACAGATTGAAACATAAATACATACGACCCAATAATATCTTAGTTGAGCAAGCCATTGAAAATCTGTATCTTTGCTCACTTTCATATCTTCCATAGCAGCTACAACATCTCTTGCATGAACATCTAATACTACTAGGGCACCTATTCAATAAGCATTTAAAAGATGATTGGTAAATTACTAATAGTATTAATTAATGAAGCAAACTTCAAAAAAAAAAAAATAATAATAATAATAATAAAACTGCAGCTCCATAGTAGGTCTAAGATATTTACAGAAGTATCATAAGCGTGTTAGGTACTTTTAGTAGTTTAATTGCAATCATAACATGATGAAACTTATATAAACATATATATTTAATTAAATTTCGAACTTACAAGTTATTTAATTCATGTACTTACAACACTTGAACAATTAATAAAATACACTTACCAAGGGTAATTCTGGTCTGCATGGGAAGTTTTCCTCTGACAAGTTTTACTATTTTATCTATTTGTGCTGAACATTGCTGCCTGTACTGTGTGATCTGAGGTGGAACTGCTTGCAATGCTAAATGTACTTCAGATGTCCAGTACGTTGATGACACACATAAAACAGTTTGACCAGGCCAGTCCATAACCCAATCTTCTCTAACTTTTTCTGGATAATCATCCATTGCATCTGACACCATCTAAAAAATTTTTAATAAAATATATTAAATAAAATATATATATGAGCAATGCTTGATTGGTGACGGTACAAACCAGTACGCCGTATCAGTACCTCCGACGGAAGATTGTTAGTGCACATGGGAGTTTTATTTCTTACCAATGTTTTTTTTTTCTTTTTTAGCAATTATGAATGCAAATGTTGTATTCGCTGTTTTAAAATGCTCAGAAAAGCGTTAAAATAACGTTTCCAAAAAGTCATAATTTCACAACTTTTGGACCACAAGGTAACAATACCGGAACCTCTTTTTATACAAATCAAGCACTGTTTATGAGTATATTAGAAAAAAAAAAAATTATACCGAGACTAGTTATAAAATACGTGTTTGTAATAATGATCTCCAGCCTGTCTCTATTTATTTTCTCACAACATTTTGATGATAAACTGTTTGTTCGTTGTGTTAACTGACTTGACATTTTGATGTTAAACTTTATTCGATAAAATGTGTAATATAACAAGATTAAACTTCATAAATACCTTGTAGATACTTTTTTTCATGTCAATTTCCAAAAGTAATAGCCATTTTTCAACTGATCCTCTAGCAAGAGCTGTACTGATAACATCCACAAGAACAACTTCTTCCCCTTCACTAGACTTCATCCTTGTCACATCTAAATCTTCAGTAAACTGAAGTTTAGCTATACCCTCAAAGCATTTCTTAAGATGGGGCTGCACTCTATAAGAAATTAAAGTTGAATAATAGTTAAAGTATTGTTATAGGACTATTATAGGAGCCAGCGTGGCCGAGGTGCTCTAGGCACTTGCCCAGCTATCAATGAATTGATGCAAATCAAGGTCGTGGGTTCGATCCCGTGTCATGATGCTCTAATTTAATTTACTTACTAATGATCACATTATACCCGCTTCGGTGGTACAATGTACAGATATGATGTGGGCAGTGGCTGGAGCTCTCCACCACGGGATTAGTAAAATGGGCCCAATGTGGCCTGATTGCTAGGTTCCAACAAGTGGTCTGTCCCACCCATCTAACCACTACTACTAAAGTGGTATTACATAGAACAGTAAATGTCTCATAACTGAAACTTCTCTCTTAAACAGGTATATCCTTCCATTTCTCAGTTAATTAATAACACCCTTTACATATTAATAACTTATTACTCAATAACTAGAACAGAAAGCTTGCAGGCAACTTTTAGCCCTTAAACTCAAGAAAAATTACATTAAACACAACTTAAAACTGGAAAGTAATACTATCCTTGATGAATATAAATCAGGGTTAAATACTTGATGAGTAGCAGACATTGTAAACTAATGTACACAAGATTTTTTTTTTTTATATAATTTCTTCTTTTTGTGTCAATAGGGTTTTTTTAAATTTAAAGAATGAACTACTTCATGTAGGTTTTTTTTTATGAAAAAAGGTTATATATTGTCCCTCTTTTCTATGGGACATTTTCAAACCTTTTTTGGATAACATTTTTAAAAAATAAATAAAAATGCAGGAGTTGTACACAAAGTCAAATACATTTTAAAAACCCCCTATTGACACAGAAAGAAGAAATTATATATAGGTAAAACATTTAAAGGGGACAACCAAAATAAAAATACACAAAAGTTAATTTTGACAGCTCTCAAGTTTTCTTCACAATGAGTTTTAGTGCGGTTACAGCGCGGGAAGTCGAAAAAGAGGGGAGGGGAGCCAATGAGAGCTAAGGATTTTGGCTCCCCATCCCATTTTTTCGACATTCCCTTAAGGCCACCCTACACGATCAATCTGATTGTCAATCTGATTGAATCAATCAGATTGAAGTAGATTGACAATCCTGCCTTCAATCACAAGGGACCCTACACGTTCAATCAGATTGACAATCATTTTATAATATGTTTTGGCTAAAGTGAATTGTACGGTGTCATTGCCATTGAATTTTATACTTCGATTTGGACATCTAGCTGGTCTATATGCAGCAGGGTTATTTTTCTTCAGAAAATGAGTGGAGCATAGCGAAGCGGCCGTTTAAAATTCTAGGGCAAAAAAAATAATTTCGTATTTTAATTCTGTAAACAACACCGTACAATTCACTTTTACCTATTTTTTTTAATGTTTTAATATTCAATTGCTTATAAATATGTACCTGAATAGAATTTATTAAATTCTTTTATACCTGCTTTGTGATTAATTTTATTTTTATACACTGATAATGTATAATTTGCTTTTTAAAATTATCTTTCTCTAATCACTATCTTCTATCTTTACTAAATAAATTTCAAGTAAAAACATTTTTAAAAACAAGCTTTTATTCGTATTCTTCGTAGCAAACCCTTTCATTTGATACCCATATCATGGGCGTGCTTAAAAAAGGAGAGATGGCACGCAACGCACTGGACTGAAGAAAAGATTGATGAAGCCACTACACGGTCAGTCAGATTGACAGAATCCCCCGCCACTCACAGAATCCCCCACCACCTCGCATGATTGAAGCTCGGATTTCAGAATATCTGGAAATCCGTCAATCACATTCATCAATCCATCAATCTTGCCCCTACACGTTCAATCAGATTGTCAATCCTACGTCAGATTGACAATCAGATTGATCGTGTAGGGTGGCCTTTATTCCCTTCCCGCGCAGTCAACGCAAACGCATAGAGGATACCAGATTCGGTATTTTGGGGGTAGCGGTAGAATGGTGGGAGATTGCTCTGACGTAACGCAAGGCCCCTCACTCCCTATCCAGCTTATAAATACAACTTCTACCTTAAGTCTATCTTTTTACATCTCCTCTCTCATTAACAACTTCCTATCATTTTAATATTTTTATTATCCACTTTTAGAGTTAACTTTTTATAATATTTGAATTTAAACTGTCCACGGCTGTTGAAGAAATATTTATTTAAACATTGTTAAAATATTATTTAAACATTGTTAAAATATTATTTAAACATTGTTAAAATATTATTTAAACAATGTGTTTCAACCCAATAAATTAAATTTAATTCGTCAAAGAAGTATGAGAAAAATAGTAAACTAATTTTCAAAACAGTATTGTTTATTTATCACCACTTATGTATATATGTTTATCACCACTTAATCTTAAATATATATAAAATTGGAGTGGTGTCTGTACATCTATCCGATTGGGCTCAAATTTTGTATTTACTTTAAATGAGTAGTCCTGATAACGAATTTAAGTTTAGAAAATTTTGTGTTTGTTTGTTTGTGCGTCAATCGCGTCCAAACGGCTGAACAGATTTTGTTGGTTTTTGGGTACTATATGTTAAGCTCAATTCTGCGGGTGTTATAGGCTATAATACTTTTTGCTAGCTTTATATGGGGCGGAGAATGGGACTTCTAAATAGATTTCAAAACTCTAATTTTACTTTTTATAAAAGAATGTATTTAACCAAAATAGCAGAAGAAGCTGCTGACAATAATGTTTAGTGGAAATTTCTGTAGGAAGAACTGTTCAATCACTGCCAAATATTTAGATTCATTTTTTTAAACATATATTATTTAAATATTTTATAAAACATCAAGAAGAATTTTTTTTATAAGTCACACCTTATTATGCCTAAACTTTTATAACATATAATTATCATCACTTTTTTAAAACGCTGAAATAAATTCTTCGAGTGTATGCGTAGTATAATAATTTCTAAATTATATTGACATCTGCCAATAGGGATTGTACAACATTTTATTTCTAAGGGGAACATAGGGAAAAGTAAGAAAAGAAGGGGAATTGAGCCCAGACCGATCTTCTAAAGTTAGGAAGTTAATAATTGAGAAAGGGCTCCTATTTTGGATGTAAACATATAATATATTAATCAAAGATAATTCTTAATTTAACACAGGAATGTGAAAAGACACGGGGGGATAGAAAAGGAAAATACCGCTGCTTTTCAAAAAATCACTAATAATAATTTCTTATATAGCAGAAAAAGCAATAGAAATACAAAGGCTCAATATTGGAAAAAATCGAGTTTTTAGGTACAGCTAAGTTAGGTCAGCTAATTTTTATTTTACTTTAGATTTTAGATTCTTCATTGTTTGAAGATATTAAAACGCCCGATAATATTTTTACAATTTTTTTAGGCGAAAACCCCCAAAAACACAATTTTTCTAAACTTTAGGCGCATTTTCCAAGAAAACTGTACGTATTGGAGAAATTTTAACTTTAGATTCGGATTCAGCACACAAGAATATTTTAGAAAAGGACATTTTCAGTTTGAGGCTTTTCTTTGCAGAACAGTGCAATAAACGCCGCCGGGTTGCACGAGTATAGGGAATTGCTTAGAAGGGAGGTAGTTTGGGCCTTGCGTTACGTCACACATTAAAGGGGCGCGTCTCGCTTCCCGAATCTAGACATCCTGTATACACCGACCTTGCTCGTTTGGAGATTACTACTTACTACACATGTCTTTTTTTTGTAGGCGGTTATCCATTGGCATTTTGTTTGCCTAGTTGGTCCTACATTCTGGATGTCAAAGTGTGGAGCTCTCGTTGGCTCCCCACCCCAGTTTTTAGATTTTCTCAAACCGACAAAAAATAATTCCGAGTTTCTTCAACTTATAGTTTACCCTGTCCCTATGACCATAAAGTCTCTGCATAACTCTCACAGTTCTTGAACTTGTGTTTTCACAAATAAACCCCCAAAAACATTGCTCAAGTTCAGTTGTAAATTAATCCACTTCCACTCAAAACCACAATAACAAACTGCACTACACTACACACAACAGTACAAAACTTCCGACTACCGACTGTTGAAGTTGAACTTTTGTAGTTTTAAACTAGTTCAACAGTCGGTAGTCGGAATGATAACAAAAATGCTAAGAACAGTGCTGCAACAATAACAAATAAAATAAATTAAAATAAATTTAAACCACTGTTCTTCTTGCAAATTTAAACCACTGTACTACTTAGGATGGTTTACCTACTATATCACTATTTCTACTAACCTTGTAGGATCTTTGGTTTCAGACAAGATTTCAAGAAGTTCGTCGTTAGACAAGAAGAAGAAACGTGGGAAGTACAGTCTTTTCTTTTCCAAGTAATCATTGAGACCTCTTTGGATAACATCTAATAGTCCATTTGATTTTTTCAACCTTTCCAAGAGTTTCTCGATTTCAACAACTACCATGACATGTGTATCCTGAACGACTGTCCTCATTATGTCTTTCCACATCTATAATAAACGGACTTACAGAAAGAACGATATTGAGATGGCCTCATTTATTCTAGAGATGTAGTGGCATAAAGTTCATTTTCAAAATTTACCTTACTTTAAAAAAATCCATACAAAAAGTAACATTTAAGTTTAATTATAAAATGCAGTGAATTAAAAAGAGAAATTATTTTAAAAATTTGTCCGATATAACTTGTACTTAACTTTCTCATTTTCGGGTTTATAATTACTTGCTCCAGCGTTTTACATTTGTTAGTTGTTTCAAGTTTTCGTAATTCCATTTAATTACTATTGAACATGAACATTTCATTCAAATTTCCCATAAAAGTAACTCCTCCCCGGCAGGGAATCAACCCAACCCATCCTCCGATCTCATCCTTTGCGTTAATAGCTATGTTCTCAGGAAATAGATATTTCCATGGAAAACAACTTTTATGTTATAAATATTTTTTTCCACTTTATTTCAGTTTTTTTTTGGAGGGGGGGGGGGGTTAGTGTCAATAAATTAATAAATATATGCATACCTATATATTATGTAATTAGATAAACTAATCTAAATTTGAAGTATTTTTTGAGATACAATCTTTTTTTTACATCCACCCTACCTTATCAACAGCGCTAAACTTTCTCCCTTCTTCAGGCATTTGCTGTTGTATATCTGGCGAGGAGAAAATCGGTTCCAAGTAGAGCCATGTGATCTGCACTTTAAGCCAATCATCCATAATCTCCTGTAGTAGTTGTAGTTTGGCTTCCCAAGCTCTAAAAAGAAAATTTTAAATTAACCAGCCTGCAGCTTAGTCTTAATATCGAAGTTGCAATTTTTAATATTTTTTAATTTTAAAAGCACATATATCAACGTCAGTCATCAAACGTTAAGTGAACTTGGTTGAATAATGTTTTACTTAACTTTATCTGATTTTATCCATTTTATTTCTTAGATTATCTTTAAGAAAAACTTAAAAGTAAGTAAAATTAGTAATGATTACCAGTCCTTAGTCAAAATTAAGACCATTATATTAATTTCAATAAACGTATTAACTTACAAAATAATTTCTTCGAAGGGTTTAATATAAGGTGAATTTTTCATGGTTTGCGTTTTTATAATGTGGTCATCAAGAAGAAGCTGAATATCATCCACACCTGAGATAATGTAAGTTCCACTGTCTCTAAAATTAAAATTAAAGTTGTTTATTAGATCGTAATGACTTATGACTTGATCATAACTGTTTTTAGGGTTTCGTTGGTAAAACCAAAAAAAAGAAACCCTTATAGTTTCGTTCCTGCGTGTCACTCTGTACGGTTCCAATAACTTTTGAATAAAAAAAGATACAAATATGAAACTTTGCAGTATTAAAGATCGTTTTGACACGATCACAGAAAACGCTATATTGTATTCAAAATCAAAATTATCAGCTGTTTATTTTTAAATTTTGGTGGGGTATCAAATGAAAGGTAGTAAAGAGTAGATTTACAAAAATGTATAACATTTACGGATAGTGTTTTTCATGCCATTTTGTAAAAAAATCAGTATCTTGCAGTCCCCCCTTAAAACTATTTTATGCTGTTACTAAAAATATGCAAAATAAGCGGTCTGCTGGGCCATAGAAAAAATAAGAATAGCAATTTGATCTGATTAACTGGGTATCCAAAATGGCGGAAAGATCCTGTCACGGGAAGATTTTTTTTTTAAATTTTGAGTGGGGTTCAAATGAACAGAATTGAAGAGCAGATTACAAAAATATATAACATTTGTGGAAAGTCTTTAATTTTTCAAGCAATTATGTCGAGTTGTGTGAGTTTTACGTGAGACTTTACGCACAACCATTTTATTTTAATTTTATTGTTTTTTTTATTCAATTTCTTTATTGGCAAAAGTTAACAATAGTAATTACGTCACTATAACTACTAATAATGTTTTACTAGCAATACTTCTTATTCCAAGTCATAATTTTAATTATTACTTATGAAAATAACTCACTTGTTCGGAAAATTACAAAATTTAAATTTATAACTAAATACCAAAATATATATTGTTGCCTGTTTAATGAGAATGGTAATTTATACCTGTAAGGTAAGACAGAAAATTCAACATCAATCCATTCATTCATCATCTTGTTAAGCGCCTTCTCCAGGTTATTTTCTTTAGTTGCAGAATCAGAAATCTGTTCAAACCTAGATATGTACTCTTCAATACCATAGTCAAATATCTTTGCCAAAGTAAGCTCGTCTGAAACCATAGGGAATCCAACTATTTCAGATATCATCTCCCAATGACGCTCTTTGAGTCCTGGGTTACCCAAAGTAATTATTATAGGCATGTGCTCCTTGAAATCTTCTATTTGAAATCTCACCTAAAAAAAATAAATAAAAAGGAGACATAGAATTCATTGGTGACTATGCATACATATATTTTAATAAAATGAAATGGTACAGGTATTCTTTTTCCGAGCAAAGTGAAGTTTTTAAGTGAAACTTCTTTAGGCGTGGTAGAGTAAATTGAAACGAAATTGCTGGTAACGAAGTTTGTGATTAGAGACTCGTCTAAGTGAAAGATTTACATGTAAAAAATCTTTCATTTGGACGAGTTTCAATCCATCTACCTCTGATTCAGCAAGCACAAGTGCTAACCATTGCGCCACGGAGGTAGATGATTTTTTTTTTTTTTTTTTTTTTTTTTTTTTTCATAGTTTCAACTGTTTCTAGAACATAAGTTTCACTTCTAATGCGCGAGAGTCTTACACATATTTTTGTAAAGTTCCTTGAAAAATGAAAAAGAAGTCAACCATCAAAAAGAAGTTCACCATGGAGGTCGTATAAAGTTACACTTCTCTTCATTTTAGACGTAATCTTCACCAGAAAACATAGCTTGTAATGGTGATTCCAAGTGCGGAGTGAAACTTTTTTAATACATTTTAGTACAGATTCATCTACCGGTATAAACTCTATGGCAGGCTTAGGCTTAGGCTCCCACGGGTCAAAACAAACCATTTCTGTGCAGTTAGTTAGTTTTATAAGTTCGGATTTCTTAAAAAGCTAAAAGTAAAAATTATTTTGATTACCGCTTCAGCCACTCCTCTGGGGGCAGGTTGGTCTGAAAACTGTTTTTCCAATTTGTAGATATTTCGGTAGTACGTCTGTGTCTCTGTGTCTATTTCCTCTGGGTCATATGAACCGACGGCGCTGGTTGTCCATAAATAGTGTTTGTTTAGGAAGTCATAAGCATTATCATATAACTTCTTATATGGAGCCAGTTTATCAGCGATCTGTGAAAAGAAAAAAAAAATCAGTAATTATTTATTAAATTTTAAGCTTAAAATTAGGCCTTTATGAAGTGTATTTTTAAAAACTTATAATTGTATTATTTTATTACAAAAATTATTAAATATATGTATATACTGATCTATTATTCTAGTATTCATGATACCAATCTGAATATTATAGTACCAATTCTATTTTAAACCCTACATTAATCTGACTTTTCTTTAATAAGTATAACCTCCGCCCTCTTATAACTACTAAGAAAGTGCTGAAAGTTAATTCTGTAAAATTTCAACTAATAATTAATAAATTCCTTCTACAAAGAAACTGTTTGAAAGTACGTTTACATTGTGGAGCTTCCAAAAAATGATTTAATCTCATAAAAGCATGCCTATAGCATCCTAGACATGCTGTAGAAAGGAAGTTATCCCTTGAAGTTAGAGATTAAATTTAATATAGAAATCTTTTTTTCTTTTACCTTCAATGCGATACTCTTCACCTTCCAGCATACTCACCATTATCTAACAATTAATTTAAAGCATATTGAAACTTTGAAAGGTGAAGAACGTCTTAAGACATATTTTTATGAGTGACAACATTTGTATTTATATCTCTTTTTAGAAAAAATGGAAAAAAACTAAAAGTTGTCTCAAGTTAATAAAAATCGTAAAAGCTACACCCAATTAGGTAACTTTTCTACTAAAATGTTTATATTATTTTATTTAACATTACCTGTTTTCTTTTAGGATAATATGTCTCTTCCCACTTAAAAGATTTCTCTTCAGTATTAAAAGCATCAATTCTTTGCATTGCCTCAACTAACTTATAGTCCAGCACTGTTGCTTTGTGATGATACATTCCTAATTCATTCACATTACCGTAGTGTTCAAACTCGAACGCCTCTCTAAGATAATCCTCAAGTTCTCCGTTGAATATTTCTATGTTTTCCTTTAAAAATTGATAAAGAAGGTAGATTATTATGACAATAAACTACTTAATTTTAACACGTATTAAGTTATGATAAGTACGTATACAAGAAAAGAAGTTTTAGAGTGTTGAGATCCCCTCTGTTTATTTACAATATTACAATTTATACTTTATTATAGTATATATTTTTTTAAAAAATATAAATTACATTTCTCTTTGTAAATAAGACAATTATTAATGTTACATGTTTTAAATGGTACTTAAAAAGTATGATTTTTACTATTAAGAGACAAAGGGCTATTTAGTCCAATGTACTATAGGACAAAGGAATATCACACTTCTGTATATAAAAGTGACAATGTCCCGTCTTAGTCTTGATCGTACCGCCTTGTTTAGTTTAGTCATTTACTGTTTTATATGATTTGCTTGACAACTTGGTCATATTCATATACACCTAATAATTTATATTTATCAGATATTAAAAATAGTCTTTAGAAAATCTTCGGATAAAGGAAATGACTATCTGAAGTTAACACATTCTCAATAATTTATTCATTATTCTTAAACATATTTTGAACATAACATTTAATAATAATAATTATATAAGGAATTTATGTCAGATATTTTTGACTCAGCTCAGTAGTCAACCCTCAAAATAACTTTCTTTTTTCTTAAAAAAATCTTTATTGAATAACACAACTACAATTCCCATGCTATAAGTGTTAGTGTTAACAAAGTTTATTTGACATGAGTGGTATGAAAAGGTGGTAGTCCAGTGACTATCCCTTTTGGTGTTGCTGTTAAATAACTTAATTCTGTTAATTCTGATATTGTATACTAAACAAATTTGACTATTATAAATCAATGAAATACCAATCTATATAGTTTCAATCTTTAAAAAAATATATATAAAAAGTAAAAAAAAAACCACAAACTTAAATACCTGTAATAAGGATTGGAATTCCAATGTTTTCTTGTTCACCAACTCATGTTTTTTATCAATTATAGATGGCATTTTATTATACCAAATGAATGTGTAACTATTCTGTTTTATTTCAGCCGTTGAGAGAAGGACATAGTCTGACAAGAATATAATGTAGGACATGACAACTCTGAGTTCATCCTCTAATTCGTACAAAGTTACATTTTCTACTTCCAGTGCGTAAGCAATTAGAGACATAAGCTCAGCTGTGTTTTGAGGTGCTTTTAGAAGTTTATCAGCGATCGTTTGATATGTATCACCCAATCTAAAATGTGCAAAGAATTAGTACTGAGAAAAAATCATATTTCAATCATATTCTGTAATAGAAGAAGAATGTGAATAATGTAATGTAATCATTTCAGTCAATAATATATAAATTATAAAGTAAATATTTGTTTGTTCTTTATGATTTGGACGATTTTAGTTAATCACAAATCAAAATTTTTAATATCGTTTTCCCAAAAAAATTAGAATCTTCATCTGGTTGTATAAATACAAGTATAAAACTTGTTTCTATCCATTTTTTATTAATAAAATAAAACCTTCGTAAAGAAACATCTATCGTGAAATAAACTATTTTTACTGAAAAAATATGAAATGCAACATTATTACAACCTATGGTTATGGTTGAGATATAGTTTGCAATTTGTTTCCTTTTTTGTGAGCATGGTTTAATACTTTTAAACTATTGGATAAACTGCCTATATATACATATATATTTACTTTATTATATAATAAAGAAATAAGGCTGAAGTCAGTAAGAAAACTAAGATAACAGTATTCAAAACTAAGTACGTCCCTGACTTACAGCTGTGAATCTTGGGCTCTAACAAAGACCCGAAGCCGCGTCAAAGATGAGATAGGCATCTAAGATGAGTTGCAGGCAAAAGTAGAGGAGACAGAATAAGAAACTCCACCATAAGACTAGGCTTGGAACTTGGAGGCACAATCCATCCTGCGTGGAAAATGCCTAGTTACAGTGGTTTAGTAACGTACAAAGGATCGAGAATCACAGACTGTGTGAGTGAGGAAAGGAGACCAAGGGGAAGAAGAAGGATAACTTGGATGGGCAACACCACACAACTCCACCTTGCCCGAGAGATGGCTGCCTACTACGTGCTGGCACAAAAGCCCAAAAAAGCCCACAAAAGAGATACGTAGAAATCCTTTTAGTCATCCTTTACATCTTGATAATCTACATCAAACGATTAAAGACGACTCGACTAAGTAAGTTTAAAATATAGAGAGATGAACCCTAATCGGTTCTCGGCTTAGGTCGATTTGCCTGCCAGGAGGTAAATTATTGTAATGCAGATATGTATCTAAATGTATGATTTGGTAATAAATAAATACGTCCAGCTATTAAGAGAGAGAGAGTTTTGTGGTGTATTAATGGCGTAAAGATTTGATTTTGACAGTATAACACATTTTGAGGGAAATTTCAATCAAGGTGCCGATAAAACAAATACTATAATGTAGTCTATCGAGAATTTGAATACTGATAACCATATAAGTAGTTTTTCCGGATAACCCTAATTTCTGACAAAATAGCTATAAACGCAAAAAGATAAGAGAGGAGGAGGGGAGGAGTAATTTTTATGGTACATTTTAATGAAATCCCCCGAAGAGCCCTTGAAGCCAGGTGTGAGGGGAAAAGGCCCAGAGGGAGAAAGAGGACAGCCTGGATGGACAACATCACATCCTCCTTAGCTCAAAGAGGAATGTCCATACAACGTGCCCGCACGTTTTCTGTGGACAGGAGAGGGTGGAAAACTTTTTTGGTCAACCTCGACACCGCAAGGTAGAAGAGGATCCGACTAAGTAAGTAAGTTTAATGAAATATTTTATTGAACATTTCATCAAAATATACTATACGCTGAATCTCTTCAAACCTACGGAATCTCTAATAAATGGAAGAGCACAGGACCTAGGAAGTATGTACTTTATATGAGAAAGGTGAGTACCACTTTTATAGGACATAGACTTTTGCAGCTTATGAATCGTGCACATAATCTGTGGGTTCGTGAGATTTTATCAAGGATTTTTGTATAACTATATAAAGATAGAAGCACTATAAAAAGCAAAATAAGATTATATACTTAACTCTTTACACATATTTTGATAGGTGTTAATCAGTCTATTCGTAAGTTTGGTTTTGAGAATATTGGCGTTATTTGTTAACACATCTATTAGGCTGGATCGACGTATTTCGTAAATGCCCATGTGAATTAATGGTGGAAGCTTGAACGGTATTTCTTTGCTCAATCTGTCGTACTTTTCCACCATTACCTGTAAAAAACAAAAAGGAAAAATTATTAATATTTTTCTGGATTAATATTAGACAGAATTAAAGCGCCGTTGATTAATATAACCACAGTAACTATTATTTTGCGAATTATTAAATTTAACTTAATTAGATTGATTGATTTATTTGGAATTTAAATTTTAAATAAACCTGATATTCTTGAAATGCGTGATCACCATCTAAAAACTTGTGTACTTCCTCGTGCGCCTAAAAATATTAGTTATTTATATTATTATGTTAACTTAGTTTATTATGCTTATTAAATAAAATAAAATAATAGATGATAAAGAATAATCATATTTAACCAAATTATAATAATTTTAATGTTATTATTATAGAGGACTTTTCTACTAAAATTTCTAACTGCTTATTTCAATATAGATATGAAGAAATCGTATAAATTAATATCCTTTTCTCTATTTTTTTGGTCTTTAGGGATGAAGTTAGCTATTTTTTATAACATTTTTTTATTGGCAAATTTTCGCCCACACCCCGGGCATCTTTAGGCCAATCAATGTAACTACATCTGTGAAGATGTAGACTCCATCTTCAAGAGTTAAAAAAAAAGGATTGGGAGTGAATAACATATACTCAACACATTCTCTAGTTACTCAACGTAGTTACAGTAACTAGCAATGTTTTCTTATAACTTCATCCCTAAAGACCAAAGAATAGAGAAAAGTTAAAAAAATAAGGAATAAACAGAAGAATAAATCTAATTAATATTCTGTTATAGTACTATTTATCAATCATAACAATTACATGTAAAAAAAAACCACCTTCAACGTTATTTTTTCAGTAAAATTCTCTAAACAAAAATATTTTGTTCCAATCAGTAATAAATATATTCAACAAAAAAAGAAGGGTTTAGGTTAAAAATAAATATATATAAAAAAAATAAAACTAGAGAACTCTTACCTCTTCATTTATTAATATCATGTAATCGTCGAAATCTTGAACTCGAAGTTCCGGACCGATTCGTTGATCTTTAAGAAAACTCACAACTTTTGATTTGCAGTCTTCAACAAAATCGTTTAATATGACCGGCTAAAAGATGAAACAAGTGACTAATTTAATATACCTTATATTAATATATACACTATTAATATATACACTATTAATATGTATATAAAATTAAAGTTTTGTCTGTACATTAATCAAAATTTGTGCATATATTTTCATCCATTCTGAAAAACGAATCAAATTTTTTTCTTGAATGTGAGTCAGTCTCGACCATTCCGACTTTATAGGCGAGGCGCAAAACTGGCAGGACAAAATCGATTAATTTTTACCTAGTGGTGTGCGCCAACGTTGTTCATGGTAGGTTTCATTGAAAAATATTTATTAGAACCAGGGTTGTTCACAATTTTATATATTACTACTATATACAAAATTATCATAACAATGTCGATTATTGATTTTTCACTTCAAAACAAAAATAAATGTTAAATACATTTTTTATTACTTGCTTTATTTACGTTTGCGCAGTTAATATCGTCGTTGTATACTACTTATTTATTCATGTTTTTTACTACGTTTTTATTAGCTTGCATTCTTGTTTGTTGGTTTGTTTGTTTGTCCGGTACAAATCTGGCAATCGATTTCTAACTAACATCCCGAATAGCTAGACATTTGAAACTTTTAGCATAGCTCAGAACACGATGACAATGCATTATTTTAATACTTTTAGCCATCTTTCAGCAGAATTTAATTAGTTTTCAGCAAATTTTGCTGTGCGGAAAGTTAGTTCGGAAAAAATCAGCAAGTTATTTTATTTTTTTTGCCATATCCAATAGTATTTACTATCTTCATTTTGACGGGTTTCAAATTTGTGATAGATAAACATTGAATGACAGCAAAACACGAAATATCGATTATATTATTTATCGATTATATTATTTCAAATATATCGATGGCATGCTTTAGATTTGGTGTTGGGGAGATCGGTTGTACAAAGATTTATCCTTTTATAGGGTTTTTTACTTATATTGTACGAATAGCTCATGAGGCGTAAATTAATAATGCATATTTAGGGTATTAGTATGTTTATATGATCAATTGAGATCATTGTGTGATTAAAAAAGTATTATTTATCGTGCCTATAATAATAAAATATAGGCATTTTTGCATGTAAATAGCCTTCAAACTGCGATTCCTTGATATTTTTCGTATTTCTTTATAATGAAATGGACAATGTATAATATAGTCCTGATACTTTTTTATTATGGTTTTTGAAGCGAAACTACTTAGGATTTTTATTTAATTGCTAGGGTTACATAGTAATGAGAAACAGCTATTGATCTATAAGCGTGGTCCCGCGCTCCGCGTTGAGTAAAGGCTATTAGTTTATAATTTTAACTTCAATCTTATTTTACTGATAGTAAAATAATATACACAATAAAGTATTTCTTAAAACATTTACCTTTAAAAATTTAATCTCCTCTTGATCATCGTAATAATCCATGTATATGAGATATTCGAGTCTTGGTACTTTACTCACAGCCTTAATCATGTGATTATAAACTTTAAGAATTTCTTCTTCAAATTTGTTAAATTGTGGTTCGAATTGAACTAATCTGTTCCTGTGATGAAGATTAATTGCAAATTTACCATGATCTCCCTAAATTTAAGAAGAAAGGAAAAAAATCTTATAATAAAATTTAATCATACATAATATTAGTATAAATAATTTAAATTAATTGAAAATACCTTAACAGTCAGAATGTATCGAGTGAAATCTTCAATTGAAATGACACATATAAACTGAAGCTGAAACGTCATAACAGCTGCTACACAGTTGTAAAAATTTATTAAATGTTTGGTGTTTTTGGCATTAGGAAGAAGCTTGTTCTTTTCTCCCTGAAAAAAAACGTAATATATTATTTTAGAAACATACAATCGTAAACCACTTCTCAAAACAAAAAGTGATAAAATCATGTTGTAAACCAACCTTACGAAATACTGCCTGAATCTTAGGACACCAATCGTTGTAAATCACTTTCTTACAGTTCCGGATATGCTGCTGAACAAGTTCTTCAAATTTGGATAGCATAAGAGCACCTTTCGTTTTATCTAATTCTTTGATATCGACTAAACGTAGTGAGCTATAAACAATATTATCTTCAATTTAAAAGGATAGATTGATTTTTTTTAAAAAGAATAATGAATTAGGATATACTATATATTGTATATTATTCAATATACAATATACAGTGCACCCACAAAAACATGGCGGGATTAAAAAAAGTGTGTTTTATAGCACTATAAATTACATGCTACCTAACTAAGTCATAATCGCTGCTAGATTTAGGATGTTTGTTAATTAATAAAATATAAAACCTGAGATGAGAGTGCCAGAGTTCCAATATTTCTACAAGGACTGGATTGTAAATGTATAGTTTGTCTGATATAATTCTAAATATATGGGGTGATCTGACAGCGAAGGATGCTTGTAAATCAGTTAATTCCGATTTCAATTCGTTCCCTGACTTTGTCGTTTCCGCTTTAAGATCACTGTCCACAGGATCAGCCAAGACGAAATCGACAATTGATTTTTTCATGGTGAATTTGTAGTCTTCCTGAGACATAAATAATATAAACAAGTTCATAATATAATGAAAGACATTAAAAGGTTTGTTCTAACTTCACAACAACCTCGTGATAAACTAAGTTATTATTTTAGTATAACGTGTTTATTCGTGGATTCTTCCATATTTTAACATTTTAAAAGACTGAAAGTCTAAGTGAACTCATATTTCTTATTTTACTCCCCCCCCCCCCCCCTAAATAGAGTTACTAAAGTAAAATAGGAGACATGAGGCAAAACTTTAGGGTACTTCTTTAGATTGTTACTTCCTTATGTTTTTTTAAAACATATATGTATATAATTATTATTTATAAATTTCTTTGTCTAAATAACAATTAAGGCGCAGGGCAAATCAAATTTGCAATAAAATACAGTGTACCAAACTAAAAGATTGACGTCATTATTTTCCGAATGTTATTATAACTGACCAACTAACTCCATGGGGGAAATAGTCCGTTAAGGGCCTAGGCCTGCCACATTTTAAATTTTATAAGGGAAGGTTTCAAACAGGCATAAAAGAGTTAAGTAATTACATATTTAAAGACAAGACAGGGAGTAGATTTTTATTATAAGATGTCAAGTTGTAACTAACCTCAATTTCTTTGAATAGATCTGTGATTTTATTGTAGTCTGATTTCAGATGCTTTGGAATTATAATAAGCATATTTTTAAACCAATCAAGGTTTATTGGTGATATATTTTCAGTGTCAATGCCATATTTTATGTAATAGTTATACCTAGAAAAAAGAATGTATGCAGTGTTATTTCAAGCATTTAGATACCTCAGACATAAGTGCTTTATTATAAAATATATTAAGTCAACCTTAGCAATTCCCTATCTGTCGAAGTAATCAGTTCTCCCTCATCGTCAACTTCATCTTCTTTTTTAACTATTAGTTCTACCAGTTTTTGTCGAAACTCTTCTCTTTGCTTCCTCTTAGCCATATACGACTTTAAATGTTCCTGCAACAAGGACAATAATTAGTAAAATATATGAAGTGTCAACAGTTTTAAGCCAGGGCCTTAAAAATGTTATTTATTTAATTATTAATATTATTTATTAAGACTGCCGAAACTATAAAACATGGAACTTGCTTTTTCTATAGTCATTTCGGGCAGGAGGGACCTTGGCACGCACGATCGCTTAGATTTCACAGGGTTAGTCATTGTAAGAAAAAGTTCTATGTTAAAAACATAATTCTTTTACATGTTAATCTATCAATACCAAAATTGAGAAAATCATACTTCCTGTTTTTTAATTTTTCTTGCTGCTTTTGTAACAACAGGTCTTCCTGGGTAAGGTTTTTCCTTGTAAAGTAATTCAGGATTCTGAATATGAATGTTAGGAAGAGTGAATAGTTCCATATCTAGTTCAACTGGACACGCTTCTCCTTGTTTCTGTCGTCTTTTTCTTTTTTGAAACAGTTCATCTATTTGTCTCTTCAATTTCATTTTTTCAGATGACATCTTTCTATCCATGATGGTCTGGATGATTTATAAAATAAAACATAAACAACATATATTTGTATATAATATATCAAACTTATCTGAACATCAAATAAAATGTAAATATTATTTTATATAAATTTTAATGTAAATAATTCAAAGATATCTATTAAAATCTAGATAATATAAATAATTTGATTTTAACAAAGAACTATAAATCCATCTTTTTAATCAGTTTTACGGTCAGTTTTTTTGTTGTGTTTGTAGTTCATAGTTCTCCAAATTGTTAATATGATAAGAAAGTGGGATGTTTTTTAAGGCAATACATTTTAAAAAAATAAATAAATTACCACTTTTTCAGAAATGAAAATTAATTATGTAGTTAATTAAATTATTAACGGTACTCTTATAGAAAAGGGCCCCCCTTTTTGTTTTTTATACAGAAGAGTATATATCCCTTAGTCTAACTACCTATTAAGACAAAGGGATATTCAGTCCAATATGCTTTGGGACAAAGGAATATCACACTTTTTTATAAAAAAAAGTATGTATTCGGTTGTCAGAAGGTATATTAGATTAAAAAAAAGTGAGGGGCCCTTTTCTATAAAAGTGCCAAATTAACTACATTTAAAATAAATCATCATAGATCGATGTAATAAATATCTATATAATGACAAGGTACATATTAAGGACAAAGAAAGAGAAATGGTACTCTTTTACTTTGTTACCCACCTAATTTGGTAACATGAAAGGATTGGTAACCAAGTAAATAACTATAAGGAAAAAGGGATAATTTCTAATATAATCTGGGGCAAAGGAATATCGCACTTTTTATTTTTTCATTTTTGATATATTATGATTATGTCTCAAAATGATACACCAAATTCATCTTAATTTCAAAATATACAAGATGCGTAAAAAAGTTCCAAGAAAATTAAATAATTTGTTATTAACTAATTTTTAGATTAAACCATTTAGCCCCTTAATATATTATAATTATGTTTATTACGAATTTTACACTTGTACTTAAATTGAAGTTTTTATTGGACTCACCTCTTTTGGTTTTCGGTATTTAAAACTTATAGTAGGTACATTATGAATATATATAAGATATAAGAATGGGTTTATAAAGGTCTTCAGCTCATCAATACCTACGTCTCAAGTTTGTTTACTGTATCCTAGAAACTGGTTCAATATTTCACTTTGGCGGTGAAGGTAGATCGTAACCTCCCTTAAACATATCATCCTATGGATTGTTCTTTTACAAATGCACCCTTCATTATTTTCTAACATAAAGGCTGTTATGAAGAAGATTCGGGAAATAATCTGGTACTTCTTTAGATTGTTACTCCCCTATGTTCTTTTAGAATATATAAATGACTTTAACTAAATGACTATTAAGGTAAAGGGATGTTTAGTCCAATGCACTTTGGGACAAAGGAATATCACACTTCTGTTTTTATAAGGGGAGTAAAAGACTAAAAGAGAACATTCCGTACACCTTCTTTAGATTGTTACTGCCCTCTGTATTTTTTATAAGGGGTGTAATAATCTAAAGAAGTGCCAATAATCTTAAAATTAATTCTATACAATGAAACAGTTGAGTGCATTATATACCAAGTGGTAGGCATCATGGAATGCTTTCAAATTGAAGCTAGTTGTTCCTTTTTGTGTTTTTCTTCTATATAGTTGCACCACTTAATTTATAATCTCATAACTATGCATAAAACTTAAAACTATTGATTGATACTATTGATGAACTAAAATCATAGTGACACACATAAACGATTGTGTATTTTGTTGTACAATGTAATTAGATTTAGTTTTAAGTAAATGCTCAAGATATTAATTAATTCAATCCATAAGTAGATCATTTTAACGACATACCCTTTAAGTAAGTTTAATTAGACCAACGCTATAGAATTACGCTAGTTCACTACTTTCATTGACCTAATATAATAGACTTCAATCCTTAGTATTCCTGAAATCTTGTTTGACATTGATTAAACGACATTATGACACAAACTGTCATTTTAGATTTCCTCTGAAAAACAGAAAATTATTTATTTCAGGGAAGCTTATCTATAACTACGATAGAGAGAAAATAATTCTGTAAAAGCCTGATCTGTGCTATAAAAAATGCAATTTATATCATTTAATCAGATTTAAATAAATAAATTAACTAAACACTATATATTTTATAATGATTTATATTTAATGAATTCAGTTTTTACACATGTACAGAGAGATATCTTATAAATTACAATATACAAATCTCATGAAAGACAATTAAAAAAATATTTTAAAGTAGTAACATAACATGGACGGTCTAAAATTTAATAAAAAATCATGAATCAATAGTAAATTTATATCAAATTTAGTGAGTTTATTTTCCCCAAGAATGTTGGACGCTGAAACCTTTTGATAAAACAGGATTTCGTGGTCCATTAAACACAGATGATGGAGGAAATCGTCTGGTTTCATAAGCCTGGATTTTTGTATTTCCATCCTCACTTGTCCAACTTCTTCTGTCTTCATGCTGTAAAAAAATAAATATTTAGAATAAATTTCCTTAAAGAAAAAATAAAATTAGAGGAGTGAATCTCTTCCCATAAGCTGAAATGTAAGTTATTGACAAAACGAGTTTAATATGTTTAATAAAAAGCACAATCGCAATGTATGAAAAACCATGTATCATAATAGTAATGAATCGTTGGAATAGAAGTATGAGTGTGCAATCCTTATGATTTTAAACATAAAAAGATACAGCTGAATTCTTTCTACTAAGTTTTGGGTTTTACAGTAATTATCCTTTCATTAGCAATTCCATAAAATAAAGTTTTATGTTTTTAAAGATGTTCACATAAGAAACAAAAATTATAATGGCACTTCTTCATTGTTACCCACCTTACAAAAACCCGAAGGTAGTAACAATCTAAATAAGGTGTACGAAATTTTCTTCTTTAGACTGATCCTCTGTTCTTCTTAGACCTTCCTTATAAAAACAGGTGTGTGATGTTCCTTTGTCCCAAATTCCACATTGGAGTAAACATCTCTCTGTTTTTGACAAATTGTAGTTTTTTTGAATAGTTGTTTAGGTTTAGACGAATGTATAAACAGCTTGAATTTCTTGTGAAATCCGCGTTACGAAGGGGTTGAAAGTCCGACGTTTCGCTTCCACTACTGGAAGCATCTTCAAGGGTGTGGTGCATCGTGATGATGACTCTAAGCAAACACAAGATATACTGACGACTGGAGAGAAGAGCGGCGTATTTATACTGGTTTCCTAGACCGTAGATTGTAGTTTGATGCATCATCCCGACAAAGGATGACCCCAAGTAAAGGAACTCCCGGAAAATCCAGGTACAATCTACGGTCTAGGAAACCAGTATAAATTCGCCGTTCTTCTCTCCAGTCGTCTGTATATCTTGTGTTCGCTTTGAGTCAACATTTCGATGCAACATACCCCTGAAGCGAAACGTTGGACTTCAACCCCTTCGTGACGCGGATTTCACCGGAAAACCAAGCTGTTTATGACGAATCTACCCGCGGAAACCTACGCACCAAGTTAAATAAATGTATAAATAATTATATCCATTTATATTCTAAAAATAGCATAGAGGAGTATCAATCTAAAGAAGTACCATGATAATAATATTTGGTGCCACAGCCATGATGGGCTAGGGCCTGCCAAATGGTTCATACAATTAAATGTGCAATTAATAACACGGGCTTGACGTGTCACTAAGTCAGCTGTACCGGATGGACGCCACTTCACATAAGTAGCTACCCATTTATACAGGGTATAAGAGTATATACTGTATAGCGATGCTAGGTAATAACCAAGCGTCAAATATAGATCGAGAACTTAAATAAATAAATTTCATAAATACCTGAGGTTTTGGAAGAGCGAATATGCAGGCTATCATAGCGAAGAAAAGTACAATGATTCCAGTAAAATGCATTTTTAAAACTGAAAACAAATTTAATGTAATTATTGTATAAATTAATTAGAATAATATATAATTGTATACTAAGATGTAAGAATAGCAAGGATCGGTCGAATGCATATTAAAATAGCCGATGATTTCCTTTTTAAGGTAGAAATCATTAACTTTCACTTTCTTCTATCATCTCTGGTTTAATAATGTGCTAAATTTGCTTCCTTATATGTCAAGTTTCTTAATTTCTAGAATTTACAAATCATAAAAAAATAATAAATATTTGTATAATATAGACAGCCAATTGGTGTGGCACATAGCTTCATCGCATCCTATCCCGTACTTTATTGATGTTATGCTTTTACAAGCCAATATTCTCTATTTTGTTTAATTGTTTCCCCCGTTTTATTAATCTGTTAAGATTGTTTTAATTTTTTACACGAATTAAAAAGCAAGTATTAATTTAGCGAAAGGTAAAGAGCACAGAGGGCTATCTGCGGGGTACTTTCGATAAACTATAAAAGTTTCATACAAATCAGATAATTACTTTTGAAGCTATAGTTGTAAATAAATATATGTTTGTGCGCGTGGAAATAGGCGGAGAAGGTTGAAACTTATAGGGGACCTACAATAGGCTAATCATGATCTATCATCCAAATTTCTTAAAAATCGGACGTGTAGTTTTTAAGATATGTGTTGGTTCGCAAAAATAGAGCAACAGACCGATAGACACTAGACAGACAAGGGACCAAAAATGTTCCCTGATGTTAAATGGCTGAAACGGATTTCTGTCTTGGAATTTTTGAAATTGGAGACCTACATTTTTTTGTTCTTCAGAGCAATCACGTTACCTTCGGTAAGCTCAGAAGCAATATTTTATGTAAACGAAATGAAAATCAGATTCAAAATTCTATCCCTCTTACTTTTGTGATTTTATTTACATATGTTGTTAAAATCAATTATTCCATGATAAAACTAAAACGCTTAAGTATTAACTTCAAATATTATTTTTTATATTAAACGTAAAGTGTAAGAATGAAATTGGTTTTAAATGATCCTTTGCTTTTAAGCCAGTGCAAATACAAAAATATTTCAAATGGTCACTTGTTTGGTCATTTAATTTTAAAATGTTCTAAAAAAAAAACTTTTCAATTCTTTTAGAACATTTAAAAATTAAATGACCATTTGAAATAGTTGTCTACTTGCACCAGCATAAAGCAAAGGATCATTTAAATTACTTGTTACTTATACATTTTCTCAAAGTAGTTACAAAAACAACCACACATCTATGAAACCGCAACAAGAAATTATAAAGAAATTTCATTAGTTATTAAATCTCTACTAATTAATAACTAAAAATCTCTAATAACGTTTTCATTAAAAAAATCTTTCTGTAATACCGCGGCTACAATAAAACCCAATTCAATAAAGTGGAGTAAATTCTATGGATATGGTATATATATATATATATATATATATATATATATATATATATATATATATATATATATATATATATATATATATATATATATATATATATATATATATATATATATATATATATATATATATATATATATATATATATATATATATATATATATATATATATACATATACATACACATATTTCTCTTAGTGAATACTATATAGAGATTACAGTATTGATTTAATTAAAATCGAAGTATTAAAATATCAGTAAACTATAACTAGACAAAGTACTTACGGATTTGAGAAATTCCAATGATGATGTGTTGTAAAATTTGGATTTAACTCGAATGATACTTTACGCAATTTTCAAAAGCTTTATATAGTGGCATCTTTTCACAGACTTCCAGCTAAAACTCACTGTAAAACCCAGTTTTTCGTTCCCGGCGAATATTTCACACTAATAGTTTTGTTGAAGCGATAATATATCCGCAGATCATAAACTCGCAGTTCAAGGACAAATTATTCTTGTTTTGATTTATCGTTCTTAAGATGTAGATAAAATAAAAAATATTTACAGTATAGTAGTTTGAACATAACATTCAAGCATGTTAGACTGAATGCTAAATATCATGCATGCTTTTTAAAAATTTAGACACTGTTAAATTATTTAAACTTCTTTCTCGCCTGTTAAGTACATCTGTTTTATGAAGAGGTTGTTCGAATCAAACGAGATCTTTTGATATTTAGATGTAAAACTAAATAATGAACACACGACTTTACTTTATGAATGCGTAACGGAAGCTATGAATTGTTATGTCTATTCAAAAATCCCAAGACGGACATCAGGGAACATGTCTTGGTCCCATGTATGTCTGTCCAACATTTTTGCGAACCAACATATATTTGAAAGAAATTTGGATGGTAGGTCATAATTAGCTCATTGTTGGTCTTCAGGGGTTAATAAACACACTATTTTTTAAAAAAGGTGATATTTCATTCCTTAATTGGGATATCTTCAAACCACGTTATGAAGTCATGATGTTTCGGGTTTGAAATATTTTTTACCGGTAATTTGATAAAATGTTTAATACATCAGGGTAAAATACCCGATGTGAGTAAATAAATATAACTGAATCCTCTGATCTTTAAGAAATTTGGATTATTTGTCAAATGTTGCCCACAGATGATCCCATAATAATTTCAACCATATGAACTCATTAAATTTTGCTAAATTGAAATAAAAAAAAGTTTGTCATATTTAAAAAAATTGGAGGGGGGGGGGGGGTGAAAAAAATTAGACAATAATGGGTTGTAAAAGCTTAACATTATTAAATGATTCGTGATGAACGCGAGGAAACTATGTGCCACAATAATTAGTTATTCTTTTTTATAGTTAGAAAAATTAACTTGTTCATTAAAAACAATTGTTAAAACCATTTCATTAAGTAAAAGTTTTCCTCTTAACTAATTAATGTGAAAGACCGACAAATTTATTATGATCTTATACTGTGAGGTCGTATTAAGAGGTTTAAAAAACGAATTAAGTTTCATTGTGGTTCGAGTTTAAGGGATACAATATTTTGACTAATTTTAAAATATGATCAGTTCAATAACCTAAGTTAATGAACTGATCTAAGTCCTTAATTGAGAATAAAAATATATAGAGTAATAAGTTATTATGTTCATTTTATTAAAAACCGTTTAATTTGACAATAAGTATCAACATTTTATTACCAGCAATTACAACTGTTCAAAGTTACCACCTCCAGCTGGGCTGCAAGAATCTAATCTTCGCCTCATTGACTGGTGAACTCTCGCAAATACACCAGGGTCGTTTCAAATTGAATTACACCCAGCAATGAATACTTTCATAATATTTTTCTATCAGGAGTAATCCGGCCAGGAAATCTAAGCTTTTAATGCAACGCCATCAGAAAGTCCATAAATGAGTAGCCGAATTCCAAAAGCAGCTATATCCAAAAAAAATGAAAATATGAGATATTGGTACCCCTGGATTTGTTTTTTAAAGCTCTACAAGGTTCTGCAGTCAAACAGTTCCAAAAAAAATTATAAACCTATTAAAATCTAGATTGAAATATGAGTGCGGATTCAAAAGGAGCTACATCCATAACTGATCCAAAGAGAGTTATATCCTATGTACACATTATAGAGTTATTCTGAGTAAGGCTGCAAAATCATCTATATATCCTTCTTTACACATTTCTATCTTCTTTTAAACAAAAAAATATGATAGAAGAGAAAAAAGTAATCAAAAAATATTATAGTGGCTACACTGAATAAATAATAGTTTAAATAGTTAAAATAATAGTTTATAACTGCTTAATTGACAATTAGGCAATTAGTCCCTCCGTGTGTGGGACTCTTACCCGCCAAACACCTTCCACTTTAGGGCGCCTGCGCCTCAGCTTATTAAACGGCTATTGGCTATATTACAAATATTTTTTGAGAAAATCTGTCTTTAAATAATATGAACCTCCCAAAGAAAAATGATGTGATTTTCCGTGAACTTGACTCATTATAAGTCAATTTTAATACATTATTTCCAGGAATTTTACTTAAGCTTCGGGTTATTTAGAACTTAGAACAGCCATATAAGCTGCTTATCATCATTTTTTGATATCAGCAGATAATATCTACGTAGAACCTTAAATTATAAAAAAAATATGAAATAAAAATCTGTTAGTATCTACTTATAGTTCTCAACAATTATTATTGTTTATGACTTTCTATTCATGATAGATCTTCTGGTTCAATTTTAAACTCGGCAATGAACATGCAATTTTTTTTTCTTTTCATTTAAATTTGCTGATCCTTTGTTGTAAAGCAATTTATTATATTTTGGAATGGCTTTCAAAATTATTCTTAGTTTTAATTAGTGAAATTTCATTCGGGGCCTGGGTCTGGGTAACTCGAAGAGGGACAGCGGTTGGGACTCGATCAACGCGGTCACTACTTGAATGGGTAATACCCCCCCCTCCCCCCCCCCCCCCACCATCAATGTCTACCCAGCATTGCTCAAACAAATAGAGAGCTTCTCGAAAGAGGTAGCGCAGCGGTCTTGAAAGTTTTGTTTGACACTCGTCTGGATAAAAATCGAGATGTGAGTCATGGTTTACCAACCAACACTTCACGTAAGAGGTGGACCACCTAAGTTGTCTGTGTCTTCGGGTGTAAAAGCCCCCCGGAATAATAATAAATATATATATATATATATATATATATATATATATATATATATATATATATATATATATATAAATTTAAAAATTTTAATTTTTTATTGTGTACCAGAACTTTTTCATTAGGTTGTAAAACCAGCGTGAGGCACTAGCGGATTAGTCCAGACACTAACATTAATCTTGGATAAAAAGAAGTAGGCAAGAAATGTATAAAATAATCCATATCGAAACATTTGAAAATTGAAAGCAGTTTGTGATATAAAAGTGTATTTGCTATAAGAGACAGCTCATATACCTTATAAGAATAATCTGACACCCACCCACCAAAGGAGATTATTGAGGATATATTGAAACGGAAAAGAAAAAACGCTTAATTATATATAATTGTCATATTAAGGTTATAATTAGCTAACGCCTTTTTATTATCTCAGGTTTATTGTTTCATACCTCAGTTCATAAAATATGTGTTTAACATGTAAATTTTATTCTTAGTAATAAAACAAACTAAAAAAGGTATTGTAATGATATGGTGTTTACTAAGCGGAATCTTATCACGTTGTAAAAAGATTATAAACCTCTAGGCTCGTTCTTTTCTTTTGTCTGTTCTTGTAGTCAAAAATGTATGTCTTTAATAAGTCATAATAGGTTTAATGAGTTTGTTATATCTATATTAAAATTTTAATTTTTAGCCTTAGTATTACCTCATTATTATAGTATGAAATTATTTGAATAATTAATTTAACTCAGGTTATTAAAAGTATTAGCAAAATCTGATCGAAATGTTCCTAGTAAAATGCCTATATTTATTGATCACAATATTCTCATTTCGTTCGGTAAGGGCTCACGATCGGACTGCACCACTTCCAACAAAATATGAGGTTATAATCAGGGCTGATATGTCTAATATGATATTTGAAGGTAAGAATTTGTTTTATTTTTTGTGTGGTTATCTATTAAAGTAGGTAGTTCTAGATTGTACGAAAAACGCATGTATTTATGTTACAATATATCTTTTTTACAATATATCTGGTTTAAATATATATTTTTTGCAGTAAAAATATAGACACTAAATAGGTATATAAAAAAAAAAATAAAGAGAAATTAAGATTTCATCACACAAACATTTCATAGTGGCTCGGAGGCTAGAACGCTGACCTTGCGATAAGGCAAGTTAAGCAGCCTCGAGCAGGGTCAGATGATGGATGGGTGACCGATTCTGACCACAGCTCTGGGTTCGATTCCCGGACCGGGGCCCCCGCTCAATGTCCACCCACCATTGTTTAAACAAATGGGAAGCTCCTCGAAAGAGTGGCGCCACCAGGTTTCGGCCTGGAAACCATGATGATGACTCTAGGTTGTAATACAACTAGGAGGGGAGTCATGGTTAACGACCATATCTTCACAAGAGTGTGTGAAGATTTCGGTCCCTAACCCTGGTTTGTTCTGTGGGCCCGCTTAAATGGCCTCTTAAGTGGTGATAGCTTAAAGTTTTGCAATCGAAAAGGAATTTCTAAGATGGGAAATTAAAATAATATATTATATGTATTTTATATTACGTTAAAAAATAAAAACATCTTAAAAAACACTTGTGTAAAAAATTAGCCAAATCTCGCGTAAAACGTTTTGAGGTGAGATCATTGGTTTAGTCAAGTCTCCCCCTGTCCAAGTAAGTTCTACTAGATCCAATAAATCCATTGTACGTAAGGGAGGTTATTTGTCTGTCTCCTTTTCTATTCCCTGTTTCTCACAAACAAACTTTTCTTTTCCAAATCACTCTACACGTCTAAATTTAAAAACATTTTCTGACTTACTCAGCACAAATAGGTTAAAAAAGTAGTTTTTATTTAATTATTTATATTTTTCCAATGGTTTAAATAAAGATTTTTTTTTAAATACTAAAAATGTTATGCTGTGCCGTATACAACTTTGAGACTTGGATTATTTTTTTGCACAAGCGTTTTCGTTAGCCTCTTCATCTTTTTGAACACGTAATATGTACATATTATACATATAACAAGACAGGGGTGCCCCCCCCCCCCTATGCTCTATTGTCCTTACAGGAAAAGATGTTTGGTGGGGACAAATTTTGAAGTTTAACTAAGATGAGCTAAAAAAATAATTGAGTTGTTTTGCACCTGGTGAGTTTCATTAAAAACCTTCTTTTTAACTTTGTAGTATATACATAATTAAAAATAAAACATAATATAAATTGTTTGCTAAAATAGTGAGATTAAGAGTAAGCAAAATAGTTAAGTAACACATTAATTACAAAAACTGCATGACAAATAAAAATGTAAATGTTATTAACATTAGCTTGTTATTACGATTTGTGTGTCAGTTTCTCTCCTGTAAATTAACATTGACCATATTGAATAAGATAAAACAATCACAAAAATGTAAATAACTAGGTAAAACACAAAAATTCACACTTCCATACTCATTCATGACACATTAGGAATAATTTTAAGTTCATCACAATTAGTGGCGTATCTAAGGCATTGGGGGCCCCCCACTAAAAAAAATTGATGTGCAAAAAATATACATTTGCCTTCAAAACTGAATGGGGCCCCCCTGAAAATGGTATAGAAGTATAATTCCAAGTTAGATTTGATTATGCTCTAAAGGGCCCCCTCTAAGGGACCCCAAGTTTTTGGATTTGGGTGCCCCCTGGCAACGGGGGCCCACACACAATTCCCTTGTCCATAGTTACGCCACTCTTTCTTGCTTTTTGGTTGTAATCAAACCAGGGAATTATTCGGGCCAGGACAGAATAATTTTTATTCATTCACATTAGTATTGTATTGTTGTTCACTCTTTATTGGTAAAAATCTTTAAAATTTAGATAACTAAGAAAAATCCCCCCCCCCCATGGGAAAAAAGTGCTATTTACTAACCCCCCCAAGATAAGGAAAGGACATAATAAAAAATTAATAGCAACAGGAAATAATTATCATTGTTTAGAAGAAGGTGTTTGAAACGAAAAGACAAAGTGTTAAAGAATGTAACGCGTGGGGTTTCATTGATTTTGTGGGGTTCTAATTGAACTAAATCATTATCTAGTGTACAAGTGCGGACGAGCGGGAAGTGTACGTTTAAAATATTCGAACTCAATAAAGATCAATCACTCTCATTCCAACATAAAATAATTCTATTAATGAGAGTAAAATAATATTTTAGTTTCGAAAATCTTTACTAGAAAGCGCTACTAGCGAAAGTTTTAATTTTATTTATTTTGTATAGTCAATTTGTCAATTAGCCTTGAAAGGGGCAAAGAACCAGATTTTTTCGGATTTTGTAATGTTTCCTTTACTTGTACGTTAAACTCTACCTATATACAAAATTTCAGATTTCTAGGATTGCTAGAAGTGCCTTAGAATTATGATGAGTCAACATATCTTTTACCATAATCCGAATCAGTTTAAGGTATACAATCAACGACATATTAAAATAATTATACCACTTATTTAACTTTGTTTTAGGTGAGGTACTCATCGCTGTAAGGACAGTTAAACGTGAAAGTGAAATACGTTTAAATAGTCAAGGACTTGACATCACATCAGTCAATGTTAAATGGGAAGGGCAGATGTCCATTATGGAATCCCATTCAACAGGTCATGAACACGAGCTCTTAAAAATCAAGTTAGATAACCTTTTTGCGGGTAATTACACAATAAATGTTACGTTTAAAGGACAAATCAACGATAGAGGAGTTGGTTTCTTTGCTAGTACTTGCCGTTCACGAGACGTCAGGAGGTAAGAGTTATAATTTAAATTGCGAGGAGAAAAATTTTCTTTTATCTAAATGGCTTGGAGTAGTTAAAATTGGGTTCTGAACAGGATAGATAAGAATACTATTGAATTAACCTTGTTAGCTAAACCAAGACTTCATTATCTCGCTTTTTAAGAGGTCTGTGAACTATTTGCTCAAATATTGAGTAATTTTACTACTAATTTTTAAATTCACTATCTTTTCTACCGCTCTTTGAGGTTAGAAAAATCATTAAATTGAAAATTTTATTGTTTCTAAGCAAGATATCAAAAATCTAATCACAGGCTTCATTCCTAATTTTAATTCTGCACAATTTGAGCCCTATTTCAACTTCCTATGATAAATAGTACAGGCGCCATTTCAATACAACGATAAAACTCGTTGTATTAAAATGGCGCCTGTACTATTTATCATAGGAAGTTGAAATAGGACTCAAATTGTGCAGAATTAAAATTAGGAATGAAGCCTGTGATTAGATTTTTGATATCTTGCTTAGAACCAGTATAATTTTAATTTTACTGTTTTTCCTAACCTCAAAAGGCGGTAGAGCCTTAAAACCAAGCAACTCACTGAAACCAAAGCCCCTCTAATGCGAAATGACCATCAAGCAGGTATATCATTCACATTTACTTAGGGAGATTCATGAATTATAAAAAGCTTTGCTGTACTTTCATGCTTAAATAACCGCATGACACAATAAGTGTAAAGACAAAATTATTGCCCTCGTAGTACCTATTTTATTGACGAGGTTTACAATAAATGGTGAATTTGTGGTAAAAAAATTACACTTTGTGCCATAAGGAAGAAAACAGCTTGAAATTTATTCACTGCTCATTTTATATTTTGAGAGAGAACTTAAATATTAATTGTGAAAAAAAAATGTTTTTTTTTGTTTATGATGCTATCACAGTTGGATTGCAGGAGCAATCTTGCAGCCTGTTAACGCAAGAGCAGTTTTTCCATCGTTTGATTTAAATGAAAATAAGGTTCCAGTAAAACTTAAACTTATTTTAAACCAAGAGTTTAATACAGTAACTCCGATTCCTGGAACTGAGTCACAGTTAGAGTAAGCTATTACAGTAACTTATTTACTTTATGAGATATGAAATTATTTTCTCTTTCAACCTTATATCAATTGTTTGTCAGTCCTAGAATTATAATGTCGTGCAATACAATTGTAGGGCTCTTCAAGATATTGAATTAAATTTTGACGAAGTTCACTTGGAGCAGTTGGGATGGGCATTTTATCCAAACGATAACAAAGTTATGAAAATAGTGTCAGAAAACGGACATACTGCCATCACATGTAGAGATAATAACTGGACAACGATTACTTATGATATAGCCGAAGAAATGAGTAATTATACTAATACAGAGGTAAGAGGCACTCAATGGATCATTATGCCCGATCTTCCAACACCATTTGCTTCATCTGAAAACATGATATTTATGAGGTATTATTTTTTATGTTTATAAGGCATTGTCTAAGGATTCATATGAAATTAATGTGTTAATGAAATTACAATAGTAATTAGTAACCCAATGATTTTTTAAAAAAATAATAATAACGACTTAGAGAAAAAAAAATCAATCACACTCAGTTCTACAATGTCGAGTAAATATCTACAATAATCTATAATTTCTCTTGTTCATAAAATGTATAATTGATATTACAGACAAATTTTAGGTATATTCCGAGTTCAGGTTGGCTTAAGTTGAAGATGTATTTTATCTTCATCTACAACTTAACTTTTAATTTCGTGAATTATCCGAAGGAACCAATTAAATGTAATGTATGTTATTTTACAGGGAGCATTTTTTTGAAAATTCCACCTTTACTACCCAAATGGAATTTAAAGAAAATTTGTTAAAAGTAAATGAAGCTTACGCGCAACAGTTATTTGGTCAGACCATTAGAGTCCATTGGTGGCCACATATTTGGCTGACTAAAGGATTGGCTAATTTCATGAGTTATAAACTAACAGAAAAGGTAAAGAGATTTTTAGTTTTTATTCGATATTCGTACATATCCATTTTAAACGTTTCGTTAATTATATCATAATATATCATTGTTTTCAGGTCAATAGTAAATTTAGATCGGATAGTTACATTATTGGAAACGTTTTGCCAAGAGTTTTAGAGCGAGAAAGTATTCCGCATTCAATGAGCAGGAATGCTCATTCCAAACAGGAGGTACTATCCATGTGCGATCAAGATTTATTTGATAGAGGTAATAAGAGAATTAATTTTAATTTACATGCACACATATATTAATAAAAATGTGCATATAATAGTATTCTAAGCAATTAATTAATTTAATAAAACTGGCTAAAGAAATAATCATTGTAACGTTATATAAGCAATCATCTCGGGAGCATATCAGCAGCCCCACGCCCTCTATTTATTCTGACACTTTTTCACGAGCAAAGAGGCCACTAAAAGAAACAAGGTAAAATAAAATGTTACCACATAATAAATATAATTTAATAATTTTTAACATATAATATATAATTTAACATATTATCTGATCTCTAATCTTAAACACGACTCAATGAAACATTAATTAATTAATTGAACAAAGTTGTAAAAATATTATACTGATTTTAGCTGGCCTCATAATGCGCATGATTGAAGACAAAATAGGCGAGAATAGTTTCAGAAGAACTGTTATGGATTTCGTGAATAAAACTATTGGGTAAGATATAATTTGTTTCTTTTCCATATACTACATTATTTTCTCCTAATTCTGATGGAGGGATATTTTCTCATATTGAAATATCATGATTTAGAAATGGCTCTGCAAATCCAACTCATTTTTGGGATTCGTTAAAAGAGAACAGTCTGGACTTTCCTGAAGATAAGACAGTCGAGGAAGCATTGAACGCTTGGATTAATTCATCAGGATACCCAGTTGTTAATGTAAAGAGGGATAAACACCATTTGTTCATAACTCAGGTATACATTTTTTTAACATTTTTAAAAGTTTTCTTTAATGTTATAACTTTGACATATAGACTATTGTTAACCCTTTAAGGCTTGGTGGTTTGCCTGGCCTTTTATTTGCCTTGCTCCGAATGGCGCACTACCGTTTCTTTTTTTTTAATTTTTAAAATTAGAGTTGCAAATATCATGTGTGGGATCAAGAATGGCTCCAGAAAATTATTTTTAAAAACAATCTAGCCCCCTCCTATAAAAAAAAAATTAATGTTTTTAGGTGGTTTCTAGGAGTTGCCACCAATCAATTAGGGATGTGTAATTCTGATGACTTTGACAAAAATTATATTGCCTGTAAGGTTTGGTGGTTTACATCCTTTATTACCTTAAAGAGCTGGTTAACCGAATTAACAACCAAACCTCTAAGACAACGAAATTTATTAAATTTTCACAACTCAAGCTAAAAATCTGCAAATAACTCGAGAGCGCTACTTATTTATTATAAACACTCAATATTGAATCAAAATTGGTAGTGTAATAAGTATTTTGACAAAAATCCGCCCAAAGAAATTGCTTCTATGAGCCACAATGGCTCCGAGGTGGTAAACCTCGGAAACCACCAATCCTCTGTACATTTTAATTTTTTTTTGCCTGATCCTTAAAGGGTAGCAATCTAACATTTACATAACTCTCAAATTCAATGGTTATTTGATTAAATAAATACAACTACTTTTTTTTGTTCTTAAAACAGCAAGCATCTTAAAATTGATTAAAAACATCATGATTACATCTTAAAGTAACCACAAATCGAATCAGGTAAACGGTAGAATATAACTCATATAATTCTATACAAATAAATTTTGATTTTCTTTACAGGAAAGAATATTGAAGGAAGACTCGAGGTCAGTTCCTGGCTATTGGTGGATTCCGATAACTGTAACGAGTCAGTCTTTAAGAGGACCAAGGAAATTTTGGTTAAGACCTCGTGGAACTCTTAGAGTAAATATTCCTCTCAATGATAACTGGTATATGATCAACGAAAATGGGAAAGGTAATACTATAAGAACCTGCATATAAGATCTGATTAATAATTATTTCATTTTGTTTCTAAATCATTAATATTCTTTCTTGTGTTTATTTAGGATTTTATAGAGTCAATTATGACCTAGAAAATTGGAAAAATTTAAGCGAAGCTATCAACCGCAAAGAGTTAAATGGGATGGCTCGAGCTAGACTTTTAGATGATAGCCTGGGGCTTGCTGAAACCGACCATTTGCAATATTCGATACCTTTACAGTTTACTAAACACTTAGCTGACGAATACAATGGTTGCCCACGTTTTATGCCTTGGACAGCTGCTGTTCGGCATTTAGTCACTATACGTACACTGCTAAAAGAGTCTGATAAACCCTTTTTTAATGCAAGTATACTTCCACATCTATAAGTACTTATAATGTAATATAGATTTAAAAATAACTTATATTCGCCGTTTCTCTTTTGCAGGAATATGTATCAACACTTATTGAACTTTATTTATTTGGCGACTATGTCAGTGCTGACAAGGCTCTGGCAGAAATTATGAACGCAACCTCAGAAAATATTACCCTAAATGTTAATTCAACTGTCATGGACACAATGCTTACTAAATTACATCAGATCAAGGACCTTTGTCGTAACAACCCTTATTGTTATAATATTAAAAAATATTTTACAACTATTATTACAGACGATAAGTATGTAATTGGTAATTTAAGAGTAGTTATAAGTTAAAAATATAAAATATTATTATTCATTAATTTAATTTACAATGTTAGATGTATGTAAAATAAAATATTCAACATAATATTACAAAATAATATAATAATTTATAAAAAAAAGTAATATAAAAGATAATATTATAATAATATAATTAATATGGAATATAATTATATTTCATTAATTGACTTACAGATTAAATATTTCTTCCTAGTTTCATTTATTTCAAATAAATGTAGAAAATTATTAGTCCATAATTTTTCAGGGAGGGATGATTTTCAAAATTGAATTTTGTAGTGTTAAAAGTAACTTCCACTAAATTTATTCATTTATAATTTTTTTTTTTTTCAGTTATTCATCAGAAGATATGTTAGACGTTATACAATGTTTTAATCTAGAAAACGATTCAAGCAATGAAGCTGTGATAGATGAATGGTTAAGCAATTATCAAAAGTATACATCTGCCACGGCAGAGATGAAAATTATGAAGAGTCTAAGCTGTCTTAAAAATACGAAACAAAGATATAGGTAATATATATTATTATAATTTCAAGTCGAGGTAACACAATTATTTATATATAAGATTTGATTGATTGATTAAAAATAATAGACTGCCAATTAGTGTAGCACATAGCTTCCTCGCATCCTATCACGTACTTTATTGATTTTATGCTTTTACAAGCCAATATTGTCTAATTTATTTAACTGTTTTCCCTTTTTTATTGTCAAAATTGTTATGATTTTTTACATGAATTTAAGTATCAATTAAGCAAAAGTTAAAGAGCGCAGACGATCGAAATTAATCTAGTGATATCCGCGCTCTACTTTTGACAAACCATCCAAATTTTATAAAAATCAGATGAGTAGGTACTTTTGAAGATATAGGTATAAATAAATTTATGTTTGTGGGCATGTTGAAGAGAGACAAATGGACGTAGAAGGTTGAAACTTAAAATATGGGACCAACCATGGGTTAAATATGCCCCATGCCAATTTCATTAAAATCGAACGTGTAGTTTTTAAAATATTATGTTGATTCGCAAAAATTGAGTGACAGACCGACAGACATAACCAAAAATTTTCCCTAATGTCTGAAACAGATTTGTGTCTTGGAATTTTTGAAATCGGAGTCATAAAATATTTTCGTACTTCAGAACGATCACATAGCTTCCGTTACCTTCTGTTAGCTCGGAAGCAAAAGTATAATTTCAGCTCCATAAATGTAAAAGATTTATTAAAAGGAGGTGATTAGTACGGAAGAAATGAAACGGGGGACATCTATATTCATCATTTAAAAAAAATAGTGAGCAGACTTACTTCTGTGGATGTACCTACTTTTTATAAGCCACAAAAACAACGCATGAGTACTTTTATCTATTAATCTCAGAACAAAAGAAATGTCTAACAATTTCTTTAATGTATCTTATCGAAAATGTATTAGCAAATTTTACATCGGGCATAAAAGAAAATGCTTTTATTTCTACGTTGACTTTGACGAGAAGGTTTCACGGTTGGTTTTTCTTTATCTCGCTTATTATTGATTGCTGTACAACTTGCTTGGTAAATTGTATACAAATTGCATAATTTAAGCATAGATAAAATAAATTTTCTACGATTGATACGAAATATAAACATTATATCTTTGTTTAGATGCGTAGAAAGTGATTATTTACGTACTTGTATTCATTGCGCATGCGCGTCTCATAGTTCTGAATAATTCCTCTTCTTTACCACGCTAGTGCGGTAAAGAAGAGGAATTCTTCAGCTTTACGCACGATTAGTGAGTTTGTTTACATTTAACAAAACTAATTTGGTGTTCTTTTATTAAAGTAACTGTTTATATCGAGTTTTAGTGAAAAACAATGAGTGAATCAAGTGACTTTGACGAAAATATGGAGAATAATAATCCTCCAGAAATAATTAATTCGGCAAAAAATACAACTAATGAATTAATGCCATCTTTATCAAGAGAGAGATACGAACTTACATACAGCAAGTTTATTTGTTTTTGTATTTATTATTTAAATCATACGCATGCAAAATGCTACTTTCCGCACTCAACGCGTAATGTACTATTGTTGTTTGCATTTGTAGAAATAACACGCTACGAGAATTGTTCATAAAAATTGATTCTAAAATAAGTTAAAAGTTTAACATAACTAAAATGATTCGGTCCGAACGAGTTTTTCTGATCGGTGAGGCTCTTCCCATCATTTGGTGAGTGCAAATCTCTGTTTATTTTATGCAGGACGACGGATTCCTTCAGCCTGTTTCCTCGAGGAGCAGGAAGAAAAAACGTAAACAAATGGTTCCATCACAGGTTACCATAGAAACCTCTAATAAATATGACAGTTTATCAGACACAGACTCGGCCGGAGATATAATGGATTTCGAAAACCCCTCTCAACAAAGTTAATAGTAATAAGAAAATGTCCAATGTCTCTTATCATTATGTTAGCACAGTTCCAATCACATGCCGCTTTTATCAGAAATATTAAAAAGGATCTTAAGGAAGAACTAGAGCTGAAACAAAAGAGAGATAGAATACTAATTTATTCACAAAATACAGACGACTTTAAATTTATACAAACTTGTTTAACTAATAATAACGTAGAGTTTTATACTTTCCTTCCAAAAACGGAAATCGGACCTAAGTATATCGAACGTCTACCACTGACCACTACTACCACTGAGATTAAAGATAACCTGGGCAGTCACAATCTAGATGTTGTGAATATAAACAATGCGAAATAAAAGGTGACAATGGAAACTCTGTCGGCTTTTCTGTATTTCTAATATCGTTTAAATAGAGGAATCTGATAAAAACTATATTAGATGTAAAAACTATTCTATACTGGAGATTCTCATGGGAGAAAAACATTAATAAGAATCTCTTTAGTCTGCCATACAAAGGTAAAATGTGATAAGTGCGCTGGGGCATATATTAACCGTGTCAGATAATAATTTGAAATGCGCTAATTATAATAAAAAAACATGATGCTTTTGATCAAAATTGTGAAGTGCATAAGTCAATTGCAATTAAAAGAGCCCAGAAACTAAATATACCTACAGGAAAAATAATGCAATCCTCACGGACTTTTACAAATCAGCGCAAAGACTTTTCAGACGCTCTAAATCAGAACATGGCTCAAAAACAGACTCCATCCTGGCCGAGACCTTCTACTTCCTGCCAAGTCAAAAAAAAGTCTGAACCATCCTCATTTAGTTAAATTTTCTCTATATTCAAGGACTTCAAAAATTTATTTAATGTATCAAATATCTTCACAGTAATTTAGAATCTTAGTATTAGATTGAAAGAAGCACCTGACACAGTTTAAAAATGATGATCATAGTAGAATAAATCTTTTCCTCATTTGATTAATATGAATAATAAGCTCCCATTAAACCTAAAAATGGTGCAATGGAATTGCAATTCCTTATTAGAAAAAAAACATGAACTACTACATGTACTCAATAATTTGGAAATAGATATCTGTAGTTTCAATGAAACTAAACTTAACATTTCAAAAATGATTAAATTTAAAAATTATGAAGTTCATACAAAAGATAGAAATACTCATTGTGGAGGTGTGGCCGTTCTCATTAAATCAATAATAATACATGACCAAATTTCTTTACCTCAAACTCACGCACTAGAGGCCATTGGAGTAAAAATAGAACTTAAGAATTATAACTTAAATATTATATCTGTCTGCATGACAGGAAATTACACAAATTACTATACAAATGAACTTGATCATCTTATGTCTACAGGAAAACATGTCTTAATCCTAGGAGATTTAAATTCCCGACATACATCCTGGAATTGCTTAACTTCCAATAAAGCTGGAAATCTGCTATACAATCTCTCAATAAAAAGACACTACACTATTTTAGCTCCTGATAGTCCGACATATTACCCTCTTAGACCACGCAAGCATAGCTTTCTAGACATGATCGTGCACAAAGGAAAATTTGTTATTTCTGACCCATTTAATGTCCTTGTCTCTGATCATAACCCTGTTTGCTCTACACTTTTTGAAACTCATTGCCAGGTAGCTAAACTAAACCCCTCTTCCATAAATTGGACTGGAAAATGAAAATTTAATAGTCAAACCAACTCTTACTGGTTTCACCCACACGGAAAATGCAATAAAAACATTTATGAACACTTTGTTAAGTGCGGCAACATACGCTCAAATGCCAGCAAGTTGACATCACCATATAGGGATCCCGGATAAAAATAAAATCTTCAAACTTAAAAACTGGATTAACCACAAACACTATAAACTAAGATCCTATTAAAAAGGAATTAAAAATTTACGAAAATTACAAATGGAGATTTTTTTTAATCAAAATTAATACCTATTAATTCATCTTTCTGGAAAGTTGTTTCATTTCAAGACCAAAAAAAAACCGTAGATTCCCCTAATTGTAATAATAACCAACCTGTATAGAGCTCGCAGTCCAAAGCCAACATTCTAGGTGAAACTTTCTCAACAGTTCATGGCCAGAATTATACTTTAGTTTTAAGATGCAATATTAACAGAGTCAACAGCCAAGTTAAAAAATTCATTAAAAGTCCGAATATTAACATAACAAGTGTTCAACTAACATCTCATTCTGAAATCCTGAAAATAATGAAATGCAGAAAATCTCGCAAAGCCCCTGGACCAGACGGTGTCAACAATTTTCTCCTCAAAAATCTTCCTAAAAAAGTAGTGGTGCAACTAACTTACATATTTAATAAAATGCTTCTGCTAGGACATTTTCCATCTTTGTGGAAAATATTCAAAGTTATTGTCTTCCCTAAACCTGGTAAAGATCCCAAAAGTCCACAAAACTACCTACCTATTAGTTTATTAGATTCATTAAGCAAAGTTTTTGAGAAAATAGTACAAGTTAGACTCACCAAATTCGCTACAAGCAAAAAGATTCTCTCCAAAGGACAGTTTCGTTTTAGAAACAGACTCTTCATATCAAGGCCAGCTTTGTAGAGTTGACGATCATATTACACAAAAATTTAATAATAAAATGCCTAGTGGTATGGTTTTATTAGACTTAGAGAAAAAAGTTGATACTATTTGGTATTTCGGTCTCATTTCTAAACTTTTAACTAGGAGGTTTCCTTTCTACCTTATAGCTATTATCATTTCGTACCTCCAAAATCGAAAATAGCAGTTACATATTAGTAAATTTAAGTCCAAGCCGATTTATGCACATGCCTACCTTGTAGCTATTATCATTTTGTACCTTCAAAATAGAAAATTCTATATGTACATAATATTATTTATAACTTTAAGTCCAAACCGCTCATGCACATGCCGGAGTACCACAAGGTTCGATTTTAGGTCCCATCTTTTATATTTTGTACACTAGTGATATACCTTTATTTAAAAATGTTTCTTTAGCCATTTTCGCTGATGATGTAGCCCTTCTATCATTGTCATATAAGATGAAAATGATAAATTTTTATAAATGGTGCCCAAAACCAAACGTTAATAATAATCAAGCTATTCTCTTCACAAATCGAAGCCCCATTATAGATAAGCGCATTAAAGTGCAGGGAAATATTATCCCATGGAGTAATTCTGTAAAGTTTTTAGGATTACATATAGATAATAAGCTTACGTTTACCTCTCATATTAAATCTATATTATGATAATACTTCTCTTTCCCCTGCTAAACAGAGATTCCGGACTAAAGATTCAAAATTTATTAAGAATATATAAAGTGGCTATCAGGCCGTTCATAACCTATGCTCGTTCAGCCTGAAACTTTACATCAAATAGAAACCTCAAGAAAATTTAAATTTTACAAAATAAATTTTTAAGACTGGCCACCGACTCACCTAGAATTTAAGCACGAAAATCCAAACCCTCCATGATAACTATATAAAATTGAATTTCTACTTGATTTTATTCAAAGATTAAGCAGAAGTTTCTTATCAAAATGTGAAACCAGTTTAAATTCCCTCGTAGTTAGGCTCCATAGTCAAGTCATATATCAGAAATTTATATCAAGAATCGACACCCAACCCTAGGCTTTAGAATACATATTAAAATTTTAAATAGTTATAAATTCAAACATTGTGTTATACAAGTAGTTAGGTTTTTTATTATTATTTTTCCTACTAATAATAAACATGGAAATAAATCTATATAAATAGAAATGATAAGTGGAGGATAAAGTACTAACAACTACTATCACCTCTACTGTCGAACATAATAACTTGTGTACAATTTTGCAATAAAATATTTTATCTATCGCATAGATAAAATCATTAACCTGTTGTATATATAAATACAAAACCCACTATAAAATAATATAGTCTATAATCGTCTTAAAATTAGAGTTTATTCTGACAACGTTGGAATAACAATAATGGAGAAGGAGAAGAGCCAATGAAAGCTCAAGATTTTGACTTCTAGAAGGTAGGACCAGCTAGGCAAACAAACATGTCATTGGATAACCTCAGAATAACTGCCTAGTGGCTTTATTTTTCCCCTCACAAAGCATAATCAATATGACCTATCAGAGTCAATTCTAATTGAGAGACGAGTATAGGGGTTTATACTCCCTTATAGGGTTGCATTCTTTACAAGATTTATTAGGTACTTGTTTAGATGGTTACTCCCATTGTTGGTTACTCCCCAAAAGTGAGTAACCAAGTCCTGGTTACTCACCAAAAGGGAGTAACCAAGAAATTATTATCACAATAATGGAATAAAACAATGTTGAAATAATGAAAAACAAATATATTATGCTTTTATATTCAAAAATATATAAAGATACAAAAAAAAAATTAATCAATAAACGACGAAATTCCCTCCCACAAAGCCTTCAATCTTTGTGCCTGAGGGAAATCCCGCCGCCATAGAAACTCTGAAATATATGATGGAAACAACGATCTTGCGGTCCCATAATGCCGCTTATGGCGAGCCTTGAATTTCTGCCAGGTACTCTCAATAGTATTAGTATGATAACCAGACTCTGGGTCGACAAAATTTTGAGAGTGGTTAACCACATAATGAGAGTAACCCTCTGAAACCGAAAATCAGACGATATTAGTTATCGATTACCAATTTAAACTCTTCTAAATGTCAGAATTTGATTACACCATTGTTTAAATTTTTTATGCAAAGGAATATTTTTAGACTCAAACATGATTAGTAGGATATCAAAATTGTGTGTAGCAAAAAATTAAATTCGCAAATACCTGGCAAAGATTCAATCCCGCCATAAGCAGCCCATCCATCAGACACGACTATCGATCCTGGTAATACATGTTTTTTTAATATGTTTAGAAGAGTGTGAGCATCACGCCTATCCACTGCTTCCAAGAAGCACCGACCACTACCTCGCTCCACACCTCCAAAGTACCATTGATCTCCTACCTAAAATCAACACAAAATAAAATTAAATCTAATAATAATTTTAAATAATAAATAATTTTATATATTAAGAGTCGTAGTAATATTAGTATTATTATGAGTAGGTAAACTACGAATCAAAGTAAGATAATATTTAAAATACAGTCTGTTCGTCCAATAAGTTTTATGTATTTAATAATAAATACATAAAATTCACTTACTAATCGACCACGATTATATTTCCTTCTTGATATAACCGTTTCGTCAATCTCGATTACCACACCTGGACCTCCAATCAAAATTTCATTTTTTTGATAATGTTTACAACATACATCTCTGTAAATAAATACATTTATAAATATATTTATACAAAAATGTAGTCAACGGTTTTGACTAGAAAGATTTGTCGATATCTTAAAATTGATAATAATTTCTTTCTAACCGTGGATAGTAATCATTACAATATATAATAATAATATAATAGCATAATTACCTAAAAAAATTACAATAATCTACAACAGTTGCTTGTGAAATTTTAGTGCCATCACTTCTTCTCAATTCACTTTTAATTGCATCATAGGTGTAAATTCCCAAACACCATAAGAAACTCAGATGAAAAATTTCTACAAGTCCCAATCTGGCTCCTTCAAAGAAAGTCCCAGACAGTGCACCTAATGTTTTTCTACAATTTTTTCTTGGACAACACCAAGTCCCATACTGTCGCCTTCCTACTGGTGGGCGAAGTTTCATATCTCGTCCACATCCATTTTCTGGGCATGCCCGATTTTTTTGAAAGACACCAATACCTATAAGCAACAATAAACGCTCAGATAAGAATACAATACAATACTATATTACTGTTACACTAAACACGCAATAGTAAAATAAAAAAAAAAAACTAAAGATATTAAACTAAATAGAACTTACCCTGTAAGAATTTGTAAAGATCCCAATTAGATTTATCTTCGGTTAATTTATAAACATCTCTTAGGGTTAAATCGATTAACACGTCCATTTGAGTTTTATTTAAAAATATGAATAAATTTAAATCACACAATTAAACACAGACAACTTCCAAATTTGAAAAGTCAAAGTTTTAAAAAAATAAAATTTGACATGACATGACATAAAAAAATAAAAAAAATAAAAAACGCCTCAAAAATCTATGTAAAATAAAAATACATAAAATATTACAAATATGACCAAGGGAATAACAATAACATACAATCTTATAACCAACCATATATCAATCTAACATAGTCCTTATGTGTTTATAAATACTATAATAATCATTTTTTTATGTTTGTGTATGAACGAGATGCAATAAGATCAAAGACGGAAATAAAACAAAATCACATAACAAACATAAAACATCAATACCAAATCTAAATCTTATTAATAAAACACCTTAGACTAATTCAATTTGTTATTCCATTTGGAATTTTTCAAAGGAAGTAAATATCTGAATTAGTCTAAGGGGTATTCTTATTTAGATGGTTACTCCCTTTTAGAATATTATTAAAAGGGAGTAACCATCTGAATTAGTCTAAGGGGTGTCCTAATTTAGGTGGTTACTCCCCTTGGTATTAATGTAGGGGAGTAACCATCTGAATTAGTCTAATGGGCAATCTTATTCAGATAGTTACTCCCTTTTAACGTATTATTGAAAGGGAGTAACCATCTGAATTAATCTAAAGGGTCTTCTTATTTAGACGGTTACTCCCCTCTCCCCTTGTTATTAGTGTAGGGGAGTAACTATCTGAATTAGTCTAAGGGGTATTCTTGTTCAGATGGTTACTCCCCTTTAATAATAGTATTAAAGGGGAGTAACCATCTGAATTAGTCTAAGGGGTGTTCTAATTTAGATGGTTACTCCCTTCATAAATTCTTTGCGAATATTCTCTTTCCCCCTATTCTAACCCCAACAAAAGCCCCAATGCTTTTCTACATCCCCGGGTAAGAATGTATTAAATATTAAAATTGATAATAACTAAAAATAGAAATAGCCAAATCAAGAAATTAGGGGAGTAACCAAAAAAGGGAGTAACCAACTAAAATCAACAAAGGGGAGTAACCTACTAAACAAGGTCACATAAATAAAAAAACGAATTGGTTACTCCCTTAAAAGGGAGTAACCATCTAAACAAGTGCCATTTATTATTCTATATGTAATAGACAGGATTGTACCATGTATAATGTACACAATGTATAATAATGAAATATATATATTTTTGTAATAGTAGTGATAATAATTGTTTGTATTTTACATTTATTTTATAATTATAATCTTTTTCAGGTTACTAGACGCGTTTCTCAATGAAACATCAGATTTAAAGAGGCAGGATTTCGTAAATGTCATTGTTGAAATGAGCTATTCTGAAGAAAGTGTTCATGACATTTTACAATGGATGACTACTAATAAATTACAAGTCTACAAATAGTATGTAACAAATATCAATGTTTTTAGGGTCAGTAGGCAAAACGAGGATCCTTATACATTCCTGCGCTTGTCTGTATGTCCGCCTGTAACGCACCTGATCTCCGAAAGTACCTTTCATAAAAATTTGAAACTTTGCAGCTACGTTATGTGTAATAAATAACCCAAACACGACATTGGAGGGAAGCATAAAATAATCATCCCTTAAACACTAGGGGTTAACAGAGGAGGACACCCTGAGTAAAAATATATATTTGGTTTCGTTTTTGTACAAATTCATCTTAACGCAATGTGTGTGTCCTTAAAAAATACGTTTTTCGTGCCCCCCCCCCCCCCCCCTCGTTTTTTAACAAATCAACGAAAAAAATCTATAAATCAATAATAAATTATTAATATCTTTTTTTGTAAAACAAAAACAAAAAAAACAGGGTTTCAAGGAAATAAAAATGTCGCATATACTGTGAGAATAAGGTGTTTGTTACATTAAATATTTAAAGTTATGGCTAAAACAAACTTTTACCTAAATGGCCACCATTTTGATTTGACTGATGAGCCGACTATGCTGGTTAAAGAACTCTCCTAATTGATAAATTGTCTTCGGACCCCTTGTGTGATCGCGATCGCTCATACTTGGCTCATTTATTTAATTTAACCACCTTTAAGGTGGGTTTCTGGACAAAACAAAAATGTTTCACACATAATTTTTATGTAATTTATAGATTATTTGTTTATTTCAATTTTATTTGTTTTACAGTATTTCAGGAGATATGTCAATGGTATCTAATATTGTATTGTCTCTTTCCGAAAAAATATATGACGAGAACAAAAGGAGTGACGTAAGTATTGATTTTATGGATTGACGTTAATATGATTTTTGTTTATTTTATATTATGTGTTCAAATAATGATGAACAACGTTAAGTTTTAGTGTTTTAAACTAGTTATTTAAATTATTTAAAATATAAATATATATATATATATATATATATATATATATATATATATATATATATATATATATATATATATATATATATATATATATATATATATATATATATTTATATATATTTCTAAAATCAATATTTTTATTTCTAACAGTTAAAAGAGATACTCGCCACTTTCGAAAATAATAACTTGTTATCAAGTCAACTGGATAGACAGCAGATTCATCGAGCGATGTTTAGAATAGAGAAGAATATACATAGAAGAAAAAAGCATTCTGATGACATTAAATCGTGGCTGAAGAGCCGAGATCATGTTGAATCGTTTCTTTCTTCAGCTTCCACCAATGCGAATATTATTTTATTAACTTTATTGTCACTAATGTTTATTAAACTGCGATATATAATTGAATAACAATTTTAAAAACTTTGTTTATTATGTTAAAAACAAATAAATAAAAAAAGTCGAATGCTTGTTTTCTTTATAAATAAAACATTTTTTTTTATTAATTATTTTCTATATTGATAATAATAATAATAATATATTTATTTTTTTATAAAACTTACAAGTTTTATACAAAGGGGTTCGCTCATGTCTAAATACATAATACTAAATAAAGTTTTATACAAAGGGGTTCGCTCATGTCTAAATACATAATACTAAATATAACAAAAAAATTACATTTCGATAAGACAAGAAGAAATAATAATAATATACAATAATTGATGGCAGAAATGAAATAATAAGTGAGAATAAAATATTACAATATAGAGTGTGTTGTGGGGTAAGTAATACAGTGATGTATGATTTGTTTTACAGGTGGTTGACTATTCATTGTGAATAAATGACCTTACTTTCAACATGTTGAAGGTAAAAAAGTAAATTTTCTTTATAAGATATTTCTCTGTAGTGCCTAATATGGACGTTAATTTAGTTTGCTCTTCCCATTGAGAGGATAACAGTTCTCTAGGGAGAAACGCTTCTCTCTGTGCTTTATAAATGGGGCATCTCAAAAATATGTGTTCAATGGTCTCCCTTTCCTGTATTGAAGTGATATTTCCATATTATGCTTGTAAAATATGCTTTTCTATGTTTTAGTATAGAAGTATTTTTGTTAAAAAAAATCATCTTTAAAAATAAGAAGTTGTATCTATAAATTATGGATACATTTCGTTCGGTTGTGAAATATAACCATGAGTTTTGCAGGAGTTGCAGCCTAATGCATAAATCATAATCAAATAAAGAAGTAATAATTTACAATAATAAGAACTGCTATAATCTACTTCAACCGTCACACAGTGACCACACTGTTAGATTGGGAAAATACCAATTTTCCCAATCTAGCTGGACAAAATTATTTTGTTATACAATATTTAATGTTGGTAATCTATTTTTTGATAGCTTTGATAGGGCGAGCGTAGGCGAGTTTAGTGGGTGTGAAAAGTGCCTGTTTATTTTTAGTTAAGCATTCATTATGACATTCGAATTTTTAAATTAAGTTAAAAGCAAAATATTTCATACTCTGAATTTAAGGTAATACTTATAATTGAAATATACCATTGAGAACCAAATAGTATAATCCTTACTATCTTTGGCAATTATTACTACAGTAAAATCTTCATAAAGTAACTCCTGAAGGGACCAATCAAAAGTGGCCACCTTACCCAAATTAGGATAAAATAGTTTTTTCCACAGGGACCATAGAAAAGTGGTCACCTTATGACCACTTGGTCTTGAAATAAGTAGTAACACATTTCGTAATGTTTTAAAACATCATTTGAAACAGAGGAAGTTCTATGAAGAATGAGTTTGTTTACTTATCTCTTAGGCAACTATTGTCGAGTTTCCATCAACTTACCAACGATAACAACAGTAGTCATGTAACCTCTCTCTGTATTTCTTCATATATACAACTGTTTTAACATCAGAGTATCTTAAATTTTAATTTTTGTTCCCTAGTCTTATTATTTAGGTAGCTCTGTACTTATTTGGCAAAAGTGAAAATGGCAAGTTCAAGTGAGTCGGATTCATCGGATGAATTGCCACAAACACATTCTAACCAATTTTCAACGCACCCTCACTATTTAAATATTCAGAAATTCTTTAAATACATTAAGGTAAATACATATTTATGATTAAAATTATATATCTATGATAGTGTTACAGGTTAAAATTTAAAATTCAATTTTGACTTTTATAAATATTTATTATAGTGTCCTGTTTGATTTATTAAATTAAAGTCTTTCAAGAACATCGATATTTAGGCGTTTATATACAAGAGAAGTTTATTATGCTTTTATATTGATACTTAAAAAGAAATGCTAATGCTGAATTAATGCCAATTTAATTGTCGCAGGACTTAAAAACTGATTTGTTGACAGTTTTATTCGATATAGGTACTAACTAAAGAGGGCCTAAAACACAAATCGACAATTAAGCCATCTTAGATAGATGGGAAAAGAAACTCAGTTTCTGAAATAACTCAATTCCCCCAAATCACTCAAACAGACTTATTTATTATTTCTCCTTTAAACCAGAACCCTCCGAATTAAACTGAATAAAAAAAAATTGATAAGGTCAGTTACTGTTCAGCAAATTGACTAAATTATAAACAGAGTCGCGTTGTAACAACAGTTAAGTAAGTTACATGAAAGTATATTGCCTGCCCATAAGCCATCTCTGGAGCAGCAAAACAGCTCCTTTATGAATTAATTCAAAGCTTCGCTCTTCTTTTGGCTGTGGTTTTGTATTGATTTTAGTGCATTTAGCTGTGTTATTTTAAGCTTAGTAGATAATCAATTTTAATGACCTTGTTGGGGATCTCTAAATAGCAATCCAGCTTCTAGTCCAGACTATTCCTTAGGTATGTTTAGGTTATCTTATTCGTTTTATTAACTATAATAAAAAATTTAAAAAATTATAATATTACTTTAAAATTAAATTATAATATTAAATAATTTATTATTTAAAAAAATAATAAATTCTCATTTTTTTCTGGCCGAGATATTGTCTACGCGATTTATATGTGGTTAGTTGTTAGTTACTGAATAACAAGATAATTAAAGCTTTAAATGCTGAGGAGTTAACTCCTTCTCATTAAGGAGCAAAACTCCTTAATGGAAGGGAAATAAAACTTAGCAACAACCCTGATTAGTCAAATATTTCTCAAGTATTTGCTTCAATTTATAGTTTTATACAACATTATACTTTATTATTTCAGATTGGAAATCAAACGGCAACAGTTTTAGCTCTGGCTTGTTTAAAAGACCAAGACTTCCATTCAGAAGAAACCTTGCCAGCCATAAGAGATGTCGGAGGATTAGAAATTCTCATAAACTTGTTAGAAACAGAAAATTATAAATGCATTGAAAGTATTTCAATATTACATTATATTGCATATTTAGCTTCCCAATATAAGATCATGAAAACCTCGCTTTTCATTCTTTTCTAACCATGAAGTAATTGTTATTATATATGAGGAAAACATCTTTACTCAGAGAAAATGTTGCATTTTCATTTTAATTCAATTGAAATGATGTAATCAATAAGATTTAATTAAATCTTCCTCTTAAAAACAGTTTTTAATTTTCCTCACCTATGGTAGGAAAAACTATGTTATCACTCAATTTTTTTTTTTTTTCGAGATTTCAACTGAATAGAACAGTTGAAACTAGGTACACATACAACAGACGTATGACGTCTGTATGTGTGTATGTTTGTGTGTTTTCATCGTGTGTTATCATGTGTTATCCTAGAGAGTTAAAACTTTTCAGAAAAATCAGTCTTTATTTCTAGCTGAGCCGCCCACAAAATCAACCTTTTCCGCCATCTTGAACCCTGCTTTCTGAGTCAGCAAAAATCAAATGAAAATTAGCACGCATGTACCTCTGTAAAATTTCAAATAATTAAATAAATGAAATAAAATAAATAAAAATAGTGTTGACATTTTTTTTTTTGAAAAATGATAAACAAATTTTCCATAAAAGAAAAATCCACGTACTGACCACGCCCAATTCCGAGGTACCCCACACCCGTTTTTTACTTTCTCATATAAAGAGAAAGTATTGTGATGGCGCGAAAATTCGATTTTGAGATTTTGATGGATTTACACGTTTTGAGGTACCCTGAGTCCAAAAAAGTGGTTTTTATTAAAAAATGTCTGTCTGTCGTCTGTCGTCTGTCGTCTGTGCAGACGCCTGGAGCCTAAACTACTAGGCCGATTTTGACGAAATTTGGCATACATGTTGAGAAAAATCATACCCCGAGGCGAAATCGAAAAATGAATTTTAGCTCCAAATTTAGGGGCGCTACCCCCCAAAAACTCTGAAAAAAACCTGAAAAAATATTATTTCTCGAAAATGGTTCCGATGATCTTAATTAAAAAATTCTGAAATATAGTCCATTTAAATACGAATCCAACGATATAAGCCGTTTTCCCGGAAAAAATCTAGTTCCTGAGAAAAAAGCTTAAAACGCGGACCAAGAGAGCCCGGGTTCGATTCCCCGCCCGGGAGAAGTTATTTTTATGATAAATTTTAATGAAATGCTCAATAATAATTAAATTTACATACGAAAACTAATAAATGGAAAACACTGGGCTAAATAATTATGAACTCGTATATGAGAAAGTTTGTCTGAGTTGTCTCGGACCGATTTTTTTAAATTTTATTAAGGAAAGGATTTATTAATAATATTAATAAAAAAAAAAATGTTTTCATATTAATAACATTAATAAGTTCATAATTTATATTTAAAAGTAAAAAACGTTTACTAAGCGTTTTAAATTGGCATTAACGCTTTTTATATTATTGACATTTTGAGTGAATCATAGTATGTGATGCATCATAGTATGTAGATAAATTATGGAATTAGATTAAGAGTATTATTGATGATTCTAGACTCGGATAAAGTTAAATATATTTTCTTTTGATAATCACTAACAAAGCAGTTTTTAACCCTTTGTTTTAATTATAATAAAATAAAATAAAAAGTAATGAATGTGTTTCCTGGGTCTCTTCAGGGTTTCATTTTGGAGGGATACGGGATACTCTCTCTGATAAACAGGGGAGATTTAAGTATTTTAAACTCTACATAATTTTCTTAATTTTATTTAGATTGACAAAATTTATTTAAATAAAGAATTTTATTTTTAAATTTTACGTCTGAGCATTAAAAAATCAGTCTAAAGAAGCCCAAGATATAGTGCGAAATATAGCTGAAATTTAAGATGTAATAAGAAGATGGAAATGTCTTAAAATATTTATCAACCATTCAAAAAAAAAAAAAAAAAACCCTGAAAAGACCCAGGAAACATATTCATTAATATGGTGTTTTTATTTTATTATAGTAGAATAAACATTAATTTTTTAAAATATCATATGTCACATTGCTCAACTCCATAGAAAGTAACATTTATAAAATGTTAAGTAAGTAATATTTATAATTGCTGTTGGATCGTTTAAACCGCAATTTAGCTGGATGCGTTTAAAGTTATTGAAAAAGAACTTTTAACAAACCACATTATTCACAAATAATCTAAATATAAATTATTAAATAAAAAAATTATAGTTACCTCAGCTAACCAACGATTTTTGTTTATTTTTTAAAAAAATAGATAGGTGCACTAAGTATAATAAACGATTTGGCTAATACAGGGGATATACAAAAGGAAATTACAAATTTAGGAGCGGTCCAACTGCTGGTGAAAATTTTAAAAGGTCCTGATCATACAGTTCAGTCAATTGCAACAAATATAATTTACCATGTTGCAAAACTTAAGAAAGCGAGGAAGATAGTTAGAAAGTCTGGAGGTATTTCAGTCATGGTAAGACATTGATTTAAATCCTTTGACATTGAATAATATAGTTATGATTGAAAGTGATATAAATATATGTAGATTAATTATGCCTATGAATACTTTTTTTTTTTTCATTGTATTAGGTCGATTTGTTGGATGTCAAGGAGTCATTGCTTACGACCCAAGCAATTCAGTTGGATTTTAATGATCTGAAGGTAATTTTTATCACTTATTCCGCAATATATACATTTTTAAAATGAAGAGTGCATAGCTAATAATGGGATCACTTGCATTAAAGGAAAACTCAGCATTTTCTTATTACTGCAGTTGCCAAAATTATTTAATAATTATGAGGTTTAATTTGCAGTTATTAAACGTGGTTAGAGGTTGTACAAAAGCTTTATGGACATTATCTCAATCGAAGAAAATTAAAGTCGAAATAAGAAACGCAGGATGCATTAAACTTCTTCCATCGCTTCTCGCGTCAGTTCATGATGACATTGTCGTATATACAATGGGCATTGTGGAGCAAATATGTACAGAGGTCAGTATATAGTATATTTACAATATTATGGTCGTTATTTAGTCTAATTGACATGTAAATTATGTTATACTGACAAGTTTAACAAAAATTAAAATCTACAACTCATTGTTTAAATCAAGTCCTAATCTTATTCTCTGGTTTCAAATAATAATACGTATGAATTGAGGTAAACCTTTTTCCCTTCTTAATCCTTTACTCTAACATATCCTCAACAGTTATCGACTTAATTCGTTTTAATTTGTCGATTGGTCCTCATACTAATGTATGTGAAAGCATGGAAAACATTTCCCTAAGACAATACACTATCATTTTATAGAGTGTTTAACTTTTCCATTGTAAAAATCATTATAAGTAAGACTAGGAAAATGTACGTATTTGTGATTCTAGATAGAATATCAAATCGATATTCAGACCGAAGGTATGATGTACTACATGGTTCGGTATCTTCCAAGCGACAACAGGATTCTTAAGAAACACTGTGCCTCAGCCATTTATAAGGTTGGTACCTAAATTTATTTTCTTCATTTAAAAATAGGTGAAAAGTGAATCCTTTTTCGTTAATATATTTACGTTTGGCATTTCTATTCTACCTTGTGTTTCTACGACATTGAACATCTCTTTCCGGCCTTAAAGAATACTAATGTAGTTTAAATGGTATTCTAATTGTTTATTAGTGTGCAGAAAGTGAAGTAACAAGGAAGCTGGTGAGAGAGAATGGTGGATTAGATCCGCTGATTAGCCTTATTAGAGATGAAGGTAACACAACAGATAAAGAACTCTTGGCTGCAGTCACAGGTGCTATTTGGAAATGTGCTGCAGATTCGGACAACCTTCGAAGACTCAACGAACTAAACACTATTAACATACTAGTTCAACTCTTAACAGATGAAGACGAAGAGGTAGAAGTCTATTCACGTTTTTTCTAGTTCTGTAAAAAATCCACATTTTCGCGAACCCTAATATCTTATAAAATACGTGTTCATTTTTAATTAAATTTGCAGGGTAGGTCTTAAATTAGCCCATTGTGTCCCATAATAATTTCAACCTTCTTCACCCATTGCTTTCTCTTCTGCATAAGAATAAACTTTTTTTTAAGAAAACATTATCTTAAGTATCATTTCAATGGTTTGCCAAATGTAGCCCTTAGATGGTTCTTAATTTCCTTAATAGTTATTAATTTTAACTGTGCAAATTTAATATTGAATAAACTGAGAATCGAAGCCGTTCCTAACAGCTAAAATTCTAATTGAGTAAGAAATCACATTCATTAATATTAACGTCAGCATTCATCCAAAAATTGGACGTGAGGGTGAGGAAGTAATGTTCCGCACTAATTGTTAGATTATTGTTTATTATTTTTGATTTTAAGGTTCTTAAAAATGTAGCCGGAGCTCTTTCAGAATGTGCTAAGATAAGTCAAAATAGAGAAACAATTTTAGAAGCAGGAGGAATTGAACTCTTAGTAAATCGCTTGACTTTAACAAACAGCGCTTTACTCGAGAATGTAACCAAAGTATTGGGAGAATGTGCTAAAGAAAAGGCTTGTATGACAAGGATAGAAGAATTAGACGGCATTCGCTTAATATGGTCTTTACTTAAAAACAAAGATCCAGCGGTTCAAGCTAATGCTGCTTGGGCATTGGTGCCTTGTATACAAAATTCAAGGGTATGTAAAATGATTGTAAATTATTTAGATTAATGCAATAGATTTTTCAATTAATCTGGTTAGATTAAAAATAGAATTCAAGGGTGAATTTTCATAACTTTTTACTTATTGCAGTTCTATTTTTACAGAAATATAATTTAAAATATATTGCTTAAATTCTTATTATTTTAAGAATAATTGTTTTCAAAAAATGAATTGATTATTGTTTTTTACAGAACTCAGGGGATATGGTAAGGAGCTTAGTCGGAGGATTAGAACTTATTGTCAGCCTCCTAAAATCAGATGATAAACAGGTGTTAGCAAGTGTATGCGCTGCCTTGGCACAGATTGCTCAAGACAAAGAGAATTTAGCTGTAATTACTGACCACGGAGTTGTAAGTCTCCTCTGCAGACATGTCAATACAGTTGAGTACGAATATTTACTCATATTCGTTCATATATTTACTTATAGTTTTCTTTGATAATGTAATATTTAATGTTCTAACGTTTAAACTCGTTAAACACTACATTCTTATGTGTTTAGCGGGACCTCAGATAATTCAAAAACACCTAAATAGGGTTTCAGGTGGATTGGTCGGTGAAAAAGTTTCATGAACCTTCATTTTACCAAAAAAAAACTCTTCTTTTTTTCAGGAAGATGACAGATTAAGGAGATATTTAGCTTTGGCTGTAGCTTACTGTTGTGAGCATGAATCTAACTGCTTTGAATTCGGAAGACTTGGTGCAGTTGGTCCTCTTGTTAGTTACATGACAAGCCAAGATGAAGAGGTACATAAATCAACTGCTTTAGCCCTCCACAAGATATCACAGGATCCATTTAACTGTGTTACGCTCCATCAAACTCAGGTTGTACAGGTTGGTATTTGGCACAATAACCATTTTAAAATGTGAATGTATAAGAATGAAAAAAAAATGTATTCTTTGTTCAAACTAGTAGCATCTTTACCATTATTTTCAAAATTCCATAAGACTTTAATTCAAGATTAAATTAGAGTATTTGGTAGAACTACAGTATATATGGGGCCCCGGGTCCCTACTAGATTTCGGTATTATCGATTGTTATAATGACGTCATTTATCAATATATCCAAATAATGCATGGTTTGTGAAATTTTACACATTTTAACAAAAATGTGTTTTTTGTGTTTGAATTCAATTTTGTTAGCCATAATTTTGTTTTCCCTAGAATTTTCAATCACCGCTTCGCGGTGCTGATTTTCTGAAAAAAAACAACGCTCCTGCACATAGACCAGATAGATAGAATTCCAAATCCAAGTAAAAAAGAGTTTAGCGGACAAGATGCATAAAGTATCGAAAAAGGTCGAAGTGAGATAACGAGTTATCAGAAGGGGTCTATATACTGTAGTTCAGCCGAGTATTTCCAATCATTTCTGTCGGTAGTTGATTAAGTTCATTCTATAGTGGCTTCAGTATCTCTTACACAGAATCATAGATAGACAGAGGAAATGTAAGACATTTCTTCAGAAAGGTAAAAAAAATATATTTTAGCCATTTTAATTTTTTGTATTATTGATATTTTATATATCTATTTCTTTATAGATTTCAATTTTATCACGAACATATATTTTGCATATAAAAAGCTCTTCAAATTGTGACCTTAATACTGGGCTTTAATTTATTTAAATAATATTAGTTGATTTTTTTCCAGTACTTATTAGGGACAATATCTTCCCAAGATGAATCACTCCAGGATGCGTCTGCCGGATGCTTAAGTAATATCAGAAAGTTAGCTCTGGCTGCAGATGAATTTGAAATGTAAAAAAAATTGTAAATTATAAACTAGATATAATTAACATACATGCATTTGTCTCTGAATAAATCATCCCGTCATCTGAGTTTTAGAGAGTAGATAGCAAGTAGATAGCTTTATTGATGTGCTAAAATTATTCATATTTTATTAATAATGTAATGAATGAAACGAGGCTTAAGATTATAAGAAAAATATTAGATGAAGTATTCGAAGATGAGGCATGTCCGGGACCGTTATTAGGAGTTGGCGTAGTTGTAGGAGGCGGCAGAGGCTTATATGTTGTTGAATTAGACTGAATCCAATTTTTCACCTGATAAATATTAGTATTAACGAACTGATTTCTTGTTTCCATGTCGGCTTGGGCGCTCACGATAGCACTGTACGTTTTAGATCCCTTCAACGATTGCCATTTCAGTACGTTTAGCTAAAATTGCAAACATATATTATGAATTAATATAAAATTATTTATCGTATTGATGTAAGTATATACATATACAAATTGACGAAAGTATAAGAATTTGTATAGTGAATCACTAATATGCTTTTAAAACTCAGTAACTGTAATAGTACATTACGCGTCTAGTGCGGAAAGTAGCATTTTGCATGCGAGTCTGGAATTTGCACCCGAGTGACAGTGAGGGTAGTAAAACCACACGAGCAAAGCAAAATGCTGTTTTCGCACGAGTTGCGTACCGTACTTTATCTACAATTGTGGATTTTAATAATTAATACAGAAAAAAAATTAATAAACTTCCTGTATGTAAGTTCGTATTTCTCTTCTGATTAAGATGACATTAATTCATTAGTCGTATTTTGTGCCAAATTAATTATTTTGGGAGGCGTATTATTCTCCTCATTTTCGTCATAATCACTTAAATCAATCATTGTTTTTTCTCTAAAAACTCGATATAAACAGTTACTTCAATTAAACAAACAGCAAATTATAGTTTTGTTAAATGTAAACAAACTCGCTAATCGCGCGTTAAGGTGAAGAATTCCTCTTTTTTCCGCACTGGGGCGGAAAAGAGAAAAATTATGAACGCGCATGCGCAATGAATACAGCTATGAAAAAAATCACTTTCTACGCATCTAAACAGAGATATGTTTATATTTCGTATCAATCGTAGATAAATATACTTCCATCTTTATATTTGCCTTCATGCTCTGGAATAACCGAAATACGCACTAAACAAATTATCTGGTTGTGCATCTGAAAGTCTACTTATTTTTTAATTAAGTTGTGTTTTAGCTATGGGTAAAAATCCTAACTGACGTTTAATCATTGTTAATAAAAAAATTGTAATTTTGAATAGCTTTTAAATTGTTTAAGTATATGTAACTGTCGATAGTTAATCACAGATTCTTAGTTCTTGGTTACAGTTAAGCTTACACTGACATTTAGATTACACAGATTTATATTTTAATTTATTTTATGGTATTGCTGAAGTAAGATTATTTTTCAGATAAGATTCCAACTAACAACTAAACAACTAACTATTTGAATCATATGATATATTATTTTACTTAGTTCAATAACGTTCTTTAACGTAAACACCTTCTTATAATTTATATATATATATATATACGAGTATATTATTAGTTTATGGATTTCACAGGTGTTAGACTGAATAAATTCCCAGTATTTTAATTTTCTTTTTTCATTTTAATTTTTCTTGTGAAACGTTTCGACCCTTATTTTTTTTTTAAAGGTCATCCTCACATCACCATTCTTTTGTTATTTGTTACATTGATTACAGCTAAATATAACTAATTATATACTAATTAGTATACGTCTTTACTGTTAAAATAAATTATCCCATGAGGGATTCGTCACACTTACACAGTTAAATTTTATAAAATGAAAGAAAATTAAATTAAATATATTAGGTACCGAATATATTTTTTACCATGTCAACAGTATAATTTTTTAAATAATTTAATTTTCTTTCATTTTATAAAATTTAACTGTGTAAGTGTGACGAATCCCTCATGGGATAATTAATTTTAACAGTAAAGACGTAAACTAATTATATTTAGCTGTAATCAATGTAACAAATGACAAAAGAATGGTGATGTGAGGATGACCTTAAAAAAATAAGGGTCGAAACGTTTCGTAAGAAAAATTAAAATTAAAAAAGAAAATTAAAATACTGTGAATTTATTCAGTCTAACACCTTTGAAATCCATAAACTAATTATATATATATATAAATATATATAATTATATATATATATATATATATATATATATATATATATATATATATATATATATATATATATATATATATAAATATATATATATATATAATTTTAATTTTTTAAGTAGAAACAATTATTAGGTTATTTCACTATATGAATCATCTTTATACATTTATCAAAGCAATCTGTAGAAGAAATACATATTACCCTCCTTGATATTGAAACTAGATAATTGATGGTTTCCAGTTTTTCAAAAATACCGTAAACCCCAAAAAAAATTGAATTCTATACGTTATTATTAGGTTACTAAACTAGTTGCTTATTTATAATAATCAAATATTCCTAATTTGCGATTTGATCACAATGACTGAATATTTTAATATGTGAACACGGTTTGACTTACTAAATCATTGTAGTATGGAGGTAGCAGTAGTTTCGATATATCTGTTATTAGAGAAGCTACAAATTCGTCACCAAATCTGAAATGTTAATAGTAATGAAATTAGTGATAAATGTATAATATAAATAATATATGTCAAGGTTCTTTATTTCAATTAGCATTTTAAGTTATTTTATGTCAGCTTAAATTCTATTGAACTCAAAAGTTGAAATTATTCTTAAAATAGATTGAATAAAATAAATAGTAAAAGTTAAAATAAATTAGGAAAACTATCTTTGAGAATATTAGATCAGTTATAAGTTACCTAGTTAATAAGGTTGAGAAGGAATCATGAATGTAAGTAAAAGTTTGGTTAGTATGCTCTGTCCTTGAGTAAATGTAGGAAAACGCTCTTAAAGCATCTTCAACAAGAATCGAATCGGAGTTGATAATGTTCAAGTATCTGAAATAAGAAACATATGAAAATTGTTCAAAAATAGCATTTATATTATTGAGTTAACATAAAAAGAAATAAGTAAAATACATAATATATTACATAAGACACATGTCATGTCAATAACTACTAACCTGAATAGAGCTCGTTAATCTGTATAGTAAAGATTTTTTAAGAGAAAGAATTTTAGGGATTACGCCTTAAATAATGTTAAACAAGTTTGTTTTGTATTCATTGATCCTCATATCTCAATCAATATCTTTAAGCTAAAGGAAGGGCTCCACGTCTTCAGACAGGGGTTTGGTTAACATACTACTTTATACTATTCAATATTGAAGTACTTGGGTTACCAACAAACAAAATATTATTCAAGAATAGTTTAAAAATGTTTTATATAAATACACTTATTATACATTTGAGTGGAAGGCTAAGGCATTAAGAAAGAAAAATTTGTAAAACAAAATAATTCTAAACGTAATTTCGTAAAATTAAATAAAACGCTTTAATTTAAATAAACTTATACTTGGACTCACTGTTTAATCGCAGCGCTGCCTTTCGCTTCTAATTTCTCTGGACATGCTAAAGCATATAAGGCGTCAGCTCGTACATACTGAGTGTCTTCTTTATTATACAGCTTAGTAAAGTATTCGTTCCACTTCGTTTGCGGACTTTTTCTTATTTGGTAGCAATTAATTGTTGGCAATAAATCACTGGGAACAATTAACAATAATTATATTCCTTTTCATTTTTAATATTTCAATGATTCTTTACCATGTTTGTAGTTAATAAATCTTATTCTTACCTTAAAACCTCTGATTTGACGTTAGCGTTTTTTTCAGCGACAGCCTGGCATGTAGATGCATAGTTGTCGCAAGCGGCTTCCACAACAGCTCTGGTCCATAAGGATTTGCCCAAATTCATGTCTTTTTGTTTGTACCATGATAAGCCTGAATAGGTATTGTCTAGAATTTCTGCTATTTTTAACTGAATAAATAAAAAATAATTACTAATTTATGAGATGAATTCCACCTCGATCTAGTCTCTAGTAACATAATTAATCAAATAATTTATATATTACCTCAAAGTTATCAGCAAGTCCTTTCTGCGAATAGAGATGTTTTAGTGTGTTGATATGGCCCATAGCTATACTGAAAGGTACATAATCTGTTTCATTTACTAACTTATCAAAAAGACTGAGAGCATTGCCAAGGTTTGCCCCGTTTACTTCCTTCCACGCTAATACATAAGCATCATCAACAAGTGCAGCTCTCTCTGAACCAGTTAAATCCCAGTAAATTGATCCAACCAACAGCTGATCCTGCAAATGTCCGTAGTTAACTCTGAACATACCTGTAACATAATATGAATGTTGAGGCATGTGGAGTAGGTATACAAAGCTTAGAGAAGTTATAAAGATAAGAGTTTAAAATTATAATTTTTAAAAAATAAGAGTTTAAAATAATTCTTAATGATAATGATAATAATAACAGCAATCGGCGAACCTAGACGAATAAGTGCCCAAGTGGTGTTGATTGTTGATGTCAATAGAATCATTTTGACAATGCGTTTTTTATCTCTCATGAGACTCCAATTCAGGGGTTTCCTTTACCTTATATCGGCACTGATGATGTGCTTAATACGCTTACTCATGCGATAGTATGATCAGTTTTCTCACTATTAATTTATCTTAAATATAGGAGGCTCGGGTTTTTGATAAAACATCATAAAATTATGTTTATAAATTATAGTGAATAATATTTATTACTTCATACTTAACCTTTTGATTGTTTGTTAAGAAGAATCCAAGATCCGATTTTTGGGTCTGTAAAAAAATGGGTGGATTGTCCATTTAACCATTCTAACGTTCCATTGGATTGGAATTCATCTTTATACACGAAAGGTATAAGCCAATTAGCTATGGTGGTATTAGCACCAATGAATTTGTCCTATAAAATTAGTAGAAAATATAAAAGTTATAATGATTTGATTTACAAACAAGATTATACAAAACAGTAAAAGAACATGTGTTGTATAATATTAATAATTATTTTCCACACGTTCTTTACTGCTAATAAAGGAATATGAAATTTTAATCAAATGGACTGAAGTAGTGAAAAAAAGGTGAATCCTTCGAAAGGAAATTATTAATTTTTTACCCTAATGCAATGTGGGCGCTTTTTACACTAACCCAAATGTCAATAAATTGTTTAAAATAAATCAATAAAGGCATGACTTATAATCACAATAATTATAAAACAACATGCAAATTTCTAACCTGAGTAATATTGAAACCATTATTATTTATTGATACAGCTGTTAAATACGGATAACCAGTTTGATGTAACCACTTATCTAATATTGGACCAAGGCTTTTACCATAAGAGTTTAATTGAGTAAACATAGATCCGTTTGCCATAAAATTCAAAAACTGGTTGGTTTCTACGTTCTCGTAAACACTGAAAAATAAAATATAATTTTAAGTTAAAGAAATTGCAATAATTCACCTTAACTAGCAACAGTATCAAAGTTCGGTACTTAAGTCTTTAAAAAAATGCAGTAACAAACATTCAACGTTATCATCGCTTATATTTTGACACGATTTATAAGATTAAATAAACTCGCACAATTAGCATCAACATTTAAAGACTGATACCTAAGGACATATTATTCAAATATTATATTACTTACAAAGTCTTGTAGTAATTGAAAAGATCTTCAGTTAGGTTCTTCTGTGATGACAAAGCTTCGAGCATTTTTAAAACAGACGCACCTACAAAATATACACAAGATGTAATTGAATTATTCTATTACATTTTATTAGATACTAGCTGGATTCCCGTTTTTCGCTACAGAGCACATTTAATGTTTTAATAAACTAACGCTAAGAAAAATTCATAATATTTTACTAAACGGGAATATCTTGATGATGAATGATCAAGATAATCATCATTATCAACATCAATCTATCTTGACCCCCCCCCCCCCCCCTCATTCCCCCTTATTTCAATACCCTCTCCCTATAGATAAAACATAATTTATCCCCCCCCCCCCGTGTATCATATAATATATATATATTAGGATGGGCCTTAATAATGAACATTTTTTAATTTTATAGCTCCCAACCCCTAACTTTGTACGAATACATGAAAAAATGATTTTTGAGAAGTTTCAGGTCAATCAGAAAATTTTAAATTGTGCCGCTTTTTATTTGAAAATTGGTATGTAAAAAAATCAATAAATAATTAATATAAAAATGCCATTTTTCAAAACTGGTCTTATTTTCAATTTTTTTTTTTTTTTTTTTTTTTTTTTTTTTTTCTGTATTGTTCACCTTAGTTGTATCTATGTGCTAAATTTGGGGAAGATTGAATGAAGGTAAGTGGTTCAAAATTGGAGTAATAGGGGTGCGATGAAACTTAAAAAGCAAATAAATTTGACGCCATTTTTTTTTTTTTTTTTTTTAATTTTTGGTTTCTGTATTCTTCATCTTAGTTGTATCTATGTGCAAAATTTGGGGAAGATTGAATCACGGTAAGTGGTTCAAAATTGGGGTAATAGGTGTGCGATGAAACTTGAAAACCAAATAAATTTGACGCCATTTTTATTTTTTATTTTTTTAGTTTTGGTTTCTGTATTCTTCACCTTAGTTGTATCTATGTGCAAAATTTGGGGAAGATTGAATCACGGTAAGTGGTTCAAAATCGGGGTAATAGGTGTGCGATGAAACTTGAAAAGCAAATAAATTTGACGCCTATTTTTTTTTTGTTTTTATTTTTTTTGGTTCCTGTATTGTTCACCTAAGTTGTATCTATGTGCAAAATTTGAGGAAGATTGAATCACGGGAAGTGGTTCAAAATTGAGGAAACGGAAATGTGCGATGAAACTTACAAAGCAAAGTAATATAAGACCAGTAAAAATAGCGATTTTTTCTAGAAAATTTCAAAATATCACGTTTATAGTGCAATATTATCCGTGATTTTTTATTATTTACAAAAATGATATACTTTTATTAGCTAATATAACTCAAAAGTAAGGCAATAAGTAAAGAGATAATTTTTTTAGAGATATACATTATACATACATTGCAAAATAGTGAAAATTGGGAAAAAATTTGGTTTTCGTATGAATTTCGTAATTATTTTAATCATATGAACAATATTTAATGCTTTAACATACATTAAATGGTACTACAGGTTATCTACTTCATAATAATACGTATAACCAATGCATACCTATCATATTTGTTTTTTAAACTAGTAACATACATACTAGTGGAGTGAATAAAGCTATAGCATAAGCCACATTTTGAACGAAAAAGACTGTCTTTTGAGTTTGAATATCTTTTATGCATGATTTTTTATTTTGGATTGCAAACAAGGAATAAGGGTTTTGGGGGTCGCTGATTACGAATTTGAAGTCAAAAATAAAAAATTTAAAAAAAATGGCGGCCCTAGGATGACGGGAAAAATCTTCCGTTTTATACGAAATTCGTGATAATTATACATAAATTAAGAACCAAACATCTAACCAAAGTTTTTTTGGGGGTCGCTGATTATGAATTTAAGGTAACAATACAAAATAGTAGAAAAAATGTTTGATTTTATTAAAATATTCATAAAGCAATAACGTGCATTGTATAACATACATAATAAAATAGCAAAAATAGTGGATATAAAAAAAATTGTAATCATTCCGTTATATTTCAACGGATGTTAAAAATCAAACATTTTTTCCACTATTTTGTATTGTTACCTTAAATTCATAATCAGCTACCCCCAAAAAAACTTTGGTTAGATGTTTAGTTCTTAATTTATGTATAATTATCACGAATTTCGTATAAAACGGAAGATTTTTCCCGCCATCCTAGGGCCGCCATTTTTTTTAATTTTTTATTTTTGACTTCAAATTCGTAATCAGCGACCCCCAAAACCCTTATTCCTTGTTTGCAATCCAAAATTAAAAATCATGCATAAAAGATATTCAAACTCAAAAGACAGTCTTTTTCGTTCAAAATGTGGCTTATGCTATAGCTTTATTCACTCCACTAGTATGTATGTTACTAGTTTAAAAAAAAACTATGATAGGTATGCATTGTTAATCCGTATTAATATGAAGTACATAACCTGTAGTACCTTTTAATGTATGTTAAAGCATTAAATATTTTTCATATGATTAAAATAATTACGAAATTCATACGAAAAACAAAATGTTTTCCCAATTTTCACTATTTTGCTATGTATGTATATCTCTAAAACATTTATCTCTTTTTTTATTGCCTTACTTTTGAGTTATATTAGTTAATAAAAGTATATCATTTATGTAAACGTGATATTTTATTGATTTTTTTATATACCAATTTTCAAATAAAAAGCGGCACCATTTAAAATTTTCTGATTGACCTGAAACTTTTCAAAAATCATTTTTTCATGTATTCGCACAAAGTTAGAGGTTGGGAGCACAAAATTTCAATACTTATTTTCCACCCCTATGATGAAGGCCCACCCTAATATAAATGCTATGCATCCAAAGGAGGAACTTCAAATTCGTATAAGCAAACTATCTTCAATCAATATGACCGATTATAAAACTCTTTACCAAAGTTGTTTCTGTTGTTGAAATATTTTGTGATTTTTTAGGGTTTAAGGGTATAAAGAGTTGTATTCAGTTGACGACATTCATTTTTCAGTGCATTTGTTTTCTTTTTCACTATGTCCTGGGTGGTTTTACAACTGTAATAACAATGTAACAAATCTTCATAGCAAGTTTTGGGAGCATGTGAGAGGTGGTTCTAAATCTAAATTTAGGTTCAAACAGAGTTCTTAATCTGAATCCAAAAAAAAAATCTAATCTTAATCATCTAAATTTCCTAGATGTCATTAATTAAAAAAATTTATTCTTACCTTGATAAGCTGGCGGGAACACATCAGCAGTAATTAGCAAATCAGGGTTAAAAACCTTTGGATTAACTTCAATAGTTGAACCTCTCATAGCTGGTCTTTGCAGATCAGTCGTGAAGAGTTCAGGAAAATTAGGATCCTACAACCAATGTAAAATATATTTAGATAATAAAGAGGTAGAACATAAGAGAGAATATAATATTATCATGAAAAACCTGTTCTTGTTCAGGTATAATTTCGTAGTTTGTTTGACAAAGACGCGTTATAAAATGTTTTTTGGCGATTATAGCTTTATTCTTGATTATTCTCTAAAGCGTAAGTATATTTTAATTTAATTATTGACAAAAGATACCTCTACATACATGAAAAATAGTATTGTTGAGAAGAGTATACTGAAGATAAAGTGCTAACGAATCGGCCAACCAAAAATCATTCCAATTTTTGGGTGATACGACACATCTAAAAAAATGCTTGGAGAGAGCATTAATAGTTGCTACTGCTGAACCTTTAGCCATTTCGGCTGTTTCAGTTTTACTCCATATAAGAAAATCCGGCCTAAAATTAAAAAACCAGCATTATAAAATTACATAAATGTTCACTCAAAATCAATTTACATGTATTATATAAAAGTCTTCATAATCTACATAACCCCCTCCCCTAAAATTAATGTAAACTAAAATTAAGATGTGCACTAAAATAAGCACTTTGATTTTCAACTTATAAAAGGTTAAAAATATAAGAACTGTATCTATAAGCCGTAACTTTCTTTCTAATTAATCATTAATCTATTAACTATTTTTTTGTTTTTCCAACTACTTCATACTTTTCTCTATCTAAAATACATAATAATTTCTATTGTTTTAGATAATGACATGTCATTAAATAAATATACTGGAAAGTTTCACGTTTTTATCTTTTTTGGTTCAAAAGTTATTGGAACCGTACAGAGTGACAGACGGACACAGGAACGAAACTATAAGGGTTTATTTTTTTGGTTTTACCAACGAACCCCTAATAATACAAAATGAAGGTTATATCACTTTAAATTCGTTATCTTAAATATAGGAATCCACTCAAACAGATTGTATTCATCGTCGTGAAATTGTCATTAAACAATACTATATATCAAAACAAAATACAGCTGTCATTTAAAAAAAAAAAAAAAAAAAAAAAAACACCTAATGCTTATAAGTCTGTGATTAACCACAGACAACTGTTTCAGTCCGGGAACCATAACAATGTGTATTTTATCTAAGTAAGCTGCCTCGAAAAAGCGATCAAAATACGTTCCTTCGGCAAAAGCATTTTTGAGAATTTTACTATCGTTGATGCTATCGTAGAGACTTTGATCATCGTTAGGAATCCACACATTAAATCTATTTGTGCTAATATCATCAACTTTTCTGTAACGATACGTCATTATGAATCCAACAGCATGTGCTGGCAGAAAAGGAGACCTGAAACATATTTGATTAGTTTATTAAATGTTTAATACAGAAATAATAAAATTAAAATAAACAAAAAACGTGTCTTTATTGTAAAAATCCCGTTTTTTGAAAAAGAGTAACTGATAATTTTTATTGTTCCATCGATTTTTTGCATTTTACATGCGAATGTAGAGTTTGCACCCGAGCGACAGCGAGGATTGTATAACCACACGAGCAAAGCAAAATGCAGTTTTCGCACGTGTTGTGTACCGTTCTTTATCTACAATTGTTGGATTTTAATAATAAATACAGAAAAAAATATTTATTAAACTTCCTGTAGTATGTAAGTTCGTGTTTCTCTTTTGATAAAGATGACATTAATTCTCTAATTGTATTTTGTGCCTAATTAATTATTTCGGGAGGCGTATTATTCTCTTTATTTTCGTCATAATTACATAAATCAATCAATGTTTTTCACTAAAAACTCGATATAAACAGTTACTTTAATTAAACAAACAGCAAATTAGTTTTGTTAAATGTAAATAAACTCGCTAATCATGCGTTAAGGTAAAGAATTCTTGAAGAGACCCTGAAGAGACCCAAAAGAAACATACATAATTGTAGTGTTTTTGATTAATGAATTCTTCTTTTTTACCGCACTAAGGCGGCAAATAAGAGGAATTATGAAACGCACATGCACAATGAAAACAAGTACGTAAAGAATCACTTTCTACGCATCTAAACAGAGATATAATGTTTATATTTCGTATCAATAGTAGATAAAAATATTAAACCAAAATCCTGTTTGTTCTTAGTAGTTAAATTCGATTATTTTTTCTCCATATAATGAAGTGTTCATATACTTACTGTACAGCATCAGTCATACGATGTATCCCCCATTTATTATTGACGAGTTTAAAGTCAAAATGGAATGTTGTTCTTATAGAAGGATCGTTTACACATGGAAATATTTTACGCACTCCGAGAGGATAAGAATTTGTTGCAATTATATTCCTGCGAACACACACAATACAAGTTAAATATATTTTCTTTTAGTAATTCATAGCTTATTTAGGTAGAATGTTTTATCATTTCTATTTGTTTAAATTAAGTATTATTTAAAAAATAAAAAAATAAATAATAATAATATTAATAAACGCAGCATATTACTGCTCGATAAAGATATTCATATCTTATTAATTAATAATTATTAATGATAGCGGCATTTATTATATGAATTATTGCGAATCAAAATTGTAGGTTTGCTTCCATCTTTTATTCCTTTGAAATGATTCAAACGTTTCTACAAAATATTTTAGATCATGGTTTAGGACAGGGGTTCCCAATAACTTTTTTAAATTTAAGTTGTTTCAGACCAGAGTCCTGAATCATTATTTTTTTCACCTTCAATTCCCTGGATAGAAAGTAGGTGTTTGAGGATGATTGTTAAATAAAAAAGGTCTAAATAAAAATTGTATTTTTAAAAAGAAAAACATTCATGAAATTACATCAAATTAGAACATACAATAATATGAATAGAACATAGAATATTAATAAAAATTGCATTAAAAAAGAACCATTCATAAAGAACATAATGAAAGAATACGTCCGAATAAACAATGTGGTTAGGCAGGTTAAAGGGATGGTTGTGCTTGCAATAATTGGCTCTAACTAACAATGTCTGGCGCCGAGAGTGTGGAGCCGGCTTAATATTATAAATTATAACACATGTTCATCGGAAAGGAATGAAATGTATTACAATAATTTATCCTAGTCAGTCAAATAATATTTTCAGTTAATGGTATTTTTTTGGGATATTAAGCAAAATGAGACCTACTTAATGGATTACAAAATTGTATAGGATTGCTTAAGTATATACGAGTATAAAAGCTTATTAAAAGTCTAGATGTCTACGTGAACGATTGTTTCCACAACGCAACTATTGTATTATGACAATTTTTTACAACGCAACTTTTTGTATTTTGTAATTTAATTGTTTTAAATTTCACAATATTTTGTAAATTAATTGTTCTCCTTCGATACATAAAAACTAGGTGATTCAAAGGGGTGTAATGTCCCACCATCCCCGCATTGCTGGGGGGGGGGGTTGCTCCTACTCCAGGAGGGCTCAAAACAATGATAAAAATATATACTTATGTAAATCTGATAAATACATTTATTTGGGAGTAGGGCAAATTAGTGTTTAAATCGTAGTTGAGAATGTTATGAGATGATATAATTTAGAGTTCAAAACTCAATTTGGTTGTTTTGTTCTTTTTTTAAGTGTCCGATAAAAACCTGTGTTTGCAGCTGGAGCCTTACACCAGCTAGTGATGATGTTATGAAAAAAAATTGAATTGCCAATTTTTTACAATTGTCCACTCTACTAAAACCCCTATCAATGTGAGCAGCAGCACTATGTCAGCAGTCATAAACACATTTGAAGTTAATATGTTAAGGAAAATTCAATATTAGGCAGGCAGGGGGGTCTATAGAAAACAAAAATCTGCAAATGGTATATGAGGCCATTTGCCATTTTATAATTAAATGGTTTAATAGAAAAAAAGCAGCATTGGGTTTATTAAACATATTATTTTACCGTCCCCACTCCATCTTTCAACGAATGACTAACAAAGAAGGGAAAGATGGAGGAGAGAGGACAGGGAGGGGTGAATTTTGTAAATTTTAGGGGGCTCATTCTCAAAAGTTACGGGTTGCCGGATTCCTTAGTTACACCACCGGTGATGCACCTATGTTCTATTTATTTATTAATTTATAGGGTGTTTGACATATGTTCATTAACGCCCTAGCACCTATGTTCTTCCTACTTGTTTTTTAGTAGATTTATTGAATAATAAATTATTAATTTATTAAATAATAAAGCTGATAAAGCTGAAAACTTACTGCTGATCTGTCATGAACACTCCTGTGTCTCCAGCACTTCCTACCTGACCCCGGTAGTTAATCTTAACTTGTAGTCTAGTCACGGTATCGTCTAATTTGATCCATAAGGAATATTGATAGCCCTTGAGTACAGATTGTACGATTTTAATATTTTTATCCGTATTTGCATCGGTTACTTCTACATCATATACTTGAAGCAGCTCAGCATCTAACAGGACTTCTTGTATTCCGTAAGTATTCTGCAAAATAGATTAAATTTAATTCAAAAATTGCATTGCAGGGTTAATAATCAATACTTTCAAGTTCAAAACAGTAAAAAAGTTTATTGTCAAATGGTGAAGTAAATAATCGTTGTAATCTAAGTACACGAATAACCGATTACTGCGCGGTAATAGCCGAACACCATTATTTTTTCACTATTTTAATCTCAGATCTCAGATTAGGCTTGATATCTGTATTAAATTATGCAAGTATCAATTTTATAGTCTTTTATTAGCAATACTGTTATTGTTAGTTTAGTTTTGGTTTTATTCTTGGAAATTAGCTGATACTTGACAGTTGGGTGTAGACTCCCAAGACACTTGCTATATTGTTACAAGCTTTTATTTAGCTTGCAATGTTTGTATGTATGTTCGGGTCCAATCTTGCAACTGAATTTTAAAGCAGATATCCTCAACTGATTGAATTGAAATTTAGCATACACATTTTGTTTAGTTTGGATGACAATGCATGTTTAGCTAAGTGACGTCATTCTAAATCCAATATGGCGGAGTAGTTACTTTTTAAGCACGCCCATGATATGGGTATCAAATGAAAGGGTTTGCTGAGAAGAATACGAAAAATAATATATCTTCACTCTAAAACCAATATAAAATTATAGCCTAAGATAAAAGCTGGTTTTTTTTTTAAAAAAAATACTATTAATTTTTTTATAATAATTTTGTTAAATATTTATTTGACTTCCAGTTGCTCTTCACTTCCAGTAAAACAACCTTGCAGCAAACCTAAACCCGTTTAGGAACTCAAAGGTTAATAAGTAAAATGATATACTATTTAAAAACATGTAATACAACTTTTAAATTAATTAAATTACCTGAGTAACATTAAAATTAATGTTAGCCTCTCCTTGAAACGTTCGTTCTTCTTGTGTGAATTTTGAAAAATCCAACGAAATACTGTAAAATACTGGTGTGAATGTTCGGCAGGTGATATGAGAAACGCAAAAAAATAATACAACAAAACACAATAATTTGGATTCCATTATTATTGTGTTAATTAATAATGGAACTTCTTAATTTTAGTTTTATATTACTAATGGTTTGTTTAACATAAATATTTTTTAAAAAATAACTGAGGGCAATAATTACATGAATCAACTTAATACTAATGCGACACTTGAAAACTAAAAACAATAATCAAATTCTAAGCACTTGCCAATATCTTATCGCTTAATCTCTGCTGCCTAATCTTATCTAAAAAAATTCAAGTGCGCTAATTTGTACATTGAACATACTTTAAAGAGTTTTTAATTACAATCTGTGTCACGTAAATGTGCCTTATCTCTAAAAATATTGTTCGTCGCGTTTCAGATTGCTCAACAGTATAAATTAGTGAAAGTGCAGAGGTGCACTCGCAAATTTTCTAGTACCGGAACGCCGGAGGTTCTGAGGGGAATACCACCCAGGCAAGCGGGGAAAGGGGGGGAGGGGGAGTCTAGAAAATGTTGGAAAATAAAACCTCTAAAAACGCGATTTTTGAATTCTGGAGGTAAAATTTACCATAGGGCCCCAAAGCACGACTAGTGATGAAGTAAATAAACTAAATCTAAAACTGTAGGGGAAAACAATCCCGTTTATTAAATCCACATCTTACAATAACTTTTTGATAGTTGAATTTTGCAATACTGCTGGAAAAATTTTCATGACAGAAATACAATTTGTGGATATAATTTTAAGCAACTTATTTTTTTATTATTCTATCAGCTATTCAGAAACAAATTATATATATAATTAGTTACCGTACTGATTATTTTTCTTTATATATTCTATTTCTTTATTTGATTATATAAAAAAAGTTAGTTGAGGGATTATATACAACAAAATTTACTGGCAGTTGTATTAATAAGTTTTTATAATACCTCTACAAACTGCAAATCTCAAAATGAGACATAGATAAATGATAAATCTATACATTATTTTATTTATTTAGTTATTTTAGGTGCAGAACTACAAGGTTGAAGTAACTATACAATAGTTACACGTACATGATTTATTTATTTTTATGCTACTTAAACAATACATATTCAAGCAATGAAATATCAAGTAAAACGTAAAAACAGAAACTAGAATGTTTTTAGTTTTGGGAACACATTTTACGCAAAAGTAAGTTTTCGGGTGAAAACTACATTTGGTGGGTAGTTTACTACAACTGGTTCCAAAGCAGTACTGGAACTGCGTTCCGGCTCCCGTTCACCCCTGTATATAAGTGATATTATTTTCATATTTCAAGTCCAAAACGAGTTACTACATTACTAGCTGTTTTAAAGTAAATCGCAGTAAATTAGACTACAACAGTGTATGACCCACATTTAGTCTTGTACCAGTTGCTGGTTTAATATGACACCGTTCTCCCATATTTTATCTTTTTATTTAACTTTCTTCGCTTTTGCGGCAGCACTGATGATGGCCCTATAGTGGCTGAAAGCTGCTCTGAAAATAATAAACTTATTTCACGTGGAGTGACTATTTCTTTCTACATTTAATGATGACCTCCACTAACGCTTCATATTTTAATTCACATTTCAGTAATTTGGAAAGAGCTGACTATGGGATTCCTTGACCGTCAAGCCGGCCCAGCATTCACGGTGGCTCACTTCCAACAAACCATTGCTCCTGACAACTAAAATAAGTAACTAAGACTAACGTATATGTAATGGGGCACTAAAATTGATAATCATTCAATATATTGAATACATATTTTCGTAATATATATTTTTTTTACAAAATGCGTGAGAGTTTCATGCGTTAAATACAGCGATTCTCAACCTTCGGGTCGCGACCCAAAAATGGGTCGCGGTAAATTCTTTTTGGGTCGCGAAAAAATTAGTAAAATAAAAAAATATAATGCATGAATCATGAATGTAAGAAAATAGCGTAAACAATTATTATTTTTCAATACTATGTAGTAGTATTGAAAAATAATAATTGTATTACACAACAGAAAGAGTAAAAAATATTATTAAGAATTAGAGTGGAAGATATGGTTCCTTTAACTTTGACTGTGTAAATGTTAAATATCATAATCGTATTTTGTTTTTAGTAGTGAGAACTTTTGATTAGGATTCATATTTATATTTAGCTTTTTTATTTTTATTTTATTTTAATATAAATAAAAAAAAGTAAAACTATTTAATTTGTTTGGAACGAAAGATAAAGATGATCAAGGATTTTACAAAGTCAATAATTAATTTAATAATAATTTAAAAAGTCCTAGCCAGAGACGTAACTAGAGCTGCTAAGGCCCGTGTGCCAGATTTTTTTTAGGCCCCCCTCCTAGGTTATCAAATATTTGTCCCCTCATTTTTTAGGACACGCATAAGGTTTGTAAGAAATTACTCCAAAAACATTATTTTAAGTTAAAAAAATAAACTATTTTTCTCCTACATTGTATGAAAATACAAGGAGGTGGACTCCTTGTATGTTAGGTGAACCACCTAACATAGTCCACCAAATTTTTCATTAGATCTATTATTTTAGCCGTAAAACTTGAGTTGAAAGCTCATATTTTGAAACTTCAATGCTTAGAGGAAAAATTCCATGAGTAAAAAGTTCACATTTTAAGCCATAGAATCTAACTCTAGCCTTAAAAATATGTCTTCCTGTTAACTTTTTCATATTTTAAGTATTGCTACAAAGCATTTTAGCGCTCAAAGTGCTTAGCATTTTTTCTGTAAGGGCATTTTAAGTTAACATAATAGAACCCAGCAAACCGCGTCTTTCTTTCTGCAGTAGATTCCGGAGATATTGAGTGGATCGTGTTAGGTGGGACACCTTGTATAGGCATCTTTTGCTAATAAAAAAATTATAATTAATTCAAAACTTACACTAACGAAAGTTACATTTCGACAAAACACGGTAGCATAATAAAATAGCCGTCTAAAATACCCAACTGGTGTAAAAATCACATTATGTTAAAAGTTTTTTGTTTTTTTTTATTAATAATATTCTTAATGAGCATTAATCATCAGTTGTAAAAAATATTATTTATTTTTTACTACGTTTTTATTAGCTTGCTTTCTTGTTTGTCCAGTGCAAATCTTACACAATCGATTTTTAACTAACTTCCTGACCAAGTAGAAAGGTGAAACTTGCACAGATTATGTATTTCTAATGACAATACAATAATCAGCATTTGATTTACCAAATTATTTCTAGTAGTCGATAAATCACTAAATTTCTTAAATAACTAGGCGGTCAAATTCAAAATCAATAGTAAACAAACACGACCAGTGACAGCTAAGGAAATCCACAAGGAAAATTTAAAAACGTAGTATATAAAAACTTCTTTTTATCTGGTATTATTTTTTTTTTTTTTTATAACTAGCCGGGCGTAATTGAGGCCCCCCTTACCCCGAGGCCTGTGTGCGGCTGACCCCATGCACTAGTTTAGTTCCGGCTCTGAGTACCACCGATTCTCGATTACCGATTCAGGTAATCTAATTTTTCAGTAAAAAAAACCAAAATTAATGCCCAGTTTCATTAATACTTATAAAGAGCAAAATATTAATTATGGTTTCACTTTTATGAAAAAAAAAATTAAGTAGAGTTACCGCAATGTGTTATTTGTGGAAGTTTGGCTAACTCTTCATTTAATGTGACTCAGAAAAATTATTTTTACAGAAAACATAAGGCTATACTAAACCCACAAAAACGGCGGATTGGGCCGCGGCATGATTCCAAATAAATTTTTTTGGGTCACGGGTCAAAAAAGTTGAGAAACGCTGCGTTAGAAGTTAAACTTCTTAGGTTCTAGAAACAGTTGATTTTATACATTGCTCTCTGGCCTCTGGCTCTCTTTGCATTTGTTAAAGTCGGAGAAGAGAAAGCGTTTCATTTTTCGTCTGATCCAGGCCAATTTTCCCTACACCACGCCTAAAGAAGCCTCACTGCAAAAATATATTAAAGTTTACCAGAAACGATTGTGTAAGAAAAATACACGAAAGTAATCAATAAAGAAAATTAAGTACAGAAAATTAACTATATTTTAAAACTAAGAATAAGAAGTATTGCGAATAAGATTTGTACGGAGACGAAAAAATAAGAAATTAAAAGAAATAAATGGACCTAATATGTGCTTTCAGTACACAAAATGGGTCAAACCAATTCAATAAATCGGACGGAGTCGTTAACCAGCATAATCGTCGGTCCAGCCGTTTCAAGATGGCCATTTAAAAGTTAGTTTTAGCTATAACTTTTAAAGTGTTTATTATTAAAAACAAATGACGAGAAACAGTAACCTTTAAATGCATTTGTATTATCTAAACGCAATAAAACTACTCTAGCTCAGTCAAGATAAAAAACTTGAACTGTCATTTACAAGATCCTAATAAATTTTAAGATCAGGGATGAAGAAACATTTTTTCCTAACAAATTGTGGCAAAATATAAAAAAAAAATCCATTAAACCCATTTTTTGTTTTTTGACAAAGTGTACTGATTTTAGGTTTCTGTACAAAGTACAAAAAGAACCCTATATAACGGCTCTGTCTGTCTGTCCGTTGCTTGTTTCATTTCATAAACTACTATAGCTAGGAACATGAAATTCGGCACACAGGTGCATCACGGCATTTGAGACAACTGGGCACATTTTGGATTTTTTACACTTAATATTTTCAAGATGACGGCCAATATGGCGGGCGACTAAAAAAGGTTTTTAGTAACCATGACATATTATACATCAACTTAAAGGTCTTGAAGTGTAGAAAAAGAATATGCAATTATTAAAATTTTCAAGATGGCGGCCAATATGGCGGCGGGTGACTAAACATTGTTTTAGTTACCATAACATGTTATACATCAATTTAAAGGTCTTGAAGAGTAGACAAAAGATTATTACTATTAAAATTAGTGAAATTATATTACACTTAATAATTTTAACTTTAATGTACAGAAACCGGCGATTATCGCCCCCACGTACTTACGTGAAGCGCGCCTTACTTGTTTTTTTTATTTTTCCACTGACTTGTTACAAGAAAATAAAGGGGGGAAACGAAAAACGCAATTTTTAAGGATTAATGGGGGAAAGAGGAATAGGTTCAAAAACGAACCAAATGTATATTTGAACTCAGGGCGTTCTCCTCATTCATTTAATCCCCCCCCCCCCTCAAATAACCCATTTCAATTTACAACCCTTGTTTTTGAGGGATGATATTTTGCTTTTGAGACGGTACTTTCATAGATTAGATGCGTAAACAACGATAGGAAACTATTTCCCTACAGATACTAAAAATATAACAAAAACAGGTTGTCATTGAATAAGTACCGCTGATTGAAGTAAATGACAATTAATAGTTTTGAGACGTTTTAGGTCCCCTTAATCTTAATCAGAAAAGATGGTTTTTTACAAGTCTGTGCAGATTCGGGGAGCCTGAACTACAGGATCGATTTTGATCAAACTTCGCATGTATGTTCAGACGAATCATACCCAGAGGAGAAATCGAGGCTAATCTGCAGTTATCCATACAGTCGAGAATCGCTTGGCGACACAATTTCGCTTAATTTAGAAGCTTTCGAGATTATATCCCTTGTCAAAAGAGTTCATTTTTAAGATTTATACATTTGAAAGATTATAAGATTAATTATATGTCTATATAATTAATACATTTTAGAGATATATACCTTTGTCTAACTAAACAGTACATTCGATTGAGGCCCCCCCCCCCCCCCCCCCCTCAATTTTCTTACCTCTTTTCTTAGGTGGCTGGATAACTGCAGTTTTACTGAAAGCGATTATTCTTAAATTAATTTGTAATATGTAAGAATATCATTTCTCCCCTTGGACATTGGATTTTGTTAAGTTAAATTATTACGTAACTCGGATGTTTTTCATGCCAAGTAGAAACCCGAAAGGGCAGCCACAAACATTTCACCTTCATCCAACGTCTTTGAGCCAAGAATAGAGAACAGCTGCTGTTTTTCAGTTACATTACGGTTATGAATTACGAAAGCTGAAAGTTTGTTTTTTTCTCTTTAGGTTGATTATTCATTGATAAAACTTATAATTTTATGACTCCTCAATCACTTTAATATAAGTTTAAGGTATGTTTCTTGATGTATTATAATTTAACAGGCTATATTAGCAATAGCGTTCATTTTTCTGTGTTGTATATTTATTTGTTTGAAGTCTTATTTAAAACTTTAGTTCCACTGCACCTGTCACTTTGAAACAATAACACTTTAAACAATTATCTTTGATGAACTATTGACATCAGTAGACTGTTGCGTCCAGTTCCTTTTTTTTTATTTTTCCCCCTTCAACCAAGGAGAATAGCTATTTCAGTTAGTAATATCCAGTAATGTTATATGTTACTGGAATAATAAATAAGCGTTTTATTGGTAACTCTCCTCTTTATAATTTTTGCCCATCTCTTTTTGTTGGAATTTGTTAACAAAATAAGAAGAGCAGAATTCCTTAATAGCTCATTTCTTGTGCTTACAAAGAAATAATTTCACACAGTAAGATTAAGCATTGTAGTTATTTTAAAATATTAATTTTATTTCTATCTTTAATATCTAATACACAGTGAAGACATTATTTATTGAACTTGTGGGCTGAACTGAATAAGACAGTGTGGTTGGGAATCTCTTGGCGGCAAATGTTTGCTTGATTTATACTCTTGATAGATTATATCTCTTTGCCTAACTACATTTGTATGATTTATACATGTGAGAGATTATAACTGTGTGATTTTTACATAGGAGAGTTGGGCTAAAGTGAATTGTACGGTGCAGTTCACTTTTACCGATAGTTGATATTCCTTTGTCAAAATAATACATTCGATTGAGGCCCGCCTACTTTTTTTATCCCTTTCCCAAACTGCTGTGTATTCAGTTTTACTAACTTCTGAACGTATATTAATGTTTTATGCAAATTCTATTTGTTTGTTACTACTGATTGACCTTTACTTCCATGGGTAATAGATTTTGTTATAATTGCAATTACCATCTAAACCAAAATTTTAATGCTAATACAAACAATTTTTTGTGGTTGTAGGTTGCAAATGCTGAATATGTTTGGATGTTAAAAGATGGGTGTTAAACTTAGCAAATTGATAAAGCGGTCTTATGTTGTGTCAGAAGGTGTTCAAACTGATCTCAGTATTCAGGCATGTGATGGAATATTTGACTCAAGATCATTTAACACTCCTCCGAGGGATGTTCAGCACTTATGTGACCCTAGATCAATATCAAGAGGCATTGTAAGAACACCTATAATGGTAAGAAACTGTTTTAAAAAAATTGTAATTATTATTTTATCAATTGAAAAATGCATTTATATTTTTATCATACTAATTACTTAATTTTTGTTTGCAGTATCAAATTCCCGATGAAGTATTAACCCCACTTACATGTAAAAAGATCCCTTATCTAGAAACTAATTTGGATGACCTACCTCCTTACCATTCTCCTGATCCTTGTGATCATTTAATTGAAATTGACGACAAAGCGTCACCAATGACTGAAATTCATCCACGGGTAAGTATTAAAATGTATTAATTGATAATATATTAAATTAATTTTCATATTTCTTAGTAAAATTGAACTGGTTGCATCCTGGTAATCAAATTAAATTATTCAATGTGATTTTTTGAAGATTTGCCCGATTTGTATTCATTAAACAGTAAAAATCATCTCTTGATAAAAATAATTTTGGCAGAAATTAAGAAGAAATTGGCAAGACCTGGGTAGAATGATTGAGGTACCATCACCAGTAGTAGTGGATGTGTGCATGTTTTTAGTTTTATTTTATATGTCCACACATCGATACATCCCCATGATTCAATAAGAAAAGTTTGGCCTAAAAATGCCCTAGTGTGAATTTGAAATTGTATTATCCGCAAAAACTTATTAGAATTAGTGAAAAAACCTGAAACCTGTTAATTTTATTTATTGTTACTCTATTCTATGTCCTGATCAAAACATTATTACGCCATTATTGGATGTGGGAGCCAATTAAATGTAACCACGATCACATTAGCATGACCAGATATGTTGGGGTTTGAGTCTCAGATTCTTTATCCTTGCGATCTGCTTTGTGTGGTTTCAAGTGAAATGACATGTTATGACGAGTAGTTATTGGATTTAGTGTGTGTTTACTTAACTTAAAATAGATAGTTATTAGAAAATATATAGTTCATTTACACACTATGCAAGAGCTGTTATGGATAGAATTAAGCATACTCTTGTTTTACTACAAACTATTTTTATGTATGATTTTTTTTTTTCAGTTAAATGATGTGAGCTGTGAAACTATTTCTTTATCAAAATTTGAAGAAAGCCAATCGTGTAAAATCGAAATGATCGAAAATGAGGAAACTGAAATTTCAGAAAATGTCTGCTATAATAATGATTCATTCTCAGAGGTTGAGGATGATTCTTTGAAACCTCCAGGTTATGTTAAAGAGTTCAAAGTAGATCTAATGACAACAGAAGAATCATCAATTTTTGAGCCTTTTGAGAAAGTAATAGAAAAGGGTAAACTATTGAACTGCCCATTTCACATAGATAGTTCAGAAACTGTTGAACTAGTCTGTCAGAAAATCTTAGATGAGTTGCTCGAATCAAAAGATGATTTTCATGTAGATGAAGTTAATGATTCTGAAGAAGAATTATTCATAGATGGAAATATTTCTGATATCGTAGAATCTATGAAAAATCTGTGCATTAATCAGTCTGGATCTTCTTTTAATAGAATTAGTAATAAAATCCCACATGGCTGTGACGAAAATTGTGTAACACCAACTTCATCTAAATTTGTTGCAAAGTCTTACCATAAAGTTGCTTTGACAAACTTTCAAGAACAATCCTGGACCTCTGTATCCCCTAAAAAGGTAGGTTGTTTTGGTTATTGTTTTCTTTCAGCTTGTTATTCTATTTCTTTTCTCTCTCTGAGTGAACAGATTAACTAGAGATGTAACATGTAACCTATATTAGACTTAATAAGTTAAAAATTTGAGTAAAAAAAATCCGAATCTACTAGTAGCAAGAAGCTCATTAAAAGTGGAAAAAATCATCTTCTGAATATATTCTAGCGATTCCAAGCTTACTGAAGGTAACAGAAGCTATGAACATTTTTTATGTCTCTGAATTCAATAATTCCAAGACAGGAATCCATTTCAGACATGAGGAAACATTGATGCTGTGTCTGTCTGTCGGAAAAGCATAAAATAATTAAAGTAAATGCCATAAGATGAGAGGAAGCTATGTGCCACACTATTTGCCTGACTATTTTCAATTTGTAAATGTTTGTTTAATTATTACTTGTCAGTTTTTCTTTAAAATACCTGATTTTGATTAAAAATCTGATTATCTACTAGAAGCTAAAAACCACGAAAACATTTTGCGCCGGAAGGTTATAGTCATGTTATAGTTGAACTCAACAACAGGTTATAATAATAGTTTTTATTTACCGTATCAGTTTTAAGTTATGTTTCTTCTTCTTTAGCAAATTTTCATTGGAGTAATTTACTAATGTGCCTATTATAGTGCCATATTTCATTTTTTCTTTCATTAATAAAAAGAAATGTTGTTTTGATCAAAATTGTTTCACTCCCTTTCAAGAAAATAGTGAGAAAGAGAGCTCGTACTTCACCAATTTTTAAGTTCTGCAAAAACACTATAAACTTTAGTGTGAACACAGACTCCTCGAAAAATAAAAGAAAACTTTCTTCAGCCAGAATTCAGTAATAAATCGTGAATATTTATTTCTAAAGAATTTCATTAATGTAAAAGAGTAGGTACTGTAATTTATGTTAAAAAATTAAAACAATATTGACTGATGTAAGAAACGGTGGAAAATTAAATAAATTTACAACCATACGAAATTGGCAGTCTATTTCTCCTTTATTTATTTTTATTTTTTATAACAATAAAGGGAATAATGCAGCTTTTAAGTGAGCTGTTTTGTTGATTTCAAAGATTAATGTGATTATATCAACGTTAATTTTATACTCCGGGTACGGGGTATAATGAGTAGTATTTTTCTTAAAGAAATGTAATAAATTATAAGTCCTATTCCTATTGAATATTGAAGCTTATTCAATTCAGCTAAATTAAACTATCACAATACTTTTTTCAAACTAAGACCAGCCTCTTTAGTATTCTTCATTATACGTTTTAGTCTTAGCCTAGCAGAGTTTAAAATAATTGTTCTATGAAAAATGTAATATTTTCCAGTCTGATTCCTGTTATTTTTAGGTACCTGTAAATATTTTTGTTATCACAAGTTTAGATTGTACAAATTAAAAGAATTAATATTGACTCCACTCTTCATTTCCAATCCAAGTCTTGGAAAGAAGTCCAAGTTGGAAGAAGAATCCAAGTCTTGGAAATGAACAAGTAGTTCCCTTTTCTTGCTTCCTACAAATACTTAAATGTTACCTTTATACAGAAAAAATCACAGGGAAGTACTTGCGTCCAAGTACTTTTTAGGGTTTTGTAGATGATTAAGCATACCCGTTATGTAATTATGATTTTTTTTCTTCGATCCTAAGGGTCCCGGGTTCGATCCCCCGAGAGGTCACAATGTTTTTTATAGGTAATAACGACAAGATAAATTACATTTTTTAGGAAATTTTCATCGCCCAACCATACGGTGTAACCATGAATCATTTCAAAATTTTAAGACCAGCCATTATATAAAATTTGGGGGGGGGGGGATTTTTTTGGGGGTATATTTTGACTTATAAAACCAATAAAGAATTACAAATTTAAAAAAGCAAATACATATTTGTATCCTACTCTTCAGCAGCTTTCATTTGATACCCAACTCAAAATTTTTAAAAAATAAAATTTTGGGCGCACTCCAAATTTTTGCGCACAAAATTGGTAATTTTTAAAACCTGGGAATGAACTCCCGGAAATATCATCGCCCCACTATAGGGTATTAGTATGAATTATTTCGAAATTTTAGCACTAGCCGATCTATAGTGGTTGGGGGGGGGAAATTTTTTTTTGGGTATATTTTGATTTTTTTCCCCTATAAGGAATGCAAATTTTAAAAAAGCATAAATATATTTGTGTCCTACTCTTCAGCAGCTTTCATTTAATACCCAACTCAAAATTTTAAAAAAATAAAATTTTGGGCGCACTCCAAATTTTCGCGCCCAAAATTAACAATTTTTGAAAATTTGGGATGAACTCCCGGAATTTTCATCGCCCCACAATAAGATATTAGCATGAATTATTTCAAAATTTTAGCGCCAGCCGAATTATAGTGGTTGGGGGGGGGAAATTTTTTTTTGGGTATATTTTGATTTATTTAACCAATAAGGAATGCAACATTTAAAAAATCATATATATATTTGTGTCCTACTCTTCAGCAGCTTTCATTTGATACCCTACTCAAAAATTAAAAAAAATATAAATTTTTGAGTTTACCACATTTTTTTAAATTGCGCATGCGCAAATCTAATTATGAACTTCTGTATATTTTTCCTGTGGTTGGGTCAAAAAGTTGCACCAGTGTTTCAAATTTCAGTACTTTCGCTTGAACGGTTCGGGCCCTATGAACCAAAGAGCGACGGACGGATGGACACATCACCCTCGGTATAAGGGTTTTGAGAAGTATCTACAAAACCCTAAAAAACGATTTACTACATTTTACAATTTATTTATTAATTACTATTATACAGATAAATACTAAAAATGTAACGCATAACATACTATTCAGTAAACCCATACAACGTTCACGAGTTATAAGTTATAACCTTCTCTTGTTGTTGAGGTTCAATTGTAACCTATTATCTAGGATTGTAACCTCCCGGCGCAAAACTTTTTCGTGGTTTTTAGCTTCTAGTGATTATCTGAACCGACCTTGGTTCCAAGTTGGATTATCAGATTATATGATAAAATAAAAAATATAATAAAATTGTTTATGTATATAATTCTATGAATTTATACTTTTTTCATTTATGTGATTTTTTTTTTTTTTTTTTTTTTTTTCAGCGTAAGCCTCTTGGGGAAGTTAATGGTAATATCCAGCAGAATCGACCACTTTTTGGCTCACCAAAGCTAAATCTAGAAATAGATAATTCCCCATTGAAGTCGATGCTTCCTCTGTTACCTTCCCAAGTTGCTGCTCCTCCTTCAAAACCTCATCGATCTAAATGGGATGGTGAAAACACTCTAATCATCTAACTTTTTTCTTACTTTTATCTCTAAAACTTTGTTTCTCTCAGATTATATCTCTTTTTTTTATAAATGAGGTGATGGAATCATTTCTTTATTTAATTTATTTAACAAATAATTAATCATTAAGTTTTTTTTTTTTTAATCTTTCCTAACAACTGAAGTACAGTAGTCCATCAGTAACACGAACTCGTGGGGGAACTAATGTCCCTGTTTGTGTTATAAAAATAAATAAAATAATCACGAATTAATTTGAAATATCTGAGACGGTGATATTTTTTTGTTAAATATTTTCCTAATTACCTTTTTATGTACTTAGTTTATATAATAATTGTAGAGGAATTTGGTTCAATACTAAAACATACGTTGAAGGTTATATTAAAATGATAAATAACTAAAAATAAAGCAATAGTCTCTATAGATGAGAGAACAAAATATAAGAAAAAATAAATAAATGAGACTCTCTGATTAATCCACTGGTTTTAGAAATTCAGTTATTGTCTTCTGGTTGAATTTAAGCACACAATGCTTAAAACATTCTCCTCTTATTTGATCAAAATAATCTAGAAAATTAATGTCCACTTCACCTGTAGTTTTTGAAAACCTCTAGAGTATGTAATGCATGTAAAATTTCTTTCCTCAATGGCTTCTCTATCACTTGATTACTGTCAACCTCCTCTTCTATTTCTATTTCATCTTTCTTAATATCTTCATTCAAACCACAGATTTCTAGATTGTTCTTTCTAGATCAACGTACACATTGAATGAAATCTTATCAGTAGATTGGACTGCCGATACGAGACTTGTCCAATCCTCATGGTTATCTTCAATAGATTGTTCCATGAGTTGTTGTATTGTCCAAGCCTTTTTATAACAATTAATTATGGTAGCCCAAGTCACACAATTCCATCCCCAAAAGCCCTTTTCCAAAGCCCTCATTGCTTCTAAAATATTCCATTTAAAATTTGTTGCATGAGCTTCAATACAAAGCAGGGTATGTCGCACAAGTTGATTTTAAAATGCTTTTTAAATGATGAAATAATTCCTTGGTCCAATGGCTGAAGTCAGCTGGTACAATTTGCTGGAAAATATATTACTTTAACATTGGGCAAATCAAGCTCATCAACGTTGTTGTGAGCACTACAGTTGTCCGGTGTTAAAAATACTTTCCTGTTTTCCTCAGTTACTCCTCTTTGAAATTTGAGTAAAAGTAAAATAATGAGCTCAGCAATACTTTAATGAGAAGTTCGTAGAAAAAAAAGGTTGTTAGCTCATGCAATTTCGCTTACAGAAGGAAATGCTATTTTGATTGCACCTCGATTATAAGATGCATCCTAATTATCATAATGCAAAAAAAGGTTGTCTTTTATTCGAAGCGATACAATATTTTTTCAGTTGTTTATTAAATTCATGATATATAATTTAAATAAATTAAATATCATAAAAATGTTTTGCAACCCACCCTTTGATAACCTCTGGGGTAGTATTACGATCCTGTTGTAATTTTACCCTGTTAGGCTATTTAACTAGCTCTTTAGGGCACAATACCTTATGATATTAGTAACCAGTTAGGCATGGTGGTACCTTGGAATCTGAGGTCTTGCTTCAATATATTATCTTCATCTATCCTTTAAAAAAAAAAATCTTAAAAAGCAGATTGGTGGAAAAGTTTGCCTACTACAACAATTACAACTCTAATTGATATCTATGATAAATGTTTAAACCTAAAGAGGTTATTTAAAGAAATCGATAACTTGTATGTTGTTTACTTAATGGATTATCCTTGTAACTACGGTTCTGTATTTTTTAATTGTTAAATCTCTCTTCTCTAATCTTTTTCTTTAAATTTTTATTTCATTAATAAATGTGTTTTTTACTCAAGTCTTAAGATTCTATTAACATTTTATAAGTACATTATGTGTTATTTTAAATTTTAATCATACTCACCTTTTTAAGCAGGTGTATGAAATATGTATATGAACATTTCCCAGTCCCATTGGAAATATTAACATGCGAGATGGTTTAGATTTGTACCTGATACTAACTGCCTTGATATAAAGATCATTTTTTCGTTATATTAGATTGTTTAGAAATATGTTTCTACTTGTTTAATAGATTTTGATCAGTCATTTTATACTTTTTACTTCAATGTCCTATGTATGTGCTTGTCTATCTTCAACAAATTTATCATTTGACAAAGTTCCCTCTTGACTCATTGTATGAGTTATACAGTCTATCACTACTACAATTGTAAAAGTTTAATTAATTTTAATATTGTTACATTTAAAAAATGAATACTTAAATACTTTCATGGGTATCATTATTAATTAAAACTAGATAGCATCCTTTGAGGGAAAATTCTTAATTAAATTAGAATTATTGTTGGGAGGCAGTACAGAGAAAAAATACATTTTTGTGAAAATTAAATCATAAAATACACTCAAATGAAAATTAGTTTTCTAGAAACAGGGACTAGTATATTCGGAGAGAGAAAAATTATTCTTCAGTATAGCTTAATTGATAGAGCATTGGGAAGGTAATTCAAAGGGCCGTGGTTTAAATTTTTAACTTCAATAGTATTTTTCTCCATTCATGCTTCCTTCTATAATTCTAATTTAATTATTAATTACGTGTTTTGGTAGTATGGCCTTTTTCGACTATCCTTTATTAATGGTGTCAAGATATAAGATTTATTTAATTTTTTAGATTACATTGTAATTGTTAATCTTGTACTGATATTTTTTTATTATTTTTTTTTTTTACTAAAAAATTAACTTTGTTAGTCATTCCGTTATATCAATATATAAAAAAGATATATTTTGTGGTTTAGTTGTTTGATCTGTGATGAGTTGGTCTTGCCAAAGTTTTTTTTTATTTTTTAAATTATTAGTATTATTACTATTTATGACTTTAATGTTTACCTCCTAGTTTAAAAATGTGATTTAATTTTATTCCTAATATTTTTGCACTTAATTTTCTTACGTGTAAGTTTTTTGCACCAAAGACAACTTTTATTATAGGTAAATTAGTTCTCTTTTTTGTTTAGATGTAATTTTAGACTCTTACTTTTACTTTTATTTATTTATAATTATTTATAGTTATGGAAAAGAAGTCTTCCTATATATTTTGTAAAGTGATCTAATTTATTGTGGAAAATAAACAATAAAACATTTTTTGTAACCATCAACATTTTATTTTAATTCTTTAACTTAAATCCTTTCTTTACAGATAAGTGAGTTAAGACACCTTCTCCAAAAGACATTTTTATTATTATTATTATTATTATTTACGTTTCATGTGAAACTAAACTATTAGATTATACACCACTAGTTTTACCACCAAAGGAAGGTAATGGTAAAACTGAAATGGCCATCTAAGTATTATGCATTTATTTTTCAAATAAAATAAAAAACAGAGCCCTCTCCCCCCCCCCCCCCCCCTCGGTTGAGCCCAAAAATTAGGAGTGCCTATAAGAACTTTGCCACCTTGTACCTTAAATCTGGTCTGCGTTAGCAAATCTTTTGACTCTGCAGTATTGCAGAACAACAAATCTTAAATCTAAGAAAGAATTAATCAAATAATAACATTTATCTCTTTATTGATATGTACAATTATGAGACTGTACATTAAATAATTTAAATTATCATTAATAACAAATTATTTTTTTATTATTCTACATATATTTGTTTTTTAAAAAATATAGAGCTCATTTAATAAATACTGGTTAAAATTATATTGTTAGAAATTAATTAAAATTATCTTAGGGTAAGTTCAGGTACTTTCCTTTGTATTACCTTTAAAAAAATGTGCTACCGACAGTGGTACGACTAAATTTTGTTTCTTTTATCTTATATTTTGATGGACAACAAATAAGATCACATCATGCATTATTGATGCAATCATTAGTGTGCTTCAAAAATATTGTTGCTGTTTGGAATTCGCTTCCAGGGAGCACCCTTCTCTGTTCCATCATAAATAGTTTTCTATTTTAACTTCTACATGATCTAGTTACAAAAATACATTTACTCGTTTTACAATAATTATTGATTAAAAACTTTTCCATTTAACTTACTATAATATTTTAGATTCAGATATTTTATTATTTCTCACATTAGTTATTATATTTATTTCACTTTATTTCTTAGGTAACAAATTTTTCATTATTCTAATACATATTATAAGATTAAACTATTAATTATTTTATTAAATCTCCGCTTTTAGTGTATAATTTTGAACACTTCAATAAATGTTTATTGAATATTATATCAATATCTAGAATAAAAACAATTATTTACAGAAAAACTAATTTTCTAACCACAAAAAAAAAAATAATAATAATAAAAACCTGTATCATTAAATTTGTTATTCACTTAGTAAGTTTCTCAACTAGTATAGCAATAAGAAAAATATTATAGATATAAATAAACATTGTTTAGTCTTTTTTGCTTTTATTCATTTCAATTTCAAATGAAATTTTTGCTTTTTTAAAAAATAATACAATTCACTTGCATTTTAATAATAATTTGATTATTTTTTATATAAGTTTTATCAAAATAAATAATGGAAAGGACAGGAAAAATAAGTACATTTCTTTAAAGATCAAATAAGGGGTGCAAAAAGCAAATAAGTTAAGTAAAGAGGGCTTGGTAATATGGAGAAAAGAAGGATAAATAAGTTAAATTCTGCAGATGCTGATGTTCCTGATGATTTCTCTTGGTTTACTTTACCTCGTCTTGACTCATAATCATAATCATTTGGAGACCTGAATTGTGGGTAGGTCAATGAAAATTCATCATTCATCCCATCCAATGATCTGAAAACAGTTTATTAATTAAATATTATAATAAAGATTATATAAAATCCAAAGAATCACCTAGAAGTCCTTAGTAAAAATTTGCCTATTGGCTCAAAAAGTAGCTATTGATTGCTTTTACCCATGGCTGTTCAAGTCACGATCAAGCTGATATTAATCAGAGCTTAATCATGACTCAAGTTTTAGGTTTTTTTTTAAAAAAAAACTTTATACCTTAAAGTATAAAATATTTGAATAATATGACAATTTTTAATAAACAAGAATATGAAAGGCAATAATAGGGCTTAAAAATAGGGGCAAAATAGTACTTATTTTTTGTTGATTTATTCAATATCCACTGAGGACACCTTAATTATATAATAATTATAGTCTTGTTTATGTGTTTATTTATAGTTTCAGTATACTTTCAGGAAGGCTGTTAAATTTAAAATACCCTCTATTTATTTATTTAAAAACAAAATTATCCATTAAAGTATGTAATAATTAGTTGGTTTTCCACACACTTACTTAGTTATATGTAAAAATCAAATATAGAGTAATGATTTTACAAAGATAACTTATTTAGATTCTTAGTTCAGGAATGGCCTGGCGAAATATAACAATTACTAATATATTACCTCTCATTTAGGCTGTTATCTCCACTGTCAGAATTATAAAGACCTGCATCTATACTATTAGTCTGCTCATCTAGCCATTCTTCTATTTCTTTAATTCGTTGCCATGGTTTGGCTGATTTCTCTTGAGCAGTAATGATTTCCTCCAGATCATCACTAAAGAATTCTTTTGCTATTTCTCTTAACTATAAAATAATATAAGCTTTAGGAACATTTTTTTCATAATTAATTACTCGTAAATTTGATACAAATTATTCTGAAAACATAGTTGAAGCGAGCTTCTTACATTCAACAAACTATGCATCTTGTCTGTCTGTCAGTAACGTTTACGCATGTGACGATAACTTGAGTAAAAGTTGACCGATTTAGTTGAAATTTGGTATACATGATCCTCTTACTAATACTCAGGCTAAGTTCGTTGGACAGCGTGATCCGGCCAAGAGTTCGCGCGCAACGCTCGCGCGTAAACAAGAGGTTCAAAAATTAAATTGGAATTTCAGGACGGGAAAAGATTCTATCATCATCTATTCGATGAGACGAACATTTTTTTCAAATAACATTTCTTAGTGAAACCAACAACGACACCGCTATGAATTAATAAAGATCGCTAAAACTATTAAAGCGGACCTAAACGTTTAGAATAGAGAAAACAACCTTTTTACCGATATCTTACATTCTAACGTAACGATTTTAATAAAACTTCATATACACCATCTAATGCACAATTGAAACAGGCATGCAAAATTTCAATTTGATACATGCAGTAGTTTTTTTGTAGCAAAGAAATACATTTTATAAAATTGAAAAGGAGATGTGTGGTTAGAGGAATAGGAAGAATGCGGGGTGGTTTCCTTACTACTAGTCGCTGTACTACTACTATACCTATTATCTATCAACTCATCATGATTCATGATTATCTATTTTTTAAATATTCAATACAATATTTATTACTATACGCTCGCTTCAATGATAGAGCCACGCGATGCCTAGTTATACTTGTATAACATTATGAACAAATAAAAAAGTTTAATATTACCTCCTTTTTGCATTTGTCTGCCATCGGGACTCCTGATAAGTCTTTAATAATTTCCTGTGCATATTCATACCTGTTATCAAAAAATAATATCATTATACATCCATATATATATAATATTTTAGCTGAATCTTTTGTTCTACTATTAAGGACTCTGTTCATGATCCAAATAACCAATTCTTTAGACACATTTCTTAGTGAATGTGTGTGTACATGGATAGGTTTTCATAGAAGACCCTAATAGTTTTTTCCATTATTTAAATTAGGGATTACCTCAAGTGGAGGAATATGATTGATTAATTTACCTCAACCTCACAGTTGTCAGGACAGATAACTCATTGACATAAGGACGTCTTGACATATAAGCCAACTTCTATTAATCCTGTTATTAATGATGATTCAATCCAAACTTAAGGTAAAAAGTTGGCAGCTTTCAACTCAATGATCCGTCTATTAACCTTGTCATAGTATAATCACATAATTCTTATTGAGGACGTAAAAAAAAATGAAAAATGGAATTCAATGTGTGTAGAAAGAAAATAACATGTTTTAACGCCTCTATAATTTTAGCTGACAGGATTAGTGAGCTTATAATTTATTATCCTTTTTTTTAAAAAAAATTAAATAATTTTATAAATTTATTGCAAATAAAAATGAAAATACCTTTCGGAGCTTTCAGTTAAGATTTCTTTTATAACTTCAATTACATAACAATAGCTGTTGTTGTCATATAAACTTGTGGTAAAAAGATCAAAGGCAAGATAGTCCTCTTCTTCATTAATAAAACTTTTTGTTAGTCTAAAAGAAAAAGAAAAAAAAAATCATTGAGAATATTACTAGATTTTTTTTTATAATGTTACTTAAAACTTAAGTAATTTGAAATAATTCTTCTTATAAATATAAACAAGCTGTAGAATCTTGATTACTCATGAATGTGTTTAAAAGAAAAACAATACTTACTTTTTCCAAACATTTCTATCTGATGTGCATTTCAAGGCTTCCATAATTTCTTCTTTTGGTTTAAAAAGCTTTTCTTTCTTGTACATTTCAAATGCTAAATTCCATATATCCTGGTCTCCCAACCTCACCATAGTGCACATGAGGGGGTTTATTTCATCTAGATGTTGTCTAAAGCATAATTAAGTTTAAGTACTAATTTTTTAAAGAAAATTATTTCTTCACTTATTAGACTCAATAAGGTTGTTTTTTTTAAAAAAAAAGAGGATTATTGCAACAAGGTATCTCTAAAAAGCAATTCTGAAATATGCTTTAAATCTTATTTATTCATAAAGAAATGTATATTTTTAACATTAAAGAAATGCATACCTAATATATTCTTGATCATTTTTGAGTAAGTGCTCCATAACAATACGTGCTCTCGCTTCACATCCCTTGTGTCCTAGATTGCAAGCAAAATGAAGAAGCTTGCCATATAATAATTTTAAATTATTGTCTTTAAAAGTTTCATTGTAATTATTATCATAAGCTTTTGAAAGTTTTTCGAATACATTTTCCACTAACATCAGCATGAATTTCTAAAAAAAAAAAAAATCAATTATAAACTTACACATTTTTGTAATTAGTTCTCTTTTAATAATTAATTTTGATACTAAACTATATTAAAATATATTATTAATTTTACCTCAAATCTGTCAATGATATTACTTGTTTTAATGTAAAAATGAATATGATCTAAAGCTCTGATAGCAGCTGCCAATGGATAGTAATGAGTTTCTTTAGTCAAATACCTGAACAGAAAATACGAATTAATTAATTTTTAATTTGTCAAATATAAAGTAGTAGGTTTATATGTTATTAGGTTAAAAGTTCGGCAACGGCTAATTATCTCCGTTAATATTTGAGATATCAAACTGCGGTTTGTTGCAATCATTATCATGCATAAAAAACTACTTTTTTGGTGGGTACCCATTTTTCCGCCATTTTGGTTGCCGCCATATTGGATTTAACTTTAAAATTTCAAATTGGAACCCCTATACTGTGATACATATTTGGATAGGCCTTGAAAAAAGAAAACATTTACCGCAAACCAAAGCTTTTTATCTTTTGCCGTTTCAAAATGGCGGCCAGTTGAAAGTACAAAATTTACATTGTTGACGTTTAATTACGGCAAAAGTAAAGGTTTTAGGGAAAAAATGCAAGAGTAAATTTGTCTTATTTTAGGGTAAAAAATAAAGTTCAACCCTATTTTTTCCAAATTTTTATTTTTATTATTATTTGGTTGCTATAGAGCAACGCACGTAGTCATTTTACTTTCGCAACCGAAAATGTAATTAATTGTTTTTTTAAACCAATTTTGAATTTTTGAGTTTAAAAAAGGATAATTTTACTCCTATTTTTTTTTCTCTTAATGCCTTATTTTAGCAGCAATCAAGCGTTGAAAATGGCAATTTTAAAATTTTCATCAACCACCATTTTAAAGTTGCTAATGCAAAGCATTTGACTGATCAAGAAAGGATTACTCTACTTATGATGAAAGGATATGGAAATAGAGTAAGAAGTTACGAAGAAGATGCTTATTTATTAATATAAATACTAGTCCCCAGGCCACCATAAGAAGTGAGTCGCTGATTGATAAAGTTTTCTTACCTTATGGAATCGCTTATTTATGCCTTGTCCACCGATGAATTGGGTATATGGCAACTGGGGGCTGGGCTATTTCTTTTTTATTGACATGCCAAACATGCCCTTCTGCGGGAACGTTGAAAAGAGATAGATATAGTTTTGATTTTAACAGGATCGTTTAATTAAATTATTTCAAAAAGTAAAGGTGGCCACTGATACGAGTGGGCCGTATTCTTTTCAACGTCCCCGCAGAGCGATATGTTTGGGGCGGTGGCCACCCCAAACGGCCCACTCTTATCGGTGGCCACGTGTACCACTGTTTTTTAAATAATTTAATTTAACGATCCTATGAAAATCAAAACTTTATCTATCTCTTTTCAATGTTCCCGCAGAAGGGCAAGTTTGGCATGTCAACAAAAAATAAATGGCCCAGGGCCCAGTTACCATATACCCAATTCATCGGTGGACACGGTAATAAGCGATTCCATAATAAGGTAAGAAAACTTATCAATCAGCGACTCACTTCTTATGGTGGCCTGTGGACTATACTGGTTGCTATAGCAACCAAATAATAATAAAAATAATAATTTGGAAAAAATAGCGTTGAACTTTTATTTTTTACCCTAAAATAAGACAAATTTACTCTTGCATTTTTCCCCGTAAAACCTTTTTTTTGCCGTAATTTCACGTCAAAAATGTAAATTTTGTAATTTAAACTGGCCGCCATTTTGAAACGGTGATAGATAAAAAGCTACGGTTTGCGGCAAATGTTTTCTTTTTTCGAGGCCTATTCAAATATGTATCACAGTATAGGGGTTCCAATTTGAAATTTTAAAGTTAAATCCAATATGGCGGCAACCAAAATGGCGGAAAAATGGGTACCCACCAAAAAAAGTAGTTTTTTATGCATGATAATGATTGCAACAAACCGCAGTTTGATATCTCAAATATTAACGGAGATAATTAGCCGTTGCCGAACTTTTGCCACACCCTGTATAAATACAGAGTGTTTTAGCTCAATAGGAACACAGAGCAAAGAGCAAGGTGTGACTATTTTACATTGAAACAAAATAATTTATATTAACACCTGTCCTATTGACCGTTTTCGAGATATATATATATAGTTTCGATATATTTCTGTATTTTGCAATAAAATACTACATATTTATATGTATAACTCAAAAATTATCATAGCTATCAAGATGAGGACCATTAGGAAGGTCATTAAATTCCAATTGAAATAATCTACACATATGCTCATGTTGCTTTATTCTAAATGAGATTTTAAACATTCAAAATAAACATTAAAAACATTAAAATAATAAAATGTTAGTTTAAAAATGTCAACAAAAATATGACCTTGTGTGCATGATCAATGATCAACATATACATTATTTCGGAATAGCTAAAAAATTCCCACCTCTCATAAGCTTTAATTCGACGTAATATATGGTGTAATTTGCTGAAAAGTATGGTACATGAAAACTAAACAAATGTTTATAATTTGCTAAAAAAAAAAAAAAATAAATCCTTTTATTTAACTTCACTTTTCTCCAAATCTTGAAACTTAAATTTGACCTACTTCCCGACTACCTAGACAACTGAAACTTGCACAGACTATGTATTTCAGATGACCATACAAAAATCAGTCATTCATTATTTAATTAATGAACAAATTAAATAAATAAGTAAATTATTAATTTTTTTTAGGTTACCTATTTTTTATTAATTAGAATAAATAATTATTCGAGTAATTATTATTAATTTTTCAAAACGATTTGGAGACAAGTGAAGTTAAATTAAATAGGGTAAAGATAGTCCACTTCTTTTCGTTTTTATGTTCCCTACTTTTCAGCAAAGTGCAGCATTTATGTTACATCATATTAAAGCTTATGCGAGAGGTCGTAGTTTTTAAGCTATTTCGAAATACATATATGTTGATTATACAAACAACAAAGTTATGGAAGGTCATATTTTTGTTGACATTTTTAAATTAACATTTTATTATTTTATAATGTTTAAAATCTCACTTTTAACTGTTTAATTTGGAGCGCGGGAGAAATGTTATTGTTTTGTTTTTAATATTTTGACAAGTTAAAAGAAAATATGTATTTTTGACAGTTTGATTTTGTGATTTCAATGAAACAGAGCATATTTTAAGGAATTTTTACTGGGCGACAAACTAGGACTTTGGGGGGGGGGGGGGGGTATGGAATACTCCGAGCAATGAGGGGGGGGGGGGGGTCCGGGGGCCCTCCCCCGGAAAATTTTGGAAAATTTAAAGCTTAAAAACGCAACTTTGAGCTCTTTTTTAACTAATTGAATCTCTTCAACATTTCCCTCTTTAATTAGTTTATTAGGGAAAAACAAAATCCACAAATTAAAGGAAGAAAATAGTTATTTACTTTATGTTATTTCACTAAATACAGGTTTTTAAAATGTAACTTAACTAACTGAAGTGCTGTTGTAATAAAAAAATATTTTTTAAAAACGAGTTAGAAATTACAACTTATGACATTCTTCAAGATCAAAACAAAATTTTTTACAGATGAATGAATAACAATTACTTATTATAATTTAAAGAAAACAGTTTTTTTATTGTAAAAACCATTGCTTGTTACAGGTTTGATATTTAGCTGTACTAGGTTCTATTAAATAAATACAGTAAAGCATTTTAAATTAAATTAATTAAATCCCGCTATTACTGCTGTCAGCTGACTTAGCCCGCTTCTGCATATAAATCCGTTCTTGGAAGTCATCTACTTGCAGTCCTAGCCTCTATAGCCTTGCTCCAGGTGGGCTCTGGGCTCAGTAATTAAGTGATAACATATCACTTTACTGTCACGGATTTCTAATAAGTAGGGGGTCATTTTCAAAAAAGTGACACTTTCACTGTGTGCGAGTTGAAACATTTTATTACTTGCACTCCTCATAATTAAAAAATCTACAACCCTATAAACATTTTTCTACAGTTGAAATTCGTCATTTCGGTGTGGTCAGATTCTTAAATAACCTTTTTAGGAAGGAGAAATTTAAAAATATATATATTCTAAAGGGTCACGATAGTTAGTCCCAGCCCCTTGTAACCTTAGTTACAAGGGGCCTTAGTTTCATGCTCAAAAAATATTTTTCTTTGACTTTCTAACTATGAGCCTAGATAGAAAATATAATGTAGTTTGTGATATTAAACATAATTTCTTTCTTATTTCGGTGTAATTTGTCGGGAGTTTAATAAAAAGGCTTGTCCCAGCAATCCGCCACGATAGCTTCGTCACAATAGTTACTAAGAATTTAGCTGCCCTGTTTGACTGAAGGGTGGGATTTCAGTGCTTTGCAGTTAACAGAATCATTCCTTTATAACCTAAAGTTCGTCTTCGCGCCTTCTAAAGTAAGCCTCGGTCACACAACAATTCTCTTCAAAAATCATGGGGCGTATGATTATTTAAAGTCACATTTGTTACCATTCATGTTGTACTTAAAAAATAATTAATATAAAAAAATGGTAAGTCGTGAAGTCTCACGTAAAAAGGGTTTCGTTTGTATCGTGTAGTATTAGAGGGGGAGGGGGGGACCGCAATTTTTTTTTTTGACAAAATGGCATGAAAAATTAAACATGTTCCCCGAGTGGATTCCCAGTTTATCAGATCAAATTGATATTCTTATTTTTTCCATGGCCCAGCAGACTGCACATTTTGCATATTTTTTTATATTTTTAGTAATAGCAGAAATATAGTTTTAGGGGGGAGGGGCAAGCAAAATTTTGATGTTTTTTGACAAAATGGCGCGGAAAATTAAACTCTATCCACAAGTGTTATAAATTTTTGTAATCTACTCTTCAATACCTTTCATTTGATAACCTACTCGAAATTAAACAAAAAAAAAAAAAAAAAAAAAAAAAAAATCCGCGTGACGTGAATTATCCGCCATTTTGAATTTGTACAGCTGATAATTTTAAGTTCGCTATATTTTTCCTGTGTGCGCGTCAAAACGATCTTTAAAACTGAAAAGTTTTATGTTTTTATCTTTTTTTTTCAAAAGTTATTGGAACCGTAGAGAGAGACAGACAGACTGACACAGGAACGAAACTATAAGGGTTTCTTTTTTTGGTTTTACCAACGACACCCTAAAAATACCATTTTTATGAACTGGTCTTATTTTCAACATTTATTTTTTCTGTATTCTTCACCTAAATTGTTCCCATGTACAAAATTTGGGGAAGATTGAAAGACGGGAAGTGGTTCAAAATTGGGGTAATAGGTGTGCGATGAAACTAATACAAAGTAATATAAGACCAGTAAAAATGCATTTAAAGCTATTGCATATTTTTTGAGAAAATACCCCAGAAGTATACAAAATACTTATGCTTTCCTTTGAAAGCATTAATACATTAGGGCGGTTTGACCGCCATGTTTTAGTTTATGTCACGATAGTTACCCAGGGGGTAAGATAGATGTCACATTAGTTACCCAGCGCACTACGTGTCACGATAGTTACTAAAAAAATTAAGTTATTTTTTTTAAAAAAAACATCGCCCTCTTCAGAGAGTTGTGTGTACAATGACTTATGTAGAAAATAAAATCTAATCAGTTAACAAAAAAATTTTATGGCCAGGAACTTTAATAAGGAACATGAACGGTAACTATCGTGACAAATTTATAATTAATTAATTTTTTCACAAATTAAAACCAATGTATGAAATGTCCTTAGTAGACAATAATATTGGTTTGAGCCTGTGTGACGATTTCCAGGTGGTAAATATCATTTTGCATGTCGGTAAGGTGAAGAAAATTCCGGTAACTATTGTGACTAAAAAACTTGACTTATCTTGTTTGAAAATTTGTAAAAAAAAATAGTAAAACTTAAAATCCCGCGACGCACGTACATATTCTTATTGTATAGATGCTCAGCATCAAAATAAAGCACTAGCTAGATCAAAAACTGGAAAATAAATTTTGGGCATAAAGGTTTGCTCAGAATTTTCAAAGTGTCACTATTTTTGATAATGACCCTAGTAACAAAAATAATTTTGAATGATAGTAAATTTTTTAATAAAAAACTGCCGGCACTACCTCTAGTCACTGGGCGACAAAACCTTAGCACTGGGCGACACTAGTGTCGCCCAGTTAATATGTTAAAATATGCTCTGCAATGAAATATACGATTAAGTAAAAATGACATACGAAGTTTGAAATTATTAGACATAGACGAGAACAGTGGTCCTTTGGAGAAGTCAGCACCTACGGTGATGTCAGTCAGAAGAAGCAAGAGATCCAATTTGGGTAAGTTACCATCAAAATTTAAAGATTTTGAAATGGATATTAAGAGTGATGACATTGAGGCTGGGGAGGGTAGTAAGGCTGCAGACTTGGTAGCAAAAGCTATTCCTGCTCAATCAACTCGGGATATAGTGAAAGACGGTTCACTACATCAATCTCGACGCTCAAAAATATCCAAGTCAAACTCGAAAAAACAAATATATGAAGCTGAAGTAAAAGCCTTAGAAGAACTTACTCGTTTAGAAATAGATGAAGCAAGAAGTAAATTGGAACTTAAAGCGGCAGAAATTGAAGCTAAGAAAAAACTTATATTAAGACAAAGAGAATTACAAATCAGCCTGATTGGCGAGGGTAACAGTTATAACAGTCGCGACCGCGACAGTGAGATATCTCTATCCATAGAAAGTAACATAGACCAAGAAATCATTCCCCCTAAAAAATATGTTGAAAATTGGCTTGAGAAAAATAAGATTACGGAGGACAACGATGACGTTCAGAAATGCCTGAGACCAAGTATCAATCATGTACCTGGACCCAGAGTGAAAGTTTTGGACACCAGAAATCCCTTATTCAGAGAGTTGCCACCATTTAATGGCGACATAGAACAATGGCCTTTATGGATAGAAGAGTTTACCCGATCAACAGAGATGTTTGGCTTGACTGACCTTGATAATCTTCACAGACTTCAAAAATCGTTGAAAGATAAAGCCCGACAAGTTGTGCAGGCGCTCCTCATATATCCCGAAAATGTAAGTGAAATTATAAATATTTTAAAAAGAAGATTTGGAAGACCCGATTATATAATTGAATCCCTAATTTCTAAAATTCGAAATTGCCCTTTACAAAGAGAATATAAAACAGAAGCTTTGGTTGAATATAGTGATGTTGTGAGGAATTTAATAGTGACAGTAAAATCAATTAAACAGACACATCATTTACAGAATCCACAATTATTAAAAGAACTCGTAGGAAAACTTTCCCCTCATATGAAAATAAGTTGGGGCCAGTTTGCTTGTAAGTTTGACGCGGGATTCCTTAGTTTACTAGAATTTTCTCAGTGGCTGAGTGAGCTAGCAGATGCGGCCGCAGTTGTGACACCGTTGAACGTAGCAGATTACAAACACGATGACAAACGGCAACTTAAAAATTTTACATTCGTCACAAATAAAAGTAAATCTGACCAAAATAATGAAAATAACAAATCTTGTTTAATTTGTAAACAAAAATGTAAACTCTGGGAAAAATGTTCAAAATTTTTAGAAATCACGGTTAATGAAAGGTGGAGCTGTGTGACTAAGTTTAAAAGATGTTTCGCTTGTTTGAAAGAGCGTCACCAGGTACGGCAATGCCTAGCAAAAGAGAAATGCGGTATAGACGGATGCGAATTAAAACACCATAAACTACTTCATCCGGACAAAAAGATAGAAACAACGACGGGAGACAAAAATCAACAGACTACTACAACTACATCAGACACCAAGAAAAATGAAGTGGTGGGACATCAAAGTGAAAAAGATAATTTTGAAATTTTGCTTCGAATTATACCGGTAACCCTAATTGGAGAAGACAACATTGAAATTACAACTACAGCACTTTTAGACGAAGCATCCACAGTGACACTGATTGACACTACATTAGCCAAAAAACTAAAAGTAAAAGGACGAAGACAACCAATTAACATTTCATGGACAAACGAACAGACATACACCGAAGAAAATTCAATGACAATGAATCTAAAAATCAAAGGTGAGTCTAATGAATTATTTGACCTAACAAATGTAAGGACGATATCCAATTTAAAATTGCCAAGCCAATCAATCATTAGTGAAAATATAAAGACAAGATGGAATCATTTAATTGACATACCGTTCAAATCGTTTAATCGGACTGAACCTCAACTATTGATTGGACAAGACAACATCGACCTGACAGTTGCAAGGCAAGTTGTACAAGGACCAAGAAGAGCACCAATCGCCTCGAAAACAAAACTTGGCTGGGTTGTTCATGGACCTGCGTACATCAACCGTTATAAATATAGAGTGGACAGAGACTTCAGTTTATTTATTCGTGAAAATAAAATCAATGACGACATAGACCACCTCCTGAAAAAAATGTTTGAATTTGACTTTCCAGAACTTGACAAAAACAAAAACAGGATACATGACGAAGAAGAAAGAACCATGAATATAATAGGATAAACGTGTAGACAGACAGAAGACAGTCATTGGGAGGTCGGACTTTTGTGGAAAAAAGACAATTTAAAATTACCGGAGAGCAGAAGAGCTGCGTTAAACAGGTTAAGAGGTGTAGAAGAGAAAATGGACAAGAACGAAAAACTTTGCGATCAATATTGTGAACAAGTTGAAGGCTACATTAAGAAAGGGTACGCACGAGAACTGACAGAAGAAGAAAAATATCAACCACACGAACGGACTTGGTACTTGCCTCACTTTCCTGTTAAGAACCCTAGAAAACCAAATAAGTTTAGATTTGTTTTTGACGCGGCTGCAAAATCAAATGGTTTAAGCTTAAACGATAACTTAATGACTGGACCGGACTTATTTAATAACTTACTAACACTACTTTTTATTTTCCGACAAGGGAAGATAGCATTTGTTGCCGACATCCAGGAAATGTTTTTGCAAGTAAAAATAAAAAGAGAAGATCAATTTGCTCAGAGGTTTTTGTGGCGGGGAAAAAGGAGAGATGTAGCACCCAAAGAAATGATTATGCAGGTGATGATCTTTGGAGCTGTCTGTTCACCTACGTTGGCAATATATGTTACGAGAAAAAATGCAGAAAAATATATTAAATTGTTTCCTGAAGCTGTTCATGCAATTAAAAACCAATGTTATATGGACGATTACATTGAATCTAAAGACTCAGTAGAAGAAGCAGCTAGAATTGCATCAGAAGTTATACAAATCTATGAAGAAGGTGGTTTCAACTTAAGAAATTTTGTAAGCAATTCATTTGAATTTATGCAGCGAATACCAACGAATAAGCGAGCAAAAGCACTTCAAGACGAACATGTAAAATTCGAAAAGGTAATTCAACGAGTTTTAGGCCTAACGTGGGAAATTAAAGCAGACACATTTCTATTTGAGACAAGCCTTTTGACAAATACAGAAGAACTAACAAAACCATACGTAATACCGACTAAAAGACAAGTATTGAAAGTTATAATGTCAGTATATGACCCATTAGGATTTTTATCACCTATTACCATGAAGGGAAGACTGCTAATACAAGATATGTGGAAAGCTAACAGAGACTGGGACGAAAAAATAACTAAAGAAGAAATATCTGAATGGCGAAGATGGACTGAAGAACTAAACCACATAAAGACATTGACTATTCCACGATGCTATTCGGTGAATATGACAAAACTACAAAACATACAACTTCATGTATTTTGTGACGCTAGTAATCGCGGGTATGCTGCAGTAGCATATTTCAGACTTGAAGATACTGATGAACGAGTGTCGACTGTATTTAGCTTCGCTAAAGCACGAGTAGCACCAATAAAGGCAGTGACAATTCCTCGACTGGAACTCCAAGCTGCCGTACTAGGCGCAAGAATCGGTGAGCTAGTAAAGACCGGACATACACTGAAAATTGACAGGACATTTTATTGGACAGATTCTTCGATTACTTGGCACCGAATAAACGCTGATGCAACAAAATACAAAATGTATGAAAGGCGTAGACTTGAAGAAATTCAACGCTTGACACGACAAGAAGACTGGCGTTGGGTCTCCACCAAAGAAAATGTTGCAGACGAAGCCACAAGGGGTGGAAATATTAAGTCCCTAGACTCATTACGATGGCTGAAGGGTCCCCCTTTTTTACAACTAGTCAGAAGAAATTGGCCCAAAATGACAGGATGTACTACAAAACAGACTGACGACGAGATGAAAAAAGAAACAACACTTACAATTGACATAACAACAAAATTTGATTTCGATAGATACTCTAAATTTGGCAAAATGATCAGAGTGGTTGGTTGGATACAGAGGTTTATTCAACAAGGAAGGAAAACTAAACCTAGGATTAATTTACCTTACATAACTCGAGATGAACTTGTGATGGCAGAAGCCCTATGTGCCAAGTTGGCTCAAAAGGAGTCATTTCAAGACGAGTATTATCAACTATCTCGTGAAAATACTGTTTCAAAGACAAGTCGAATCTCAAATGTAAGCCCAATAATGAAGGATGGTTTAATAAGATTGAAAGGCCGAACCATAAGAAGTCCTGAATTGACTTTAGACGAAAAACAGCCTATAATATTAGACTCAAAACATCGATTCTCAAAACTATTAATACAAAAATACCATAATGACTTCGGTCATCAAGGACAGGAGACAGTGGTAAATGCAGTGAGACAAAAATATTGGATAATTAACATCAGAGCAGCGGTTCGAAGCTGTTGGAGAGCCTGTGTTGTGTGTCAGAAAATGAGAGCTAAACCAAGAGCACCAGAAATGGCTCCGTTACCACCATGCCGAGTCACTAAATTCGAGCGTCCCTTTACTTGCGTTGGACTAGATTATTTCGGACCAATCTTTGTTAAGATAGGGAGGCGCCGAGAGAAACGTTATGGTGCGCTGTTTACGTGTATGTCAATAAGGGCTGTGCATATCGAGTTAGCAGCGTCACTATCAACCGACAGTGCAATAATGGCCATACGTCGAATGGCAGCTAGACGAGGCTATCCTTCTGAAATTTATTCAGACAATGGCACCAACTTTCGTGGAGCAGAGAAGGAGCTGAAGCAGGCATTGAAAACCCTAGATGACAACAGAATTGGAAGTTTTTGTGCAGAGAAAGGAATTAAATGGATGTTTAATACCCCTGCAGCTCCACACATGGGAGGCTGTTGGGAAAGACTAGTTCGCAGCGTAAAAACCTCCTTATATACGATCCTCAAAGAACAAGCACCTCAGGAAGAGACACTCCTAACTGTACTCTGTGAGGTGGAAAATATTATAAATAGTCGACCATTAACATTCGTGTCGTTAGATCACGAAGATGCGGACAGCCTGACTCCAAATACTTTTCTAATCGGGAGCAAAAGTGTCCTTCCTTTATTACCCCCTTCAGGTCCTAGTTTACGGACCTTAATACAGGAGCAAATGTGTAGATCATTTGAAAGGGAATTTAATAGGGTGACAAGAAATTTTAGTACGAGCAGTTCTGTTCAGCTTATTAAAAAAAATAGTTTAAGAAGAGTCAATAAAAATGCATTGATTTTTCTTACCATGAAAGTGCAAGAGGTACTCTGTAGTGTAGTTTTTTATAGAATGCTAAAGTATAGACATCATCAATAAGCTTAGCTCTTGTAAGAGGAGGAACTACATCCAATTTACTCCGAAGCTGCCTGGTTATTGAAGCCCACGTTAAATTGTCATATAATACTCTGTAATAGCCTGAAATAAACGATTTTTAGCAAAAACATATTTATATACCTATAAGTCTAAGTATAATATTTAAAAAAAAAAAAAAATTATAAATACAGAATATATGGGGATTATTGATTAAATTTATATAACATCAAAATCTACACATTCAAGAAGTAATGCTCCAATAAATACTGAAGTAATAATACAATAAAAATAAGGTACTAACATGAAGTAAAATAAAATAAATGAGGAATCTGTTACAAAACATTAATAATTAACATGTAGAATTATAAATAGCATGTGTTGAACAAATATGACGGTTTGTTAACTATCAAGATCAGCCCAACCGTATCAAGATGCTGGCCATTATAGTTTGTTTTAGTTGTAACTCTTGAAACATTTATAATTTTTATGTTAAACCAAGGCTCAAGGCCTATATTTTCACAAATATTTTAAGTGCCCAATACCCAATGCGTTCCTATGATACTACATTTTTCATTTTTTTGGGCGGGAGAACATTTTTTCTCACAAAATATGCGAGGTATGAAATATTCCTTAAATCGTTTTTTGACAAAGAATAACTATGATTTTTGGTTGATTAGATTAAACATAAATAAGGGGGGGGGGGGGCACGAAAAACGCAATTTTCAAGGAAACTTGTCGCAAAGATGAATTGGTACAATTTGTACAATAACCTACATAAAATTTAACCAATATTAATGATGATGATGATATATAATACAAATGGTTATATTTAATATAATATTTTTAGTTGACGAGAATGAGATGAGTCAAAACTAATAGTTTTACATGAAACCTCAATGTAATGAAATCTTCTAGTCAGTCAGGTTAGTAAGAAATGGATTTTTTGATTGTACTTATATAAAAAATATATTTACCTGATTGATCAATATTGAATATTATCCAGTCATCATGATTGAGACGAATATTTAAGATTGGAGTTTCTATTTTGGGATCCATAAAGAACCTCGGCATTACTTTCGAGAAATTTATTTCTGAAGATGTCGTGTAACTAAGTGGTATCCACCATTTTTGGTCCGGGGATTCGTCAGGAAGGAAGAAAACGAGTCTTGCCTGTTAGATTAAAACTTTTTTATAACTATAAAAATATTTTTCCTTTATGAAAGAAATGCAACTTCCTCAGTGATAGTTTTTTTAATTTTCATTAATTAATAAAGCCTAACTCTAAGCCGATGTATAATATTATCCTTGGTGTTTACTTAGAATTTGATTGGTTTTTTACTCGTATATCTACGCAGGATTTAGAAAACGTAATCTTTATTTGCTATCTTTAAAAATAATATTATAAAATGGGAAATCTTTAGAAAAATATGATTAATAAGTAAGGCATAGCTAGACATGAGAGAGTTAAAAAAAACATTAGGATATCTGTGGTAAGGCTTTAACGAAAGAATCCGGTTACAAAAACCATTGCGAATGAGGATGATGAAATATTTTCCTGTGGAAGAAGTACTAAAATGACAGCGATTTAGTAAAAGTTTGAATCAACTTTAAGTTCATTAAGGATGTATATGAGAGTTTTATATAAGGAAGCAGTATTAACAAGTCAATCATCTGTCAAGACTGGGTCAAAGGAACTTTGCAAATTCCAAAGTTCTGAACATACCATTCACCGAATGACAGACCATTCAGAGAATGGTACGTTCAAGGATGACAGTAAATATAGATTGAATGACAAAAAATCGAATGTTAGATCATTCGATTATTAGTCATTCTGAGCAAATAAGGTTTATATTCCAGGAAGTACTTGGAAAGTTTCAATGGTTTCATTAAACTTCAATTATTAAGTCAGTATAGAACATAAATATGTTGCCATTAACAGTAATGATAACTACATTCTTGTTAAATAATTTTAAATTGAGGCATGAATAATATAAAAATTACTCACTTGTTCCAACTGGATTGAATCCTTTTTCCTAGTAACAGTAACGAAAGGAAATCCTTGGTTGTTGGACCAGGTATTCATTATAGTACCGACTGTAATATTCTTTGGTAATACCCCTATTTTCCAAGCTGCCTCGTCGAAATGAACCCACAGATCTTCTTGAGCTACGCATCCGTGCTTACTGAAAAATGTTATTTCATTGTTAGTTACGGAACTACCTTTTAATTCAGCAGTGTCATTTATGTATCATTTTAATTACAATTTACTTTTTTAAAAGATATTTTCTCAGTCCCTCCTTTAATCCTTCTTCTCCAATCATATAGTAAACAGTCCTCACTAGAGCAGCACCTGAAATATAACGTCTTCAAAAAATATATAATTCTTCTTTCTGTATATCATTATTTCTTATCCAAGGATGAGTCAATTTAAAAAAAATTATAATATTTTAAATGAAGTGTACTTCATAAAACTACATTTTTGAAGATTTTACTTCACATCTGTTATTGAGTAATAATTTCATCGAACCACTCCTAGGTGAGGTTTTGAGTGTATTGTGCCTAACACCCGGAATAGTACATTACGCGTCTAGTGAGGAAAGTAGCATTTTGCACGCGAGCGATAGAGTTGCTTACCGCACTTTATCTACGATTATGGATTTTAAGGCGTATTATTCTCCTCATTTTCGTCCTAATCACTTAAATCACTCATTGTTTTTCACTAAAAACTCGATATAAACAGTTACTTTAACCAAATAGCAAAAATTAGTTTTGTTAAATGTAAACAAACTCGCTAATCGTGCGTTAAGGTTAAGAACTCCTCTTTTTTCCGCACTACTAGAGCGGAAAAAAGGAAGAATTATGAATGCGCATGCGCAATGAATTCAGCTACGAAAATAATCACTTTCTACGCATCTAAACAGATATAATGTTTATATTTCGTATCAATCGTAGATAAAAACAGCTGCTTTAATTAAACAAACAGCATATTAGTTTGGTTAATGTAAACAAACACGCAAATCGTGCGATAAATAAATAATTCATTATAAATTCTCTTATCGCACGATTATGAAACGCGCATGTGCAATGAATACAACTACGAAAAGAATCACTTTCTACGCATCTAAACAGAGATAAAATGTTTATATTTCGTATCAATCGTAGATAAAAATGCATTTCGTCGCATTAACTTGTAAACACAAATGAGTCTTATCAAATCTAATTCTGATAATAAATTGTCAACTTCAATTTATTTAACCTACCTTTGTAGTAGGATGGCATGGAGAATGCATCGCTAGCATCCATCGTACAGTTGTCCTTTGTAAGAGATACGGCAGAGAAACCTTCGTCGTCCATTATTTTCAGAACTTCTTCCGACATCATTAGACCAAGCGTGTCCCAATGTTTAAATACCTTTACAAATATCACTTTATTTTTAATATAATTAATTTCTAATAAGTCATTTGTATTTATTAAAAAATAATAAAGACAATAAAAGATTTTATTTTCCTTTGAGAATTCGTAATCTTTTAACACTATTAAAAATCAGATTATTTATTTGTTTCATTAGCACGAATTTATTTTTCTATGGTCTCAAACCATGTTTTAATTTTTTTTTTTTTTTATGCAGGTATGTCTATTAATCTAAAGCCAAAATATGAACATAGTCAACACATAACAGTACTCTCTGTACAGTGCTGTGCCTATAAAAAAAGTATAATAATATTTATACATAAACCCGGCAAAGAACACTTTAGCTAATCGAACCATATAATAGAATAATCTTTGATCTTGGTATAAATAACTGGAATTTTAATACAGACGTTATAGTTCTCTCATCCAATATAAAGAAGCTCTTATTTTGTAAGGTGCTTACCTTTCCGGAAATAAGAAAGTGTAGAAATGACGTAAGTCCTTCATTGAGCCATGTGTATGCCCAAGAAGAGCAAGTTACTAAATTGCCAAACCACTGATGGGTCATTTCATGAGCCAAAATCCAAACCAGTGCAAATTCATTTTTTACTGTATGCGAACTTGAATTTAGATGTAGAACCTCCTGTCTGAAACAAGTATCATATACATATAAAACGTGATCGAGTTCCCAATCGAATAATAAAACAAAACACTCCACTTAAAGAATACAATTAAAGAATTATTTTTTTAATAAATACTATTAGTCATTGTGATTCGACGTACTTGTAGGTAATTAGTCCCCAGTTTTCCATAGCGGTAGAGGAAAGATAAGGTAGAGCAACATGATCCAGTTTAGGTATTTCATACTTAATATCCGTATACTCCTCTAACTCCTTCATGTATAATGGAGCCCATTTCGTCGCCGATTCTCCCAACCTAAAATGAAATCACCTTATATTCTACTATTTTATAAGTCAATAAGTAGGTATTCGATAAAAGTAGGAATTAATATTAGTGATTAATAATTATCGGAACAAAGAGGAATTTAAAATGTCCAATTTAATCTTTAAACTTTAATACTTATCTTCTTCAAAAACTAAGCACATCTAGAAAAATAAAAAGATAAATAGAAAAATGACGATGAAGCTCTAAATTAATAGGGTAAATATATAATAATACGTATGAAAGAAACAATTTTTGTGAAAATTGCAAAATACCAGACCTTTCGTTGCCTCGAATAACCCACACTGTGTTATTAAAAGGGGTTTCATCATCAGGAGGCTGGGACGGTACAATATCTGCTACAACGAAAGCAAACGTGTATGTAGACATTTTCGGCGTTATTTCGAAACTATTCCATCTTTTGTTTTTGTTAAAAGCACTGAAATATAAATATACATTAATAATTGCTTGCGGTTGACACATTCTAAAAACTATGAAGAGATTGCGAATAACAGATTTTTTTTTTTTAGCTCATGCTATATTATTATATGATTCTTTTAGATTATCTTTTTACAATTAAATTCTTCTCTAGCCTTGTGTACCAGATGATAACATCAAATAATCAAGTTGATAATTAACACTTTAATAAAACCCGTTTAAAAAGTTTTTATTCTAAAATATATACAATATACATAAGCATTTTGTGGTTAAACAACTTGTGTGTTTTAATTCGTAGTTATTATCATCATGTTCGACTACCACAAAATACCGGTCAATACAACCAATTTTTTAAATACGCGTGTTATTAACTAAATGAATAGACAGTAAAATACAATAGTCTGTTACCTACTCAGGAAGGGAGGAGGATAACGGCATATTGGATAGTGCTACTAGGTGATCCTCGCTTGAAACGTTGAGAACAAATCTTGCCTTATAAGCTGGCCTGTCGATGCAAGGAAATGCAAACCTTGCAAAATTTGGCTGGAATTCAGTCGCAATAAAGTAACTGGAATACAAATAATACAAAAATTAGAATTAAAAAATAATCGATAAAGGCGTAATCCAAAATATCTACTTAGTGGTTAGGATTGTGTATTAATAACAAAATTGTTGGTACATTCCTCCCTAATTCAAGCCAAAAGTAGTACGTAAATATTTAATCATTAAAATAATACAACGGATAGCCCTAATTCTAATATTTTAATAATTTAGAAAGCTGTTTAAATATTACAACCCAAAGAAACGAAATAATAAATGTTATTTATAAGTTGACTAGATTTTATCTTCATATAATTATCATAGAATTAAAATTTATATATTTTTTTAAATTAGTTATTATATTTCTTAGAAGAATAATATCAACAGTTAAAGGCCTAAACTAACATTATATTTTTAGAGTATTGATTTAAAATTGCATATCGATCAATAGTTATGTCTATTTCAAAAGGAATTTCAAAGGATAATTTAATTGAGTTAAACCTAAACCTATTAATTAGGTTTTAAATAAAGACTAGGTAGAGATTATAATTTGTTATATTTATCAACCCCATTTCAAAAACAAGAAGAACGATAACTTATATTTATTTATCAATCTCATTGCTATGTCGACTTTTTCAAAGCAGGAGAAGCTCGCAGTTAAATACTTCATGTACGTATTATTTTAAACATTATGCTAAAATAAATAAATATATATCTAGGGGCTCGGCAGTGCCCCAGTCAAGTCGAGCACAGCCGTACCATTCTTTACTGGAACCATTTCAAGGCATTTTGGACCCCCCCCCCCCCCCCCCCTCTATAATCTTATTAATGATACTTAGATATGTAAAATTAATTTTAAGTTAGAGTTCATTACAGACAGAACCAAAAATATAAATTTCACACCTCTAACTATATTGGTTTATATAATATATGAACCGTTATTTTGTCACTGACTCATCATAATTCTAAGCTACTTCTAGCAATCCTAGAAACTTGAAATTTTAGTTTACAGGCAGAGTTTAATGTACAAATAAAGGAAAAATTCAAAAATTTGTTTCTTTGCCCATATAAAGGCTATTAGGAAATCCACCTATTCAAAATCAATGAAAAATTTGAAAAAAAATTAAAACTTGTGCTACTAGCACAAGAGCTACCTAGTAGAGAACTTTAAAACTAAAGAATTATTTTACTCTCATTTATAGAATTCTACATTGGAATAAGTGAGGTTGACACTGATTTGACAGTACTGTTCGTGATAATTATTTAGTTCAATTTGAACACCCACCGCGTTCCATACATTGTCTTTGTGTTTCAACCCCTTTGTTCTTAACTCTAAACAATTCTTATTATTCCTACTACTCTTTATTCCCTAATATTTCTTTCATTATCTTCCTATTACACACTTACAAAAAGATGTGAAATCCCAACAAAAACACTTATGAAAAAAAAATAAGCTGTCTCGCGTAAAAAGTTTTGAGATCATAGGTGCCGCCAAGTGTCCCTCGTCCAAGTAAGTTCTACTAGGTCTGATTTATCCAGTGACTGTCCCCCTCTCTATTCTTAGTCCCTTACAAACACAAACATTTTCTTTTCCATACTACGTTTAAATTTTAAAAAAATGCTGACTTGGATAATACGCAGCACATACTAAAGCACTATCAATCCGCTTGATCAAAACAGCGCGTCAAGCTGATTGACACGAGCTTCAAGCAGCCCTGGGGCGCATCAAGCATCCCATCAATCTTTTCGTCAATACTCATTTGTAGCGGAGTTTTGGACTAGTGAACTGCTCCTCCTGGACTGTAGTGGATCAGTATTGTGTAGATACCTAATGGTTTCGAATTAGGATTTGGGGTTTCTCATCTTGACAGTTGTTGCTCTCAAGCGGAAAAAAGGTCCAGAGGAAACGACGTTGGTCAAAAGAGTGGAACTTCCACAACTCGGGACAATCACGATATAAATCAATGAGGAGGCTAATAAATTCTCGATCGGCATTATTATCTACATATAGATAGTAAATTATCTACATATAGTGAATTATCTACACATAGTGAATTATGTACACATAGTGAATTATCTACACATAGATAGTATAGGGCCTGCTTTATTAAACTACAACAAATCAACTAATAAATTTTAATTTTAGTGTCGCAGCACGAGGATACAAAATTGTATAAGACATTGCATCTAATTTTAGCCTCTTTGTGCTGCGTATTTGCCAAGTCAGAAAATGTTTGTAAATTTATACAATTAGATATGGAATAGATTAATATAGAAAAGAAAATGTTTGTGTTTGTGAGGAAAAAATGTTGCTAGGTTTGATATTTTATCTACTTGCGGCAGCCAAATGAGGCATTATTGAACTGATTTGGGCAAAGAAATGTGATTTTACTGCCTAGGTGGTAAAATGAGAAAAGATTTCGATGCCTAGGCAGCAAAATTTTGATTGTTATAATGTTGGCAATAACAGTTTATGCGGTGGCTATATTAGCACAAACCATTACCATTGTCTTCTTATATTTATGGTAATCAGGGCCGTCCCTAGGGGGGGTCAACCGGGTCAAGCTGACCCGGGCACCACGTCTAGGGGGACGTCGCCAGGCCCCCGTCTTAAAATATTAGCTGAATTTGGTAATAAAGGGGGGCCACATGTGCTTTTGACCCGGGCGCCTAAACCCCTAGGGACGGCCCTGATGGTAATTTTCCTGTTTATGTTTTGGATTTGTGCTAGTTATTATACAAAATTATTACTACATATTATAAGTAGTACTTTTATAAAAAGAAAAAAGTGTTCGAATAATATCATGAAAACACATTGCCTTTCCAAATCTGAATTGTGACGCGATTCACTTTCATCTTTTCTTGTCACATATAATGGAGAGTCATTCATTAAGTTATGACGTAAAACATGAATCACATAGCCAGTAATCATACTTTGACATTCCATCAACTATTTTTTTCACAAATGAATCACCAATACAATGTACAATAGTCATATATTTCACATTTAGAAGACAAGGGGGTTTACATAAGCGGAAAGAAGATCAGCAGTAATTAAAGTAATCTCTTTTTTATTAAGATATGTTTTATATCTCCTTACAAACATCACGTCTCAATGAAGATATTATTTTTAGTATCACTCAGTTAGAACCTCATTTTTGTCCTTGTTTGTGGCATCATTATTTGCATCTGTATTTTATTTCTTTGCAGTCTATATACATATACATGTTATTTATCGTTAAAATAAAATGAAACGTAAGCTTCGAAGCGTTGTCAATAAATATTATATATGGCCCAGAGATAGTTTAAAAATAAGATGTTTCTTTAGTCTAAGGAAATTATTTAAATCCCATAAAATCGATAATTTAATTTAGATCTATTCAGCACCTACTCTTGAAATAGGAGCAGAGGAACTGCATTGGTTGGCCGTAATAATATTGAAACCTTTAATGCACATAATTATAATTAGACATAATTAGGGTTTCGAGGTCATCCTAGAACCCTTATGCTTTGGGTAGTTCGTCCGTCCGTCGCATCTTGGAGTACATCTCCCGACCTACTGTAGCTAGAGATTTGAAATTTGGTATACAACTATTTTGCCCAAAAACAGAAAAACTATTGCGGAATTACAGCGATCATTATATAAAAATGTCAAATTTTAGAAACTTTAGGGGGCCGTAACTATGGAGACCCAAATTATTTATATTTCAAAAATTTGAAGTTGGGTATAATTTTAAAGGTCTTGAAATTTGGTTCACAAATGTATATCGCGTTTCCAAAATGAAGGCATTTGACCCCTAAAAGAACCAAATAAGTGCATACCTAAGATACTAACGGATAATTTATATGCACACCTTTATTCTGATAATTGCAATATTTTATACATATTTTTGTTTAAAAAAAAAATTAAAAATAGTGTTCTATTTATGAAGTTTTATGACTGAAGAAGCAACTTGCTGCTTTTAGTAACTTGCTGGCAAGTATTTAACGGGATTTTTTTTTAATATCCTTTTATAGAGTTGATTTCATTTTCAAACTGGATGAATCGACCTTAGTTTTTGGTTTGTAGAAAATAGACTCAAAGTTGTTGACCCCAAACATTTTTTAAATTAAAAACATCGTCAAAATCATTTGACTTTTTGCTTTAAGCCTTTAATGAATTTAATGATTTGAAAAAATATATATTTTTAGAAGGGAAGGTACCACTAAACTTAGTTCTAATATTTTATTGTCTGGGTAGACATCTAAAATGTTTCTGTTATGTATAATATTTTGACTTTTCAATCCCAAATATGTGTCAGTTAATAATGTACAAATATTTCAGCCATGAATGAATATTTTGACACAATCGACACACTTCTCAAAAAATTATCTTTAACTTTAATTCTTTTCATCCGCCAGACTCGGGATGATTTTATTCGAGTTTTAATTTACAAGGTTTTAATTTAACTTTTTATTTTACTTTTTAGAATCTATGAGCATACTTGTAAACGTGTCTCTTAATAAATATTATTTGAATAAAAATAAATGTTGTGAGATTAAATAGAGGTTTGCTTCCGACCATAATGAAGGTATAATAAATATTTTTTTAAAGAGCGAAATATTTTTATGTCTCCGATTTAAAAAATTCCTGGACAGAAATCCGTTCATCAGGGAACATTTTAGGTCTCTTATTTTAGGTCTGTTAGTCTATCTTCTGGCGTTCAATATTTTTGCAAACCTTAAAATCTACTCGTCTGTTTTTGATAACATTTAGATTGTTGGTCACAATTAGCCCATTGTTGGTCGACTATTAATTTCATCCCCTATGGTTTTACTTCCACACGCGCACAAACTGTTTATTCATGTTTTAGTCAAAACAATTCTGACAAATTTTATTTTAAAAGAAGGGGGAAAATTAAATCAATTATCAATTATACAATAATGGGTCCTAACAGCAAAACATCATTAGAGTAAGTGATAGGTCGCGAGGATGCCACACACTAATGGGTTGACTATTTGTTTCTTACTTGCTATAATTAAAATACGGAGACTGTGTCTAAAATATTTCGTCTTTTGCTTCTTTCGTCAATTCTAAAATAAAGAATGCCGATATTAAATTTGAGCGTAATATTCTCAGAAGAGCTTCTCGCTCTTGTGTTGTAGGCTCTTTTTTGCCGAAGTAGGTATACTTATAATAGGTTATTTTACGAGAACAAATTCTTGAACTAAACAAGTTACGAATAAATAAAACTAGGGAGTTGTATAAAAAAAATTGTAGCAGAAAAATATTTTTAAAAACCCAATAAATTTTATAGGTCTTCTCTACATTTTGTATATACTTAATATGAAATTCTGGTGAAAATATAAGAATTATTTAACCATAAAACAAAAAAAAAAATAAACATGCATTCTAATTAAAAATTGGATTGCTTACCTTTCTTGGTTATTGGCTGAAGTATAATTTCCTCCATATATTCCATGTTCTCTACGAATTTCTCCGGAGAATGTGAGTTTTAATGAGTAGTTTCCTCTCTTTAATTCTTCTTCGAATTCAATTTTCAATTTCATTTCTTCAGTAGTAGATGTTCCTTTTATTTGTACAATTCCATCTAGATCTGAAATGATCACCTGTTCGGAAACATTACTGACCGCAGAATCGAAGAGTATATATTTCGTCTCATTTTCAATGGCACCGGTTATCGTAACTTCACCGTCAAATGTTCTTGATTGATAGTCTAAATCGAGTTTTAGATCGTAAATATACGGAAGAAGAACCGGGGATAGCATACATGAATCTATTTCATTGTTACTGAATTCTACAGCTGATCCGAAGAACAAAACGTAAATGATGAAGACGAATGATACCAGAAATCCTCCTCTAATTGCCATATTACCTGAAACTCCGACAAAAACATTGATACGAAAAAAATACTAATATAAGACATGCACAGCTCAACCGACTAAGGTTAAAGCAGTACTTATTCTTAGAGACTGGAGGTTGATTATTCAAGACTCGAAAGAAACGTCATAGAGGGTACACTTCCACGCAAGTAGATATCCTTGGCCAGATTCTAACCTTCCTCTATACAAACTAACTATAGACTTATCTCCTATCCACAATCGCAATAAGATTCAGTGTAACTCTTGATATTGATTAAAAATATAATTATACATAATATTATAAAAAGAAATACTTTTGCATACACTGACAAAATACTTTTGTTTATAGCATATACTTATTGCTTAAAATATATTCTATAGTTACTTGCACTTTCATTTATATTGTGTTTTGTTTTTTACTACGTTTTTATTAGCTTGCATTCTTGTTTGTTTGTTTGTCTGGTACAAATCTGGCAATCGATTTCTAACTAACTTCCCGAATAGCTAGACATTTGAAACTTTTAGCATAGCTCAGAAACGATGACAATGCATTATTTTAATACTTTTAGCCATCTTTCAGCAGAATTTAATTAGTTTTCAGTAAATTTTGCTGTGCGGAAAGTTAGTTCGGAAAAAATCCGCAAGTTATTTTATTTGTTTTGCCATATCCAATATTTACGCAATCTTCATTTTGACGGGTCTCAAATTTGTGATAGATAAACATTGAATGACAGCAAAACAGGAAATATCGATTATATTATTTCAAATATATCGATGGCATGCTTTAGATTTGGTGTTGGGGAGATCCGTTGTACAAAGATTTATCCTTTTTATAGGTTTAAGATCAGCTCTCTGGATGGTTGTCATTTATGTGAAGTAAATAAATTCAGAACAATTTTTTTCAATTTTAAGTTTTTGGTAGTTTTCATACTACGGAAAATTCAAATTTTAATTTAAATTAAATTATAATTATTATTTACTACAGGAAACAGACAGTGAAAAATACACTCCCGCGCCGGGATTTGAACCACGGGTCTCCTGTATTTCCAGTAGAGATGCTCTGGCCAACTAAGCTACGCAGGAGAATGATTTTTACTGAGAGAATGAATGATACAGGAGAACCGTGGTTCAAATCCCAGCGCGGGAGTGTATTTTTCACTGTCTGTTTCCCGTAGTAAATAATAATTATAATTTTATTTAAATTAACTATTTTTTTTTTCACTAACATTATATATCATATAACAATAACAATTATATTATCAACATTACATACGATTCAACAGAAAATTTAAAAACGTAGTATATAAAAAGTTCTTTTTATCTTGAAATTTTTACATTAAGGAACTATACAAATAGTAATAAAAAATTAATCTTTTATATGTTTATATTATTAAATAAACATTCTTTTTTTTTCTAATGTCAAGTGCAACAATAAACCATTAAGTTAATCATTAATACCATATACAATTATGAGGAAATTTTGAAAAAAGCCGACAAAAATATTATTTTACAATTTCAACCAATATGTATGTTTACAAATACAGGCACATCGATTCTTGTGGTTTTAATTTTAATAATAATTACTTTTTTAATTCTTTAAAAGGTCAAGAATTTGGCCGCTACTCTTGGTTTTTCTATCAATTGATGTTTAATGTAGAATTTAATTTAATTCAGATTAACTGATAATATATATAATTTAGGTTAGGGACGGAAAAATATAATCGTTTTAGAAAAGTAGGTACACGATACTGGCGTGATTCGACTAAAAACTTGAAAGATCATTCGTAATCCTTAAGCGTTCAAACAAGGCGTGCCTACAACTAGAAGCCCTTTTTATACTTTAAATTACTGAATACAAGTACCTGGCCTCTAGAAGAACTAAAGTCCTATTAAAATAAATTACCATGTTAATACTAAAATATATATATAGCATATCAAATACAAGGCATGATGAAAGAAAATTATTTTTAATTACCTAAGTCAATAATATATTTTCAAAAGTATGCAAGTGTATTTGGGAATTTCCGCGGAAACTATGATGGTAGTTTAGAATATTTGTAAAGAAAAAGTGTGACATAGTAATATGATTCTTTGAATTCCATTACATGGGGATTTTTCTCTTATTTAACAAACGTAACAAATAACGAGATATATCTGGTACAAAAGCACGGCTGAATTAATTAGGATAAATTACAAATAAAATTAAAAAAATAAAAAAGTAGTTTAATGATAGTAATTGCGCAAAACCTCACTGTGATATTATACTACAAAGTCAATTACATCTTTAGTGAAAAGAATTTAGATCTCGTTTTGAGGAATTTGAAGTTCGACGCTTTGTTTTAACCGTTCTTAAAACATATTCAGAATGAGTGGACTATCATGATGTTGATTCGTATATAGGTTTTTCAAATAACTAAACTAACTAATGCAATAATCATCGAAAAGCTCAATCTAAGTTTTCCCGTGCAGGTGCAGACTGTATTTTGAAGGATTTAATCAGAAAAATCAAGATGTTTATCATAAATTATTGTTGAGCTAGCAGTCATCATAATAATGACTGTAAGCCCAACTTAGTTGTTTTAAATAAACATTTCTGTAAATACTTAATACTCTAGCATGCTTCCAATAGTCGTGATCAAACTTTTTTCAATCGGCCTTCACCTGTAGGTTGTGAAAATTTAGAATTTATTATAAATATGATTAGTTCTTTTTTATGCCAGCGGTTCGTTAAAGGATGTACGATTCAGTTGAAATTCGGCACATCAGTGTCTATTCAAAATTATCTTACCACGCTTTTATGTAATACTATACTTGTTAGTAACAACATACATTATTTTATTTATGTATTTCAATTCATTTTAAGTAATTTATTTTTTTAAGTAAGAGATTAAACTATACATATTTTTATATTTTTTGAAGTTTGATTTAATTGTGATTTAACTGTGTTTATCTTGTTTGTGCAAGCCGTTTACACAATCTGTTTCAGCATTAGTAACTCTGGATTCATTTAATTATTTGCATAAATAAATTATTTCAGATTCAGAGAAGACAATATTGTGTTTGCGCAAATAAACAATTCTATAGAACTCATTATCTTAACACAGTTTTCATTCACAGAACTTGTAACATTTGCGTCAAACAATTATTTCAAACAACTGATTATGGAGTTGCAATGAGAGTGCTGCATATATAAAAAAAGAAGATAAATAATGTTTATGACAAGACAGGTCTTATTATTTATTACTGTTTTAAGGAAATTCAACTGTAAGAACTCTTCGAAATAAACTGTATTAGAACGACAAGAGAGACAATATTTTACTTTTGACAAGGAGTTACTGATAGCATGTAAACTCTGAACAAGTATGATGTATAAATAACTTTTAAGTATAGGAAGAATACAAAAGCTGCCCAGAGGATTATTATTATTACTTAAGTTACACACATGATTAAAGCATTTGGATCGATACGCTATTATCTTAATATTGAACAGAAAAAATGGTACTATTAGTCTGTGACAGTTATCTATCTCGGCTTTACTAGTTAAAAAATCTGCAGTTTGACCCAGAGACAGATTCTCACCTTTGGTTTTTTTGTTTTTTTTCTTTCATATTGTTTGTCTATCAATTATATACGAGATATTTTAATTAATTACCCACATAAAAATAATAATAATTTTACTGGAAATAAAAAATCAATATGTTTTCTCATTGTTTTCTGTTTTATTCTCATTTGTTTTCTTATTTATTACAGATAATGACCAATTTTTGTTTTTAATTTTGAGTGGGGTATCAAATGAAAGCTCCTGAAGAGTATGTTACATATATATTATATATATATATATATATATATATATATATATATATATATATATATATATATATATATATATATATATATGTAACATACTCTTCAGGAGCTTGAAATAATTCATGTAAATATCTTATTATGATGTGGTAAAAATTTCTCGAATACATTTAATCAAATTACCTTGTTGTCATTACAGATAAAAAACATTGTGACCGGGGGATCAAACCAGAGACCCTTTTATTTTTTGTTTGATGTTTGGTCCTTCCACCTAAATTTGTTTATATTTTCTTTATTTTCATATAGACAGGATGGGGAAATAAAAAATGTTATTTCAAAAATGTTTTATGTTTTATAATGTAATAACTTATACGGTTAATGAGGAAAAGAAGAGTAAAAATGGACGTTTTAAAGAATGGAGTTAATTAATAATAGAAAATAACAAGTGTTTATGTAAAAAAAAAAATCAGTGTTACCAAAAAGTGTAAGTAAATAAGAAGAGAGTTAATAAGTAGAATGCAAGAAAGTAAATTTGCATCAACAGGAGAGTAAATTAATAGAAAAACAAGAACGTAAAGAAGATGGGCACCGAAGTAGTAGTAGGTGAGTGGTTGGCGTACTCGTTACCTCTCGCCTGAAAACCAAGGCATTATAAATATCCCTGGTGATGGTTCGAATCCCACGGAGGTGACATGTTTCACACTGATGATCACATCAAGTGGGTGTGTGAAGTGGCCGAGACCCCCTCCCCTCCCCCCGGCCTTGCTCAATGGACCTACTTATGTGGTCTATGTTTCCTGGTTAGAGCTTTCGCGGGCATAATTTTGGAATCCCCCGGTTAAAGAATAAAAAGAAGTAGAAAAATTAAATTAGTTAAGAAATAATGTTAGGCTAAAGGCCTAAAGAACTACTTTCTTTTGAAAACAGCATTTATTTGTTACATTTTGATTCTTTATTGGCTTAGATAAAATGATCAATTTTTAGAATCCATGCCATGCTAAGCATTACATGTATTACATAATAGGTATTAGTGATTCGTGGATAATAGTTGTTTATTTAACTCTCGCAGGAGGAAATACATTAATATTTTACTGCATTATATCGTCCGCTAGGTATTCCCAACATCAGACATCATTAAAGTACCTCCGACGTCAATTAACGTATAACCCAGATTTATAAATTACATGCAACCTGTTTTAGTCTTAACAACTTCCCTGCATATTATTAATTAATGTATTTCAGAGAGAAATCAATCTTTGACATTACTATTATAGTCGGCTGATATTGCTGAGGAACCCGGAGTGTTTTATAACTCATTTTTTAGGGTTTTGTAGATACTTCTCAAAACCCTTATACCAAGGGTGATGTGTCCGTCCGTCCGTCGCTCTTTGGTTCATAGGGCCCGAACCGTTTAAGCGAAAGTACTGAAATTTGAAACACTGGTGTAACTTTTTGACCCAACCACAGGAAAAATATACAGAAGTTCATAATTAGATTTGCGCATGCGCAATTCGAAAAAATGTGGTAAACTCAAAAATTTATATTTTTTTAAATTTTTGAGTAGGGTATCAAATGAAAGCTGCTGAAGAGTAGGACACAAATATATATATGATTTTTTAAATGTTGCATTCCTTATTGGATAAATAAATCAAAATATACCCAAAAAAAAAATTTCCCCCCACCAACCACTATAGATCGGCTGGCGCTAAAATTTTGAAATAAATCATGCTAATATCTTATTGTGGGGCGATGAAAATTCCGGGAGTTCATCCTAAATTTTCAAAAATTGTTAATTTTGGGCGCGAAAAAGTAAAGTGCGCCCAAAATTTTATTTTTTTAAAATTTTGAGTTGGGTATTAAATGAAAGCTGCTGAAGAGTAGGACACAAATATATATATATGCTTTTTTAAAATTTGCATTCCTTATTGGGGAAAAAAATAAAAATATAGCCCAACAAAATTCCCCCCCCCCCCCCCCCCCCAACCACTATAGATCGGCTGGTGCTAAAATTTCGAAATAATTCATACTAATACCTTGTAGTGGGGCGATGATATTTCCGGGAGTTCATTCCCAGGTTTTAAAAATTATCAATTTTGTGCGCGAAAATTTGGAGTGCGCCCAAAATTTTATTTTTTAAAAATTTTGAGTTGGGTATTAAATGAAAGCTGCTGAAGAGTAGGATACAAATATATATTTGCTTTTTTAAACTTTTAATTCTTTATTGGTTTTATAAGTCAAAATATACCCCCAAAAAATTCCACCCCCCAAATTTTATATAATGACTGGTCTTAAAATTTTGAAATGATTCATGGTTACACCTTATGGTTGGGCGATGAAAATTTCCGAAAAAATGTAATTTATCTTGTCGTTATTACCTATAAAAATATTGTGACCTCCCGGGGGATCGAACCCGGGACCCTTAGGATCGAAGAACAGAAATCATAATTACATAACGGGTATGCTTAATCATCTACAAAACCCTAAAAAGTACTTGGACGCAAGTACTTCCCTGTGATTTTTTTATAATTGTTTTACTGTTTTTTAGCAAAAATAAATTCAAAGATTACCGTTCCTTGAATAATTGTTACGAAGATTGCAGCGTGAATATTATGGCTTATTATAAAAAAGCAGGATTTATTAGGCTAGTTATGGAGAGAGTACGTACGGGATTTTACAGCAACCCATATTTTGCTGCTTGAGACAACAACTTTAGTTCCCTTTGTCAGACGCTTTCCTTTGGTGGGAAGTATCAAGTCAGCCTCTAGGTTTTTGACTGGCATCATCGTATCAGCGAAGATTTATTGTTTAATAGGATCCCCTAAAGTTTCTAGGATCAGTATTCAAACGTATCTGTACAAATTAAGACTGCGAAGAATAAACAAATAAATAAATAATATTAAAGTGTGATGATGAGTGTGAAAAAAAATAAAAATAAATAAAATGTAACAGGAGTTAACTCTTATATTGCAATATTATTATTGTTGATATTAGTAAACAGATTTACTTAAAATGAATAAGTCTTAGTTCTTTGTAATGCGAATCACTTTATAAATCTATGGATATTACAATAAGAAATCACTATCATTCTAATTTCAGCCTTAACAACTATCATTAATTAAGGAAGGGGAAAAAACCTACTATCTTGTAATTATGAGTAGATATTTATTGTAATCAATTGTTATTTTTAGGATGCTCTAACAGTAACAGTAACCTTCCTATGTTTTTTATATTGCTTTTATACCTTTGTTGATTGGTACGATTTAAACTATGAGGGCTCATTAGAATTTGAAACAATGAAGAGCCCGCATAACATTTATGCAAGATTGTAGCTCATGAATTTTGATTGTGTTCAATTTCAATATTAAAAAAAATCGGGTACAGGGTACCTCGGAACTTTTCCTCACTTCAGAGGCCACTAAAGTGGCCTCTCCTGCTGCTTCGCAGCTGGAGGAAGCAGTATTGGACGTGGTCAATACTTGGATGGGTGACCGTTCTGAACAAACTGATTAATTATCATTCTTAAAAAAAAAAACCTTATTTTTTATACCTATATTTTATTTAATTATTTGAAGTTTGGCGGTATTTTGACGGATGTAAACAAACTTTGACGTCATCAAAATTATCGCACTAATAAATAATTATATCCACTTATAACTTTTAAACTAGTAATTAACCCGCTATCATCGGGTTTTTTTTATATTTGCTCCTTAATTTTTTCCGGTTCCAACGATATGCTATAAGTCAAAAACCTATATGTAATTTCAGTATTATTAACCGTCAAAGTTTACAAAATCAAAAATTTATAACTTCAAAATGGCGGCAAAAATCAAAATGAAATTTAGTGGGCTTGTTTGTCATACAGAGAGGAACATTCGAGCCAAATTTTAACTCGATTAGGACCATTTTCGATTTATTACGATTTTTTAAATTTTTGCTGACTCAGCAAACTGGGTTCAAGATGGCGGCACAACTACAGGTTAGGACTGATTTTTCTGCCAAGTTTCAACTCTCTAGGTTAAATACCTTGGGCGCTACGATGATAACACACATACACACACACATACATACGTCATGCTGAAAACCACTCAGGAGGTCTTAAAAACACCTAAAACGGATAATTCCGTTGAAATCTCGAAAACATTTTTTTTGAGAAAACAATACTTTTCCTACTATTAGTAGTGAGGAAAAATAAAAAGGAATAAGTTCGAACGCATGTTAGAAGTTTGGCTTTTCTTAGACTTAATCTTATTTATATTTCATCTAGGAATAGTTTCAAAATGACAGAAATTTAAGGTAAAGAACTGGAATACATTTTCTTAACATATTTACTAGATTATCGAACGAAATGATAATACGAAAAATCGTTAGGCTTTAATTTTTTTAAATATATATATATATATATATATATATATATATATATATATATATATATATATATTTATATATATATATATATATATATATATATATATATATATATATATATATATATATATATATATATTATATATTTTTTTTTTTTTTTTTTTGTGAATGCTTGCGTGTACAAAAATTTACCCGAAAAAAGTAACATGTGTATATAACACATATTTTAGAGTTATGCCCTTCACTAAACTTAGTTTATGCAATCGAAAAGAAAATTGCCAACGTTTTCGTCCGACATCTAAATTCCTACACTGATACACTGATCCGGAGAAGCTTTTAACATTCAAGTGTGTTGTTCTTTGGGGACAAATGTTTTGTTATTTCACATTCTGAGTCACATTCTTAAAGGTCTAGACCAAAATAACAGTGGCTATTTTTAATGAAATTATATTTCTAGATCAATTACTTGAAGACCCATCCAAATATAATAAGAAAATTAGGCTGAAAATAAAATGTTGTAGAGGTAAATTGTTAAAAGAAAACTCTAAATACTAGAATGATTCACCACTAAAATCTTTGGGAATCTAATAATATATTTGTACTGCATAATCAGCACGAACATTAGTTATGGTGTATAGTTAGTCATAAACATTATATGCATTAAACAATTAATTATTTTATGAACAATATTATTGTTAAATATATATTATGCTATATCTTTTGAGGAAAAACTTTAATGTTGATTAAAGAATTAAAAACTTATCTTTTTGGTAAATTTGTTAGCTGGTTTATAAAAGTAAATAAATCAATTTTCAATTAACCTATAACTATTTCCAACAACTAAATTTAATTGTTTGAATACACAAAGAAATTGGTAACTTCAAGAGCGATTTCCACTTAGTTCATTTTAAATCGTTCTTTTATTTATATTTGCTGTATGCCTACTGACTACATTTATGGTGATTTAACAGTCTAAAACCCCTTACCTATTCACTCCTAGATATCTTTCACTTTAAATAAAAAATATGGTTCCCAAACAGGTTCAATGACCAATGTGGTGTTAAAGCAAAATTTAACACCTCGCTTTTCAACAAAGAATTAAAAATCCAAATTATTGAACGACTGCACTCGTTTTCGAGTTCTTAATTTCAGAGACTTGGGATTTGAAAAGTTTGTTTGTCTAACGATAACTGGCGTAAAAATTGATCACTTTCAACGAAATTTGGCACATATATGCATCTCAGCATTTTTGAGAACTATATAGTTTTTGAAAATTCCACACTAAATATTTTCAAGATGGCGGCCAATATGGTGGACGACTAAAAAAAAGTTTTAGTCAGCATAATGTGTTATACATCGAACTAAAGGCCTTTAAGAGAAGAAAAATAATATGTAACTAATAAAATTCCACAATTCAAATATTCAAGATGGCGAACAATATGGCGGACCAATAAAAAAAAAAGTTTTAGTCAGCATAATGTTTTATACATTGTTTTAAAGGCCTTTAAGAGAAGAAAAAGAATATGTAACTAATAAAATGTTACACATAATATTTTTAAGATGGCGGTCAATAAGGCGGACGACTAAACAAAAGGTTTTTATGCAGTATGACATGTTATACATCAATTTAAAGCTCTTGAAGTCTAAAAAAGGAATATCTAACTATTTAAATTTCACACATAATATTTTCAAAATGGCGGCCAATATAACGAAAACTAAAAAAAGTTTTAGTCTGCATGACATGTCATAAATCTTTTAAAGGCTAAAGAATATGCACAAATACTATATAAACAGGCGAGCGTAGCCAGCCTGCATTAATTTTATTATATAATTATTATGTACAAATACTTTTGCAACAGGCGAGCGTAGTGAACCTGCAATAATTTTATTAAATAAATTTTTACTTTAAATGCTGTATAAATAGGCGAGCGTAGCGAGCCTGCAATAATTTTATTAAATAAAGATTATGAAAAAATACCTTCACAACAGGCGAGCGTAGTGAGCCGGCAATCATTTTATTAAATGAAATATTTACTACAAATTCTGTATAAACAGGCGAGCGCAGCGAGCCCGCAATAATTTTATTAAATAAAGATAATGTAAAAATGCTATATAAACAGGCAAGCGTAGCGAGCCTGCATTATCATTAAAATAAATATTGTGTACAAATGCTATATAACCAGGCGAGCGTAGCGAGCCTGCATTATCATTATTAAATAAAGATTATGGAAAAATACTTACAACAGGCGAGCGTAGCGAGCCAGCAATCATTTAATTAAATGAAGATTACGTAGGTAAATACAGTTGAGCGCGGTGAGCCTGCGTTAACTTTATTAAATTAGGATTATGTACGGATGAAAGGAAAACAGTTTTAGCTACCGAGAATGTGCGACAATATACGAAATTGAGCTCACAGGATATCGGCTTCTTTTGACAACTTTAAATTTAAGATCGGTGCCAATATTGAAGACGACTAAAGAGGAAGATTTTAGCCTGCATGACTTGCCATACATTGATTTAAAAGGCTTTATGAGTAGCAAATGAATATGTAACTATTGTTACAAAAGTCTTGCAACAAATGTGTACTGTGTTAAAAAGTAAGCTTATTATATGCTGATTTACGTAAAATAATTTTAAAGCTCTTTTCAAGTTGAATAAGAATATGTTAGGTCTTCACCGAAAAATTATCCTGGTAGCAATATTGAGAACATGGGTATGGGTGATATAAGACCTCAATCTACTCGAGTACTTTATGCACTGCATCACTAGTTTAATATAATTAAATAAGGATTTACAGAAAATAGTTTCTATTAGTTAGTTAATTCTAAATATATAGGAACATAGAAGCTAATGAATTTAATTTTACGAAATATAGATAAAAAGTGTATAAATTCATTATTTCTTCTTTTTAAAATGAGAATTGTGCAAATACTCACCCAATGTGTACAGTTGCAATGGGTTGTCCTTACATTGTTTGAAGGTATTTTACAAGCTAAGGAGGCTTGTGAAGCCCCCACCCAATGTTCTGTTTAGTGCCATTGACCTAACTTTTTACAACCTTGTGTCTGTGACACTTGTGTTTTCAAGGGAACCCGCGGAACGACTTGGTTGTAACTTAAACAGCCTCATCGGAATTTAGTTCGAAGTTTATTGCAATTAAGTTAAAAGATTCAAAACGTATTTTGGAAATCAAATCGAAGTTGTCGCGGATAGTTGAATCTATTTAGCATAGAACTTTAAAAAAAATATATCACATCATAACTGAATAGTTATGGCCTCGTAAATTTTATATACTACCCGTATCAATAGTGATTACTTACAAGTATTTTACATTCAGAATCATCGAAAACAATATTTAACCTTTTAAATATTTTATTATCCACTTTAAATATTATTAATATTTTTTAATTAAATAATAGAGTTAAGTGTAGTGTGCCCCAGCGTCCGCCTGAATTAATACAACTCTGAAAACAATGTCTTACTATTTAATTTAAAGCCTCAAATTGATATTTGTTACTCTTAAATCTATCTTTATACAGGGCGGTTCAAATTTTGAACGATTTGAGATAAATTAATGAAATTTGGGGGATCTGTACCATGTAAAGGGAAGTTTGATTTCATGCTAGGGGCAACCACCTTTTTTGCCCCAGGCCACCTTACATAAAAATTTTAAATTGGAGTATATATTTTCGATAGCTGATTTGGATTCTGTGGTGAAAAATTATCAAATTTTACTTTAACATTTTACACAGGGGTACGGGGTACAAACGTCAAAATAGTATAAGCCCTTCAAGATGCATGACGTTGGAAAGTTCTTTAAGAGTACAGTAATTGTTGTTCTGTACACTTATGTTACATATTTTCATATAAGAGGGGGGTAAAATGGAAAAAACATGGTTTTATGCTATTTTTGACCCTAAATGGTCAAAATTTGACCCCTAAATGGACTCTAAAAATTCTGGCCTACGAGCTCATCCTTTCTTTTGATATTATTGACATTTTAAAATTTGTTTGAAATTTTTAAGTCCATCCTAAGGGAAGATATCGTCTGGAGTATTCATACATAAAAAAAAGTGTTACATTTTAGGAATCGATTCAGAATGGTCTGAAACGGATTTCCATGGAAAAAATTTTCAAAAATCGCGTTACAAAAATTAGGAGCCATTGCAACAGCTTAATTTTCTTCGAAAGTTCGCTAAAAGATAATTAATTCAATATCATTTATGTTTTTCTTTTACTTTTCCTTACCTTAAAGGAAAAGTGGTGTTTTCACCCAAAAATTCTAAGCCGTGATTTCAACGGAATTATTCGTTTTAGTTGTTTTTAATTTGTGTGGTTTTTAGTCGGATGTCTGTCTATGTGAGTGTGTGTGTCTGTCTTTGTCACGTATGGCTCCCACAGTTTTCAAGCTAGAAATTGAAGCTTGGTGAAAAACAAATCCGTTCTTACCCTTACATGTATTTGAGCTGCCCGGAAAATCATAAATTTGTGACCCATTTTGCTGAGTAAGCAAAAAATTTCCGATTGCGCTGACATTTGCATCATTTATACCTCTTTATAAGACAAACTTTTACACTAAATTTTGTTTTGATATCTGCCGCCATTTTGAAAATATCGACTTTGAACATTGAAAGTTAAAGCTAAATAATTTCTACAAAATGGTTTTAATTATAAAAATTTATTTACTCTAATAAATAATAATTTAGGACTATTTTTAAATAGATAATCTTATCGTTGATTATAATATTTCAACTAATGAAAAACAAATATTACGAGGCCTCATTGATTCTGCTAACATTTAATTAATTTATGAAAAACATTGAAATTACTACACCTCATTCACCAAATTATTTCGTTGTGTTTAATTTTTTTCGACGATACCGTCTATACCTACTTATTGGTAAACAAAAATAAATTTTGTTTTATTTACATTTGATTTTTTTTTCTTTTATAATTAATCAGGAATATAGATAAGAAATAAAATATAAACAATAATATTCTGTAGAATAACATTACCTTAAGTTGACGGATTGTTTATGTTGGAAATGTTCCATTTGTAGATTGTATTTTCATTTTAACTAGAACACTTTTACGCTAAAAATATTTTATTATTTTCATAATCGAATATTGATAATGAATGTATCATATTTTTTTCTTTATCAAAACGCGATTCTTTTGCACAACATAACAATACCAATAACGTCTCATTAATGGGATTCTAAATAGAACTGTTCAATTCTTTAGTATACTTAGATAAATACAATTATTAGATAATATTTACGTTGATAAAATATAATTTTGACACGAGATAAATGAAAAGGGGGGAAAAAGAGTAAACAAAAGAAAAGGCTGTTATAAAAATAAAAAAGGTTATCTCTAGAGCCCACTTCATCTCTCGAGTGTCTTCTTTTATAGCGACTAATTCTAAACATTTATATTTATCACATTAATTAACGTCAGAAGTAATATTACTTCTGTCAGCCGTGGGTTTTTTTTCTTGTAATTACTTTTACGACTAACGACATTCGTCTTCCGTTTGATTTTGGTGATTAATTTTACTTTTGGTGGCATGCTTATTTACCCAAAAATGGGTAAATAAAGCATGCCACCAAATCACGAAGTTTAGAATCGAAGAAAGCTATATTTCTTCTTATTTTCTTTTGATCTTTGCTTGTTATTTTCTTTTTTTATTTACCGAAGTTAACAAAAGAAATTATTGCTTTAAATGAATTTGTTTTCGATGCGTTTAATTAAATTTACAAATTAAAAGATACAAAAAAAAGATTTTTCTTAATAAATTATCTGAGACTGGTCACTTTTTGATGGCTTGTCAAAAGTGGATATTAATATAACTTTGTTCAAAGAATTGAACAAAAAGAAAGAATTGAATGATTATTTTCCGCTTTTCAATAGTGTGCAGTACACAAATAAAAAACAAAATCAAGCCTGAATGAATATATATATATATTTATATATATATATATATATATATATATATATATATATATATATATATATATATATATATATATATATATATATATATATATATATATATATATATATATATATATATAATAGTAATATCAAAAAAATAATTTTATCTTCACAGGAAAAATTGTTATTTTCGCATCACTCTTCAAGGACGATGGATGACCTATGTATTAATACAAAAGGTTAAGAGTATGGTTGTAATCAGTTATTGATAAGTTGGACTGTTATTCTATTGATGATTATAGATTATATGACAAAAGGTAATGGTTGAATCTCTTTAAAATAATTGTGTGTAACATTTATGACTAATTTGTTTATATATATATATATATATATATATATATATATATATATATATATATATATATATATATATATATATATATATATATATATATATATATATATATATATATATATATATATGTGTGTGTGTGTGTGTGTGTATATATTGCTTCCAAGCTTACCGAAGGTAACGGAAGCTATGTGATCGTTCAGAAGAACAAAAAAAATTTATATCTCCGATTTCAAAAATTCCAAGACAGAAATCCGTTTCAGACATCAGGGAACATTTTTGGTCCCGTGTCTGTCTGTCGCTCAATTTTTGCGAACCGCCATATCTTAAAAACTACTTGTTCGATTTTAATGAAATTTAGTTAGTAGGTCATAATCAGCCCATAGTTGGTCCCATATAAGTTTCAACCTTCTGCGCTTATTTGCTTATCTTCCATATGCTCACAAACATACATTTATTTACAGCTATATCTTTAAAAGTAATCATCTGATTTTTATGATGTTTGTTTTTTAAAAATGTAATTTTGGTACCTCAAAGTACAAGGGTACAAATGTCGAATTTAATCATTTATAATATGATTATATCGTTGAAAAGCTCTTGAATAGTAGATTCATTTTTGTTACGTTCTATTTTGTGTTATTTCTATTTTTAATGGGGTAAAATTGAAAAAAAATTATATATTTTTTCATTTCTTTTTTAGACAATAATGGCTTGTAAAAGCATATAATCAATAATGAATAAATCAATAATGAATAAATCAATAATCAGTACATGAATAGGATGCGAGGAAGCTATGTGCCACACCAATTGGCAGTCTCTTTTTTTAAAGTGATTTTTAATGTAACCCTCTTCAACGTGATCGAAATTATAGTTTAAAGATTCATTGAATTTTTATCCAAAATGCGCTTTATCTTTTATTGTTTCAATTTTTATTTTTCGGATTACCTAATCATCAGCATTTTTATCGTGATTATCAAAATTATCTGCTGTTCGTAACTTATTCATATGATATCACTTGTTTTTGTAAATATTCCCGTTCCGCTTCTGTATTTTTCATTTGGTGTAACGTTTTAAATTGGCTTTTATTTACATCATTTTAGTTCTGTTAACTATTTTTTATTTATAATGCATGTGTGTGTATAACTTTAATATTATCATGATTCAAGTATGATTGGTTTAAAGAAATGCAATGTATAAAAAAAAAAAAAGTATAAAAAGAAATATGATTGGTTAAAAGCAAAACTGAAGAGAAGAGGCAAATTTTTTAGTTCTAATGAAACTCAGAAAGTCAATTCCGCTCCAATTTACTAATACTTATTCTATTTTGTGAAATTCAAGAAAAAAAATTAAAATTGGACATTTGAGTCAGATTAATTTTAAGTTAAAGCGTACATTTAACATTTGTTTTATTTATAAATCCTCTGAGATCATTACTTTAGTTGTTTAGAACAATATTTTGTGAACACTTATGCCGATCGACATAATTCTATTGGAATAAGTGTTAGTTCTTGGTTTGCTGACTAATACTTAAGTTTAATCATCCTGCATAAATATATCAGATAAAAATATTAAACTTAAAAAACTGGACAATTATTGCCAATAAGATGTCTTGAGTTGTAAATGAGGTTAAAAATCACACCAACAATTTTTTTACTTAGAAAATTAGTTATTGGAAGTATTTTTTTTTAAATTATTCGATTCAATTTTAACTAAGGTCTAAGTCAAGCATAAATAAATTCATATAGTTCTGTGTTACCTCTTTTATGTGTTATTTAATTCCAATAATTTCTGTTTAAATTCATTTCTGTTCTGGTTCGAAATCACAAGGTTAAAAAATGAAACCACACTTAAAGATGACTAACAACTCGCAACGATTAGACTAGACTGCTGGCACATGCTTCTAAACTGATTTTAAAATTGTGAAAAATAATTAAAAACTTAGATATAAACAAATGAATTAGTTTAGTTAAAACAAATTAGCAAACCAGTATAAATATAAAATCGAGGGTTTGAATATGTTTAACGTCTTTGGCCGTAGTCCATCGTACATTCCGGTACGGGCCGAAATATAAAGAAAACTCTTCATAGGGGCCACGTCTCAGAGGGGGGAGGAGTACGTCTTGAGACCTACGTCAGTTTCATTTTGATAGGCCGCCAACAAATCATAGCCCATTTAAGTAATATTTTTATTTTTTTTAACAGAATGTATTTTAAAGCATAATTTGATCAATTCAGATTAAAATGGATTATATAAATGAGGTAAGTATGATCAGTTATCAAGTATAAAACCAGAGGCCTCTATGATGTGACTCTATTTGACACACACAAACAAATATTTATTATTATAGACTTAAATTCGATAGAAATAATTAATAGCCTGAGACTGAAATACCTAACTAAATATAGGAAATTATAATTTTAATTTTTAGTAGAAAAAGAGAAAATATGAACACGCAAGGAGAATAAATAGTAGACATCACTGCAATAAAACTATTCTCACCCTAAAAAACTTTATTCAGTAAATGCAATAGAACAGTGGCATATCCAGGGGAGGCACTGGGGGCACGTGCCCCCCCCCCCCCCCCCCCCGACCTATTAGAGTAAAAAAAAAAAAAAAAAAATACCGCCTTTTTTTAATACCTACATATTTCTTACATTCACATCATATTCAATTTTACCGCAGAAATGCATAAAAGCGCTGTTTTGAGAGGTCATAATTTCAAAATTTCCGGACCCCCCGCCATAACCCCCCCCCCCCCCCCCCCCCAATAATTTACTGCAGATGACTCCCATGACTTATAGTAAGATATTGTACTGTAGTAAGCATCAGCATAACAAATACGTTCTTTTTTTCTAACAAATACGTTCTAAAAAGTCACTTTCGTAAAGCAAGAACATAATATTATATTCTCTACCAGGTTTAACATTAGACGAGTACATAATTAAACAGCTAACTAGTACATAATTATACAGGGTCATTTTTAAATAAAATGTACCATTAGGGAAATCAATTTGGCTACTTTATAAAAAATTAAAATAAGCCTTAGACATGATAATATTGATTATTCTGACACATCAGGGACTTAGAATGACATTTTCGGTCAAGAACAGTCAGTTTTCTAATTTATTTACATATATATAAACATATATACATAAAAAATCACATTTTTGTCGTAATGAGTGTTACCATCATAAAAACGGTATTTTTTTAGATTTTGTTTCTCTGTTTTTATGAAACGTTACTAAATTGTATATATGACGTAAATATTCTCTTTCATCCCACCAGAAATATTTTTTAGACCTAAAATATTTGTAATTTTTTAAAAAAAGTAATGAGTGTTACATTTATTTTCTTTTAATGTTTCCTCAAAGCTTCAAAAATGTAAAGGATACGTTTTCAGTGCATTGTAATAAAAGTTTTTATTATAAAGAAGAAGAAAAAATAATTTTTCTTTATTAAAAAAATAGTTGGACACGGCTACCCATAAGAATTTGTTGTTATTCAAGTAACACTCATTACATTATGGTAACACTCATTACACATTTATATATTGGACCTAGAAAAAATTAAATTTTAACACAAACTTTAAACATTAAACTTTTATTTACAATTTTTGTTTACATGCGGCAAATTATTTTTTGTAAAAACATTAAACTCAATAATTATTTTTAAGTTTTAAAATATACAGTATTGTAGAACTAACGGAATAGTAACACTCATTACAGGTAAAACTCATTACATTTTTAACTTTAAAAAATCTTTCCTCGGAAACTATGTTTCTTAATTAAACCAATTTAATGTGTACTGATTATATTAATTAATAACTACTAAATCATATTAATAACATAAATAAATATTGATTACAACAACAAAAAATTATGGTAACACTCATTACAATGAATAAAAATACTCACCATTTTTTTTTAGTGAAATATTAATTGTAGAGAAGAATAAAGTGCTATCAATCCAAAAAGTCGTTGATTACTGACTTAAATGTCTTCTTAACATAAACAAACCCTAATCCCTCCTTCTTTCTTTCATACTCACCCTCTAATTCTGCCAACTCTTATCGGTAACACTCATTACAAAACCCTTGGGATATACATATAAATATATTTGTTTCGTTTTGTACTAAAGTTTTATTTTCTCCTATCCCATTTATATAAACTTGGATATTTTATTGGTTAAAAAAAAAATTATAATGAAAAAAAACTTATGAAAAAAATGAATAAAAATCACATTATATGTTATCAAAACTACTGTGGGACGTAACACTCATTACAATTTTTAACATTAAAATTTTTTGAAGCAAGAAATTTTCACCTTATAAGCCATAAAATGACCCTGATTAACACAATAATAGACAGACATCTGATCAATTAACCTTAAGGTTTTTTTATTTTTCATTAATATGAAATTTTTTAGTTACAATAAAATTGTAAAATCTTGGGACAGAAAAGGTACATTTTATTTGAAAATGACCCATACAACAAACCTAGATCAGGTAATAATGAAAGATGAAAGTATATTTTGTCTTAGATATCGTCTTAGATATATTACTCACTTAGCTCATAGCTATATAAGTGATAAGTGTGTTTATCCTCAAGTGTTTGGGGTTTGAATTCATCATAAACTTAAGCGAATCAGAGCATAAAAATCCCAAATGACTAAGAGATTACTCTGAAAATATGATATCGATATAGGTTTTTAAATAATTTCAATACTATACTGTGAATTTCCATTAACAATTAATTTACTTTAATTATAGGTTTAAACTTACTTAAGATCCAGTTTATGTAATTTTTAGGGTCCGTAGGCAAAACCAAGGACCCTTATATTTTTCTGCGTGTGTCTGTCAGACCGTTCGTCCGTCGCCTGCCCTTACGGCTACACCTTTCGTCCGATGACTTTGAAATTTGGCATGTTTATGTGTTGTACCTACCCACACAGTTAAAATATAGCGACTTAAAAAAAATATTCCACAAAAAAATTAGGGTAAAAAAACTGAAGGGTTAAATGTTTTTTTTTTTCGACACCGTGAGAGGGTAAAATATGAAAGGGTAGTCGAGCTGATTACAAAAATTTATAATTCTTTGGTTGGGCGAGCATAGGCAAGTTTGAAGAGGGTGTGAAACGAAATGGTCTTTTCGATGTACCTATATTTATATGGTTGTAGTCCGGTTAAGTGGCAAAAAATACTTTATCAAAAGTTTGTTTATGTGTTTTGAGAAGTTAAGGATAGTTCAATGTAAGCTTTTTAGCATTTTAAAAAACACCATCAATAGAGTACTTACCACTTAAACTATACAGTGGGGCCTATACGGACCCTCGCTGTGTGCTGACTAGCACACACGTGACCTGTTTATTATTTTATTAATTACCTACAGGTTTTAAAAATTAACATTTAATTCACAAAAATAACATTAAGGACGGAGACAATTGCCCGAAAAGTTGTTGATTAACTACGAATTGAGTTGATTAACTTCGTGTTACTGCTTTCTTTCTTAAAACATGAGCCTACACACATTTCTCTTATTTTCCTTCTTTGTTGCATTTATTTTTTATATTATCTATTCCTTCTTATCTTTTTATGGTTCATTAATTTAATACACATTTATTGAAAGTTTAATGTACTCGTATTGACTATTGTCGGCACCTTATGACTTACCAATCTAGTCTTTTTATAAATTATTTTTCTTTACCAAATGAACTAGCAATGTTATTTAGCTTATTCTAAACGAGATAGTTTCTGTAAATTTTTATTATTTCTCTTTACAACAAAGTTAAGAGAAATGATTTAATGTTTCAAATAAAAGGATTTTAACAGCAGCTAATATAACTTGAGTTTTATATCGATCAGAAGGGAGGTCTGTTTCTAGGATATGAGTCTGTTATAGAAATAATTTTACCCAATAAGCTATTCAGTACACGAAAAGCTCAGCCCTAACCACCTTTCCAACCTAAACCCTCAGACTCAGACCAAGGTAATTTCTGAATATATGCCACAACATTTGTTTCTTAATATTTATCAGGCACAAATTAAATACTTCTCCTCCCTCCTCCCGAAAATAGTCCAGGAAAAAGCGTGCAAAAAAGTGTCTGACTAACATCAAGCAAGAATTTTGTGTATTAGTGAATCTTTTGGTGCCTTTTAAGAGTATGTTGTTGGCCAAGTTAGTCTGTGGGACATAGCTTAGCAATAGCTATTTGAAAAAAACAAACCGGTGGAGAGCGGCCATGTCCTTTTTGGTTGACAATGTGATTTTCATGATCCTGAGTACGAGCTTAGTTAATAGACCAATAATCAAGTTGGTGGTAGATTGTCAATTAATAGGTTAGTTGGTCAAATATTACTCTAAATCAAAGAGGTCACCTATTAAATGACAAACTGCCATCAACTTGATTTTTGGTCTACTAACTAATTTTGTACTCAGGATCTTGAAAATCACATTGTCCACCAAAAAAGGTGGGACATGACCGCTCTTCACTGGCTTGTTTTTTTTTCAAATGCCTATTGCCAAGCTATGTCCCGCAGACGAACTTAGCCGACCACATATTCTTAAAAGGCACCAAAAGATTTACTTATACACAAAATTCTAGCTTGATGTTAGTCACACACTTTTTTGCACGCAACCTCCTGGACTAAAAGGTTTAGGAATATCACTACCTTTTTTGCAGTTTGCCCTGCTTTGAGATTTAATTTAGCTAATAAAATTGTTAATAATAGCATAAGACAGTTTTTATCGTACAATCATTGTGTATAATTGTGGTCGCACAATATAACCTTTTTAAACAGATATCAAAAGCTTACATTCATTCCTTCCTCACATCCATTTTAATTTGTCTATCTCTGAAATTATTTTGTTTACTGAAGTTGCCGTCCAGCACCATTATAATAAGGTACCTACCTATGCTTTTTATAAACATGGTAACTATTTCTGTAGTTTGAATTCATCCCAGTCAAAACAAACTACAACTTAAATAAGTTGAATCACAAGCTCTTGATTGTTGATTTAAATTAAGTAGAAGTTATATGTAATTTAAAAAAACTTTTGAACATTAAAATTTTAATAATTTTTGAAACACCCCGCATCCGGTTATTTAAAAAAAAAAAAAATTATCCATTTTTTTGTAATTTGTAGGTAATATAAAGAGAAACTATTGTGATGGCGCGAATTTCGTTTTTTTATTTTGTGGAAATCATCGTGCTGTCGTAAACAACAGCACCTGTTGAACACATTTAATAATATTATCTATTAACTAGGCATCGCTTATCATGGAAGCAACCTTAATGCATTAAATATTTAATATTAAGCAAATGAATAAATAATTATGATGAGTTTATAGGTTAAAAGGATGATTGGAGTAGACGGTAGTGCCGGGTGGGACTCTCACTTCATTTGAAGGTTCTATAGGAGGGTTCCTAAGGTGGGTTCACAGTCACAGCGAAACTCGTATCCGTCTGTGTAGACAACAATATATTTATATTTAAAGGGATCTGGGACTGAAATTATATGAGCAAGTTAGTCTGAGTTGTCACGGACCATTTTCTTTTTACTTTTAATACATAAAATATCACAGTACATATATCGAGGGTACCTAAAAAGCAGATGAATTTGAAAATGATAGCCCTGGACAGGTAGTTTAAATGTAGACGTGAGACTTTCTTGACTTACCAGAATGTCCTATTAGTGTAAACAATCTTCTTATTCTAGATGGTCATTATGTGAATCATATTGTATTTAAAAAAAATTAAAATGGAATGTAATTAGCTGATCAAATATGTGATTTTTTTTTAAACCTATAATTATCAATTAATTTGTTAACTTTTATTATTCTATGGTAAGAAACTTTATAATATTATTATTTCAGAGTGAAATGGAGGCGAATAATCCAAAAATGGGAATCATAACAGAGGAGATGTTAACGGAGCGTAAACACTTTATTCGAATGATGGGAGGTAAAAAGGAAACAAAATACGGCAATACAAAGGTAAAGGAAATTCGACCTCTGGACCGAATCTTGCACAGGAGAGACGGAAAAAGAACGCAATACTACTTTACGACGGGACGAAAAGTTGAAAAAATCCTACTCCCTGAGGACGAGGACATTCTTCAACAACTATCCGCTAAAAGAAGCGACAGCTGGAAGAAATCCATCGCTGATCGATCGCCGAAAATTGAACTTAAAACGAACGCAGAAGAACAAAAAGCAGGTCAACAAGAGGACGGTCGAAGTAGTGGAGGACAGACGGACATGGTCAAGAAACTCCAGGGCATCGATGAAGGCACAAAAGTAAGTGAAGAGGAAAAAACTACTAGGAGAAGGCGAAGAAAGGTAAAGAATTACATGAAACCGACATACAGATGGAAGATGATGGGCAACGTATTGGAGAGGCTGCAAATACCTGAAGAAGAACTACGATTTGAAGAGTTAATGGACTACGATCCAAACTTTTTTTCCACTCTGAAAGATAAGCCAATTAAAGAAGAGAAATTCTGGAGGAAAGAGTATAGGGACGAAAAGAGAAAGACTTTTAGAAGCAACCTGATTTCAGGTTACATGTCTGACGAGATAGCATTGGCAAAACAAGTTGACATTCTCCATGAGAAAGAGTTAGCTGAATCAGAATACAACCTGAAAATAGCTCAAGACTGCCTCTTGACTTTTCTGATGGAAAGGTCAGCGGAGACAGAGCGTTTAAGAGATTACTTGTCACAAACGCAAATCCGCATAGAAAAAGAGAAGAAGAAAATCGGAAAATTAGAAAAACTAGAGAAGATGGTCCAAATGAAAATCTATTCGGAAGACAGGCAAGTTGACGATTTAAAAAAATGGAAGATTTTTTTTTACGCAATTAGTCCAGTAGAGTGGAAGAAAGAGTTCGAGGAGGACTGCGAAAAGAGAATGGACATATACAAAGATAAAATCGATACTTTAGAGGCGGATTTAAAACGTTTCGAAACCTTCCGTGGAAATGAATGCTACCAGTTAAGGAACTGCGTTAATAACTTGTTAAAAATTATGAGAACTTATAGCTCAGAACTATTCTACTTCAAAGACAGCAAAGAAGTGACGGAGGTACTGCGAAGGATGCAACAGAAAAGTCTACAAATAATAAAACATCATGGAGATATGTTAAACTGTAAAGAGGAAATCGAAACGTGTCTAAAACTTAAAACTGACTACGAGGGAAAATATAATGAATTGATGGGAAAAGAAATCGATGAGTTAGAAAACCGTTTGGAATCAGTGAGGATTGAATGCGAAGAGATGAGGGATAGCTTCTACAGAATAACGGATGGTCCTTTCAAGGACATACTGACAAATACAGAGGATTTAACCGTGAAAGCCCTAGTGAAAGATTTGTACGAGGAACTGATCAGGAATGGAGAAGGAATGTCACAGGTCGATATGATGAGAGAGATAGAATGGGAAATGCTTGATATGTGGAGGAGAATCGAAAGTGAACCTATTGAATTGGTGAAAAAAATTAGTCGACAAGTCTGCTTCACCCGAGACAAGGAAATGGCTGCTGCCGTGAAAGCGAGGAAACGGTCAACAGAAATCTCTTGGATGCTAAAAGGCTTGGAGAGGGCTTACGAGATACCACAAGGTCCAATAATCTGCACACCGATCTACCCTATGTCTCCGGAGTTGGTCAAATCTAAAAGGGCCGAGTCCCAATCTATTTCACCCGGCCAGCGAGGTATTCATACACAGTACCTGACAGAGTTCTATGCAGTCGACGCAACACCCACTCCCGAACAATCTTCACCATCTCAACTACCTTTCGAATCGACAAGTTCAATGTAAAATTGAACTTTCAGACATAATTTGCCAAAAATATGTATATTCATTTTTGTAATTTTAGTTTATAAGTTTTGTTTTAATACCTTATTTGACCCTTTTGCGTACCTGAATGTACAACTTTTTTTACCTGTTCCTCTCCACTTTTTTTACTTAACTTTTTTTACCTGGTAACTCCATTTTGTCCACCTAGAGTGATTTTCTCTTAAACGTTTTTTTTTTCGCTACACCTGTTTCCTAAATCATAACAATTTTAAACTTCACATTGTAAGCTTGTTAGTCTATTATAGTACCTAACTCGATGTAAATAAATTTTACGAGACTAGTTAGTTAAACTATGTTATTTTTATCAAGCCGTACCTGCCCAGGGACCGCGGAACCTATTTCAAAGAGGGGGGGCAAAAAAAAAATATGTTGTGCATTGTAGGTTTAGTATTTTGCTTATAATATTAAACATTTTTATATTACAAGCACCTCTAAACAATTTTTTTAAGAAAGAGGAGAGGGAAAACCCCAGACGACTAATGAACAGTTTGAAGATAAATGCTCAAGTAGTATGTTTTGGTTTGTTTATAGAGGCTAAATTTCTAAGGTAAAAGAAAAATTAATCAATTAATAATAAAATTTCCAAACGAAGCAATCCTTTAATAAGTTTTAGTTTTTTTTATAAAAAAGCGTAATGTTAAACATCGATATCTGTTGAGAATTTGTATTTAAATATGTAATTATGCTTTGCGAATTTAATGTCTTATTTGACTGGCCTATACCTATATATTAATTTATTTATCTAGAATGAATAGGTAATTTAACAATAACAGAGGGGGGGCAACGCCCCCCCTCTGTTCACTTTGGGGGGGCGGCCGCCCCCCCTGCCCCCCCGGTTCCGCGGTCCCTGTACCTGCCTCATTAATTTTATTAAATAAAAAATAATAAGTAATTTATCAATAATAATTTATAAATTATCATACTATTTAGATATTATTATAAAGTTTTAAAAAAAATAGTTTTTTATAGAAAGAAGCTAAATTCCAAATTTCGAGATTCTAGTGCAATTGGCTCCGGAGATAATATCTTCATATCGTATTTGTTATATAAATGGTTTCTTAGCGAGCACCCACGGCATTTATTTAAGGAACCTCCCTACAAAATTTCATGGTCATAGGTCAAGTAATTTTAGAGATACCGTGATGAGTCAGCATAATAACAATACCAGGAAGACTTGTTTTGATACACATTGAGTTGAAACACGGAGATAGACTGATGTTAATTCAAATTAGATAACGAAATATTATTATAAATAAATGCAATTTATTATTTGGTAAATATTTTGATTCTGCTTTTTACTGACGTACTAAACTGTTTATATTTTACTGACTCATATGTTGTGATAAGGATTATCAAAGTTGATTGAGGATGTGCGTAAAGATGAAAGATATAGATATACCATCTTTTATACATATAGTAATAAAAGGACAACAACAAAAAACAACAAAGTACTTAGAAAACATTATATTAAAACAATAGCTTTATATTTATTCACTGATTAATGTTGATATTGATAACAAAGGCTTCAATACAAATTCGATAACTTAATCTAGGCAAGCCGCAAGCCTATCCTATCTGGCTCCAGTTTATTTTAGCATCCGATGATGTCGGATGGATCGCTTATCAAAATTGATAGCAAAAATCTATTTTCCACTTAACATATTTATCTTATAACATAGGTAAACAAAATATAATTTATTTATCTTAACATACCTTGAGACATAGCAATATTAGTTCTTTAGAGGTCTAAGAGAGTTAGATTTATCGTTGAAATTAAGTTCACAGTAAGTACACAATAATTAACAATTAAAAAGTGATTTCTAGTATTTTAGGATACGGGGCCAATTTCGATAAAATTTAGCATACATGTTCAGAAAAATCATACTCCGAGAACAAATCTAAAATTTAGTCTTGTTATTATTTACCCCCCAAAAAATCTGAAAAATGTTTGAAAAAAAAGAAATTGAATGTGTGAAAAAATTATATCTTGGTGATATAATGGTTAAAAAATGGTTCTGATGATTTTGATTAAACCTGTTGAATACTTTTTAAATATGTTTAAAAATAAATCAATTAAATGATATTATAGTACATTACGCGTCGAGTGCGGAAAGTAGCATTTTGCATGCGAGTGTGGAGTTTGCACCCGAGCGACAGCGAGGGTAGTAAAACCACACAAGCAATGCAAAATGCCTTTTTCGCACGAGTTGCGTACCGTACTTTATCTACGATTGTTAGATTTAAATAATAAATACAGAAAAAATAAACTTCCTGTATGCAAGTTCGTATTTCTCTTTTGATAAAGATGACATTAATTCATTAATTGTATTTTGTGCCGAATTAATTATTTCTGGAGGAGTATTATTCTCTATACATTTTCGTCAAAGCCACTTGATTCATTCATTGTTCTTCACTAAAAACTCGATATAAACAGTTACTTTAATAAAAGAATAGCAAATTAGTTTTGTTAAATGTAAACAAACTCGCTAATCGTGCGTAAAGCTGAAGAATTCCTCTTCTTTACCACGCTAGCGCGGTAAAGAATTCTTCAGAACTATGAGACGCGCATGCGCAATGAATACAAGTACGTAAATAATCACTTTCTACGCATCTAAACAGAGATATAATGTTTATATTTCGTATCAATCGTAGATAAAAAATATAACATCTAAGTGAGAAAGTTTTGTTCGATTTATCGTACCGATATTTTCTCTTTCTTCTCGTTGTTTCCAAAGAATCAGTACGGAATAGGTTAAGTCAAAAAATTCTTGGTTCAAATCGTAGAAGCAACTAAGTCTGTACAATCCCAATTGTTTTCTTTGGTCTCAACTCAACTCCATTCTTACTTAGGTCTTCTTCTTCCTTTTTACTTCCTACTTAGGTCTTCTTCTTCTTCTTACTTAGGTCTGAATTCTTACTTAGGATAAAGAAGCCACGATAAACAGATCGTTGATTTATGCTAAAGAAAAAGGTTAAAAGCTTTTTCCATATAGAACCCTGGTGCAGGAGGGAAGGCGACAAAATTGTGATGGGTAAACACTTTTCAGAGGCGAGCTGATTGAAGTGAAATACGTACCCTAAATGCAATAAGACACCGACGGAGGAATGCTTTATGTGCTCTCAAGATGCCCATGAGAGCATGTTCTATGTGCTCACTATTGGGTGGGCCTACGCTGCTTTAAGAAAGTAGTGGGTAAGAACCTATGTCTCGATTCAAGCAATTCTATGTATTTATTTTCCTTTAATTCATTTTATTCTCCAGCCATCCCTCTTCTTCTAGTATGGTCTATAGGGATTATAATAATTAAAAAACCCAAATTTTTTAATTATACATATTTATTCATTTTTGGCTATATTTCGCCCAAACCTGGGCATCTTCAGGCCTTAGCTGAATATTTCATGTGATGTGGTTGTGATAAATATATTACGAAGAATGTAGAATTTAACAAACTTTGAGTAACTATCTCACTCAAGGTTCAATAGTTACTCATCCCTCTTTTTAAAAATGTATTTTGTTTTATCTGACCCAAACATTATAAAAAAAATTGCATATGTGCATTATTAATAATAATAATGAATGAAGAGAAATATAATTGATATTTTTTATCCCTTTTTTTGGAAGCTCACATATATCACCAATAAATATAATATTGAACTAAAAGTGTACTAAAGTTTAGTGTGCTAAGGTATACTAATAATAATTAGTTTACTAAATTCTCCCTAATTTAAAATAAATCTTCCCTAACTAATTATTATTAAATTTATATGATAATAAATTTATATTCTGCTTAATTTACTTATTTGTAATTTACTACATTACATATAAGAAACAATTTTTCTGTTTACTTTGATTTTTTAGTATCAAATATTACATTTTTTGTTGGATATATTCTTTATTGAATTATTACTGTTCATAGTTTGGGCAAGTATCGGGACTGATTTATTTGCTGCCAATGGGAAGGGGATGTTCTCTATGGCCAGGTTCGAGACTGATTTATTTGCTGCCAATGGGAAGAGGGTATTCTCTATGGGCAGGTTCGGAGGTGGGGGATGTTGTTTAAGCTAAGGTCTCGTAGCTTTAACAAGATCTTATCTTAGCTACCTCCGACCCTTTGGAGTCCGGAGTGAAAGTGTGTTTAATTTTCGTGTAGAGAGTTAAGATGCAGCGAAATATCAAGCAGTGTTGTGCCATCAATTTTTTATTTAAACTGAATAAATCCGCTGCGGGGACTTTTAAGGACGAAGCCATGTGCAGAACGCGCGTTTTGAGGGGTATAAAAAAATCAAAATGGTCTGGAAGACCCACCTCGGCCAAAAAAAATGCCTGCTTGAGTAAATGAAGAGTGAATTCGATACTCATTGTCTTCTTTTGCGCGAAAGGTAGTAATTTTTTGTTGTAAATTAATTTCTTGTATTTATTGAACAAACTATGCGCATATAGTTATAACATACTATACAATTTGATGTGGTAGATTGAGACTAAAGTCATGATATTATGTAAATAATAATGTACAAATTATTTAAAAAATATATTTTTTTTTAATTGAACAAAAAAAAAAAAAAAAAAAAAAAAAAAAAAAAAAAAAAAAAAAAAAAAAAAAAAAAATACATCAATTATTGTTATGAGTGCAAAAAAACTATTTTCCTTTTATGTAAGGTAGGTTCCAAATGTATGTTGGAAGTAGTGTAATATTCATAGTCCAGTCATTTTAGGTTATCTGAACCAAAAACGGTTGAGGTTCAATTTTTTTGACGCTTTGTTTCAACGTTTTATAAAATATTGAAAATCTGTAACGAGATTGCATTCGCGTTAATAAATACTCAAGGTCATAGGTCAACATATTCTGGTTTTGGCGAATATCTCGCTTCCTATGCATCGGAGACCAATCAAGGTGGTTATCAAATTAAAGATAACAAAATTTTTCACAAAATAATCTCATATGTTACGTACAATGAGAGATGAATATCTATGAGAATCCGTTGCCACACAACTTTTTACGTATTTTTACGAATATCTCGCTTCCTCTGGCTCGGAAACCAATTGAAGATCAGATTAAAATTCAAGATTATGAAATTTAACACAGGAAAGATTCCGTTCAATTTTTTCATCTACAATAATGTAGCCTGTTTGACTGTAAACTATCGGTTCTGTAAAATTCACTTTAAACCAATTGCTTATACAATAAAATATATTTAGGACACACCCCAAGTAAATAAAAAATCGGTCCGAGGCATCTCAGACAAACTTTTTCATATACGAGTTCATAGTTACTTAGCCCAGTGTTTTCCATTTCTTAATTTTCGTGGGTAAATTAATTTAATTATTATTCAACATTATATCAAAATTTATCATAAAAATAACTTCTCCTCGGTGGTGAATTGAACCCGGCATCTCTCCGTCCGTGTTTAAAGATATTTTCTCAGGAACTGAATTTTTCCCGGTAAAAAGGCTTATATCGTTATATTCCTATTTAAATGGTCTACATTTTATAATTTTTTAATCAAAACAGTTGAAACCGTTTTCGAGAAATAATTTTTTTCACGTTTTTTAGTGATTTATGGAGGTAGCACCCCTAAATTTGGGGCTAAAATCATTTCTCAACTTCATCTCGAGGTATATTTTTTCTGAACATGTATACCAAATTTCGTCAAAATCGGCCCAGTAGTTTAAGTTTCACGCGTCTGCACAGGCGATACACGACAGACGACACACAGACATTTTTTTAAAAACCACCTTTTTGGACTTAGGGGATCAAAACGTATAAATCCATCTAAATCTTGAAATCGAATTTTCACTATACTTTCTCTTTATAGAAAGTAAAAATGCTTGTGGAAACATTTAAAAAAGTCAACATCGAATCGAAACAAGCTTGCAATGATGCAGATGTTTTTGAGACCAATTGAGGATGATCGAAATGCAGGGTTATGAAATTTCCCACAGGAAAGATTCCGTTTATTTTTTACTTACAGTGGACTATTTGTGGGATATAGAGCGGCGAGATATTCACGAAAATAGATACTATTCACATTAGCAGGTGTTTTGCTAAACAGTTTGTTGTACGAAAAAAATTAATTTAGCTTTCTTTTGTGGGAAATTGTATATTCTTTCTTTTTGAGTCATAAGAAGCGAGATATTCCTAAAAAAAATACGTAAAAATTGGTGCGGTGACATGAATATTTTATTAATGCAATCGCGATCTCGTTGCCGATTTTCAATATGTTTTTCAGAAGGTAAAAAAAATGAATCTCACTTTTTGGTACAGAAGCCATATTTACCACTAAAATGACTGTACTAGTTTACATAAGTTGATCAAAAACTAGAAGCTTTAAGCCACCTGGAATTTGTGGATAACCTTTGAGCCAATGATGTAACTTATATTTCATAAATACTGTTTTCGAGAAATCCTATAATTGATCATCCTAAAAACTTCTCATATGCCACATAATTCAGCAACAAATAAAATAGTACTTAAACTTGGAAAGCAACAACAAACCCTATACTTTTAGTGTCTTCAACCTTCTATCAAAAGGAATAATGTACCTATCTTCACAATATACAAACAACAAAGGCATAGTGATTTATATCCTGCTACTTGAAAATATAGACTTATTCCTTAAAGTTATTTTCGTTGCTATTATCAATAAAATAATAAGGAGGAATATTTTGATTTGAATATACTAATTCATAAAAGCTTGTTGAACCCTAAAATAAATTATTATCATTTTACAGATTTAACTGATTTAACACATACGCCAGAAAATTCAAGAGATTGCCAATGATCTCTAATTACGCTTTCACTTATTTAATAAGATGGTGTAAACCAAATGAACCAAGTTCCTTAAAACCTCTCTATTCTGCCACATTCTCAAGTTAAACGTAAAACATGAAACGTTGTATGTGTTTGGGTCATTGTAAGGGACATTATGCCATAGTGTATGTTTCACGGCATTCAAATACACATATGTGAACCGACTTTCGTAGTGGGAAATATTCTATGCTGGCAAGTCGCTTCGCAGGTATACAAGTTGTCCAGGTACGTAACACCATGTGTGTCCACTTAACCACCAACCTAAGTACATTTCGCCCTCAATACTTAACCATTTAAAAAAAAAATGTTAAAAATTGTCATTCATACACTTTTATCATAAAAATCAAAGTTAGGTGGCCGAAAGTTAAAATAAAAAATGTCGAAGCGTTTAATAACATTTTCTTAAGGATATGGTCTTATCATTATTTTCGGTTTTCGTTGAAGTACTAAGTTTAAATTATAAAGAAAATGTTCTTTGATTTATCCTAAACGATTGATTGGTTTAAAAATCACGTCATTTACTATGTGAAGAGCAGCAGAACGACGCAAATTTGGAGAGGGGAGATGGTTTCTTCGGTTGCGGCGTCATAATCCTTATTTTGATCATTGACTCCTCAGGTGGAAAGTGAACGTGACATCCTTTAACAGCACATTTCACCCACTTAAACCTGAAACATGTGAAGGGAATTAATGTATTGGGAGCACTGAAAATGCATCATGAATGTTAAATTGTTAAGCTTGCTCCAACCTTTTGTGGCTTCAACATATGCAAAGTGGAGACGGTTGTGAGTTGTAAAAGTGCTAAGTAAGAGTGGTTAAAAATATTGATTTGTTTATTTTAGTGCTTAGAAACCTATACTATAATATAAGAATAGTAACAACAGTTAAAATCTTCACTTAAAACTAAAATCGCAAAGCCACTATTTTAGTTTATTTTGCGAGCATTAGGATTCGAGTAGAATTCCTAACTTTTGCACCAAATTATAGCCACACAATTTCATTTATTTGGTTAAACTGTAATCTATGACCATCATAACATTCTAAATACTGACGGACAGGGTATCCATCCCCCCAAGGCCCATGGCGCAAACCCCCAAAAACTGCTGAATCACTTGGAATATTTAAAAAATCCTCCCCCCCCCCCCCCCCAACCTCTGAAAAATACCTCAAAATTGGATTCCCCCCAAAATTTCTGATGGAGCACCTTGCGCCATCAATCCCCACACACCCTTGCTGACGGATAAACCGATAAACATTAAAAACAAACATTTTTTATCAAATCTATTCTGAATTCGAAGAGAGAGAGCAAGAGCATTATGTATCTCCCTACAAGCTTAACACCAAATCGAAAAAGTTAAATTAATGATACAATACGAAAAAATAATTATATACATACTCTATGTTTGATACTCTATGAATTGATGACATGTCCTAATAATGAAAATCCATGTTACCTGTGGCATTCGATGCAAATTGCTCTGCATTCTGAACAAGCATCAGTGCATTCGTTGCAAGGTCCAGTTGGAGCAGAATCTTCTTGAGTGTTCGTTTCAGGGGTTTGCTCTGACTTTTCTGATCTTAAACTTTGTCTTATGCTTTTCTGTCTGCACAACCGACATCTCTTCGATTCATCTGAAAACAAAACACTCAGTGGCACTATATAAAAACTCTGATTTTTGCAGTCAGATAAACACAACATTCTGTTATAGCAGGAAGGAAGAACGAAAAATGTACACTCAAGTGATCATTTGTGTGAAACATGTCTCATCTCTCTGGGATTCTGCTTTCAGGCGCGTTGAGGCTTACACATTACACACAGTTAAACCGACCCCCCTGTACCATTTGCTCTAATGTTTGACATTCAGTTGAATCAGCTTACCATATTATATTTAAATAAGAGTTGGTTACATTTTTGAGTCATTAGTTTTTACAGCTGATCTCAAACTTACAACTTAATTTTTGTTACGTTTACTTTATAAGCATTGGTTATGATTTTTAGACAGGTCAATAACTATTCGTTCGTAATTTCCACATAGTTTAACCCTAGAACCAAAATAACCTAGTATCGTTATAATATGCTGTTGTTCCTGCATAAGAAGGCAACGTTCCATTTAATACCTATTAGTCCAGGAAAATAAGGAATAATAGGGGAAATAATTTATAAAGTTTTGAAACTTTGTGAAAAAACTTTTAAGGGGTTTAGTAGTAAGAAACAGTAAAGTTCCCCACTCTTGAGGGGGCGCATCCCACCCTCCCCCCTCCTTAAAGTCCAAAATTTACTTATTTTTCACTTTTTACGTCAAACTGTTTATTTTTTTAAGAGTACTGTTATTACCCAAATTATTCCTCACATAATTCTGCACAAAAAAGGTCCTATGCATGTTTGAAGTGGGACATACCGTTTTCGAGTTATTGTAGTTGGATAGAGATAAAACGTATTTTTGCGAACCAAGATATCTAAAAAACGATTTTAATGAAATTTGGATGGTAGGTTATACTTTGCCCATTGTTGATCCCATATAAGTTTCAACCTTCTGCGCACATTATTCTATCCTCCACATGCGCACAAACATACATTTATTTAGACCTATATCTTCAAAATTACTCAACTGATTATTATGAAATTTGGATGGTTTGTCGAAAGTAGCCCGCAGATATCCCCAAATTAATTTCAACCATCTGCGCTCTTTACATTTTGATAAATTGATACTTTAATTCATAACAGACAGACAAAATATTGATCAACAGACAGACAGAAAGGGAACCAATTTAGAAAATGTAAAGAGCGCAGACGGTTGAAATTAATATGAGGCTATTTGCGGGTTACTTTCGATAAACTTTCCAAATTTCATAATAATCAGTTGAGAACTTTTGAAGATATGGGTCTAAATAAATGTATGTTTGTGCGCACGTGGAGGATAAAATAATGGATGCATAAGGTTGAAACTTATATGGGATCAACAATGGGCTAAGTATAACCTACCTTCTTAATTTCATTAAAATTGGATATGTTGTTTATTAGATATCTTGGTTCGCAAAAATAAGTTTTATCTCTATTCAACTACAATAACTCGAAAACGGTATGTCCCACTTGAAACATGCATAGGACAATTTTTGTGCAGAATTTGTGTGAGGAAAAATTTTGGTAATAAAAGTACTCTTAAAAAAATAAACCGTTTGGCGTAAAAAATGAAAAATAAGTAAATTTTGGACTTTATGGAGGGGGAGGGGGGGACACGCCCCCTCAAGAGAGGGGAACTTTACTGTTTCTTACACCCCTTAAAAGTGTTTTCACAAAGTTTCAAAACTTTATAAATTATTTCCTCCATTTGCTGTTTTTTTTTTACTAATTTGTTGGACTATATAGGCCTTAAAGAAATATTAGAAACAAATATTGTTCTTTTCATGAGACTAGTAAATATATATTAAAGAGTAATTATAATTTTAGTCGTCGCATTTTCATTCTTGATGAAAATGCGAAAATAATTAAGAACTTTCATATCATTATAAACTCAACTTTCATATATAATTATAAACTCAAATTTAAAATATATAAATAAAAATATCTTCTAAATGACTTATTGAATCAATATATATAATGAGTGATAGAAACAAATTAAGTTATACACATCCTCCGAATATATAGAAATAACAACCTATTTGATTAAATATTGTTATAAATTTAGATAGGTTAATGATTTGTCATAACTCATAACAATATTTCTTGGAAATAGTTTGAAAATTTTGAATAATAAAATTACTTGGGTAGTCAATTTCTTAAATATTATTAATAATCATAATTTAACCCCCGAATAGATAAAATGATAGTCTGTCTATTTAAAAAACAAAATAATAATTTTACACTATCACTTTTTTAATGTTCCAATATTTTTTTAACATTCTGATTTTTAAATGAGAATACTAATATCAATAATACTAAATAAATATCTAATTGTGGCTGGAAATGTCAAATATATTCCTAGCTCAATGGAAGAGCATTTATACTTTCAAATTATGTATCTTATGAAAAAAAAATATTAAAGTAGGCACCTAATAATTATATTCTGTTAATGTACAATTGTAATAATAATATAAATAAAATATTTTGCACAGATACTCACCTTTGTCGCCTAAGTTTGGTTGAAAAAATTAACTATAGTTGTTATATGAAAAGTTAAAATGGTTGTAAAAATAACAGTTAAAACAAACTTAATTAAGCGGCTATAAATTTTCTTCATCTCTTTTATTAAAAAATACAATAACAAACATGTTAATACTAAGCCTTTTAAAAGTGTTTAAACCAATGATTTGTTGTAACTAATATTTTAATGAATGCCATTAACTAGGTAATATTATTAGGTAATAATTAAATAGAATCTTTACAAAATCTCAGTGATTCTTACGCACTAATATACAATATTTCTAGAGGCAGAGTTATTCGTACCTCGAGTTTGCGAACTTGTCATGATTGAAGAGTGTTTTTGTATACGATAATAAGCTGACGAGAACGAAATGGTTTCAAGCCGTCAGATGAAGACATAATCACCGCGACAAGTCAACAAGTCCCGCACTATCTGTGGCTTCGATTGTCTCTGAACGCCATTAGCCCCCTCGAGAATAGTTTATACGGTTTCCCTTACACAGTTACGAGCACACATATATAGGATCGATAAACAAAGTCGAATATCATCGAGACAAGGTCGCCCCTAAAGAAACGTCGCGTACAAACACACTCAGGGAGACATGAAAACGCTTTTATAAGGCCACGGGAAAACTCACTACAATTATTTGCTTCCGTTGAATGAAATCAAAAAATAACTAAGTCCAGTTCTCCAAGGGAAACTAACAATTAAATCTATAATAGAATTGACTTTAACACAAACATCGAAGTCTTTTGTTTATTTAAGTGTGTAAACAAGTCAAATAGCTCTGTGTCGATCAGCAATGTTTAAAAATATATTTCTTGTATTCCTACGGGTAAAAGAACCTACACTGATTTGTTTATTGTTAGCTTATGTGGGTAATTATAATGTTATTACTTGATTAAAAAAGAAAATTATATATATACATATATATATATATATATATATGTGTGTGTGTGTGTGTGTGTGTGTATAATTTAAAAAGTTCTGTGAACAAATCACTCCAGACTCCAGTTAGAAAGAAAGGGAAGGGAAGACTGAACTATATCAGGACAAGGAGATAGATATGTACCTATCCCTCTGTGAAGAGAGGAGTTCTTGAGAGTGCTAATAAAGTTTACGTAAGAAAAAATAAATACAATATCTCCCACTACACGCGTATTTGTATTTTTAACATTTACCGCTTATTCTTCCTGCTTTTTTGGTGCATCTGCTTCTGCTTCCAATTTTTTCCGACCTATTATATGTTTTCGAAAATAGGAAGATCAGACCTAAAAGTTGAGACTATAACGTGATTTCTACAGAATTGCATTCAAAAGTTATTTGTCTTTTATAGGTATTTTTGGTTTTTCTTTAATTGTAAAACATGTATAAGTTGTAGACGAAATACATCAAACGTTTTTAGTACCTATTATTGAGAAATGCCAAATATATTCCTTGATGCGAGAGCATTTAACTACAGCCATCAAGGTCATTTTTTATCTAAAATAAACCCTATAAATTTGGGGATTTTATACCGATTTGCAAGATATTTTTTCATTATAATAATCTTTAATAGTTTTTATTAGGGGTTGACGAGTGCAGCAAGTAGCAGAGCCCCCTTGTATTAATAATAATAATTTTCTAACTCTACTTCCGCTTTGCTTTGATGTTGTTAATGGAATTGGGTCTCGCTTGTTCTTTACTTCCACCTGGAATGTTTGAAAAATGTCTTTTTTGACATTTTATTCCTCGTATTTCGTCGTGAAAGTAAGCATAATGTGATAAAAAGCAATATATTCCCAATTTAAATGAAGTTTTATCCAATATTTTAAGCTTGACGTTTTAAATGTGAATGAAGATGGTGTCGAGATTGCATTAATTTGTGCAAATACCAGAGTGTGACTGAGGCGGAGGGGAGCCCCACACCGGTTGATTGATAAAACGGTCGGCCTAAAGCGTCCTAAATCAGGAAGTAGTTGAGGTTAGTTTAGTATTCGGGGTTGCATATTGTCAAGCGGAGGGATCTGCGTAGGCCATATTGTGTGTGGACATAGAGAGAAGAATATCTTGCTCCTCGGTGGGAATAGCTTCATCACTGCGGAGGATGGTGACTTTACCCTTGCTGGTGGTCGCCTTGGCCGTCCTGGTAGCTTCCCACCCTTCGATACAGCCTAAAGGATACAGGATCGAACTTCAACCCAATCTCCTAGATGGCTCGTACAAAGGAAGAATTAAAATCGATATCGTTTACAGAGGTTATTCATTTATTTAAAACTATTATTTAAGCAAAACATATTTTTTCTTAATATGTCTTCTTAATCCTTCTATACTGTAATATATTTTTATCAAGAGCTTGCAGTATTTCCACAAATATTCTTCATATCATATTTCCACATTCACCTTTATCAAAATTAAAGAATTCCCGTTCACAGTGTGGCAAAAGCATGATTATTAAAATAACCCCAAGCAAACATATTATCTCTACGTGCACCCACAGTACAACTTAAGACCCTATATAAAATTGTCTGTGAGTTCTAAAAAAAAGAAAAAACTATTACATATACATACTTATATAATATATTATCTATCTACAATAAAGCAAAATCCCCCAATCACTCACTCGTCACTAATTCTCCTTTTGAAAAGGTCTACGCCATGAAATAATTTCAATATTTTTTTTTTTTTAAATTTAAGATGGAGAAGGAATTAAAAACTCTTTGGATAACTTAAGGGGATTGACTACTTTTAATGTAACACGATAGCCATCGACTTAAGGGGAGTTAAACGCCCTATATGATCCAGCATCCATTCCTATCCCAGTATCCCATTTATAATATTAGTTGTTGGAAATAGTTATCAAATAATATGATATATACTATATTAAGTACGAGATAATATTGATAAAACATAAAAGAGTCAGAGTAAGTTAGTAATGGTAATGATATTATTTGTACCTGCAAGGCTTACTGGACATGGACAATGACCGTACGAAGGTCTAGGGGTCCCCTATTACATACACTAGTACACAGGTGTATTATTAGTACGTGTGTACCTGTTCTTATGTATGAAAAATGTATATATAACACATTATAAATAATAATGTAATATTATTTAATTATTTCATTTAAGTCTGTTTATTTTCCACAAAACTAATTCTTTAAGGAGAAAGCTATAAATAAGGATCCATATCAAGAATTGAATGTTTTAAGATGGTATACGATTGGAAACATGTTGCATTAGATTATTTTTTACTCGCTTCTTATATTTCTGTAAGATTCTTGGCTTAATAATATTATTAATCCATTAAATATAGAGAGATATATAGATTAAATATAGCCTTTAGTGTTCAAAATGGATTTTTAAAATAGGTTATATAGTTTATAATATAAGACATAAGAAATTGTGTGCTCCCTGGTAATTATAATGGAACATGATACACATCAGTTCATTAATGAAGTTAAACTATTTACCATTTGCACGAACTAACGATACATTTGCTGCCCTTTGTATAATATGAATACGACAGCTTACCAGACTGTCAAGTTGTCATATAAGAGACAGTGAGCATGCATTTCCTATAAAATTAAAAAATAATTGAGTGGATTTTTTTTTTTTTTTTTTTTTTTTTTTTACAATATGCAATTTAGGCAGAATAAGCTAAAAATATTTCTTTCATTATTGAAATTTTCCTTGCGTTATTAAAGAGTATCCATAACAATTATCTTGAATGCTTTTATTTCTTTCACTAAGGATAAGAATAAATATGTCAATCTAATAGACGGTAATTAAATATCCCTCTAATTACTTAATAACTATTACCAATAATCAGTCACTCATATTATTTTTAGTTTCGTGGTTACAATTTATTTTATAATATATAGGCATAAATAAAAAAATATAACATCCAACCAAAACTAATTTACTTTTATCCTCTTTTAATAGTTTGAAAACAAAACCATTTTCTAAAGATTTACTTTTAGTCGATTATTCCAATGAAATTATTTAATAGCTTAAGCCAAGTTTTTTTTGCTTATCTTTTTCGTTTAATCCAAGTTTTATTTCTTTAATTTCAAATAAACGTAGACAAAATTGTATAGTAATTAGGTTTGTCCCTTCTTCTAATCTTCGTTTTTTATGTGGGTCGATCAAGGGTAGTAAATAAGTATTTCAACTAAGGTGAAATCGTTCTTAAACTTGGCTATATTTCGCCCCACTCCGGGGCATATTCATGCCTAAAAACATCGAAAAAACTTAATTACAAATTAATGTTCTTTAAATAACTATTTTACATGATTTAAAATACAATAAATTATTACAAAAATAAAGGTAAGGACTTATTTCTTACCTTATCTTAAGAAATATGGATCATTAAGTTAAAACTTATTTAAAATACTTATTTACTACCCTTGATCGACCCACATAAAAAAACGTAGACAAAATTATTTATTTTGTATTCTTTGTACAATGGATGCATTTGATATGAATTCAAATGGTATGATATTTTTTATATTAAATGGTTTTTTGTTACTTTGGGAAATAAATAAACATGCCAAAATGTTAAAAAATAAAACAAATGGTTCACATATAAATTATAATTTATGTCTATTGGTATATCAGAGCAACATTATTTCAGTTGTTATTGAGTGATTATAATATATATTATAAACCAAAACTATAATAGTCATAACGTTTCCTTTTGAAATATATCTAAACGTGACATAGTACCATTCTTGAAAATAGTTACTCTTAAGGCTGTAGTTGTGTAAAAAAAAAAAATAATAAGAATATAATCTGAAGGTATAATACTGAAGGTATAATACTGTGAGGTAAAATTTTACGATTCCCTTAAGTTACAATTGTAATATTATTAACTAAATATACTGTGATTGGATTATACTTTTTGCTTCGCTCAAATAAAGTATTGTATAATTAATTATATTTATTCTTAAATTACTCATAAGAAAAATAGTTCTTCCAATCACCTTTATCCATTGGAATCATCATCATGTGATCTTCTATTTAACGAATAGAGTGTTGAACGAAGGGGCTATAATTCCATCACAGCCTATCTCGTAGATTGTGATCCAATTCAAGGAAGCCATTAGGTTTGTTCGCTTCCTTCTTATAAATAGAAGCGAGCAACCAGTTAACAGCGGTTGGATGTGTGCTCGATATCGCAGCCACCATTGTAGATTTCCCTTGATAAAATTTTACGAAATACTACTCTTAGAGTCGATGATATTTTTATCAAATCGTAGGTGTGGCCTATTCATGTCACCATAATGAATTCGATAAAATGATCATCAAATTATAAGATTATTTTAACATTTAATCCTCTCTCTATAAGTCTAGAGGCTGAATAAGCTTAAGTAAACAATAAGTCGTCTCAGTAAAACAGATGTGCAAAAGGATATCAAACAAAATATTTGCAAAAAATGCAAATATTTTGTGCAAAGAAATATTTAAGAAAGCCATGCACATCGAGTAGATTATTGTACACTTTTATCTTTAAAACAATCCAAAATTTCAATTTATGTAAACATCATAAAAGCTTTTAATCCAAGCTATCTCAACTTCCAATAACGCAGCTCTAGGAATTTACCCTCTGCAATCATATAGAAAATATGTAAGTCAATTGACGAGCTAATAAACATTCTACCCGTGAACGTGAAACAACGTTGGGAATGCAATGGATGCAATTCTCAACACAATGGATTTCTTTCTCAGTTAACACTTAACGATAATTTAAAAGAAAACATCCTTGTAGGTGCAGAACCAATTGGAGAAATTCAGTTGCACGTTGACCCAACGCTCAAGATAACCAGTCAAGAAATTAAATTAACCAAGCTAGCTAATGATGATCTCTCAGACGAAGAATCCGAAGAAGATTTGTAAGTCAAAACAAGTTTTTATGTACTAATGAAAGCTATTATTTTAACTTCTTTTGTGTTTTTAAAGTCCTTGAGAAACTTGAAAAGGAAATAATTTTGGAACGACACGTAATGAAGTATATATACTGCAGATAAATGCTTTAATTTAAACAAATTTACTTCACAATTAACATGGCTACCATCATTGGAACGAATAAACCGGTTTTAAACTCTTTAAAAATAGTACCTCAATTGTTGTTCATGATTTAATACATTTCTTCTCATACGAATAGTTTTTGAGGTTTAATTTATTTGATGGTTTTATATTTACTTATAAATCTATAATTATTACTTTATAAAGTATTAACTAAATCTGCCGGTGCTGTTGTACTAGATTTTGATATTTAGAGGGGCAAAATTAAAATAATAATTCCTAGGTCTAACTTTTTTGTTTTGGAGATTGTTTTTGCGAATCTGTCGTTTTAAAAGCTTTTAAATAAGTAATCCACCTATATATTTTTATGATCATTATTTCCTTTTTTATCTAACATATTAATTTTTTTATTTATCATGAATTAAATTTTTCTAGTTATTGAAAGATCTAGTTTGTTTCTTTTCATCGCAGATACCAAATAATATTTTTTAAATCTTACATATTTTTCCTTTTTATTATTCATTCTTTAATTTTTAACTATTAAGAATTTAACTGAATTTTTAATTTTAAGGCCTATAACATTGAGCAATGTTGAACAAAAGGAAAATCTGCTTACACTTGCTTGCTCACAAAACTTACTGCAGGATTCGACCTATCAGCTTGACATCCAGTTCGAGGGTCACATGTCTAATGATTATAGTAAGGCCTTCTTCAGAGATTCCTATACCGACATGACTACAGGAGAAACAAGGTAGGCTCACATAATATCAATAACAAGCAAGCGTACAGTTAGGCTCAGCTATAGAAAAATCTTAAGCCAGGTCCACACTATAATATAACAAAACACCATATAACAATGTTGGAGGAAGTTATAAAACATTAACAATAACTTGTACAATAACATTGTTAAATAACCTGTCTGTCCATATTCTATTAGTTTTGCACGAAGTTATATAAAATATTACATAACAAAATATTTAAAAGCATGTGTGTAGTTCTGATGATGTCGCGGAGTGAGGACGGCGTAGTGCTTGCTGCAGCAGCCTGTGTAATTTTGGCAACACGAAGACGGCAAAAGAATTGTCGCAGATATTGGGTTCGACCTTCATTAAAAGCTCGACAAGTTTACAGTGGAACCTCACTTTTATAGAGTCACACGGCGTAAGCTCAGTGTCGGAACTAGCCGTGTGCCTGGGGTCAGCCGCACACGGGCCTCGGGGTAAGGGGGGGCCTCACTTCTGCCCGGCCAGTAATAAAAAAATAAATAAAAATAAATAAATAAAAAATAAAGAACAATTTTACTAAAAAGTTAAAGTTAGTTTATATTTTATTTAATATAATTATTATTATGTGGTAGTTATATTCTTTTCTACATAACAATAATAATAATTAGTGTTATTATTTGAGATAATTGATGTTTAATGCTTATTAGATAATATTATTAATATAATAAACAGGTCAAGTATGTGCTAGTCAGCACACAGCGAGGGTCCGTAGGCCAAACTGTATAGTTTAAGTAGTATGGTGTTTTTAAAATGCTAAAAAGCTTACTTTGAACTATCCTATGGGTCTGATATTCTCAAAACACATAAACAAACTTCTGATAAAGTATTTTTTTGCCACTGAACCGGACTACAACCATATAAATACATCGAAAAGACCATAGTTTTAATAAAACATATTTTGTCAATAAAAAATAAAATAATGTTTTTTTTTCAGAAAAAACGACAAATTAATAGAATAATAAATACCCGATTTAATAGCATTAGTGTGAGGTTTAAGTACCCGAATCGAAAATTAAATCGGACAGTAATTGCTCACGCCATGAGAGATCCAAGTCAAAAATTTAACAAACATTGATCAAATTTACTTTATTTAATGTAGAACCGATGGTCGTAACCGTGGGGTTCATGCTAGGAATCGGTAGCTGTGTCACAGTGTTAATATATTAGAGTAAATTGTAGGCCCTGTCATTAAATAAATTTCATTATATTTGATTAGTTATATTATAGAATAATAATAATATAGATAGAACCTCATTCAATTTATTTTATTATTTATTAGTACTCTAGATTAATTGTAACATAAGTAGTTAAAGTCAAGGTGAAATAATAATTGTATGTATAAATTTAGCTACATCATATAAAAAAGAAAACAATGTCGTTGAAATAATTTGCCATATTACAGGACTTCATTACAATCTAAAACACACAACTACACTATTAATTACCTAAAAAACACTCATTCATATTGATATAGTAAAACATTCATTAAAATAAAGTAAAACATTAATTTGAATAAACTAAAGCATTCATTTAAATAAATTAAAATATTCATTTAAATAAACTAAAATATTTATTTAAATAAACTAAAACATTTTCTTAATATAGAATTTAACAAACTATAGATCAGTTCATTCTAGTAATAATAAAATGATAATAAATACAATTTAAAAAAAGTAAAACATTCATTTAAATAAACTAAAATATTCATTTAAATAAAGTAAAATATTCATTCAAATAAAGTAAAATATTCATGTAAATAAAGTAAAATATTCATTTAAATAATGTAAAAAAATCATTTTAATAAACTAAAAATATTCATTTAAATGAAGTAAGAAATTCATTTAAATAAATTAAAATATTCATTTAAATAAACTAAAACATTCTTTTAAATAAAGTAAAATATTCATTTAAATAAAGTAAACAAGTCATTTAAATTAACTAAAATATTTATATAAATAAACTAAAACATTTTCTTAATATAGAATTTAACAACCAATTAAAAACAATTCTAGCAGCAATAATATGGTAATAAAAACAATTAAATAAATAGTTAAAATAAGAATAAAATCATACCTCAATAAATGTCGGTAGCATAAGAAAAAATGTGGGGAGGTTTGCAGTGCACACGACACCTGTAGACGTTAGACTGAAGTAAAGTGAGAAGATGGAGAAAGAGAGGGGGCATTTGTTTACTAAGTGTGTTTCCGCGAAAACTAATGTATTTATTGTCTTTTACCTTTCGAACAACAAACTTTATTATTCAATGTTTGTTATATTTTCTTTATACTTGTTTTAACTATAAAATATAACTAAATAATAATAAACATGAGCTTATAAAAATGATTATTTGTTAAAAACTATTCTCTATAAATATTCATTTTTCTCAGATAAATTGAAAAATAAATACTCGTTTTAAAAAGCATTAGTGTGGGGTTTAAATATCCCAATCGAAAATTAAAGCGGCCAATAATTGTCAACGCTAGGAGAGCTCCAAGTCAAAAAAAATACTAAAACAACAAATTTACTCGATTTCAGGTAGATCCGTTGATCGTACGACAAAAAGTCATAGGACCAAAGTTGTAGATCTTTTAAAATCAGTTACCGGTGGTGCTATCCGCTTTTCGATAGAACTTACCGTTTAGCCGCAATAGCCCTTCGAAGAAAACCTTGTGGTCTGGAAGTGCCCAAACATTTTGATAACCCGATCAGCTGATTAGCCACTTTATATACAGGGTGTCCCACATAAGGTGTAACCCTGAAAAACCTGATGTTCTACATCACATTTCTGACAAAAAATGTTTAATAACATAATGGTTGATCGACCTTCGTTTTCGAGATATATCGATTTTTCAATTTTCTCATTTACTGGTAACTTTATCCCATTAAAAACGTTATAGCGTAAAATCTAAAAATGATATAAAGATGGGGTTTTCACCATTCAAAAGGTGCGGAAATTTTCTTTAAAAATGCTATGCTGCTTGCCCATAATACCCTTATTAAATAATTTTTATAAACTTCTAAATACAAAGATTTGGTTTATAAGAAATTTGTGGTCAACGTTCTTGCTAGCATAACTTTTTAATTTGTATGGTAAATGAATAAGTCATGTAAAACTGGCGCATTTAATAAGCTTTAAAATGATATAAATTGTCACCTAGTTTGCATCAAGTTTACAAACTTATTTGGATGAAAATGAGGTAATAAATGACAAGTTTATCAGCTTCTATGACTTATAATGATCCTAAGACTTAGTGAAAAAATAGAAAGGGTATCAATATATAAAAAAATATCACTCCTTGTATTAACAAAATAAAAAAATTGAATAATATAGTATAGAAAAGTGTACATAATTGTTTACAAAAACTCAAAGTACCCCCCCCCCCCCCTACTACCTTAGAGTGAGGTCGGGTGGACGAGGTGGCAAATTCACTACCCCACCCCGACCGATCTACCGTCTTAGATAATTGTAGTCAAGCCATAGTTCGCCGCTGCAGAAGATCCATTAACAGCAACGGGGAGAGGGGGGGGGGGCTACTTTGAGTTTTTGTAAACAATTATGTACACTTTTCTTTACTATATTATTCAATTTTTTTATTTTGTTAATACAAGGAGTGATATTTTTTTATTTATTGTTACCCTTTCTATTTTTTTACCAAGTCCTAGAAACTGATAAACTTGTCATTTATTACCTCATTTTCATCCAAATAAGTTTGTAAACTTGAAGCAAACTAGGTATCAATTTATATCATTTTAAAGCTTATTAAATGCCCCAGTTTTACATGAAAATTTATTCATTTACCATACAAATTAAAAAGTTATGCTAGCAAGAACGTTGACCACAAATTTCTTATTAACCAAATCTTTGTATTTAGAAGTTTATAAAAATTATTTAATCAGGTTTTTCTGTGTTACACCATATGTGGGACACCCAGTATATAATATCGATTCTTAATCAATGAATATATGAATCATGAACTTAAACCACAATTATAAATATGTAATACACACAGTATATTGGTTTTGAGCGCTTAAAGCATTTATAATTAACTAGCCTTCACCCTGCGCTCCACGCGGGGTTCATGCTTGGAATCAGTGGCTAGGTTTTCTATTATCATGTAGGTCAAGTGATAAAATGAAAAGCCTTAATAGTTTATTATTGGTTGTAGAGTCTACAGGAAAAAATTAAAATCTCACTTTTGCCTCTTTGGGCCATCTTCAAGCTGACTAAAAGATAACTGTTCCATCCTGGCCTTGCTAAAAAAAAGTTTATTCTAACTTAGGTGGTTATTGTCAATTGTTTATAAAGCTCAAAATTAGAACAAAAATAATATATATTTTATATATATATATGTATATAATTTTTAAATTGTTAATAGCTTCGGTTTTACTCAATATTTTTCAATGAAACCAAGGTTAGAACATGCTTTCGCAAAACTCTGCGAAAAAATTAACCGATTTCGTTTAACCAGTTTTGCGTCTATAAAGTAGGACTTGTGCGGCGATAAACGCAAACACATAAAATGTAAGGCCGGATTCGGCTTTCGGAGTGTATGAAATGAAAAAGTATCCAAATACATATTATGCAATTCTGATCGATGAGCAGACAAAACTTTAATTTTATATACATAGATGAACTGATGTTTAAAATGCCTTTTTTTATCCTTATTGCAGATGGTTTGCCGTTCTGAGTCCAAGAAATCACAATGCCCATCAAATCTTTCCATGTTTTGATCAGCCTGCTCTGAAATCATGGTTCGAGCTCACAGTAATACATAAGGATACCTATTCAGCACTTTCTAACACACCTGTAATGGAGCAATCTAATCTGTAAGCTCTTTATTAATTATATTTCAACATATTGTTTCTCTTCCCACAACTATTCTATTTTCAAAATTATCAATCAATTTCTTAATAATTCAGAAAATTTATGGTTACAAAAGTATTTAAATAAAGTTTTAACTAATTTCTGGCTATTTTTATTATTGAGACAACAAAATGTAAATATTTAAATAATAGGTATTAATAACACATTGTTGTTGTTTTATTAAATTAACTTATATATAGTTTATTTAATAATTTAACAACTTTATAGGTTACTGAATATTCATTAATAATTATATAAAAATTAATATTATTATCCATTTTTAATTCTCATTTCGAATTTAATCTTCATTAATTATTTTAGTACTGACAGCGGAGAAATCAAAGTTATATTTTCAAGAACTCCACAAATGAGCATTAACTCCATTGGACTTCTCGTGTCTGGCTTCAAAATGCCTCAAACAGAATACGTTCAAACTGGTAAGAAAATGATAAATTTTAAATCCCTAACTTGTTTGCCTTAACTCATAATTGTACTATTTGTTTTCTCTTTATTTCAGATGGTGTAAAGATGGGTGTCTGGGGCCGTGAAGAACTAGGCCCTGCATTGAGCAAAGCTCAAGGTTTGCTGCCGTCCGTCCTGGTTTCGCTGGAACTATATCTGTCCAGACCTTATCCTCTACAACACCTGAACTTTATTGCATTGCCTACATATCTTGGTGACAAACCCATTGATTCCTGGGGCTTGCAGTTTTTTAAGTAATTACTAATTATTCTTATTTTCACATATTTTATACTTTTATCTCATTAAGAATAAATTAATCGCAAAAAAGAGGTCTCATTTATAAATAGTATTTTTTTCAGATGATTTACATTTATAAAACCATCAGTATCTAAAAAAAAAATATTATCTAAGTACTGCAGTACTTGCATTGATTGCATACATTGATTTAGGCAAAAATTAATTTAAAATTATTTTTGATCGTGATATAAAAAACTCTAAGCCTTTCAAGATAATGTTTTTGTTTATCATCTTCAGAGAAAGTGATTTGATGGACACTAATTCTTACTGGTTGACGAATAAAGTAGCCAAGGCTAGTGCTATGCAATGGGTGGCTCATCTGGCGACACCTTTAAACGACACCATGGTTACTAATTCCTTAGCCACTTTTCTAGCAAATCTCGTCGCCAAACAGGTTCGCTGTTTATTTTTTATTTTATCTAGAATTATCATTAACTACGGGAGACATACAGAGAAAAATAGACCCCAGCACCGGGACTTGAACCACGGGCCTCCTATATATCTGTTACAGGCGCTCTTATCAACTGAGCAATACTGGAGAATGATTTTTCTCTGTCGTTACCGATACAAATTCCCGAATCCAAGCTTTCAATCTTTTCTACAAGTTTAGCCTGAAACGGATATATAGGAGGCCCGTGGTTCAAGTCCCGGTGCTGGGGTCTATTCTTCTCTATATGTCTCCCGTAGTTAATGATAATTATAATTTGATTTAAAGTAAAAATTTAATCTTTCCGTAGTATGAATACTACCTTTTTTATTATATTTTATTTGAGTTTATCTAGAATCTAAAAACCTCTTTTTTACGTAAAATTATTTAATAGTATGTCGAAGGACAACTCGTAAATGTTTGTAAAAACCTATTTGATGTAGGATCTAGTTATTAAAAAAGGTACTATCTTAATAAGCCTGCATACTTTTCGCAATGAAAGCTGTTAAAAAAAAAAAAAAAAAAAAAAAAAAAAAAAAAAAAAAAAAATGATATAAAAATTATTATTTATAGTTGGAGCCGACACATTACAGTTGGAGCTTAACTAGTTTCCATACTCTTGTCCTAGAACTTGGTAAAGCTCGAAACTTCGCTTTAGATGAAGAACAAATTAACTACCTCAAAGAAACCAAAAGTAAGTTGGATTCCTTAATTGAACAGATACTCACAAGAGTACACTTATATTCTTGCTAAAACTGTCTAATTATTGTAAACCCTAATGTTTTCAGTTTCTCTTTTGATGCAAATGTTTGAGGAAGTTTTTGGAGCCACTACATTTAAGCAAGCTCTTCAAAATTTCTTGGCTAAAAAGTAATAAAGCTATATTGGTTATTTTTTATTTTTATTTTTTATCTACAAAGTGTTAATATTTTAAGTTCAGTACAATTATAGAATTGTACTCCGATAAAAATAAGGTTTATAGATACCTTGTTTTTATCTGTTTTATTTACAACATAATTCTTATATTCAATGATAAATATGCACTTATAACATATTGAAAATTAATGAGTCGCTTGAATGTTAAATAAAATTGAACGACACACATATTTCTGTGCCTTAGAGAGTTCAAGACATACAAGGAAAGTGACGTTTGGCAGATCTTGACAGAACAAGCGTGGGTAGATAACAAATTACCAACCTCACTCACATTAGGACAAGTTGCATCTCAGTGGCTGAAAAAAAGGGTGCCTCTTCTTACAGTTTCAGTGGACTACAAACAGAATATTACTACTTTCACTCAGGTTTTTATTATTATTTAAATTGATCAAAGTTGTAGTTACTTTAGCTCCTGAAAACGTTTAGATAAGAGCAAGATGCAGGTCATTCTTTGGTATGCAAATGCATTCGGGAGCTCATCGAAACCTTGTGAATTTCGATATATTTTAGCTAATTAAACTTTAAAAGTAAAATTTGTATATATAAGTCTACATTATATTTATGTTATGATTAAAAGGGGTTAACTTACTGTGGTTGTAGTAGTTAATAATTTTCATTATGTTTCAATGTCAATGTTTGCGGCTCATATCCGTCGTCATCTCGATAAGTTTTAGTTTGAGATATGGTAAAATTGTTTTGCTATTTATTTTAGCCAATATTTCGACTTATAGAGGTGGAAAATAATAGAAATTCGAATTAAGGAAAATAATAATAGTGCAGAGCCAGAGCATTAACCATTGTCACCAATTGAATCTTACGAGAAGAGCAGTTACTTACAACTAAGATGTTATAAAACAAGAAACTTATGGCCGACAATATAAAATACCTACTCATACAAATTTTTATAGTAATTGTGTTAATTGTTTAGGAAGAGTTCATTGATAGTTTGGAAAGCAGCATGTCCAAAGTGGTTAAAAAAGGTGGAGTGGAGAAGAACGCAGGCTGGTGGATCCCACTACGAATAAGGGAAGGGAATAGCGAGCCCCGAACACTTGCCTGGCTTCCACCCGATCAGCATTCTCTTGCCCTATCCAACATCTCCTTGACAACTTATCTCATTGTCAACCCTGGCAGCAATGGTATGTTTTTAAAATTAAACTTCACATAAGCTTAAAAATTAATTTTTGACATGCGGAAATCGAAGCATAAATAATGCAAGAGTTGGCAGTGGCAGTAAATTAAAGATTGTGTTTAATACAATTATTTTTGACATTTTAATGTCTTGGCTATGGCACATAACCTCGAAAAGCGTAACCAAAAACTAGCGTTACACGAGTAGGTAAGATATTAGTCCCCAGGCCACCATAAGAAGTGAGTCGCTGATTGATATAGTTTTCTTACCTTCTGGAATCGCTTATTTATGCCTTTTCCACCGATGAATTGGGTATATGGCAACTGGGTGCTGGGTCATTTCTTTTTTTCTGACATGCTAAACATGCCGTTCTGCGGGAACATTGAAAAGAGATAAATGAAGTTTTGATTTTCACAAGATCGTTTAATTAAATTATTTAAAAAAACAGTGGTACAGGTGGCCACCGATACGAGTGGGCCGTTTACTTTTCAACGTTCCCGCAGAGCGACATGTTTGGGGCGGTGGACACCCCAAACGGCCCACTTGTATCGGTGGCCACCTGTACCACTGTTTTTCAAATAATTTAACTAAACGATCCTGTGAAAATCAAAACTTTGTCTATCTCCTTTCACTGTTCCCGCAGAACGGCATGTTTGGCATGTAAACAAAAAGAACTGGCCCAGCGTCCAGTTGCCATATACCCAATTCATCGGTGGACAAAGGCATAAATAAGCGATTCCATAAGGTAAGAAAACTTTATCAATCAGCGACCCACTTCTTATGGTGGCCTGGGGACTATATAGGATGTGTTCAATTGGGTCTGTCCGCTCTCAGTAAGTATAGTGTCTCCCACTACCACGCTTGGTAGGGCCTACCCACCCCTGCCCTCCCGATCCTACCTACCACGTCTCACTCTCATCGGTTCTCGCTAACACTCCAGTAGTCGCTCACGAGCCCCCCCCCCCCCCCCCCCCCAACTACAACTTCTGTTCTACTGCTCCGATTTGCATCGGACAAACGCCATAACCCTTAGAATTTTATTCCTAATAAACTTACATGCATAAAATTTATTTTTTACATTATTTTTTATTTTAGTTAAAACTATATTTTTTGAATTTATTATTAAAAAAATGGGTGAAGAAGCTATAAGATTACTTCTTAATAAACTGGAAAAGAAGAAAAGTACTTTTTTATTCGTGCACAACATATGTTCGATTTAATTCCAAATTTACAAAAACAAGAATAAGCACGCTCGAATGTTTTGACATTTTCATGTCTTTACTTTGACACATAAACTCGAAAAGCGTAACTCAGGGGCAGCGATCATAGAATCCTTAAACGGAAAGATTTCCAACTCCCCTCTTTATCTACCTGTGTTAGACTACTAGCGCTCCACGGGAATTCCGGTTAATATTGTAACTAAATCTTTTACACCATTCAAAAGATTTAGAGCTTCTTAATTCAAAGAAATAAATTAACTTGTCAATTTACTAGATTCGAACCCGGGAACTTTCTCATTCTGAGCTATCGCGCATCTCATTCGGCCACCGAGGCTGTTTATTTATTTGTATTGTTTATTTACAAAATAGTACAAATGTCAAAAGATCATAAGTAGTTTACAATTTTAACCACCATATTCTCGTGGAGCGCTAGTGCTCTTACACCTCTAGAATACTGGAGTTGGATACCCCTGCTCAGGGGTATCCGACTCCACTATTCTAGAGGTGTAAGAGCACTAGCGCTCCACGAGAATATGGTGGTTAAAATTGTAAACTACTTATGATCTTTTGACATTTGTACTATTTTGTAAATAAACAATACAAAAAAATAAACAGCCTCGGTGGCCGAATGAGATGCGCGATAGCTCAGAATGAGAAAGTTCCCGGGTTCGAATCTAGTAAATTGACAAATAAATTTATTAATATATTTCTTTGAATTAAGAAGCTCTTAAACTTTTGAATGGTGTAAAAGATTTAGTTACAATAATTCCCGTGGAGTGCTAGTAGTCTAACACAGGTAGATAAAGAGGGGAGTTGGAAATCTTTCCGTTTAAGGATTCTATGATCGCTGAGCGTAACCAAATAATTAATACAAAAATGCCATTTTTCAAAACTGGTCTTATTTTCAACTTTTTTTTTTTTTTTTTTTTTTATTTTTTTTTATTTTTGGTTCCTGTATTTTTCACCTTAGTTGTATCTATGTGCAAAATTTAGGGAATATTGAATGACGGGAAGTGGTTCAAAATTGGGGTAATAGGTGTGCGATGAAACTTAAAAAACAAATAAATTTGACGCCATTTTTTTTTTTATATTTTTTTTTTTGGTTTCTGTATTCTTCACCTTAGTTGTATTTATGTGCAAAATTTGGGGAAGATTGAATGACGGTAAGTGGTTCAAAATTGGGGTAATAGGTGTGCGATGAAACTTGAAAAGCAAATAAATTTGACGCCATTTTGTTTTTGTTTTTATTTTTTTTGGTTTCTGTATTCTTCACCTTAGTTGTATCTATGTGCAAAATTTGGGGAAGATTGAATGACGGGAAGTGGTTCAAAATTGGGGAAACGGAAATGTGCGATGAAACTTACAAAGCAAAGTAATATAAGACCAGTAAAAACGATACCAAAAAGCGTTGCAAAAAAACGACACCAAAAAGTGTTACATGAAAATGTCTCACTGTCTTGAAGACTCGTATGCAAGCAATTGTAATAAAAGGCCGCATATAATTTTTCAGAGTAGTTCATATTTTGAAATTGTTTGGAATAAACAGATGTCTATAGAATACGCTTAAATCGTTTTTCTATAATTATTTGAAAGTTACATATGATCTAATGGATTAAATGGATTAATGACTTAAACTTGAAGTTAAAATGTTAGGTCATGTAGCAGAAAACTTACAAATGTTAATTAGGTATTCAAAACATATTTAACAAAATTTTAAAAATTATTTACAAATTAGAGAATTCAATGTTTGAAGTTGAGCCAAAACTGTAAAGACATTTTTATCGGAACTGCTATAAGTATTTTGTAAGTGCACACGATTTTTTTTAATGTATAAGACAATAGTGATGGCTAGTAAGGTGTAATTAATTAAAGATAAAACTTATTTCATTCAGATGAAACGTTTTGACTCATGGTTGAGTAATCCTCAGTCATTTATTATTAAAGGTTTCTTATGTTGGTACTTAAAATAGCTGCCTGCATTAGAAGACGTCTAGATTTGATAATAAAAAAAATAAATAACATATATAATATAATATATAACTTGACCATTCCTGAAAACACAACACAATCAATTATGCATAAATTATAAAACAATTTATAAATCAAATTGTTTAGTTTTGTTCAAATTTTTTGTCTCCGAATTGTAAAATTTTTAGTCAGAAATCCGTTGCAGACATCAAGGAAAATATGGTATCTACTCACGGCAGCAAAATTAAGCATTGTTGTACTGTTTTCTGTTTTTAATCTGATGCAAAATGTAATTTTTCTTGATTCTTTGGTAACATGTCAAAAAACACGCAGCAAAATAATAAAGTGTCAGCAAAATATCAAAGCGTCAGCAAAAGTTCAAAGTGTCAGCAAAATAACAGACAGGCTGCAAAATTTAAAGAAAAGGTTACTATATTGCAGGTTATGAACTCTCCCACAATGTTAATTGTTATATATTTAAGCGTAATATTCTCCTAAATATTTATATTTTTTTTAATATGTACCTTTAATAATTATAATAATAAAACAATTTTATTTAATTTATTTTACAGTGATTATTGAAAAAAAAAACGCTAAAACTTGAGATAAAAAACCGCTGTTAATAAAAAAAAGTGGCAACACTTAAGTGGCAATAATTTGTGTAATTTTTCTGCCGTTAGTAGATAAAATATTGTGTGCAACTATGCAGCAAATGAAACATTCCTGACTCGTTTAAAGATTACCTGCTTCGGTTACACCTTACCAGGTAATTGACATTTTCCTGTCTCGGCTTCGCCTCGTCAGTAAATTTGTTTAGCCTATCCTCGCCTTCGGCTCGGAACTAAAACTTAAAACTTGCCTGCAAAATTCCGTTTTGCTGCCTAGTTACATAAATAACTATGTTCTCGTGTCTGTCCATCATCGTTTATGCCAACTATGGTATCTTAAAAATAAGTCGTCCGATTTCAATTAAATTTGGATAGTAGGTCATGATTAGTCTATTGTTGGCCTATTTTTTTTTCTCTTTTGCTTTGGCACTAACCTTTTTTTTATTACACCCATATTTTTAAATATAGTTAGGCTTAGAAGAAATTTGGATGGTTTGTCAAAAGTAGCCCTCAGATCATCCCAGAATAACATAATTCAGAGAACACAATACCTTTATAAGTTTAGTCTCGAGTCTGTCTGTCAGTCAGTCCGTCAATATTTTTGCGAACCAACATATCTTAAAAACTACTAGTCCGATTTAGAATAGGTCATTTGGGGTTTTGATTAGCCCATTTTTGGTTCCATATTAACGCGCCCATATTCTGCGCCTATTGCTTCCTTCCACTTGTGCACATGCTTGTTTTTATTTACATTTACAACAATATCTTCAAACTACTCATCCAATTTTGAAGAATTTGGATGGTTTGTGTTAAAAGTAGTTTGTAGTCATAATAATGTTTCTCGTAATGAGAGTATATAAGTAACTTGGGGGTTTCTCTTAAGACTCGGGATTGACTCATTTTAAGGTCACCTAAGAACATAAAAGTGTTTTTTAAAAATGTGTGTCTGCCTCTATCTGTAGACTGTGCAGACATGTGGAGCCTAAACTACTGGACCAATTTTGATTCTATTTGGTTACATGTTCAGCAGTATGCAGTATTAGACACCGAGGTGAAATCGAGATATAAGTGTTAGCTCTAAATATGAGAAAGTTTAGTTCGAGTTGTAACAAACAGATTTTTGGATTTAAATTCAGTATTTCTTCATATATCATATGAAAGAAAGGTTTGTTCGTGTTTGTCGTACCTTTTTTACTTTTTCATATAAAGAGAAAATATTGTGATGACGCGAAAATTCGATTTTGATTGATTACACGTTTTGAGGTCTCCTGATTCCAGAAAATGTCTGTCGGTCGTCTTGTCTGTGCAGAAACCTGAAGTCTAAACTACAGGGCCGATTTTGACGAAATTTGGCATCAATTTAAAAAAAAAAAAAAGTGAAAAATATGATTTTTCGAAAACGGTTCCATCGATTTTGATTTAAAAAAAATCTAAAATGTAGTCCATTTGAATACGAGTCTAACGATATAAGCCGTTTTCCCGGAAAAAATCTAGTTCCTGAGAAAATAGCTTTAAACGCGCACGGAGAGATGCCGGGTTCAATGCACCACCGAGGAAAAGTTATTTTTATGATAAATTTTGATATAATGTTGAATAATAATTATATTTACCCACGAAAATTAATAAATGGAAAACACTGGGCTAAGTAATTATTAACTCTTATAAGAGAAAGTTTGTCTGTGTTTCCTTGGACCGATTTTTTTATTTACTTCGGGTGAGTCCTAAATATATTTTACTAGCTGGGTACCCGTGCTTCGCTACGGAGTGTTATTATAATTTGATAAGTTTATACTTTTATACACAACCATAAAGAAACATAGGGTCAGGCTAGAACAGACATTTTTTGTGTACATTCGGTAGGGCTGAGAATAGGTCGTAATAGTACATTACGCGTCGAGTGCGGAAAGTAGCATTTTGCATGCGAGTGTGGAGTTTGCACCCGAGCGACAGCGAGGGTAGTAAAACCACACGAGCAATGCAAAATGCCGTTTTCGCACGAGTTGCGTACCGTACTTTATCTACGATTGTTAGATTTAAATAATAAATACAGGAAAAAGTAAACTTGCTGTGTATAAGTTCGTTATCTCTTCTCATGATAAAGATGGCATTAATCTTGAGTTGTATTTTTTGCCGAATTAATTATTTCTGGAGGAGTATTTTATTCTCTACATTTTCGTCAAAGCCACTTGATTCATTCATTGTTTTTCACAAAAAACTCGATATAAACAGTTACTTTAATAAAAGAATAGCAAATTAGTTTTGTTAAATTTAAACAAACTCGCTAATCGTGCGTAAAGCTGAAGAATTCCTCTTCTTTACCGCGCTAGCGTGGTAAAGAAGAGGAATTGTTCAGAACTATGAGACGCGCATGCGCAATGAATACAAGTACGTAAATAATCACTTTCTACGCATCTAAACAGAGATATAATGTTTATATTTCGTATCAATCGTACATAAATTATTTTACTATGCGAGAATATCTAGATTCTATCCCTCCCACTTATTTCTATACCACCTCCTCTTTAATAAGCTAATTTTAAAATATCCTAAACCCCCCCCCCCCCCTAAATGAAAATATGACAAAACTATACATAAGCACAATTACTGTACTCTTAAAGAGCTTTTGCATCATGAAGGATATTCATTACATTGACCCCGTATTCATTACTTGTACCGTACCCCTGTGTACCAAATGTAAATTTCGAAAGTTCGTGCAGGCAGTGATTTCTCCCTTGCTTTGGTCAAATGTGCAAATTTTCACCGAGATAGGACTAAAACTGTAGATTTGTATAAGGAACATATACACACGTATACGTTGATTTTTATATTTATAGCTATAAATTTCCATTAAAAAAAACTGCAGATTTGTATAAAAGACCCAAATACAAACACTCTTCTTTTAATATAAGATATAGCTATATTTTTTCATTTTACCCCCTCCTAAATAAAAATATGACAAAACTGTACATAACAACAATTAATGTAATCTTAAAAAGCTTATCAACGATATGCATCACGAAGGGTATTCATTCCTTTGACCCCGTTCATTACTTGTACCCCGTTACCGGTGTACCAAAATTTAAATTTCAAAAATGCATGTGTAGACAGTAATTTCCCTTTGTTTTGAAGGTAAATTGTGCAAATTTTTATCGATATCGGACTAAAACCGTGGATTTGTATAAAGAACATACTCTCACACATGCGTTGACTATTATATATATAGATATAGATTTCCATTTTAACCTCCTCCAAAATGAAAATATGACAAAAATGCACATAACATCAATTACTTTTCTCTTAAAGAGCTCTTTAACGATATGCATCATGAAGGGTATCCATTACTTTGACATTTGTACCCCGTACCCCAGTGTACTAAAATTTAATTTCGTAATCTCATGAAGGCAATTACTTTCACCTTGTTTTGAAGAAAAAGTGTGTAAATATTAATCAAAATGGGATAAAACCGTAGATTTGTATAAAAGACATACTTTGTTATACAGACACTTCTTTTTAATAAGATATATCAATATTTTTCCATTCCCCCCCCCCCCCCCCTGCTAAATGAACATATGACAAAACTGTATATAATTTACAGTTAATCATATTTATCATAATTTACCGTTAATTTACAGTCTTTTTATCATTTAGGTCCATATATAGTAAATTACGATGGCGAGAGTTGGAAAAAACTTACAGATGAGTTCCAGAAACAACCTGTAGAAGTCAGAGCTCAACTTCTGCATGACTCTCTGACCCTTGCTTTGGCTGGGCATCTCCAAAGCATTACTGCACTTCATGTCTGTATTAAGAATTTTAATTAACTAAAATAATTTTAGTAATGGGCGAGATTTTCTCTCTACCTCACTCACATGCAAAATGCATACCCATAATTATTTTGCAATATTATAGATGATGTGATTTTTTTTTAGGAAATCGAGTTAATACTTGTTTTGGTAATTGTAATATGTGATAAGATATTTGATATTTCCTCTTAGGGTGCTTAAAGGAATTTAGAGGGCGTTGCTCCATAATCCATAAGCTTATTATGTGACTAGAAAAGGGATCTTTAAGAGCGCATTGACACTAACTTAAAACATTGTTATCCCAAATTTTATGTTAATCAAAACATTGTCCGAGGAAATATTGTAAAATGCAAGTAATAACCGATTTCCTAAATAAATTGAGATTTATATTAGTAAAGTGCAAAAGAAGTTTAATTCCGTTTAATGATTACTAACCATTTCAAAATTGATAAATATTGATTATATAGGTAGTAAACCAATTAAAACAAGAACAGTCACCTGAAGTTTGGCGATCATTCTTTCCTCTAGCTGAAAGACTGAGGAAAATGTTCCAGGGCACTCCAGTTGTTGATAAGCTTGATGTAAATATTTAAATAGTTTTTTTTATTGATAGCGGTGTAGATGTATTAATTATTATTTAATTTCCTTTTTAAATTTCAATATAACATATTGAGAAATTCTAATAAAAAATGCACTTAACAATGCAGGAATTCATCCAAGCTCTTCTGACACCAGTTCAAAGTGCTCTTGGCGAGGAAGACAAACAGGCGTGGAAATCAGAACTGAGAACAAAGACACAGTTCTTGCTATGTGAGACAGGACACACCCCGTGTGTGGATACAGCAAGGATACAATTTGCTGCATGGATGAATCAATCAAACCCTGATGAGGGCATGCCGTAAGACTATTAATATATTAAATTATAATCATTAATACCACAAGGTCAATTACTAATCATGTCTTGTTCAGTTAATAAACTATTAGGTTTCACAAGCTTTATACCGTAAAATCATCAATCATCTCGCTTATAATACGCACAGTTTTTACCTCTTTTTTTCTTCTAACTTAATATGCACGTATAATAGGTGCTTATACGTAAATCAAAACAATTACCTAATGGCTTTTTACCATTATTTACAGGCAATTGCAAAATAATCATTATACGACTACTTAGCTATACTTCAAGTCTACGTGTAAGAAAATATGAACGTAAATGTTTCTTTTAACAAAAGAAATTTCTATTCTCACCTGATTTCATCTTATTACTTTACACTTAAGCAATCAATTGAAGCCTCATAAATAATTATTTTGTTTATTTAACAATATTTATTTACAATTGTTGTACGTTGAATTACAATTGTTTTTTTTTTTATAATTTTATATTTCAACTCATTTTATTGTAAATTAAAACAAGTTGCTTTTCTTCTTCGGAAATTCACTAAAAACATTGATTTTAACATTTTAAAATACCGCAGACGGGGGCCTGATTACTTAAAACTATTTTTTTTTTAATGCTGTTCTCGAAGGCGGCGGACCTTCTGCGAATTATTGTAAGCACATGAATCACTATATTCCTCTTAAAGATAAGAGTGGAATATTAAGGAAAATATTCTTTAAATTTTTATTAAAATATTAGATTGGTACCAATGCTTATTGCTAAATTGTTACTACTACCGTTTCCAGTTTTTCTCGAGATATTGTTCCTCTATCAGTTCTGTATTTCAGAAAATAATTGTTAATATTAATTCGTTTTTGTTTCTACACCTGCATTATTTGAAAAGCGCTTTGGTTAACAAGAGTAAAATGAGTCGAAGAAGATGTTTTAGTGCTTATATTATGAGCTTATAAAATTATGTTTCTTTCCTCTTAAAAATACCTAATTACAATAACAAAGGAATCTTTTATGCAAAGCTCACAAGCATAAAATGATTCCGTGAGTACGTATTGTTTGCAAGATTTTACGGTAAATTGTATATTCTTTTAATAAATGTTTCAGATTGGGCACTAGTTATTTATGCCCGGTTCTATCGTACGGTACTCTGGCAGAGTGGGAATTTGCTCTAGAAAGACTTATTAATTTGCCGAAAAACCGGACTCGTATGGAAAGGAATTTCCTTCTAAAAGCCGTCGCTGGATGTCCTAAGGACTCTAAAAAATTCCAAATGTAAGCTTTTTAAATCATAATTGTCTTTGTTTCAATGTCAGTTAATAAGTATGGTTAACCCTCGAGTCATTAGCTTACACAGAAAATATTTTCGGGGGGGGGGGGGGGGGGGGCCTTGATTTATATGCGGGTTTAGCAAACCCTATAATTTATTGGCACCAAGCTGGATTACTGTGCTTTACTATAGAATATCTTGTGTATGTGTATTTATTTTTATTAATGGGATTGCTTTATAAACTATCTTTAAATCACTTATGCTAAGCAAGATTATCTAGACGTTATATACTTTTTACTATTTTTTTATAATTCAATAATTAAACAGGGTGTGAAACTATAATTTGAAACACCTTTTTGGAAGAAACTCCATTTTAAACTGAAGTGTAGCGCTGTAAGGTATATGGTATATGGTATTCTAATCATCATCGATTAATAATCAATACAATCTTATGGCGAATAATTTTAATTTATCCCTCTTGCAAAACTATAATTTCAATTTCTAACCTCATACTCAGAAATTAAATAAAATGTTCTATGAGATAATACCCAGCAATTTGCCACTCTTATAAAAATTATATACAGCCTACAAACTTTTTATTTAACCTTAAGCTATTGTAGACCCCATGAATAGAGTTTTAAATTACTTGTGATCAATACAAAACAATGTGGAAAACTTACGAGTCTCAAATTTCTAACAAAATGAGAATCTCAAACTATGAATTTTCTAAAAAACTAACTAAGCCTACCTATTACAAAACAGAATAAACCATTCGTTAGGCAATTAAATGAGAAATTCAAAAACAAATGTTTTTTTAACGCTTTTTGAGTTTTTAAATTTAAATTTAGTATTACTCACTTATTTATTAGCCAACGCTCACTATTGGCTATTAGGCCGTTTGGTGACGCGTAGAATAAATGTAATTTATGAAATAGTTGTGTCCGAGTGAGTCTGACCGATTTTATTTGTTTGCCTCTGTTTTCCTATTTAAAGTTGACGAACAATAGTTAGGCCCGAGCAATCATTCCACGCCGCACAATTGTTAATAGACGAGGACCCACGTGGTGTCCTACACATAATCCTGGCTTGAACATTGGCTATTGGAATCAACTTCACTCCTTTATCTTATCTTTTTTCTTAATTCATGCAATTCACTTAATTCCATCAACAAAAAACCCTAGTTGGCTCAGGCTGGTCCAAGCCAAATAGCTCGTATGCGTCCTAATTCATTTCAATGTATTTATTTTTATCGGTAAAAATCCGGGCCCGACCGCCAATTGGGCCGACTAGTGTACAAATCCTAATTCAATTCTAAGAATTATATTTCTTCTCAGACCGGTCTTGACAGGTAATTTGTTTATTATGCACTAAACTAATAAAAATTCATCAGTAAAAATCCGAGTTTTATCGGTCATTTACGTCAATTCATTTATTCCATTGGCAAAAAACCGGACCCAGCCGGCAAATGGGCCAATTGGTGTAGGCATCCTAATTTAATAAAATTTATTTAATTCTAGTGGCCAAAATCCGGGTCTAGCTGCCAATCAGGCCGATTTAGTGGATGCATTCTAATTCAATTTAATGTTTTTAATTTCATAGGCAAATATTTACAGAAAATGTCAGTGTTTCATGACAGTGTGGTTTTTTTTAATTTATTGCGGGTCCAAGTTATGTAATCATTAGAGGGGGAGCCAGGGCCCATCCCCCCCCCCTCCCGGTCCTTGTTTACGCTATTGCCTTTAGTATTCATGGGGTACTTTTGTGTCCCAGCCATCCAAAAAATGCTCATGGTCAAGCTTATATAAGAAGGGATTTTGGTATTTTACTCGAAATGAGTTTTAGTGCGTGGACAGCGTGGGCTAGTTGAAAAAATAATTTCAAGATAAAAAGAACTTTTTATATACTATGTTTTTAAATTTTCTGTTGAATCGTATGTAATGTTGATAATATAATTGTTATTGTTATATAATATATAATGTTAGTAAAAAAAAAAATAGTTCCGAATTTATTTACTTCACATAAATGACAACCATCCAGAGAGCTGATCTTAAACCTATAAAAGGATAACTCTTTGTACAACGGATCTCCCCAACACAAAATCTAAAGCATGCCATCGATATATTTGAAATAATATAATCGATGAATAATATAATCGATAAATAATATAATCGATATTTCCTGTTTTGCTGTCATTCAATGTTTATCTATCACAAATTTGAGACCCGTCAAAATGAAGATTGCGTAAATATTGGATATGGCAAAACAAATAAAATAACTTGTGGATTTATTCCGAACTAACTTTCCGCACAGCAAAATTTGCTGAAAACTAATTAAATTCTGCTGAAAGATGGCTAAAAGTATTAAAATAATGCATTGTCATCGGGTTCTGAGCTAAGCTAAAATTTTCAAATGTCTAGCTATTCGGGAAGTTAGTTAGAAATCGATTGCCAGATTTGTACCGGACAAACAAACAAACCAACAAACAAGAATGCAAGCTAATAAAAACATAGTAAAATTGGGGAAATACCTGATATCCCACGTGACTTACATCGTTGCAAAAAGATTCGAGAGTAATGGAGGGTTAACATAGTCAGTTTTTTCTACATCTTAAGACAGAAAGGGTTAATTATGTCCATTTAAACATACATAAATTGATAAAAGCACACAACTCTAAGTGGCCATCATATGCAACCGTGTCTATATGCAAAAAAATAAAAAATGTTTTTGGTATTTAGGCTTATGAACACCACATTTTCGGATGAGAGCTACAGTCAAATTTTCACTAATGAAGACAGATTTCTCATTCTGTCAGCAGTCTCAGGAGAAACCGCTGGTTATACCACTTTATTTGAACTGCTCAAAACAAGATGGGATGAATTCAAAAACAAGTTAGTATTTTTTAATTACTCAGTTTATGATAAGAAAAATTTACTAAGATGTTTGTTTGTTTATACAAATTTTAAATATTAGTAGATAATAAATAATGAGTAAATGTGATTATTTATTTTCAGACTACAAGGTAACTTATGGGAATTTTTCATTCAGACAGCAACTGGAGGTTTTAGAACAGAAGAAGGCTTGAAAGAGGTATACAAGTAAATATTATCTTATTTACAATTTTTATTAGACTGACTCCAGGCAATTTTGCAAATGTAATGATAATAATCAACATATCCTTATTCATTGTTCATAACATTTTAAGAGTCACAGCAGTGATTATTGTAGAAGAATTAACATTTAACTAACTGTGAGAGATCAAAAATAAATATTTATGAAGTCCTAACAAGAAGACTTTAGAAAACTATAACTAAGGGTTTTCCAATGTAAACTCACACTATAATTTAAAGTTGCTGTTTGTTTTGCTCATTTGATAAATCAAGAGTCGTAGTGATTCATTATTACTTTAATTTTTCACAATAATTTCATTTTTAGTTTCCCACATACACATTATATACAAGGAGAAAATTTTGTGTTGTTTAAGAACAGCAAAAAATTAAGGGGGAAGGTGAACTGTCAATTTTTTTTCTTCTTCTTCATTTACCACAAATAGCATTTTATAATAACACTGAAATTATTTAATTATATTAATTTTAAATACAGAATTTTAAATAATACAGGCATCACGAGTTGAGCAATGAAATAATGACTAGACAAAGCATACAAGACAAGAAAAAGTATTAAATTAAATTTAAAAAAAAATAGTACGAATTGTTACTTTTATTGTACGTATTGATAATTAAATATTACTATATATATTATATTTATAAAAATCAAACAAAAGTGAAAAATATATATATATATATATATATATATATATATATATATATATATATATATATATATATATATATATATATATATATATATATATATATAATAAAAATAACTATTAAAATTCATAAAAATTGAAATAACTTTAAACGACAAAGCTATTCAATTATTTAAACCTATTTATAGATTGAGACTAATAAAATAATGTTAACAGTAATTTTTGTATTTACGTCTTAAACACTCATACATAATTTTTATTACATATAATCAAATTTAATTTTTTTTAATTTAGAAATGTAAAACTACTCTCTAATTTATACATACAAACAATAGTAATATAAAAGAAGTCTAATTGATTTTAAATATAAAAACCTAATTACTTGTGATATAAAACAATTTTAACATTAAATAACATGGTAAATTTAAATTCAATAGTCAGGTACTCACATTTTGGCTTAAATTATTTAAAATAATTAATACGAATGAGCTAAACGAACATATAAAGTGTATTTTTTATTTCTATTTAAATTTATAATGGCACTAAACTTTGATTATTGAACCAAAAATTTTCCTTTTGAAAAAAACAAATGATAATTAACAGACATTAAATTCAAATATTTCCCAGACTTAAGAGGCAGATTATTGTCAGATCAAAACTACTGAATTTGCATATCTGATGAGAGCAAAATACACACAAACTCTATAATGTAGAAACATCAGATCTTAGTTTGCAAACATAATTGTTATTCATACATTTTAAGACTTCAAACATTTAATAAACTATAATCACAATAACAATCAATTAAATTAAAGCTTTTTCATTCCAAAATTCAGAGAGTTACATTTAGAGAGACAAATAACATATTTTCCCCTTTAAATTATTGATACAGAAATATTGGTGGAAAAGATGTTTTGGTAAATCCTTGAATACACAAATTCATACTTAACTAACTGACTAAGTTACATCTTACTTTATAAATCTTTTCATTTTGACTTCATGAATTTCAATATTTTTAAAGTTATTCATAGATGATAGGTCACAACAAATATTTAGCTGATTAAATTGTAATAATCATATACTTTACTGTCTTAATTATATTGATTAGATACTAGAATACATGTTAAAAGGGGTTTTTACCATCAACTAAAGATCAATAAAAAATTTAAAACAAATCAAGGAGATTCTAAATTGATGTACAATTAATTAGACCATAAATTTAGAAAAATAAATATAGTGAAGAAAACTTAATTTTTTTTAAGTTATTTGAACCTAGACTAACATATACATAGTAGTTTTACAGATAACAATGAGAAATAATAATGGATCAAGCATTTAAGTTCATAAAAAAATTGATTTATAAAGAATAAACAAATTTTGAAATTAAAATAGAATATGTTCAGAAAACTTAAGTGCAACCTTTTTAATGTTTGGCAAGAATAACGTGTTTAATAACGTGTTTTATATAATACTAAACATAATGTAATACATAATACATAATACATCATTTCAAAACAAAGAGACATCATCTCTCCCCTTTTTATAATAAAATTACTTTTATTTTATCCCTTTTTCCTACAAGTTTATTATACAAAGGGATACTACTATTTTTATGCCAAGAATATATTATGTCCATTGGTACTTACAGTAGATTTTGATATTATGGACCACCACTTTTTTATACAGCAAAAATAAATTAATAATTATTTCTGGCCTCAATATAAGAATACAGCCCCAATAATTATTATTAATGGTATTTCCTTTAAGGTAAAAGTCACTAAGTAAAATCAAATTCTACACATAGTTTTAAACATATTGAGTTTTATTTTCCACAAATATTTTACAAAATAATTATAATTAGTTTTCTTTTTGAGTAATTCTGAAGGAATGCTACGAATCACTTGGTTACTTTTACCATTAATTTAAATTGACCATTTAAACATCTGGGGACTACTATCTCATTTTGAAAAAAATGCAATTAGTAACTGTTACCTTTATCACAAATGATGTCATAGTACACACAGTAATAATATGTTTTTTTTTTTTTCAGGTAAAAGAGTTGGTTGAAAACAAGAAAGAGGATTTAGGTGCAAGAGGTATTAAAATCTGTGAAGAGAGTATACAAAGAATTGAAGCTAGGGTTAAATGGACTAAGGATAATACAAATTTGGTCGAGACCTGGCTCAATGAAACAATGGCCACTCCTTGGACACATCAGCGATTCAAGTTCCAAGATGTTATAGTATCACCTCAATCTGGAATTACCAGCAAAAATACATAACAAGCAACGTATAACCTGAAAAGAAGCAAAGGACAAGAGTTTGAAAGAAGGAAAAAAAATTGAAATGTACATACAACTTTATAATAACTTAAAAATAAATTTGATAGTAATAGGTATAGACTTATTTAGAATAAATACAGAAGTTTGAGAATATCATCAAAAGTAATTATCCTATATTAAAATACATTAATGTAAACATTTAAGCAGTTACCTTATTTTGATTGAAATAAATCTATGTGTATATCAAAACTCTAAAAATGCAGTGTATAGTAAATAAAAGAGAAGGATTTAAAATAATATTAAAATTATGTAATATTAGAATTAAATGCTCTTAATATTATAATGATGTATGATTCCAAAAATGTCTAATGTATTTTAAAAAAAAAAGTAAATTAATTTTAAAAAGTATAAGCTAATACAGGGCTTGATATAAGGATTACAATGGCAAAACTCAATTTTAATAAAACTGAGTAATAACATAAAGTTAAAAGGAACATTTAATGATAATTTTTCTTTATTGTATGATAAATAGAATAAAGAATACTAATTTCATATAATTGTACTAATATAGTATAATATTCATTGAATACTAGTCGTGTGTTATAAAGAAGTTTGTATTATCAAAATTCTTGCAAAAGTTTGTTACTTCGCACACATGAAATTGTGTTTGAAAATGTAGATTATTTAGTAAATATTTTTGATTTTTAAAGCTCGTGAGAAGAACACTTAGTCCTTTTAAAATAGTTGGAATTAAGTTAAATTAGAATATGATGCACAAAACAGATATTTTATAAACCAAAACATTTTTTGCATGATGAAGAAATATACAAGAGGCTATGAAATTGTTAGATATTCTTAACTATTTAATTAATTTATTATTCTGTAATGTGTAATTATTTGTATAATATTATTATTCTGTCGCCACCTAGGCCAACTGTTATTAAGCAATAACAAAAGTAATAAAATTCATTTTTTTGTAAGTAATTTGGTACATATTTTTTTGTATTATAAAATTTGGCTAAATTAACTTAATAAAATGTTAATAGTTGTTTTAAAAATTTCCAGTAAACCTTACTTTTTTATGGAGCTTAGCTTTTGTGTTTTTTGTTATTTTAAAAGTGAATCAAATTTTATTCTTTGTGACTCTACCTTAACTCCAGAACAGTGGATAAGAACAAAGAAACAAGTAAAATAAAATAAAATAGGAACTGTCTTTGGTAAGGCATCAAACAATGAAGGCAGACTTATTGAGCTGTGTCAGGTGGTGCAGTAGCACATTGCAGTGCAGCATGAAAAAAAAAAAAACTGCATGGCACAGTTTTTTGGGCTGTTTGAAGAAAGCAAGGCTGTGTTGTGTTAAATCTTACCCACCAAATCAGATTCCTTTTTTAAAAAACAATACAGTAGTATATGACTAAAACGGACCAAATATTTGTAATAGACATAATAAATAAAATGATATGCTATCAGCAAACACAAAGGGTCCAAGGACAATTTAATACTTATACTGTCTGATTTTGATGAAATTTGGCTTAGACAGTTTAAATCTAAATATCTAGGATGTCACATTATCAACATTATTTGCCAACATTATCGGCCCAGCCGTTACAAGAAGGCTATTCAAAAGCTTGTTCTAGCAATAACTTTATAACTTTTTATTATAAGAACAAATGATGTGGGAACAAAAACCCATTATAAGCAGTTTTATTGTCTGAACGCAATGAACCTACTCTGAAGACTCAAGCTCAAATGGTTCCTAAGATATTACATTTTAATATTTTTTTCTTACAAAATATGAGACATATGAAAAATTCATTAAAAACCTTTCTTCTGAATAAGTATTATTGATTTTTTTTTTTTTTTTTTTTTTTTTTTTTTTTTTTTTTTTTTTTTTTTTTTACTGATTTGTTAAAATAAGAGGGAAACACATAAAACGCAATTTTGAAGGAAATATGGTGCAAAAAAACAAAATATATATTTCAACTCAGTGCCCTCCTCTTTCATTCAACTCCCTCAAACTTTGGAGATCAGGTGCGTTACAGACAGACAGACAAGTGCAGTTGCAGTTATACAGACCGACAAGTCCTCATTTTTGCCTGCAGACCCTATTTTTTTTTTATTTGTACTTCCAAGTAAAACGAGTCATTGCCTGAATTCCACAAATTACTGTTTGATACCAGCACCTGATGAGTCTTTCTATGAAATTCCATAAATTAGCACCCATCCCAAGCCCCTGCATCCAGTTTTGTTTTGCTCAGTACTCCCCAACAGCAGCTAAGTTATAATATTTTATTATTTTTTTCAAGATTGCCTATTTTTTTTTTTTTTTTTTACTATAATTCCTAATCTCCGGCTGAGTCAATGGGGACAACCACCTAAAATGTTGGAAAGCCTAAATAACTATCTCAAATAGTTCAATTGGCAAGCACATCTGTTCTTGTCTAATTTATCATTTTTATCTCAAATGGTCCAACAACTAACAGTTATTCTATGCTTGAAACATATAAAGTTAATACTTATATTCCTCTCTTCTACACCAATTATTTTATGTTCCTATATAAAGGTTTTGTAGGAGAATATTCTGGTTCTGGTGTCAATTCATTGATGCAATATCTTATGTTCTAGAAATCATTGTGTAGTTAAGAAGGATCTAACCCCAAGTTATGGTCATTTCACAAGGAATTGTAGAATACCCAGCAGGAAAGGAACGTGCTATAGGTGCAAAGACGAAGGACATAAACAGATTAATATCAATAAGGACTGTATTCTCTGCGTAGACTTGCAGATGGAGTCGGACTAGCAGAGGCAAAGAAATGCCCAATTTATTGGAGGGCCTGGGAGAATGCTAAAATGAGGATCTGACCAAAAACCACTTGTGTGGTAAAAAAAAAAAAAAAAAAAAAACACCACGCCAAGTCTGTGGTCCAAAAAATTTGTGAAATCAACTCTCTGTCCCGCCAAGATGATGTTGGCACTTTCTCCTGACCCAACACTGAAACTTAGATATTTATCAGCTTCTTCTCCTTGGCGATGTGCCTTGTCATTTCCTGAAACTGGAATTTTAATATTCTTCAAACCCCAATACAATTTCTTGTTTCACCTTCACGTTTGCCACATGTGGTTTGTGTGGAAAGATAGTTGTTCACCTCATAGTCTTAGTACTAATATATGCAGGCACATATTGGAGAGGAAAGCCTTTTAACAGTGTTGTTAAAGGCTCTTCTCGATGCCACAATGGTCATTGCTGTAAATCTTTCCCATCATCAAAAAGCAAATAAAATAGAAATAAGTAATATACAAATTAAGCTTTTAAGGAATGACCCCATGCAACTACTACTTTCTTTGCAGAGGATGCGTGGAATACAACCAGTTATTTTTGGGTAGTACTGCAGGCACACCGCCAAGGAGAAGAAGCTGATAAGTATCTAAGTTGACAGTGTTGGGTCAGGAGAAAAAACCAACATCACTTGGCGGGACAGAAAGTTGATTTCACAACTATTTTGGACACAGACTTAGCGGGGTGTTCTTTTTACCACACAAGTGGTTTTTGGTCAGATTTCATGACTTTTTGTACGGTTCCTAAGGAAAGATTCTCTAAACTGTTTATTCCCACACATTAGAGTCAAATAAAAGTGAAGTTAAGAGCTTAACAAGGTCTATGGAGATTGGAGAACTACGAGCCCTATGACATTGAAAGAACCTAACATTCTGATAGGAGCATAAAAAGAGAGTTGAGGGGTTGTAGGGGGGGGGGTGAGTTGGGGGGGGGATGGACTACAGCCCTAGACGAATCCAAAAAGCCCTCATTCATTAAAATCGGTTCAGTAGTTTAGGCTGTAGGTGCATCAACGTTAAAGTGTCTGTTCTCTAGCTCCGTGTTCAGCGTAGGAATGAGTTACCTATTTTATTTTTTTTATCTAGGAATGCAATAGGACCCTAGACGAATCCAAAAAAACCTCATTCATTAAAATTGGTTTAGTAATTTAGGCCGAGAAATAAAATGAAGGAAGAATAAGAATAAGAAGAAGAAGTATCAGAACTACCATTTTAAAACCTATTTTTCTCTACTTCTACTTGACCGATTTAGACTTTTTTTTATTTTGATCTTCAGGACACGGCCTTCAAAGATATTAAAAAATTGTTTAGGTAGCTTGTACGTATTTCACGCTGCAGACCCTCAAAAACCCTAGTTTGTCACCTACAGTATATATACACTGTCAGCTTTTGTGAAATTTTGACTTTTTGACTTGGCGGGGCGGAACGCTGGTGCGTTCCTAAATAAAGGCGTTACAAACAAACATGCATTGAAGTAGGTTGGCTCATTACCTCCTCCCTTACATTATTTATAAACACTATTCCAAAAAAAGTACTGAAAAGTGAACAGTACAGAAACAAGGAAACGGTTGTGACAGGATGAAAGTTAGTGGAGTGGTGTACTTTAGCTGCTATCTCATGCCTAACAAGCAAATTGAAGCTATCAGAAGAAGATGGGTGACTTCGAAGACTTCTTCGAGACACAAACAGACTCTTTATTGTAGCAGGAAACTTCAATGCCAAGGCTGTGGAGTAGTAGATAGATTATTCGGACACCAGAGGAAGAAGATGTCAAGATAGCAGCTAGACTTAGACTATTTTTCCAAAACGATGAAAGAAAGAGACTTGGGTGCAGGGAATACTTAATTGAATCACCCTGGCTACTGAAGGGTTGTTCCCAATGCTAGATGATTGGAAGGTCCTAGAGGATGTCGTCGGAAGCTACTATCAGTATTATATCCTTTAAGGTGATGAAGGATAGATTTCGTGGAAGAGAAGAAGCTGCTCAGATGGCAGACAGAGAATATGAATGAGGAAAAGTTTGCTCTGACCCAAGAAGGACAACCGAAACTTGGAAACCTTTTCAGGGAGCACATGCACAGGGAGAGGTGAAAGCATTAGGAGGTACCCAGGGCGTAGACAACCAACAATAAAGGCAGAAATACAAATGTGGCAGATGAAACACATAAAGCACCTAAGAAAAGTCTCAGGCAATCATTAAGGAGAAATCAAACCCAGTGCTGGGAGGACCTCCACAAATCAGTGGAAGGGAAACCCTGGGTCTAGGATACATGATAGTGGTTGGAAAGATGGGAAAATTATCGTCAAATGTATCACTCGAAGCGGACACCACTAGAAATATAGTGGGCACACTCTCCCCATCCCAGCCAGTAAAAAGAAGTCAGATAGAAAATGCTATGAAAACTTCCCCCTTCTGAGGTATTCAGTTCAGCAAAGAGTAACTAATAACAGCTGCCAGTTCCAGGAAAAGCAAGAAAGGTCCCATCAGAGATTCTAAAAGAAGGTATTCTAAGTAAGGTATAATTGGGGAGAATTTAAGCTCAATAAGCGAAATAGTTCCAACATTATTTAGAGTTAAATTTTCAAACTTCAAAATTCAAATGGAAAAAACATCCAGCAAAAAAGCATTCAAATTGTCTTGAAAATACCCAAACAGATAATTCCTTTGAAATCTTGGTTTTGGATTTTTGTGTGAAAACAATACTTTTCCTTTAGTTAAGAAAAAGTAAAAAAATAATATTTGCATTTTAAATATTTTAAAATAGTTTTTCTGGTACTTGTCTTTCAAGGTAAATACAATGTCAGAAATGGAAACATTTTGGCAAAGACAAATATTCTTCTAGGTAAAAAAAAATCAAATGTTTTGGCTTCACCCCATTCAGCCAGCTCCACTAGGGGACTATTAAATAAGAAGCTAAAAAGCCTTTGCTAAACACTTTGTTTCCTTCTAAGCCTTTTTGAATAAATACTTTTAAAGCTTCTTTATATACCACTATAAAGTACAAAATTACTTTATTGTGGATTTGTATTTTATTCACATTCATTACTCTGGAAGTATAAAACCTTTTCTTATAAAGCTAATTAGTTTTAGAAATCTAAAACTTGTGAAATAATACTATTTTACTTAATTTAATTTAACTATACTACTTACTTAATTTAAACATATAATTTAATTAAATATTTGTACAATTACTAATTGATAAGACAAAGAGTACTTGTTTTAATATAGCATTTGAAATTTGTGTGCCTTACATATATTATATACATAGATCTATGTAATAATTGCAACTATACATTGGTTGGTAAACAAATAGTGATCATAAATAATATACCATAAAAAAAAAGCATGTTCCATGCTAAATATTGGAGAAAAAGTTATACTAATATATATTTGCATTACCTTTGCTCTATTAGATAGAGATGTTGTTTAACAATTCAAGTTTATTTCAAATAATCTACTTCCAGTGGAATATCTTTTAAATTGTACTTCTGGACAACATTCATGATCGATTCTAAAGTTAAATTAAATTCATCTTGATCAAAATCAGGAACTTGTGTATAATGATGAACAAAGGCCTGTAAATATTTTATAAAAATTAATTTAAAGGAATACAATAAATATTTCTAATGATATATTTTTCATTATACCTTGCCAGTGATCACCAAAATATTGGGCAAGATATTGCAAGAGATAAAAATAAAACCATGTTTCCCCTAAGAGGAAACCAGGTCGTTTCAACAAGAATGTGTGATGGTCCCTTTAAAATTATTTTTTGTTAAGAATTTAAACATTTTTTATTAATTAATTTAAATAAAATACTTATAACTTAATTTTAATTACATTTTAATAACAAACTTTTTAAAGCAGCAAATAAATAGAATATAAAACTAACCCTTTTTCTATAAAGCCTCTCAAAATTTTGAAAAGTTTCCAAAAAAAGATTTGACATAGACGTTGAATTGGCAAGGCACATGAAGGAATAAGAACTGTCAACTGGAGGAACTGAGCAAAGACCGTATCTAATATTTTGCAACCATACAGCACGTCTGCACTGTTTTTTTACCCTGGAAAAGAAGATATTTTAATGGTATAATAAATGTTGAACAAATAAATATTGAAAAACAAACAGGGGGGAAGATTTTTTTAGTAAACAGCAGAATATAAATTTACAGAATTATTACAGCAATTTAATATTAATGAAAGTGCTCTTTATTTCAAAATTAGCATGCATAAATATAAAATTAAGCATGAATTGAATTACCTTTGACAAAAGTGCTTCATATTGGTGATACTGATGTTTCCTCTTCCATGAAGACATCCTGATAGGATAGTTCCTTTTAAAGCATTAATTCTTAACAATTCATTATGTCTACTAAGTATTTCATTCACAGCATCAGTTATTCTGTAAAACATTAAATGAGCTGTTCTGTTATTTGAAAACAGCAGATTAACTTGATCAATCTTCCACAACTTAAAAAAACTAAGTTTTTAAGTTATAATTTTTTTAAAAAATGTTAAAATTAACACCCTTCTTATTAGATGCTTCTTTTATAAGTTGATGGATGGTAAAGGTGTGGTAATGATATAAACAATCAGTTTTATCAATTATGAGACGTTTCGACCCTTAGTATAATTTTCATTTTCAATCACGATTTTTGTTCTAAAATAGCCATAAAAAATATAAGAGTTAACTAATCATTTATAACAATTCCTTTTTTATAGATAATTAAATAAAAAATTTGAATAAATAATTAACAATAATTTTAATTTTGAACACCAATTCATCTAAAAATATTTTTAATTAATAATAATGAACAATGTATTACTTTACTTACAATAATTGTGTCACTCAGGTCAATTAAAAAAAAATCTATTTCAATGAGGAGATTTTTTAAATTTAAAAAATATTTGAACTACTTATAATTTAAACAATCTAACAATAAACAATTGACATTAATAAGTAAAATAATTATTTATTCACTATATTATTCACATTATTCATTATAATTAATTAAAAATATTTTTAGATGAATTGGGTTTTCAAAATTAAAATTATTTTTATTTATTTATTTAAATTTTTATTTAATTATATATAAAAAAAGGAATTGATTTAAATTATTAATTAACTCTTATATTTTTTATGTTTATTTTAGAACAAAAATATAAAATGACCTTCTATTAAGGACTCTAAAAGTGCAAGTACACTTGCAAAAAAGTGCACTTGCACTTTTAGAGTCCCCTTATAACCTACATAGATTATCTGAAGAAGGCTGCTTTAGCTGAACCAGTTAATTGCTGAAACCAGTCAATTGTAACAAATACAATTATTTTGTGTGAAGACGTTGTTTGGTTATTGAACTACACCTCTTCTATGATGAGTCGCTATCACACACTGGAGAAAAACACAGTCGAGGATCTTCTATTAAGAGTTGAAACATCTCAAATGGATAAGACCTAATTGTTTATATTATTACCACACCATAACCATCCATCAACTTATAAAAGAAGTGGATAATTTTATGACAGCTGATTTTAAATCTCAATAGCTTGCAGAAATACGCACTTTGGAATATGTGGAGCTCTCCTAAACTTTCCAGTAACAATAGGGCTGAGACTGCTTGATATAAAATTCAGCAATGGAAAAGGAACCAGATTCGTTGTTAAATCATTCATGTCCAGATTTAGCGAACCAGGAAACCGAGCTCCACTAAAAATAAATAACAATAATTCATAAATAGCAGATTATCCTTTTACAGAACAAGTAGACCTTATAATAAAAATAGAAACCTTTAATAATTGTCTTAAAGCCAATTCATATTTAGACAAATATATTAAAGCTTGTATGAAAATGAAATCAGAGGTCGGTTTAGCCAAGTGGCTTTGGACTGGTCCAAAACCACTGTCCAAACATAAAATAAAGTAAATTTATTATTAATAATGCAAGGAAGGAAAAAATACGGATATTTGTTGTTTTTATAGACTAAGGAAGAAAAGAAGTCTTAGGATGATGTAGAAAACCATTTACTATTTAAAAATAGCATTTTATATAATATTTTCTACCAAGAAAAATACATTAATAGGCAAATTTTAAAATGATAAAATTTAGTAACATCCACATTATGTTTTTAGTTTTTAAAAAAGGTTAATACATTTTTTGTAAACAGGTGACATTATAACAACTTATATCACCAAATGTATAATACTAATAATTTTTTCCTTAAGTATCATAACTTTATACTCTATTAGCAAAATTAGGTAATTTTATATATAAAAAAAAATTGTTTGCATTTAGGAAAGAAATCTAACAATGCATATATCCTCTTATAGGTTGTTTTAATATACTTTTAATACACAGGGAAAAATAAATAGGAGCCAAAGAGGAAGGAAAAGGATGAGGTTCGGGTGAGGCATCATATAAAATCACCTGCACACCTGGTTAATTCTAGAAGCATTTTACAAATAATTTTATTCATACTGTTGTATGTATCCAACTTCATTACACCGGTTGTCTGTCGTTCATGCAAAGGCACTTTGTGATATTGAATTATGTTTGTCAAAGCCTAAAAATTAAAAAACACAAATACAAATCTACACTCATCTCAAGCATAACAGGTTAAAATATAGTCAGATCTCCATACAACGAAATTGATGGTTCCAGAAAAAGAAAAAATTGTTGAAATTTTGTTATATAGAATTATTTTTTAAGAGAAAATATGAGTGGTCCTGAAAGAGAAAGATTTTTATCCGCACCATTTTCACCCACTGCAGAACTGCTTCATCTAGGTCTTCGTATTTACAACATCTAGATCTTTTTTAAAAAAATCCAACTTGTTGAATATATGAAGTTTAAATATTGAATCCTGGTTTTTTAAAATTGTTGACCCTGAACTCAAAGCAATTTCGTATTTACAGGATACTTCTTTGTTATTCATTCTTTTATCTACAACATTGAATAGATTAGGTAATTTTTCCTGAAAATTATGATTTTCTTTTATACATTATTTGTACGATGAGTAAATTAAACTGTAAAAAGACAAGAGTCTGAAACAAATTCTAAATGGAGGCTAAGAGATTTCTCTATTCTCTGCAAAGATGATTCCGATTCCACTTTAATGGAAGTAGAATAAACAAAATTATTAGAGTGCTAGAGCAAGAAACACCTGCAAATGGTTCTTAGGAAATATAGGAAAGCAAAAACACCACAAGTATTAATTAAGAGAATGTTTTTTTAGTCAGGTTTTGACCTTTCTTTCTATGAATTTTGTTCGTTGCAGAGAAATTATTTTCGTTCTATAGAAACACTTTTATATAGAGAATTCGTAGGACATAAAATAAAAAAATTGTTATATAAAGATTATTGTTGTATAGAAGTTCATTATAAGGAGGTCCGACTGTAATTACAACACAAAATCTACAATGGTGAAGTTTAGCAAAAATTAGGTAAATAGTTCAACAAAAAATAAGTACTGCTAATAATTAGCAGCAATATAGATAAAAAAAAGAACAATGTGAACCTCGTTATCCACAGGAAAAACACAAGATGCATATTCTGTTAGGCTACTGAGAGTAAATCCAATATTATAGGGTGCATTAATGACATCATATTGAGTTCCAGGATGAACACACACAGCAAATCTAAAAGGTAAAACAATAATATTAACTAAAAATTATTGTTGTTTTGTAATTCTCAGGATAGGTTCAAAATAAAATAATTTTAGCATAAGGTGTAACAATTTATAAACTTAAGTCAAATTCAACTGCCTACAACTAAAGCCTTAACACTATTTATTCTGAAGTTTTATCCTCACTTTTTCCAGTAGGCAATACAATTTTATTTATTCTTTTTTTTCGCTGTCGAAATCGGGATAGATAGTAATTGTTTAAATTGGATTGCATTGAATATTGAATTCATTTAATTTTGCAATCATACTATTTTATTTATCTCTGCTTTTGGCCAAATTTGATGAACCAAACATTAAAAGCATAATCCTATTATATTAGCTGTTAAATTAAATATTTAACGAAATGTTTGACTGAAAAGCAAAACTAAAATTATACATAGTAGTATGCTTTACGATACAATATCTCTAGTGTATGAATAGCTGTCTAAAAGTAATACTTCACAATTAAATGAGGAGCTTTGTACCAATGATGGATAACCACTATTCAAAATTTTACAGGAAAGCCGAAAAACTGTAGATCAAATTCTATAGGTGCTAGAGCTGTGCAATTATTTCTGTACCTTAATCTTAATAGACTAAAAACTAGTTGGAAATTTAGAAAAGATGAATTTATTTAATATTTTAGCTGTAAAAATTAGTTAAAAATTTAGAGTTGTCTGCTTTTGAAACAAAAACCAGGTTCTTTTTTTTAAAAAAGAAAACGACGCCATCTTGAATATCAAGTTATCTGCTTTGTAAACTGATTTGTACAAATGGATTTATCTAGATGGGAATTGTTTAGCAGAATGCAGCCTCCTGATTGGCTGTTGTAAGTTATGTATACTTTTGAAGCATAACCCTAGTCAAGTTGTCCATATTTGAAACAAAGGACATATATAATAGCATTTTTACCCATTTTCTGTTGGAAATTAATAGCAGAATGTGGTGCATCAGCTGAAAATCTACAAGAAAACAATTGATTACCAGAAATCTAAAAAAAAAGGTTTCAAGTCCGTCTTTGATACTAGGCTCTCAAATACTGTTTCTATCCTGAATTAATGCTAGTTAACATATTTGATTTATTGATGTAACAGTGAGACCTAGAATATTGTGATTTACATACCTTTCTGTTTTAGAATAGAAATCCGATAAAAATGTAAGTAGCCTAGTTCCAAGACCAGATCCAGTGCCTCCTGATAAAGAATACATGGAAAGAAAACCATGAAGGCAATCGCATTTTTCAGCAGATATCCTTATCATTTCATCAAGAATATCCAGTAGTTCATTTCCATGACTGTAAAAGCCTACCCCCCTTAAAAAATACAATGGTTATTACAGTATTAAAAATATTTATCAGAGTAAACACATAAATAATAATAATCCCCTAAAATATTAAATTCACAAACAGGGAAGAAATCATGAGAAAAATTAATTAAAAAAGCAGATAAATTTATTGTTTTGTCCTTCATGACAGCAGGGCAATGAAAAAAAAATATCAGCTACTTTACATAATACATTAATTTGATTATTAGTGTGGAACAAACCTTACCTCTCTGGGAATAGAACACAGATTATTGTGATTCTTTGGACATTGGTTCTAGAAAAAGTGTCTCCATTTACATTGATTTCCATGAATTCCTTTTTGCCAACACTAACTAAAAATGCTTTACTTTTTCTAATTTGACTTTAAAAACCTAATATCCAAAGAATTGTGTTTATTAAGAAATTAGAGAATTTTTTAGAGTTAAGTCTGCAGATTTGAAAGACACCAACAAAAAAGTATTATGTACACTTCTAGCTTAAAATTTAAATTAATAAATAATAGAATTAAAAAATATATTATACTTCATTACTCACCAGTTGTTGCCAGATCCTCCAGAATTTGTCAGAATACAGTCTTTTTCAAAAAGGTTTCTGAGAGGACCTTTTTCAAATCTGGATACAACACTCTCTTCCATATCAATCAACACTGCCTGAAACAGAAAATAATATTACTAAAAAAATATATATAAAAAGCCCTTTGAGGCCTGTAAGCAGAAATCTCCGCAAAATAAAGCAGAGTCTGGGGGCCTGTAGGCGGAAATCTCCGCGATGTTTTTTTCTTTATTTTTCCTTATTTGGAAACCCAGAACTGTCTACTAAATGATATTTAGCGCTTTCTAGTAGTTGTCCAAGGTACTATAAACCTTCTAAAAGAGTCTTATAGATATGGGTATGGGTATCTAAAGGAAATAAGAGGGATATAGTTATGAAGCTATAGTTACAGTCTAGGACGCACACACCATGTGAACTTTTAGGCTGCACTATTTACGTTACATCTTCTACACTTTTCGTCATAATAACAAAGTTTTATTATTATTTCGTTTTTTATAATTGTGATTATATATTAGTAATTTTTTTTTTTTCTAAAAGAAATAGTTTTATATACATTTGTTTCCCAGGGGACTTCAAAATAACGTCCGAAGCAGTAAGACATCACATGTACCCCCAAGGTGCAAACCTAGTTTAGTAAACCTTCTTATAGTACTCTATCCACTAAGCAGAATTAAGCGTAAAATAAAAAAATTACAACGGAAAATTTAAACTAAAGCAAATCTTTCTTAGTTTCAGTCATACTTACTCTGGCTTTGATATTTCCATTTCTTAAGTCGAGAGGGTCGGGGGTTGCCCCACTTGTAGGATAAAGAAAACTATTGAAGCTGCCATTCCACCGACTTTTGGAAGATTCTATTAGTCCATATTCTTTCAGAATTTCAGGCCAAAATTCACTTCCAACTTGATTACCACATTGGCCAACTTAGATAAGAAAAAAACACAAATATTTTAGTACCCACTAACCAGTCAATAAATAAATAAAGTAAGTATAAGGTTCTTACTTCTTCGTATCATGTTTCTTAAGTATTATGTATTATGTGGCTCAAAAACTGTACATATAATGGATGTAATGGGGTTGGTGCGCCACTCCATCAGCTTTAAAAGCCATATTATTGCTTTGACTAATGACCTTAAATCCCCATTTAGCGGGTAGGGCAAATGGAATATTCACCTCAACAAAAAACACAATAATTCAAATGTTTTCCAGCGAATAACCTTTAAGGATTTAAAAGTAACTAGTCAAAATAAAAATAACCCTCTATTTTCATACCCAGAAGTTACTTCAAATAAACTTAATAATGCATATCCTGAATGAAAAAAAAAGAAACAAAAACATATATGAGCTATTGCAAAAATATATAGGTTATTAAACAAAATAGTGCACTTGACATTGTGTAAAATTTTACAAGAAAGACAAAGGATCACACTCATACTCGCAACCATGAATAGCTACATATCTGGTGATGGTTTGAAACCCAGAGAGATAAGAAATGTTTCACACTTCCACAAATTAAGTGGATGTGTAAAGTGACTGATATCCTCCAGTAATTTATTAATCAAATATTGTGTTGTTCAGGATGGCCTGGGTATATTAATTTACTAACTTACCTTTGTGCATATCTTCAGGTTTCTCACCCCCCAAGATTATAAATTAAAAAATAATCATACATGCCCCTTCTAACCATCTGTTTAACTATAGGCGATCTGGTTTAGGCAAGGCAGATGTACTTTCACTGCTTCAAAGAGCAAATGTTTGGAAATTCTATTCCTTTGACATTTTCTTCAACAAAAATACTAGTACTTACTAGATGGCTACAGTTATAGAAACAGTTCCAGCTATAGAAATCAGTTAAAAGTTGAATACCTACTCTTTATTTGTCAAAGTGTAAGGGATTTTATCACTAGTTAATGAGCAATTTTGTATGTCTACCTCAATCGATGTCCCATCTTTAACATAAACAAAGGAAACAAACCCTTTAATCAGAGTAAAAGAGATTGGTTGATTTTTTTAAAAACAAATCTTAGCATTTACATTTATTAAAACTTTACAAAGCATCCTGGACAGTATTTGTAGTAACGATAGATAAAAGTACATCATCAAGGTCGACAGGCAAGTTTATTTCCCCCAACAAACTCCAAGGATTAAAATAAAAAAAACTTGATAACTCGTACGTGGAGTTTACACTGTGGAAATTGTAATATTTATCCTTTTTCCAAAGACAAAAACTGTCCGAAATAATAAAGAATAATGTATAAGTTAATGTATTACAACAACAGAGACAAAATTAGAGTTTCTCAATAAAAAATATAAACTTAAAACATAAACAATCTACTAAACTGGATACATTTATATTATTGACTCAAACCTTGTATTGTAATGAATTCACTCATGGTGGCCAGATATAACGCTGCATATAGAATATCGCAGTATATATTAATATATTATAATTGTAAAAACTAAAAACGAACTTATTAATAAATTAAACTACATAATACTGTACAAAATCACTCCTTAACCACTATCACCGAACTTTGGTCTAAACATTTAAAAAATAGCGGGGACAGTCTACAGGGAGGGGATAGACAAAACAAGTGTTGTTTGGCGGGGAATTCAACCTTTTTTCTAAAGTGTAACCTCCCTGATAATTTGTTAAGCTAAACAAACAAATTTCTCTTTTAGTTTTAATTGTAATCTTTGTTTTCAAAGAAGTGTAATATTTAGTTGACTGACTTTTTTAAAAGTATGTTTTTCAAGGTATTGGTGTTATATTGTTTGACGATAGAGCTGCCCTATATATCAGGCTACGGTAAGTACAAACGTTATGATTCTCAATAGCATTTTGAATTTTTTGTTAGCCAAACGTGTCAATTTTTAATATAATATTACCTTTATTTTAATTGTTTGTACATATTACGTTTTAATATTAAACACAGCAGCTTCAATCTATTATTTATTCCTACTTTAAAACGAGACCATTTTTAACTTATAGGTTGGATAGTTAGTTAGTTAGTTCCTCCTTTTCCTTAGCCATCTCATGTGAAATGAATATTGCTCGCCAAAAAAACACCGAAATTCCGTTATTTTCAGTTTGAATATAGACCTCTTACTCTAGTATTTTCATATTTTGGATGTAAAAATAAAATATAAACTAACCGAGGTATAGAAGCCAGCTTACATTCAAGAATCATATGGGGGACCTGTGCTCCAAAAGTGCCCTGAAACCCATAGAGAAAACAAGTTTTAATTTTTATTTATAGGTCATATTCATTTAGTTATAAACGTATTTAGTTATAGAGTGCATGATCTATGCACTCTTCCAAAGTATTAGGTAATTGAATTCTAGCCAAATCACTAGATTCCACTGATTTAGATGCTCTCCCAACATTTAAGTGTATATTTTAAACTTATAAAAAGCAGCCTATGTGCCACTTTTATGTTTTTAACCCTCGGGTGGGTGAGGTCTAATAGTGACATAAGGAGGCGTGTGAAAGAGCCCCCACTTTACCCCTGATAAGACTTAATCTGTTTTAAATGTAACACAACAGGTAAAATAAATATAAACATGTAAAAATATCACCAAAATGTTATAAAACAAATTAAAAAAAAAAAAATGCCTACAATTGGAATGGCACATAGCTTACCTGCATCCTATCATGTACATCATTAATTTTATGCTTTTACAAGCCATTATTGTCTTATTTGTTTTATTGTTCCCCCGTTTTTTTAATAAATAGTTTCGATTTTTTACATGAATTAAAGTATCAATTTAGGAAAAAATTAAAGAGCACAGAGGGTTCAAATTTATCTGGGGTCATTTGCGGGTTACATAAGATAAACTTTAAAAGTTTCATACAAATCAGATAATTACTTTTGAAGCTATAGGTGTAAATTAATTTATGTTTGTGCCCATGTGGATGAGAAACAAATGGGCGCAGAAAGTTGAAACTTATATGGGACCAACAATGAGCTAATTATGACCTACTTTACAATTTTCATTAAAATTGGACGTGTAGTTTTTAAGATATGTCGGTTTGCAAAAACTGAGCAACAGACCGGAACCAAAAATGTTCCCTGGTGTCTGAAACGGATTTCTGTCTTGAAATTTTTGAAATCGGAGACATAAAATATTTTTGTTCTTCAGAATGATCACATAGCTTCCTTTACCTTTGGTAAGCTCGGAAGCAAAATTAAATTGGTTTTATAGTTTTTTTAAATGATAAAATGTTGTTGTTTAGTATCATAATTTGCAAGCACAAAATCAGTTCTCTCAAAAATAATTTTCACATTTTTAATTTTTTATGTAAATCTTTAATATTTTATTTTTCAATACAGGTACCTTATTATTTTATTTGTTATGATAATATGTATATATTTCACTAAACTTTGTGTAATAATAAAATTGTTTAATTTAAGTCAAATAATTATCATTAACTACGGGAAACAGAGAGTGAAAAATACACTCCAGCACCGGGATTTGAACCACGGGTCTCCTGTATTTCCAGTACAGATGTTCTTACCAACTAAGCTACGCAGGAGAATGATTTTTCACTGCCGTAATCGATAACTAGTCCCGAATCCAAGCTTTCAATATTCATACACATTTAGACAGTCAATATTTATGACATTAGAACTAAACCGAGAATTAACGCTTATAATTATAAAGTACTCAATTAGTACCTGTACCATGTACAATCAATTCGATATTCAATTTTTAAGTTTTTGGTAGTTTTCATACTACGGAAAGTTTAAATACAGGAGACCTGTGGTTCAAATCCCGGCGCTGGAGTGTATTTTTCACTGTCTGTTTCCAGTAGATAATAATTATAATTTGATTTAAATTAAAATTTAAACTTTCCGTAGTATGAAAACTATCAAAAACTTGAAAAAAAAAAAAAAAATTGAATTTAAAATTGTTTAGTGAAAGTGGCGCGGTTCCCTGTCAGGACAATATGGCCACAGAATTGAAGTATCACACACGATGTCAATCTGTGACTGGTTTTCCTGATAAAAGCAAGAAATGTAGCTAGAAAAATCCCCTCCTGCTAATAGCTCCCATTTCTATCTAAATTTCACAGTTTTATAGTTTTATCTCACATTTGGGCTTAACAGGGCTGCGCCTTGCCCAGGGTTAAGAATAAGAAGAAGATTAAGAGACCAAGGAAGAAAAGTTATTGATAAAAAATTGTTTATTATCATCATGGTAAAATGACATGCTTAATAATTCTAATGTTCTTTAAATGAAATGTATACCCAATAATCTTATTGAAATTCACTAGCACCCGCTGCCTTTATCTGTCATTTTTATCCATCACTTCTTGTACTTGCTTAAAAGTAATGTAATGTAGTTAGATAGTTCAACTATTAAACATACATTTTGATTCACCTGAAGCATCCAGTGTTGCCCTCTTCCAGTGTGCTCTATTCTAATACAGATAATCTAGTGGTCTAGCTACAAGGCTAAAAATAAAAGTTTTGAAGTAGTAAAAGCTCCCAAAACCTTATATATAACCTTATTTTTTGCCAAAATATTTTATTGACAACGGTTTTTTGACTTATAATGGCAGTATATAATTTAGAAGGTCAAGAAGAGTAATTTGGTCTTGAGATGCCTGGAAGGCCTCGCAAGAAATATTTTAGTTTGCATTGGTCTACTATCAAGAAAGGATTAATCTTTTTTATTGTTTATCCTTTTACTATGAAATAATAATATTGGTATATTATTTTATTGTGCAGTTGAACTGGAGCCTGGTCGTATTTTCAAAACTCAATCCAATCCTAATGGCCTCCTTAAGATTTACTGCTACAGAGGTTTGCCTAAGGCAGTTCATAGAATATGGGAAACTGTTCAGGTATTTTTTTTTTTTTTTTCTTCTTCTTCTTTTTAATTATGCTCGATAATTTTAAAGTTTACCTTAATTTTCCTAAATTAAATTGAATGTGGTTTTGCAGTTGCAGTTAAATTTGACTGAAGGCTTTGAACAGTTTGATGGTTACACACCTCAAGAAGTCAGGAATAAATTTAGTGAACAGAAATCGTCTTGGAATATTTTGAATAATATTTACTCATGGAAAAAGAGAAACATCAGATTAAATCCATTTAATCAGACATGTATTGGCGTTTTCACTGAAATAGATTACCATGTTCATTTGAATAGAACAAGTAAGTTAATAGCTATTGTGTCCAGTTTTATGAAACTTAAAAATTTATTTGTATTTAAAATTTTTGTCTCTAATACAAGATCATTTATTTTCAATATAATTTCTATAAAAACATATAGTCCAATAAATGAAGTAAAATATACATTTGTCAAATTTGTACCTAATTCTTCTTCCTAAAAGGCCTATGGGCGTAAATTTATGTCCTCAAGTTTTTCTTGTTTGGAGGCACAGTACTACTGTCAGTGCAAATTTATTTAAGTATATTTAGTGCTATCTCTTGGCTGTCTGGTGTATTTTGAATGTTCACAGAAGAGCCCAGTAGATAAAGCAAGGGTTGAAGATAGTTAAGAAATTATAGACTAAAATTTCATCATCTAGGGTTTGTAAAACCTGTCATCAATGTACATTTAGCGACTGTAATTTTTAGCAAATATAATTTTTATAAAATTATTACTATAAAATAGGGTTTATAAATTGTCTTTGTGTAATAATATATTATAAATTAGCTTAATTATAGACAGAGAAAACAGATGACGTCTTAAAAAATGTGTGATACATTTACGGTGTAAGGTAGAAAAAACCTCAGGCAAGGCGAACAGCCTTACAATATATACTTCAGTCCTCAAAGGTATTATTATTCATCTTTAATTTCATGTGAATGATATTTTTAATTTTTGTTTTCTTTAGGAGTCGACTACTGGAAGGTGTTATACTTTATTTTTGGATGCCTTTTACTTGTTTATTCACCTAAATTAGCTAAAAATTCTGCATTTTATTACATCACTGGGACATCAGTTGGTTCAGTTGCATTAATATTATTCTTAATATATTTATTTAGTCGTCTTTTTCCACGGGTAAGAATAATTAAATTGCTATTTTTACATTTTGCTAAGATTATAATGATTAGAAGTATAAATTATCTTTTATTATACCAAATTTATTTGGAGAAATTAATAGATACATATTTCATTTTATTCCCCATTTAAAAAAATAAATTTTACTAATCATAATTTTTTGTAAATTGTATTTTGCAGAAGCCAATAATGTATTCGGTATTAGCTGGTGGATCATCTGTTTGCTTGTATCTTTTCCAATTATTTTGGGAAAACATGAGAGTGGTTCTTACTGACTACAAAACTTATTTCCTCTCTTGTATTACCGTTACATCTTTAATAAGTTTTATCATATGCTATAGATTTGGACCTGTTTCAGACCCTCGAAGTATTAACCTTATACAGTGGACTCTTCAGGTTTGTTGAAACATATTAATATATTAAAAAAATATATATATTCAATTAAAGGAGTTTATAAATGAATTTGATTCCTCCTGAAATATTATTTTGTTTGACTACTTTGTCGTTGATCACAAAAATATATGAGGAGGTTATTAGTCTAAATTAAAAGGAGTTTAATCTTTTTAGGGTTTCGAGGTCGTCCTAGAAACCCTTATGCTTTTGGTAGATCGTCCGTCCGTCGCATCTTGGAGTATATCTCCCGACCTACTGATGCTATAGACTTGAAATTTGGTATATAAGTTAAACTTTTTTGCCCAAAAACAGAAAAACTATTGCGGACTTAAACACTCCAAACTTCTGCGATCTGCGATCAATTGCGAATAGATCGCAATAAATTATATTTTTTGTAATTTTCAAGTTCGGTATCATTTCAAAGGTATTGAAATGTAGATTACAAATATATATCGCGTTTCCAAAATGGCGGCCATTTTACCCCCCAAAAAATTAAGACAAACCCAAAATGTATCCCCCCCCCCCCCCTGCACCACCCCATTAGGACAGGTACTAAAAATAAGGCAAAATAATAAAAATATGCATCTCTGTGGTCCAATGATATTACCGGGAGTTTATATAAAAAAGTCAAATTTTAACATTTTTAGGGGGCCGTAACTCGGAAGCCCCAACATTTTTGTCATTTGAAAATTCGAAGTTGGGTATAATTTTAAAGGTATTGAAATTTCGTTCTCAAAAATATATCGTGATTCCAAAATGGCCGCCCTTTTACCCCTAAAATAACCAAATTAGGGCATACTACCGAAGATAGTAATGGATAATATATGCACACCTTGTTTCTTAAAAGTGAATTTTTATACATATTTTTGTTAAAAAAAAAAAAAATAATAATATTAATGTACTTATGAATTCTTATGACCGAAGAAACCCTTTTAGTAACTTGCTGGCAAGTACTTGATGGGATTTTTTATTTCTACTTTGCAAAGTGTGTCAGTTGCAAAGGTATCTTTTTCACGTTCTTTTCAATACAACTTTGGAACTTGATACATCTTGGAGTCAGGTTGCAGATTACACCTCTAAGAAAAGACTCTCTACTCCCTTCTCCAATTGTTATAGGCAATCTACAAGCATATCTATCCTCTTAACAATTCATAATAATTTGGTTTATTTCAACTAATTAAAACAATCATTTTCAGGTTTTTGGACTTGCCTTCATATTTATTAGCAGTGAATTTCAAGAAGCCTCGATTGCACTCATTATATTATTATTAACATTTTATAACATACCAAAATCGGTTTTCCAAAACACTGCTAGAGCATGGTAAGTTATTCTTATCTTTTATTTCCTATTTTCTAATTGTTATTGATATCCCCCCCCCCCCCCCCCCCCCCCCCCGTGACTAAAAAGTTGACTTCATGAATCCATTCGGTCAAACATTTGTTTCATGATAATATGAAAATATACGTTTACTTTGAAAATTTTTTCTGTGAAAACCTATTTTAAAGAATGAAGAGGTTTTGAACAACTTATTTACAGGCCCCGATTTACCAATGGGCAGACTGGGCAATTCCCCAGGGCTGCAATTTCTGGGGGGGGGGGGGGGGCAGAAAATATTCAGAGATATATTTTTATTATTATTATTATTTCCAGAACAACAGTAAATAAAATGGGAACGGCGAAACAACTAACTTGCATAGGCCATGCATTTTTCCGAACTTACGAAACGCAAAACGACTTTGCGTTTATTTTCTTGAACAATTTTATGCCACGTGTTTATTTATTAAAACAAATTGATTTTACACTTTAAAAATTAGACATGCAAACTGGTACCTTTAAAATTATGTTCATGTATGTTTGCAGTTTGCACTAAAAACGAAGTTATAAAAAATTAATAATATTTAAAGAAATATAGGCCCTACTAATTTTTTATCAACAGTACACACCATTTCAGGTTAGGACCTAATACGTATTTTTTACAACAGTATATTATGGTATCAGCCCACATTAGGGTAACCCTAAAATACTATTCAGCAATCAAAAATATCTCAGTCCTTTTTTATGGGGGCAGTTACAAAAGGTTTTGCCCAGGGTGCAGCTTACCCTAAATCGGGGCCTGCTTATTTTATAAGATATCTTAGAAATACCTATCTCTTTGTAGTGCCTAGATACAAGTAGAACCCCAAAAATCTGGAACCCTGATAATCAAAACAACTTTTGGAGCAAAAAAAAAAAAAAAAAAAAAAAAAAAAGGTGAGAAGAAGCTAAAAGAATGAACGGATTAGTTCTCTTCAAATGTTGTGGGCTCTTGAATCCCTAACCTTCCTGTATATTTATTTTTATTGCTATGTTTGATCACACTGACTTTAGATGATAAATTATCTTGTTTAATGATATATGAGTGAGTACCTTTATAACTTCTTGAATTACCAGATTTTCATTTTCCTCATTTCTATTATTCCTATTGAAAGAAGAAGGTTGCCTAGTTGGTTTTTTTGTTTTACTGGATGTTTGAGAATGCCATTTAGTCTATTTTAATGTGTATCTGATTTTATTTTAATAATTGAAGCGAGCGTGAGCGAGCTTCTTACATTCAACAAAATATGCATCTTGTCTGTCTGTCTGTCTGTCTGTCAGTAATGCTTACGCGTGTGACGATAACTTGAGTAAAAGTTGACCGATTTAGTTGAAATTTGGTATACATGATCTTCTTACTAATACTCAGGCTAAGTTCGTTGGACAGCGTGATCCGTCCAAGAGTTCGCGCGCAATGCTCGCGTAAACGTGAGCTTCAAATTTAAAATTGGAATTTCAGGACTGGAAAAAATTCTATCATCACCTACTCGATGAGACGAACATTTTTTTCAAATAACATTTTTCAGTAAACCAACAACGACACTGCTATGATTTAATAAAGATCGCTAAAACTATTAAAGCGGACCTAAACATTTAAAATAGAGAAAACAACCTTTTTACTGATATCTTACGTTCTAACGTAACGATCTTAATAAAACTTCATGTACATCGTCTAAAGTACAATTGAAACAAGTATGTGAAATTTCAACTTGATACATGCAGTAGTATTTGAGTAATGAAGTGATACATTTATAATATTAGTTTAAAAGCTATTCCGGGTGGTTAAGATTCTTATAGTCGTTTTGTGTGTAGGTTTGTTATGAAGTAAAAGTAAAGCTTTGTACCGAGTACCCCCACTCTACCCCTTACTACCCTCTTCCACTTATCTTCAACTATGACATTCATCATGATTAACGAATTTCAATATTCAGTATTTTATTGCAATACGCTCGCTTCAATGATAGAGCCACGCGATGCCTAGTATTTTATATCTTATTTAATATGTATATTTTTTATAAAGGAGGTTTGATTTCTTCCCCTTTTTATAATTTATTCATGCTATTTATAGTGTTTAGTTTTTTATATGTATACCTGATCTTAGTTCTATTTCAATTGCCTACCCCCCCCCCCTTATGCCAATGAGGGCCCTAAGTTCTCAAACCTTATATAAAAAAGTCTACTACCTCCCACCCACCTACACATTCAATCGAACTAGTAGTCGGCTACCTTACAAGTGACACTCACATACTCAACACTCCTTGAACCCTGTCACGACCCTTGTGACCTATTCTGAGTCACTCCTGATGATGAGTCATCCCTAGACGTCATATGTGTGATTCAGCAGAACTTGACCAGTAGAAAAGCCTACCTCGACGCTTTGCTGATATTGTGCATTCATCTCAGCCTTCACATCAGCGGAGTGAACCAGTTAACCCTCTATATATTTTTAATTATTTTACATTTTTATTATTTTATATTATTTCACTTTGTGGCAATTTCTAACTCCCTTAAAGCTTTTTTATAAATTCATTGAACCCTTTATTTTCTTAATTTTTTAATACTTTTTATGACAAATCTTATAATTTCAACTATCTCTTTAGTTAATATATGTTTAAACTAAAGATTATTATTTCTAAATCTATATTTATGTACTTATTATTATGTGTACAATTTATGTACTTTATTATTATTACATTAATATTATATCCACTTTTATAAATGGGATTTGAATTTTATTTTCCTCAACCCTAGAGGTGGTCCTTAGATACTTCTACCAGCGAAACTACCATCTTTCGTGGCTGATAATAATCCGCCCAGCTTTGGTGCGGACTTATCGAAACGAGACACTGGATGATGTTTTTATATTTATAAATTACTAATATTCAAGATAGATCAACATTTTTGTACAATGAAATATCAATAGTTATAATAAAAATAAACTAGCCTCAATCAAGGATTTAGCCCATGAATCGTCCTGACCATGATAATACAGCTTTAAAACTTTGTATTGTAGTCATTTGTATCAGTTATCTAACTTAATTGTAACCAGTTTCAGGAAATTTTCAAAACCTAAGCCAAGGAAACTTCTATCAGATGACGAGTTTCACCAGCAGTCTGTAGTAGAAACAAATAAAGCTTTGACCAATCTTAGAGATTTTTGTTCAAGCCCTGATTGCGATCAATGGAAAACCATTCTCAGGCTTAAAAATCCAGTGAGGTAAGATGTGCTAAGTTTACATCATGTGTTTTAAAAGAAATGCTTGTCATACTACTTACATTATTTCTCAAAAAAACTTTCATATCTTCAATGAACTTACTGTAAACTTTGTTGCCTTAATATAACATTTAAATATTTTATACGGTTTTTCTAGATTTGCAAAGTTTATGCAAGGAGCTTCACATCTTACTGACAATGAAGTGTTGGCATTTGAAACTACTCATTGCAAAGCATTATTTTCAGACCAGTTAACAGATGACGAATCGGGAAGTGATTAATTCAGCTGTATCTTGTTAACTTCTTCCATACCTTGCAGAAATAGCCTGTTAGGATTATCAACTTGAAATATTGAAGGAGAGGCAGACTGAAGCTGCTACAGCTATTTATAATTTCTTTTTAAAATCTGACATTTTTTTTAGAATCATATGATTAGATATTGAAATGGATTAGAGCTTCCTACCAAATTCATCTCAGCCTATCATACTGTTGATTTTATACTTATAACTACTTTAAGGTACCTCTTTCTTAAGAGTGAGAAGTTAATATTTTGTTTTTATCTGCTAAAATGATTAATTTGGTACTGTCATATAAAATATATAGTATGTATCCTCTCAAGCAACAAACTATTAAAAAGAAAAAACCCTAATTCATTAACGATACTAATAGGGGGCATGCAAGTCTTATGGCTAAAATAACATTTTTTTAACTAAATTATGTGAACTATAATAGAAAAAAAAAGGTTTAGACGTACGGTATGTATAAAAACTATAGCTTTGTGGCTTTGGAAATTATATGAAAAGTACATTTAAGCTGGAAAACTTATAGCTATGTATTTAATAGGTTGCTAACCTATTCTAGGAAATAATTTTTTCTGTTACAAGGGATATTCATTTCATAAGCTTTTTTATTATATCAGAATATTGTCACTTGTCGCTCTTGTGAGAGCCACCTTGAGGATTTATAAAAACATAAATTTCTACATGTTTAGTGTGTGGTAAATGTTTATTATACATTTTAAAATATTCTCCATGTTTATGGTTTATCAAAGAATAATAAACATCAATTGATACTGATATCTTTTCATTTTTTTAGATTTTAGGCATTTAAAACAGTTCGTATAGTAATCTAATAAAATTTAACAAATATTAAGAGTATATTTAGATTAATTAACTTTTTCGGAACTAAGTGGTATTTTGAAAGGTGCTACAAGAGGCGAGTTGTTTTTGTGCCAGTATGTTGCCTGGCCAGAGATTTGTCTACCTTAATCAACTATTTCCTACTGTTCAATGCTTAGCTAAATATTTAATTTTTCTATCATATTACATTAGACACACCTTTTTTTTATATCATAGACGTTTAATTAAGATTTAAAAATGCCCACTTCAAAAATGAGTGGAGTCAAAAATGAGGAGGGCAGTTAATATCGTAAAACTATAAAAAAAAAAAAAAAAAAAAAAAACCGAATTGTTGGAAGATGCTGCATTCACTTGGTTTTTGTACGTTTAATTAAGATTTAAAAATGCCCACTTCAAAAATGAGTGCCTTGTTTCTTTTGTGGAATGTATACCAAGATAAAAATGTACAAACTTATCATGGCTCCTTAGGTTATTCGTCTTGATTTACAAACATTAAGGCAATAAAATATGTGTCTTTAATGGTTTGTAGAAAGTGCACTCTAAAGAAAAAAAAAACAACGTAGAAATCAAAATTTTATTGTATTTATTCCATTTTGAGAGAGACGATGAACTGATCAAGTCCAATAGTTGATTTTTATTCACTAGTACTTTATAATAACATTTCAAAATCAGAGAGAAAGCACTAATGTCGCAGAAAAAATATGAACATGAACAATAAAATAATTTACTTCTATTCTTTGATTTTATTTTAATATTGATTAATTATTATATTTCTAATTTATAGTGTATAGTAAAAATATCTGTATTTTTTATTAATTTTACAATTTTAGTTGGAATTTATTATAAATATCTGAGTTTTTTATACATATTTGTAATTTACTGTGACTTATGATTGTTTTTATTAGGTATTTTTTATTTAACTTTATATTTCCTGTAGTGATGAGATTTTCCTTTAAAGGTATAAAGTAATATTGTAAAAAAAAAGCCTTTTTTTTGTGTAAATAATAATTGTAAAAAGTGTTGAATACAGAGTGTTATTTGAGTATCAAATTATTTTAATTACCTGGTATTACTTGTAGTAAGAAAATGGGAACTAAAGGATCTAAGGCCATCTAAATTGTTACTTTAGGACTAAATCAGTGTTTTCTAGCAAGGAATTCTTGTGTTCTTTTAAGATCAACCTCTTTCTCATATAAAAATAATGTAGTGTGATGGCACGAAAATCTGATTTTGACATTTTGATGGATTTACATGTTTTGACACGTGGAGCCTAAACTTCTTGGCTGATTTTGACAAAAGTTGGCCTACATGTTCAGAAAAATCGAAAATCATTCCCCGAGGCAAAATCAATAAATGAATAATCTAAAATGTAGTCCATTTAAATACGAATCTAACTATATAAGCCATTTTCCCGGGAAAAATCTAGTTTCCAAAATATTGATAAATCAAATTTTAAATAATATATTAACAAGGCATCGTGTGCCTTGATCTTAATGGCTATAAATATTTAATATTAAGCAAATTAATAGTTAATCATGATGAGTTTATAGTTTAAAAGGATGATTGGAGTAGACGGTAGTGCCCGGTGGAACTCTTACTTCACTTGGAAGGTTCTACAGGAGGTTTCCTAAAGGTGGGTTCACATTCACAGCTATCGGATCGATCTGTATTGATAACAATGAATTCATATTTTCTGGGACCGAGATTATGAAAAAGTTAGTCTGAGTTGTGTCAGGCCGATTTTTTTTCTTTGGTTTCAATGTAGATACATAATATTAGTTTTATCTCTCATGCCTAGTTCACACTTGTATACAAAGTCGAGCTAGTGTCTATAGACTTGTATACTGGCAATGTCAGTCTGAAGACTTTGTCGCGAGTACACACTTGAATGCCTTGTTCCTCGTTTTGTGTCACAGTTGCTAAGTATGGCTGGCCTTGTCGGGATCACTTCCTGCGCAGCTCTAATCATGGAAAATCAAAAGAGGAGACGTTGGTAGATGCGTGCAATTTTTACAGAGAGATCTCGCTTCAGTTGCAATTTACTGTCAACACTGAAATTAGAAGACAGCATGGGTGTCCGAAACTTCACCAGTTTAAACCCAAGTGACTCCGAAGTATTGTTTCAGCTTTTATGCAGAAACATAAAGAAAAAAAGGAAGTAGAGAAACCATTCCAATATCTCTGAAATTGGCTGTGACACTGTGTTTTCAACCATAAAATTGCAGATAATGTCTGCCAATACGTCAACACTACTAAATGTTGGGCAGCATTGTCTATCAATTGTCTTGAGTCTCCCATTTCAAACAGGAGACTGAAGCTCTGCGATTTTGTTCCAAAAGTGTGTTTATAGACATGAATTTGTCTTGACTGTCTATATTTAATCGCTCGATTTTTCTTAGACATTGTCTAGATACAAATCTCTTTCTACTTTGTATACAAGTGTGTACTAAGCCTTTCTTTGCAAGGATGGGGAGAAATTTTCAGAATTCGGTCAAAATTATTAATTTAAAAATTTGAATTTCATAAACCTGTTATTTATATGTAACCATAAAAATTATTGGTTTATTTATTACTCTTTAATTCAGAGCAAACTATAAGTAGAAGAATATCATTTTATTTATTGAAAAAAATAAAATTTATTGTTAATAGTTGTTTATCATTTCAAATCCCTTATGTGTACATAAGGGATTTGAAAATTTACAAAATACTGTAGTACTTTGTTAATTTACAAATGATTGAACTCTTAATAAATTAATAATAAGACAAAAAATACAAAACTAGTATTAAGTAACTTTTATTCGACATCCTAGATAAAATCATACTATTTTACAACACAATCTGGATGTAAATGAAGATGAAAGTTTACCATATTATGATGATATTATATCCATATTTTTTATTGCAACGTTGAAAAAAATAATTTCTACCACTAACAATTTTTTTCTATAAATGTTATTTTTATTTTATATATTTTTTTAAATTTAATATTAAGTCAAGTTAAATACACTAGAGATAATTGAAGAATGTTGAAAGAAAGTTAAAATTTCTTAACTTCTGGAACCTTATACTTTCTTCAGAAATTAAATGTATTGTTCGTCATTCTAAAAAGTTCACTTATTAGTGTTTGGTATGTATGAACAGACTCATAGTTTCAATAATCTTATAATTTATTGAATTCTTTACAATGTAAGTTGTGCAATAAATTATAAAATAATTACAATAACGTCATTCAATTCAGGTATAGCTGTATGATTACTATTACTTGAAAATAAAAAATTACCTGTAAATAAATCTAAAGAAAAAAAATGTTTGTTTAGTCTGTAAACAGAAGTATCTTGGTTGATTTCTAAAGTACTTGAAGCTCTTATCAGTTGGAATATGTATTAAAACTTATTTTAACTCATTTTACATCTGTGGTGATTTTATCGATGTCGTTTTTTAACAGTGCAAAATGTTTATAATTGTAATCTACTTGGTGATTTATTACTGATATTAGTATATTAATCATTGTGTTTTCTATTCACTTTTATTTGTGTTCATAGAATACTTGTTTAATCTACATAATTAGTTGTTTACTTCACCTAACAGATTACTTGATATAACTATAATTTTAATATTTCAAAGTTTATACGTTTATAAAAAGTGAAACTGTTATAGTATGAAATTCAAATAGTTTGATCCTAATGCAATTTTATAAAAAGTAAACTTAAATAATAAACTTCAATGTCATCAAATATAAAAAGTAAACTATCACTTTATAGCTTAGTTGTGATTGATTGAAATCCTTTGTCAGCTAAATTGAACATTATTAATTTATATTTTAAATTTAAAAGAAGTTGTGAAATATTAAACATAGAATTTGATTGATTATGTAGAATAACATTTTAAGACTAAGTATATATTTATTTATAGCGTGCCTCCTTGGTATGACAAAGTGTAAGTGGTTTCAATTTGTTTTAAGATTTGTGCAAATAGATTTTCATTGCCATTATGATTTGTGCAATCTCAACTACTGTACTAATTTATTTTTACAGATTTTGATGCCTTTAATCTTTATTTTATTCTGTATCTACTTATAAAACTCATACTATGAGAAATTATGATAGAAGCACATATCAACAAGGCATTCCATTGCAGACTGTTGAATCGGTCAGTATTCTTACTACAAATTATTTGTGAATGAATTAAAGATGCGTTATTATTTCTTGACTCTTCATTCATTAAATTTAGAAATTCTTCATTATATATTTTCATTATATATATATATTTTTTAACAGTTATTGATTTTTAATTTACAGCACTGGAGACGGATTTTTGACAGGGTAAATATATTTTGAAATTCAATGTGTATATTACTTTATAGTCAGTGTGAAGATATGTTGTCCTCAATATTTATTGCAGCATGTTAGCCTCACGCTTTGTGTATTTGTATTCTTACTGTGTTATTTTTATTTATTTTTTTTTTTTTAGTATGATGTACATCGAAAAGGCGAGATACCACTTTCTGAGCTTTCCAAAGCAGTTCATAATTCAAATCCTGATAATTTACCTCCTCAGGCTGTTAGTAGGATCTTAAAGAAGTATGACAGTAATCACGATGATTGCCTAAGTTTTCCTGAATTTATTGATTTGGTTAGTGAACATTTATTTTTAAGGGGGGAAATATCTTCTTACACTCACAACAGTTAACATAAATCATGGACACCCTTCCGGGGCCCGCTCTTACACGTCCGTTTTTAGGGGCTTTTTCGGGGGCGTGTATCTTTTAATCAATTTTTTCCCCTTTTCGCAAGACCCACAAAAAAGGTCCTTTGCGTTGGACCGCTGCGGTCGACCGTATTCGAGTTTGGCGGAAAAAACGGTTTTTCAGGGGGAAAAAAAATCGAAAAATCACGGCACGGCAACCACGCATGCGGAATTTTTGTCACCCTAATAACTTTTAGGGGGGTGCCTGACAAACGGGAAAATACCGCCCGCGGATTTTCCCGGGTACAGGTAATACAGTGAAAAATACTTCATTTTAGCTCGTTTACGGACTTGTAAGAGCGGGCCCCGGAAGGGTGTCCATGACCCAGTTTACTTATTTATGCTGCTCTGGCTTGTTTTGTTTGTATGTACACTACACCTCTTATAGCAATTAGATGTGCAATCTGATGGCATTTAATGGTTTTAAAGGAGTTGGCTTAAATTTATACTGTAATTGCTAGGTATCAGAAATCAGAAGACTTTAAAGTAGAAACATATTTTTTGAAAGAAAGAATCCACATATTGTACCACTCGTTTAAACAACCCTGTATCTAATTTTGGAAAACTGCCACATTTTGACCTTAAAAACTGTCTCTTTTAATAATATACCTGTGAGTCCTATTTTTACTTAATGGGAATTCTGTCCACTAATAAAAATGTCTTGAACGCCCTATGTATGTCCCTTTACTACCTATGTATGTTTGTTATTAAAAACAAAACTGTACATATAGAACGGGTAAGATTGTATTCAATTAATAATTGTGAAGGAATTATTTAAATCTGATGTAATATTACGTGGACACTAAGGTATGACTAGAGGCTTGAAATATGTTACACAGGAATGGATAAAAAATAAATAAATACCTTACATAAGTGAGGCTGTGAAGTATACTGTAATTCGAGGAATGTACTTAGATAAATTCTTAACTGGGTACTTAATTACTAAGGTAAAAGTGGAATATGTCATTAATAACTTTATTGGAAAACCTTTATAAAAAATAATGTTTGTACCTACTAAATAATATTTAAAGATACAAAATAGTACTAAGGGATAAAATACCTTTACAAACCATAAGTACACAATAAAAGTTATTTCAGTCTGACGACAAAAGCAAGAATGGCATTACTCTGTTCTAGAATAATGTATAATGGGTATTAGAATAATACAAAAAGAACAATAAATACACAATAAAATAGTTCAAATATACATATAGAAGAAATATACAAAATATAAAACTCCTTTCACAAACATTAGTTCAAAAATAAAGTCCGTCCAATAAAAGTTACTTCAGTACGAAAATGAAAACAATAATGGTGTCCATCTGTTTTGATTTCAACTTTAATTTGATGCATAACCTGGTGGATTTATCAAAATCAATTTTAACTTTTTAATATATTTCACTAAATAAAAACTTTTTGTTATTTCACAACAAATAAAGTTAATAATTCCTGTTGACAGGCTGCCTATTTTGATCACACTGAGTGGTTTATAACATTAACTGTGATTACATTGAGCGGCATGCATTGTTAATATATATATATATATATATATATATATATATATATATATATATATATATATATATATATATATATATATTATAATATATAGTTAATATATATATATATCAAAATACCATTTTTCTACAGTTGGAATCAGGATTTTTTTCTCCATCGAGAGGTACATAGCACCAAGTCCGATCTAATGCAGTTTGTAAGGTAGATCAATTTTAAATGATACCAAGTCTTTAGAGGTAATGCACATCAAGTGTACATAGTGTTGTTACCACTAGTGTTGTACACCAGCCCTTTTTATTAAATAACCATAACATTATAACAAGGTTTCATTAAGGACATAAAGAATAAATATATATTTATATCAGAGCAATAAAAGTTGTCAGGGTAAGGCAAATTCTTAATGGAGAGATAAAAGAGTGTGATATGCAACACGTTTTTGGACTCTACTGTAAAGTTTCAAAAATGGGACTTGGTGTAGTTTCCCTCCCATGGACAGAGATATTTACTTATACATATATATCTATATATATAAAATTCAACGTATGTGTGTGTGTGTATGTTCTTTGTACAAATCTACTGTTTTAGTCCGATCTCGATGAAAATTTGCACACTTGACCTTCAAAGCAAAGGGAAGTTCACTGTCTACATGAATTTCCAAAATTTAAATTTTGATACACAGGGTACAAATGTCAAAGAAATGAAAACCCTTCATGATGCATACCGTTGAAAAGCTCTTTAAGAGTACAGTAATTGTTGTTATATGTACATTTAGGGGAGTGAAGTGGAAAAATATATCTATATCTATATATAGTAAACTAATGAGTGTTGTGTCTGTGCATTTATCCGATTGGGCTCAAATTTTGTATTTCCACTAAATGAATGGTCCTGACAACGAATTTAAGTTTAGAAAAATTTAATTTTATTTAAGTTTAGAATTTTATGTCTGTCTGTTTAATTTTATCCCTACAGGGAACAAAAGGGAAGAGTAAGAAAAGAAGTGGAATTGACCCCAGACCGATCTACTTAAGTTAGGAAGATAATACTTGAGAAAAGCTCTTATTTTGGATGTAAGCATGTATATAATAAAAGATAATTCCAATTTTAACCAAGGGATGTGAAAAGACACGGGAGGGTACAGAAGGAAAATACCACTGCTTTTCCCGGAAAGTTATGTTTTAAGAATTTTTCTTCTGTAGTCGGAATCAATTACTAATTTAGGATATTAGCAAATTATCTTATCAAAGGGTAGGGGGTATAGAAATAAGGAGAAGGAATAGAATCTAGGTATTCTCGCTTGGTAAAATAATTTAAATGTTTCTTGATGGTAGTTTATAAACCCATCAAACTGAAAATAACACACTTCGTAATGAAGCATCCAGCTAGTATTTATGTATAACTCAAGAACTTATTTTAGCATACGTTGATAAATTATACATATTTACAATACTGGTGATAGATAACTTCTTATACTCAGTAGAGTGTCGATTATCCGAACGTTCAATTATCCTATCTGTCTTTATGGGGGGAAAAAAAAAAATCAAAAGCCGCCGCTAAATTAATTCCTAGAAAGAGCGGTGTTAGTTAGCTGTATAAAAGGATACCACAGATTTCGATAAATTCATTTTGACAGGGCAGACATTAACATTTGTTTACTATGAACTAACTTTTGTTTGTCTTTGCAATTTTTTGGAATCATTTGCACAATTTTTCCACTTAATACCTTTCTATTCTGTTGGTCAGTTATGTCAGTCAGTGGTCTGATATTTTAAGTATAACTTACAACATGTCGACAAAAAGGAAACGAGTAGTGCTTTCATTAAAAGATAAAATTGAAATTATTACACGGCTGAAGAAAGATGAAACTGGTCAGATATTAGCTAACAAGTTCGAGGTTAGTAAATCTACGAATATGGAAATAAAAAATAATTCTGACTTAATCACTAGGTATGCACTTAATCTTAACAGTGAGGAGGGCAGTTAATATCGTAAAACTATAAAAAAAAAAAAAAAAAAAAAAAAAAAAAAAAAAAAAAAAAAAAAAAAAAAAACCCGAATTGTTGGAAGATGCTGCATTCACTTGGTTTTTGCATAAACGGGCCTCTGGACAGCACATATCTGACCTCTGGACCCATATTGTGTGAAAAAGCAGTGGAATTAAACATAAAGCTTGATGGTGACATGGGATTGGCAAATCGAGATTCATGGTGAAAAATTAAGTAAAATACAACTTTCTCTATGCCAAATTAATCATAGGAGATACGTCTTTTATTTTTTTTTCACTATGTACTAGATAAATAAAGCAAAGATGCTTTTTGCAGAAACATGGTTGATTATTTTTCCATCTTCCCTTTTAATTTTTTAGTGAATTTTGATTATCCGAACTACCCCAAAAAACATTTGTTCGGATAATCGAAGCTCTACTGTACTTTTTTTTTTTTTTTTTTTTTTTATGGAAGGGAGTTGGAAGTCATTTTACGACCTAGCCCACATACGTATTTCACGGTATGTGGAGTGTCGGACTCGCTGGTGTTTGCAATGCAGCCCTACCAACTAAACCCGTCTCCCTTCCCCCAAAGGCGCGTCAGCCGATTATTAATCGGATATTGGCGCCGGGACAGTTTGTCGGTCCTCCACTATTGCTACTCCACTAAGAATTCTTTAGTGTCTGTAGGGGAGGACCCTTTTCCATCACCCCCCTTAGTCCTCCTGGTTCCTTAGCACCTGTCTGAGGGAGGAGGGTTGTGCAGTCCATCGATGCCGGTGCTGACCTTTGGTTATTAGACCGGCCGAGACCGAGGACCATCCCGCGACTCCCAAGGCCCCCCAGAAGCAGCCATCCCCCAAGATGATTACCGTTCGACCCGGTTCCCCTGCCTCCGTCAAGTTTACCTTCGCTCCCGGCAACCACTCCCAGGGAGGCGTGACCCCAGAGAACCCCAAGAGCCAATGAAGCAGCCACGCCTACGACCGGCTGTCAGCTGATGGACTGCTGTCTACTGTACTTGTATTGAAAGTTGTTCTTGATTTGAAAGTTAAGGATTTGATTTTAGCAAAATTAAGTATAAGAACAATCATGATATTTATTTTTATTTTGTTGATTGTCAAGGTGAAAAATGAAGAAGGAAGACGGTTATTCAGCGGCTGGATGAATACCTACATTCATCACACAATACCACCCAGGAGCAAATATGATACTGTTGCAGTTACTGATAGTGGTGAACATGTTTATGAATATTCCTGTTTCCCTCCACCCCTGGGCATGCTTGCCATCAGTGCAATTGAGGTTCCTTCCCATTTAATATAATTGATTTAATATTTCTTTTTATTAGTAACATGTTATTAATTATATTTTTATATAATGACTTATAATGCATTGAAAGAACTGGTAATACTATGATGTCCTATCTTTATTATAAGAAGTAACCACTTAACCAGTAATGAGATGCTGTTTTCTTTATTTTAGATAATATTCTTTTTTTATGACACATCAACATATCACAAAACGTATGACTCTGGTCCATTAGCAACTGTTTGTATATTTAACCCTAAGAAAAGAAAAGAAGCTTGGAGGTTCTTCTCCTACATGTTCGTACACTTTGGGTAAGATTGTTTATTAATATCTTTGTCATTTCTATGCGGTAAGAAGTAAATGGCAATTGTACTTTAAATTAAATAATTTTCTTTATTGTATGTATGAAATTTGGTGATCTGTTTTACTTTGAGTGATTTGTATTTTTACTTATTGAAGCTTAATCTTATGATGAATTAAACCTATTGTGGCAAACATTGTGCCGCATGGTCACGTAACATCACTAAAGACAATAGTGTATGTTTATTAACTATAAAGAAAGCTTATTGTTGTTATGAAAAAACAGGCAAATGTTGCATTATTTTTATTGTTGTTATGTGTTTAATGTATAGTAATTGGGAGGGATTCAATTATTTTATTGATAAGCCTTTTAATACTTTTACTTAATTAATAAAAATTAAAATAAATCTTCTTTCTTGGTTTTAGGCCAATACACCTTACTATGAATTTATTGATTCAGATTCTTCTTGGTATACCTTTAGAAATGGTACACGGGTGGTACAGAATACTTATAATATATTTTAGTGGTGTCATTGCTGGATCACTGGGTTCTTCAGTATGTAATCCTCATACTCAGTTGGCTGGGGCTTCAGGAGGAGTTTATGCCATTATAGCTGCTCATCTTGCTACTATTATAATGGTAATGTAACCTATTTTTTTCTTGAGATTAAAATAATTTTGGTTTGGTTTTTATTTTTCCCAGGTCATCACAAAAAAGTAATTGATGACAGTTTAATTTTTATATTAATTGGTAATTAATTTCCACCGAAACATCTAGAATATTAAATCTTCAAGTTCACTATCCTTTAGATTTAAAATAGTGCACAGTATTAAACATACCTCGACTTACACATAAATTAGATCGGGGATCTAATTTATGTGGGCCCCCCCCCCCCCCCCCAAAGAAAAGTAAGAGGATCAAACTACTCAAATAAAGACTGGCTTTAAAACTACATTAATCAAATGTTAATGGAGGAAATTTTCAATTACCTGAATCCTCATGTGTTGTTATGTTTACAGAATTGGTCAGAAATGAAGTATGCATTGCTGCAGTTTGTGGTGTTTCTAATTAAATTTGTGTATGATGTCGGTGATTTTATTTATCAGGAATATGTTCTTAGCTTTGGTACTAAGGTAATGAAGTTAAATATAATAAAAATTTAGATTTCAGTGACGATAATGTTGTTTTTATTATTTGTTTCATTATTTTCTATTAGTACGGTAAGGAGAATTCGAAGCTATATTTTTTTAAATCTTATTTATGTTGTATTTCTTATTCACATAAATATTACTAACCTCATAATGTTTTAATTATTTTAGTTCAATATTTTGAGTCACTATTAAATTTACTGGTATATACGAATATTATTATTTCTTGTTTAAATAAGTGTGTTACTTAATAACTATTACCATGATCATTTATAGTGCATTGAGTTAGTAAACAATGATTACATGGCTTGTTAATGTATCCAGTAACAATTATTATATTTATAATAAATATTTGTATTCTCTCTTATTTGCAGATAAGTTATGCAGCACATTTTGCAGGGGCATTGGCTGGATTATTGGTAGGCTTAAGTATTCTTAGAAATATTAAAGTTTATCCCTGGGAAAAAACAGTGTATCTTGTTGCAATTATTCTCTATTTCATTCTTATGACTGCTGCAATTCTCTGGAATATCTTTGAACCAGAGAATACAAATTAAGATGTTTAATTATTTATATGAAAATGTTTTTTTTTTTTTTTTTAGAAAGAAAATCAGAGTAAGCATACAAAATTTTGAAACCCTCCCCCTACTTTAAATTTTTTTATTTTTCCATTCCATATTTTGCCGAGCGTGCTGTTAAAAATAGTGAAATTAAAAAATTTTAGCAGTGTTTTCTGTGTTATAAAATAGATTTCAAACTTTGAAAATACCTCTGTGAATATTTTTATATTAGTATGAGATTAAATTTATATCGTGAATTATTTGTTTTGTTTTTTTTTGTTATTTATATATTTTTTTTTTTTTTTTTTTTTTTTTGCTTTGTAGTTTTAGTCCCGTTCGACAGCTTATTAGGTCATTACAGGACGGGGGTTATCCGGCTACTTTACTCATCTAATCAATAATAAAATCTAACCTAATAATAAAATTATTCTTAATTCTTTTAATAATTATCTAAATGTCTTAACAGACGAATATTTTTTGTTTTCATAATTTATCAATTTTGTAAGAAATTTTCCTAACGAAATTATTCTATATCTTCAACAATTAAAAAACAAAAATGGAAAGTGATGCAATATATCAAAGCAGGTGGAGGGTTTAAAAATTGTGTATTCTTACTCAGTTTTTATCTCTGAACAACTTTTTTAAATAACATTTTGTCGCATCTCCTAAAGAAAAAGCACTTTACAAGTGAGGACAATTACTTTTTTGTAAATTTCCAAGACATACTTAATTTTTCAAAACTAAAATTATGACATAAATTAGCTTCCATCCAAGCAGGGCTGAACCCCAGATGATGAAATTTCAATTAAAAAAATGTTAGTTTTTTTTATCTATTCGTGTGTTGATCCGGGGACACACTATATATACAGGGTGTCCCACATAAGGTGTAACACAGAAAAACCTGATGTTCTACAGCACATTTCTGACAAAAAATGTTTAATAACATAATGGTTGATCGACCTTCGTTTTCGAGATATATCGATTTTTCAATTATCTCATTTTCTGGTGACTTTTTCCCATTAAACACGTTATAGCGTAAAATCTAAAAGAGATATAAAGATGGGTTTTTCTTCATTCAAAAAGTGAGAAAATTTTCTTTAAAAATGGCATGCTGCTTACCCAAAGTACCCTTATTAAATAATTTTTATAAACTTCTAAATACAAAGATTTGGTTAATAACAAATTCGTGGTCAACGTTCTTGCTAGCATAACTTTTTAATTTGTATGGTAAATGAATAAATTTGACGTCATGTAAAACTGGCGCATTTAATAAGCTTTAAAATGATATAGATTGTTACCTAGTTTGCTTCAAGTTTTCAAACTTATTTGGATGAAAATGAGGTAATAATTGACAATTTTATCAGTTTCTACGACTTGTAATGACCCTAAGACTTGGTGAAAAATAGAAATGGTAACAATAAATAAAAAAAATATCACTCCTTGTATTAACAAAATGAAAAATTGAATAATATAGTAAAGAAGAGTGTACATAATTGTATACAAAAACTAAAGTAGCTCCCCCCCCCCCCCCCCCCCCTCTCCCTGTTGCTGTTAATGGATCTTCTGCAGTGGCGAAGTGCGCTACCAGTTGCCCGTCTCACTCCTTCAGGTTTGAATTGGATAGTATCAAACGCTAAATTTGTTCGCTAAACAAGGTCCTCTCTTGTGTTCAGCAATTGGCTGTACTCTTTAATTTTTCACCTCTGCCCACAGGTAGTAGTCTAATGGAGTGAGATCGGGTGAACGAGGTGGCTTATTCACAACCCCACCCCGAACGATCTACCGTCTTAGATAATTGTAGTCAAGCCATAGTTCGCCGCTGCAGAAGATCCATTAACAGCAACGAAGAGAGGGGGGGGGGGGGCTACTTTAGTTTTTGTATACAATTATGTACACTCTTCTTTACTATATTATTCAATTTTTCATTTTGTTAATACAAGGAGTGATATTTTTTTTATTTATTGTTACCATTTCTATTTTTCACCAAGTCTTAGGGTCATTAAAAGTCGTAGAAACTGATAAAATTGTCAATTATTACCTCATTTTCATCCAAATAAGTTTGAAAACTTGAAGCAAACTAGGTAACAATCTATATCATTTTAAAGCTTATTAAATGCGCCAGTTTTACATGACGTCAAATTTATTCATTTACCATACAAATTAAAAAGTTATGCTAGCAAGAACGTTGACCACGAATTTCTTATTAACCAAATCTTTGTATTTAGAAGTTTATAAAAATTATTTAATAAGGGTACTTTGGGTAAGCAGCATGCCATTTTTAAAGAAAATTTTCTCACTTTTTGAATGAAGAAAAACCCATCTTTTTTAGATTTTACGCTATAACGTTTTTAATGGGAAAAAGTCACAAGAAAATGAGATAATTGAAAAATCGATATATCTCGAAAACGAAGGTCGATCAACCATTATGTTATATAACATTTTTTGTCAGAAATGTGATGTAGAACATCAGGTTTTTCTGTGTTACACCCTATGTGGGACACCCTGTATATATATAATGTGTAAATCTTGATGTTTCAGTTGGAATAACTGTAGACCAATTTATCCTTCAAAAAGAAAATATTTATTATACATTAATAAATAAACGTTTATAAACAATTATATTACAGAGAATAATTATTAATTATCATAACAGTATTGAAATAATAATTTAGGAAGTTTTACCTTCAAAAAGAAAAATCGGGTTTTACAGTCTTTTGATATATTTTAAGAACAGAACTTTATAAGAAAACAATGAAAAAATAGTGTAACGCTTTATACAATGTTTATAACCTGTCATTTATATAACATAACCTTTTATATTTATTAAATTAGAGGTAAGACAGTGTTGAAAAATGTAAACAAACTAATAAAAATAAGGAAAACAAAAGTGAGTTATTCACTTCTACATATATATATATATATATATATATATATATATATATATATATATATATATATATATATATATATATATATATATATATTTATATATATATATATATATATATATATATATATATATATATATATATATATATATATATATATATATATATATATATATATATATATATATATATATATATATATATATATATATATATATATAATATATATATATTTATATGTGTGAGTGTGTAACTCCTAACAGGAGATTTATTTGTTAAGTACTTTAAATGCTCTAATAATTTAAAACACTTAATGGAGTAACTACCTCTTACATCAAACATCTTATCAATTTTGTATGTTTGAAAAGTATATATGATTCATTTCTACATAACTTGTGTATCAATGCAATTCATGTAAAAATTGTAAGTCTTCAAAGTTTTTCTCAGTAATTTAGTATATCTAAATAGGAATTACTACATGTTAGCCTTTTTATTTTGAAATAATTGTTACATTAAATGTTTAATTTTTGAGGCTTGAAGTAGATGCTAGCGAGAACTCTAAAATGTTAAATTAATATATATATATATATATATATATATATATATATATATATATATATATATATATATATATATATATATTTATATATATATATATATATTTATATTTAGAATCTATCTAATTATTGCTTGCACTAATAATCCTTAATTATTATAATACTATGTATTTTCTTTTACTGATTTGAATGTTATGCTAATGTGTAACTAGTGACAATTTCTAAAACTCTTACAATGAAGAATTTTGATAGTAACACACATCAACAAAGTATTCCTTTGCAGACTGTTGAAGCGGTAAGTATTATTATCTGTATATATAAAATTAAAGTTTTGTCTGTACATTAGTCAGAATTGAAAATTTTTTGGATTCTTTTTCATTTTATACATTCCAAAAACCGAATCCGGCTTTAACATTTTTCGTGTATGTGTGTCTGTCGCCTTCACTCCTTTATCCTATCTTTTTTACTCTTCAGGGCTGACTGCGGCCGGTCTGGTGTGCCATCTTAATTCAATTCCATCACCGAAAATCCTAGTTGGCTTGGGCCAGTCTAGGCCAAATAGTGTATGAATCCTAATTAATTTTAATGCATTTATTTCCAGGGCAGATTTAGTGTACACGTTCTTATTAATTCCAATACATTTAATTCCATCGGCAAAAATCCAGGACGGTCATGTGTGTACTCCCTAATTTAAATCCAGCAAAAGTCTGAGTTGGCTCTAGCTGGTCTAGGCCGTCTAGTGTACGCACCCTCATTTAAGTCAATGCATTTATTCCATCAGCAAAAATCTGTGCCCAGCCGGAAATCTGGCTGATTTAGTCTATGTATCCTAATTCAATTTAATATATTTAATTCTATTGGAAAAAATCCGGGCCTGCAGCCGCCAATCGGGCAGAAGGACTTTACTGTACACATCCTAATTCAATTTAATTCTATGAGCAAAAATCAGGGCCCAGCTTCCAATAGGGCCAAGGAAGTTAAGTGTATGCATCCTAAAACAATTTAATTTTTTTAATTTCATAAGCAAATATTATAGAAAATGCAAATGTATCTGTCATGTTGGTGTGTTTTTTTAATGTATTGCAGGTCTAATTTATGTAATTGTTTTGGGTCAGGGCCCCATTGGCCCCTTTTGTGGGCCCTTCCTGTATAAGCCAGTGGCTGTAGCTGTATCATATTTTATATTTAAGACTAGATTATTATACAAATTAAATTAATAATAATTTATTAATTTTGTAATACACCCATGGTTTAATACATGAGAGGTCAGATGGCTCTAAGGGGTATATTTGATAAGAAAACCGCTATTCCATTAACAGAAACATTCCAACCCTTATTTTAAGGTGATCTTTAGTCGTATTTATTCTAAAAATAAAACAAAGATACATCAAATTAATTTAACAAATCAATAATCTAACTTATTAGTTTAGTAATCGTTTTTTTTTTTTTTTTTTATCCAAGCTCTGATTAATTAGGAATTGTGGTTTGCAATTTAAATTCTGTATACTTACAATAGATATTGCAGAGTCAATTAGATTATACTATCTCCATCGGAGAGAGTGTCGATGAATAATATAAATTGTGTTGTAAATCTCAGGGAGGAAACACAAATTTAATTGTTTATAATTGCTGTTTAACCACTAGCGCTATCTAGGAGAGAGGTTTGTAATTAATTATTCTTAGATGTGATTTTATTCTCTTTTAAATTATGTATATTAGTTTATTATTATTAATTGTTATATATATATATATATATATATATATATATATATATATATATATATATATATATATATATATATATGTATATATATATATTATTTATATAGTAATTTGTCAGTTTGCTTTTTTTAAGATACTAATTATCTCTTTTGTATAAATGTTACAATCTAATACTAATTAATCTAATATAGAATTTTTATTTTTCTTTAAACTTTTTGAAAATTGCATTATAATTTTTGTTTATATTTCTTGAATCAGTTTTATGTTTCACTGTGCTGTTAATATTAAAAAAAAAGAATTGCCTCAAGCACCCTTCGTTTATTCACTTTTTTTGTAACCTAAGATTTTAATATTATTAAAAGAAAACTTATGCTACTGTTATTTTTAATGTCATTTGTATGTTGGTATTGTTTATCCTTTAATTGTTGTGATGTTTCACCAATATAAGATTTGTATTACAGTTATTGCAATTAATTTTGTATATTAATCCTGATCAGTTCTCTTTACCAATTTTATCTTTCATATCGTTATAAAAGTGGGTTTACAAGCAATTTTTTTATATGTTCCCAATCATTAAGCTTCATTGATTTTTTAATTTGTTCTGATACTCCTTTTATGTAAGTGAGACTTATGAAATGTTTTAAATCATTCATCGGTTCTATTCTAGTGTCCAATTTATTCAACTGTTACCATAAAGATTTAATTAATTTATAGATTTTATTCAAATTAAAATTATAGATTTTATTTCTTTGATGTATTCTTTATCTGTGACTTTTAAAGCTCTTAATATCATATTTGCTGCTGTATAGTTTTCATATGTTTAGGATGGTGGGTTTTGTAATTTAATAATCTGTTTCTTTTTAATTCTTTAGTATACCATGTTGTAGGTATTAATCCATTATATTTTCTAATTATTGTTTTATCTAAAAATAATTTAATCATTTCTCACTTTTATTTTCAATGGTAAAATTAATTTTTTTGTTTATACTGTTAAAACAGTGTGACGTGGTGTTGAAATTATCTTTTTTAATAGTAAGAATAAGGTCATCAATGTATTTATATAGGATTTTTGGTTTCACTTTTAATTTATCCATAGCTTTATTAATTATGCTACTCAATTGATTGTATGTAAAGTTTTTGTTCATTGTTTATCACTTCATTGTTTTGTTACTTATAGAAGATTATGAATAATAATTAACTACTTCCTATTAATTACTTCCTTTAATTTATTTTTTTATTCTTCCGCATTACTGATATCATAGGGATTATTATTATTTAAGGAATCAAGGTTTGGCTTAATTTTTAGTAATCCATGAATTCTTGGTAGGTTACTATGGTCGATATTTAGTTTAGTCTTTTCCTGCGTAGTTATAAATTTAAATTTAATTTATTTATTTATTAATTTGGAGTAATCTTTCTTTAAATTGTTTAAAGGATTGGTTTTCAATTTTCTATAAGTTGTATTATCTTGTAAAAGTAATTCCATTTTCATTTCATATTCTGATTTTTGCATTATAACAGTTTTATAACTTTTATCGGTTTTCAATTTTATTAATAATGGGTTGTTTTTTATGAACTATTTTTATAATTGATTGATCTTGTGAATGTAATATGTTACTGTTTAGTTTGTTTTTATATGTTTTTTGAAAGTTTGTAATGGAGTTAATAAAATTATTTTTGAGAAAATTTTTGTGATTATCAGGGGATTTTAGGTTATTTAATGATTCTATGTCTACGATTATTTTTAAGATGGAGTTGTCTAAATTAAGGAGGGTTAAATTGAAATAGATTATTATGAATACAATCACAACTTAACACATCAAAAGTGAAAAGGCTTTTCCAAAATCAATGAATGTGCAGTGTGCAGGGCAGTTTCTACTAAAAAGCAAGACTAGGCGGCCATCTAGGGTGGCAAAATTTTAGGGGCAGCAAAAGAAAGAAGAAAAAAATAATGTTTAATCAAACAGCAAAAAAATTGAACTAATAAGGAGAGAAAAAAATATATAGTAGAAAAATTAAAACATCGAGTTGTTTTCAAAAGCATACCCAACAATTACTTAATATGTGTTTACTTTGACTAAATAAAATCAACTGGAGACGAAGAAGAAAGACAAGGAAGAAATCCGAATACGTGCTGAACTATAGATGCAAAAACAATTTAGAAAATTGTTTTCCTAATTTGTTTCTAGTTCTTCGTATCTTTTTGACTTAACTTATAGCATTGACAAGTGCAGAGAGAAATTTCACAAAACTAAAATTAATAAAAACCCATCTGCACAGTTCCATGAGCCAAGAGAGACTAGCCACAATTTGATTAGAAAAAACATGACTTACCAGCTAGGCATGAAATAATGGCTAGGAAGGTACTAAACAGCTAAAGAAGGTTAAGAGAAAGAACCTAATACACCACTAAAGTTATAAAAGATATTTAAAACGAAATAAAATAATAACAGTACTTATTTAGTTGTGTAATGTTTGATGTGTTTTAGGTTTAATACAAGTTCTTATATCTTATACATTTGTATATTAGATATAAAATAGGTTTGTTTAATAATTAATTTCTTCTAGCCTGGATGACCGAGGAAGAAGGTTATGGTAGTAAAAAGGAAGGGGCATTTTTCAATTCTCACCTAGGGCGGCTAAACACCTAGAAACGGCCCTGTGAATGTGTGATATATTGTATTGTGACACTGTTCAATTATTAAATTATGAAGTTAACTGATAAGATATAAGTAGCTATGGTATTTAGTAAAGGTTCCTTCCTCTACTGTGTTTCTAAAATGTTTTTGATTCAGTTTAGGATAGAAACAGGCATAAGAGCAAGACCAGTCTTGTAACAATTAGTGATTTCCCCTTTCTTGTAACTTTAAACGTAATCCTATTTTCTAAATTTTATTTTTATTTTTTTTCAGCACTGGAAGCAGATTTTTGACAAGGTAAATTTATAAATATATATATATATATGTAACATATCAAACTAGTTATGTATACACACTCACACTCACAAATATATATTATACATATATATATATATATCTTGGTCATATCTTAAGAAGATGTGACCAATGGATACATATCATGTTACAAACTAAGTATAAAAGATAATTTTTTAAAACAATTTTTTTAGAATTCTAACCATTTTAATACAGTTCAGAGAAGCCACTAGGAATTCATATCTCCTTCTAGTGGAAAGGAACTTAATTTTCTATATTTGAGTTAAAGGATGTAACATTCTATTGTATATTACCTGCCTTTTCTTTGACAAATAAAGTAGGAATATTTTTACTTAATTTTTGATTTATAGAGTGAATTAATTATTTTCAAAATAAAAAAAGTCAAGGAAACGCGGAGGGCTTGGGCCTGCCAAAGGGCTTATGTAACTTTGTGTATGTAATGGATGACACTCCATCAGCAGTATAAGCCTTACAATTTTTTAAATAAATTTAGAAAATTTGATGGAGTGCTGTAGGTATCAGTATGGAATTTCGTCATAGAAAATTACTTTTATTTTTACACACTTAATGAATTCACACTCGAAGGTTGTCCAAAATACAAAAGTAGTTGGGCATTGAGAATTGTCTACTTATGAATAAATTATGTAACGATTCTGTGGTGTGACAAATGTAATTTGATGAAATGTGAGGAGCATTCACAAAAGAAATGTATGCATTGCTCAGCCCACAAGTCATCCTGGCCCAGTATGGAATAAGAGTTCTTGAATCTTTATTTTTTTATTATTATTATTTCAATATGTTTTAACAAAATTCAGGTGAGAACTGAATTTCTTTGGTATCAGGTGAGTCTTTTGGTATCCTCTTAAATTATTTTAAGGAAACTATCTCTTCTTATTTGAAAATTTCTTCTCTTTTTTTTTTTTAAATAATTTTGATTTCAGTACGATGTAAACAGAGAAAACCAGATACCACTTTCTAAACTTTGTATTGATCTCCAAGGTTCAAATCCTAATAATATTCCTGGCCATGCTATCTGCAGGATCTTAAAGGAGTTTGACACCAATAAGGATGGTTTCCTAAGTTTCCCTAATTTTATTAATCTGGTTAGTAAAGAACTTTTATCTTCAACAATTCGTATTTTTATGTAAAAAATGTACACATTGGTTTATTAAAAGAAATAATTATTATATTATGGAAATTAGGTTGGGAAATTAAGTTGAATTTAAGGTATAAATGTTCTATATCAAATATTTTTTTCACTATTAAAATTTATTAATATTATTATTTGGGTATAGTCTCTCCCATCAATAAATATATTTCACTTGTAAATATGCATATTTATAATGTGTAATAACTTTTTTCCCCCTTTTTTTGCTGTCTTTAAACCCTAAAGAAATGGTTTAACAGAAAGCGGACAGTCCTCTATGACTAGACGTTCGGGACATAAAAAAAAAGTTGCCGAAGCAGTGAGAGGTGTCGAGTACGATCAGGCCTTACCCCACCTCCACTTTCTACTCTGTGCATTCAACTTTCTTTTGTCTGTATATTTCTTTCAAGGCCTTTTCAACTATGGCCATCCATAATAATAATAACACTTAAAACAAACAAATGTTTATTAATATAGCAAAAATAATACAATAATTAAACATAGACATGTATAAAACATACATATAAAATAACCATTAAATTATTTCGTTATTTTTACGTTAAATGTAAAAATAACGACTAGTAATTATTATTCTAAAATGAAAAATGCAATAAATCCAAAAAATAAAATATGAATTAAATTGAAATGTAATTTATTTAAAAAAAAAAAAAGCTTTGTAAGTAGATAAGTGCGAGTATAAATATTTTATCACATGATCAGTGTTTTTATTAAATGAAAAATATATTTTTATAATAGGTTTTGAGTACCTTCTTCGGTGTGACACCACGTATTTTAAGAATTCCCAGCAGTTTAATTTAAAATATAAACATTACATAATTATGTATTATTATTATTAAAACCCCTTTTCTTTTAATGGTCTTAATTAAAATTAATAACATGATCCACCGGTGGTCAAATTAATCATTTCTTACCAATAAATTTAAATTAAAAAATTTATATGTTAGGATTATCTACCAGTCCAGTCATCACTAATAATCTGAGTATTATTTTAATTAAAGGTGGTTGGTTTGATTTTTGCAACATAACTATTTTTTTAAATTAAAAATGTAAATAATAAATAATATGTTAAATATGTAGGGTATTCAGTTTATTATTTATCATATTCATAAACATTATATTAATAATTGGCAGTATGAAATATGCATTTATAATAATGTAGTGCATAAAATGGAATAAGCTTTAAAATATCTAATAAAAGTGATCTAATTATTATTAATTTAGTAAAAGATAAATTAGTTATTTAAGATAAGTCTTTATGTTGGTTCATAATAATTAAAGAGGACTAGATTGTAAAGACAATGCAATTTACTAATTTTTGTTCCACGTAATAAGCAATCTTTTAACCTATTATCTTGTTAAACGAAAATGTACAACAGGGCCCACAGAGGGGGGTTATGACGCAGACTGCGTCGTTAAAACTCTTGGGGGGGGGTCAGTAAATAGCACTTTTTTCCACTTTTGGGGGGGATGGATGTGATAATACACAAGAGGTTTTATGAAACCCTACCGAGCCTAACACACTTTTCAGGTTTTAAAACTTTAAAAACAGATTATACAATTTTACTGCCACTAACTGTCAGGGCCAACGACAAGGGGGGGGGGGGCTATTGCACAGGGGCCCCCTGGTCGGCCCTGGTTTAAACAACCAAAAAGGCAAGAAAGAGTGGCATAACTATTGCAAGGAAATTGCGTGTGGGCCCCCAAATCCAAAAAAAACTACTATATATTTGTACCAATATCGATGGGAGCCCCTTTAGAGCACAATAAAATCTAACTTGGAATTATACTTCTATACCATTGTCAAGAGGGCCCCATTCAGTTCTGAACATAAATGTTTATTTTTTGCCAATCAATTTTTTTTTTTTTGGCGAGGGGCCCCGAATGTCCTAGCTATGCCACTAATTGTGATGAACTTAAAATTATTCCTAATGTGTCATGAGTATGCAACTATGAATTCTTGTGTTTCATTTAGTTATTTAGATTTTTGTGATGGTTTCATCTTATTCAATATGGTCAATGTTAATTTACAGGAGAGAAACTGACAGACAAATCATAATAACAAACTGATGTTAATAACTTTTACATTTTTACTTGTCATGCAGTTTTTGTAAATAAACTGTGTTACTTAACTATTTTGATTTGCTTACTCTTAACCTCACTATTTTAGCAAACAATTTATATTATATTTTATTTTAAATTATGTATATACATACAAAGTTTAAAAAGAAGGTTTTTAATGAAACTCACCAGTTACAAAACAACTTATATTTTTTATTTTTTTCTTCTTTTTTGTAGCCCATCTTAGTTAAACTTCAAAATTCGTCCCCACCAAACATCTTTTCCTGTAAGGATAAACTTGCCCTCAGAAATCCTTAAAACTCATCTTTTTGCACTTAAATTTTCAAAAATTCTCCGGGGGAGGACCCCCGGACCACCCACCATTGTTTGTCCAAAGGGGCCCAGGAATCCTCTCAATGGCCCTGCTAGTGGTTCGGCTGATTGAGCAATGAGCAGAGTTAAAATAATCTGAGAGACACATGGCTTTCTAACATAACGCAAGCTGAAGAAGATGTGTATTTATTAACATATATCTCCAAAATTGGGGGGGGGGGGGTGGGCACCCCTGTGTACAAGTAAAGGGTAGAGTAAAGAGGGTTAAAAGAGTGTGTGGGTAAAGTTATAGAGGAGCATTAATGGTATAGGTAAACTGTAGAGCGGACACGATTCCGTGTTGTGAGATTCGACTTTCTTCGGCGACTTTTTTTTGTGTCCCGAACGTCTAGCGTCCTCTATGGGCTCTGTGTTCTGTAATATTATATCATTCTGGTCAAACAGAAGGCAGCAGTTGTATTTTTCATAGAGCTCACGGCAGACAGAAATTGATCTTGTTCTGGAAGGCATTTTCTTTTATATGATATTTTAATGTAATTAACAAAACGGTTTTGTACACATAGGCAGGATCCCTTGATCTTTCTCTCAATCGAGGTTGAATTAATAATCGAGGTTGAATTAATAATAGGTTTAATATTAACAAATTAATTAACATTATTGAATATTAAAATATTTATGTCAATTAGTTTTGACTTGACTGTCACCCCAGCCTGTGTTAGACTGAGGTCACTCTGTCTGTGTAGATATGCTTCCTGTTTGACCAAGCCTTAAGTGACTGTGATAATGAATAATTAAAAAAAAATGTTGTTGAATTAATATTTTAGATGGAGCATGAAGAAGGAAGAAAGTTATTCAGAGGCTGGATGAATAAATATATACGTTACGTGTTTCCACCTAGAAGTAACCATGTTCTAATTAATTACAGTGGTGAATATGAAGATGAATATTCCTGTTATCTTCCACCTGTGGCCATGATTGTTATTAGTCTAATACAGGTTTTTCTTTCTTCAAAGCTATTTTTAGATGTTTATTATAATTATAAATTATTATCAAATTTATTAATGTACCCTGCTTATTATATATTATAGTTCTAATAGTTTAATGAGCTATTCTGCTATTATCATATATAAAATAATAATTAATTGTTATTGTTTATTTCAGATAGTGTTATTCCTTTGTCATAAGTATGTTGGTTCAATAATAACTCTATGCATGTATGAGCCTTCTAAAAGAGATGAAGCTTGGAGATTCTTAACATACATGTTTGTACATGATGGGTAAGTTTATTTCTTTTGTATAAAACTTTAATTTGAGTTATTTTTATTTTTCCTCTGGTCCAACTTTATAGCAGCAAACCTAGATGAATGAAATCAATTTATTTTTACGCAGAATATCTTATTTTTTTCTTTTTTTATAAACTATAAACTTTACTTTACAAAAACATAAGAGAACATGTAATAGTCAGGATGCCCATAGGCAAAAAAGTCAATTATACATACTCTTGCCAAACCTCTTGTATGGCTTGTTTAGGCCAAGTCTGACACTGTTATCCTTTGTGACTTTCTTTGGTTTTTGGGTGTTTTTCCTGCATTTTTTCTGAAACATACCGTTTTTACACATACTAAAAAAGGGATAGATACTATTTTTATTTGAATAGCTTGATAACTTCAAATAATAGCGTAAGATAAAATTCTCTGACACCAAATATGGGCCTATATGGGTGTCTGCTTTCCCGAACATGTTGGAAAACCGACCATCGGAAAAGTGATTAATAACCAGCTGATTTTCTCAAGATACATTATTTGAACCCTATAACTCAACATTTTAATATTTTCAGACGCAGAAAATTTTCCAATTCTCCAGTCTGGCGCGTCAAAGATATCAATTTCTCGACATCAAAAAAATTATTATAACAATTTTTTTTCAAACATTTTTGCTTTTTAAATTAAATATACAATTTAGTAAAAAAATTGTCTGATGCTGAAAGTGGGGCTTTTTCATTATAATTTGAAATAAAAACATTTTTAATTTGTTGTTTGGTTCTTAACCAGATGATTATTTTTTTAAAAAAAGGTTAATAAAAACAAATAGAAATACATTTTTCAACTGACCCATAATAATGTTTTCCAGACTGTATTTTTTTTCTAACTATTTGGAAAAAAAAACTTTAGGGAGAAAAATAACATAAATAATACTTATGATTTCAGTTCTTCAGGTATTAAATAGTAAATTTACAAATTTTTATACCTTTAATTTTAATTTTATAAAAATCTTATAAAAAGAGAGAAAAATAGACTGCCAATTGGTGTGGCACATAGCTTCCTCGTATCCTATTCACGTACTTCATTGATTTTATGCTTAACAAAACAATTTTCGGTCAAATGTTTTTCAATTTTACACCCTCAAAACTAGAAACAACACAAAATAGAACGTAACAAAAATTAATCTACTATTCAAGAGCTTTTCAACGATATACATCATAAAAAATTAACTTTGACATTTGTACCCCTGTACTTTGAGGTACCAAAATTATATTTATAAAAAACAAACAATACAAAGGGCATTAATTAAACTAATAAATAAATATAAATAAAAACCTAATAACAAAAAATTATTTAAACCCTTTAACCTGCTACAAAATTAAAAATCGGTACAAAAGTATGTGTACAATATTTTAAAAAAATAAACCAATAAAATAGCGTTAATGTACATATCAAGGCCTTTCAAATGATATACGACACAATATTAAAAACCAAAAAAAGTGGTCACGTGACAGGGCACACGGGAAAAAGTTTACTCTCATGTTCTCAGCAAATAGGATGAACTAATAAAATAAAATTTAATTGATTTGAAGAGCATTAGTGTGAGATTCAAGTACCTCAATCAGAAATAAAATCGGTCAACTATTATAGAAACTATGGCCATTCAAAGACAAATAGGAAAAAAATAAAACCAAAAAAATACCAAAATTATCACCATCTAAGGTACAACCGATGATGATTCGACAAAAAGTCATAGGACCAAAGTTGTAGATATTTTAAAATCAGTTATTGCTGATGCTATCCGTTTTCCAATACGACTTACCGTTTAGCCGCAATAAGTCCCCAATACAGCTTAAAAATCAAGTCGGCCATTTTTATTTTTTAAAGGGGGAAGGAGGGGGAAAAGTGAACTTTGTATAATTATTTTGGTTCACAATATGGACGTTGTGCGTCGAATGGCGCAAACCGCAAGTCTCTAGCTCTTCTGGAAGTGGGTTAACATTAATATCAGTTCAGTGTGTCAGTTAGCCATGCGGCTTTATTGTACATAGACATATTAATTTAGCACGATTTAAAGTGCGCAGACGGTTGAAATTAGGCAGTTGCTATCTGCATGCTACTTTCGACAAACCATAAACATTTCATAAAAATCAGATGATTACTTTTAAAGATATAGCTGTAAATAAATGTATGTTTGTGAGCATGTGGAAGATAAACAAATAAGCGCAGAAGGTTGAAACTTATATGGGACCAACAATGGAATGATTATGACCTACTAACTAAATTTCATTAAAATCGGACAAATAGTTTTTAAGATATGGCGGTTCGCAAAAATAGAGCGACAGACCGACAGACAGACAGACACGGGACCAAAAATGTTCCCTGATGTCTGAAACGGATTTTTGTCTTGAAATTTTTGAAATCAGAGACTCTTGATTTTTTCGTTCTTCAGAACGATTACATAGCTTCCGTTACCTTCGGTAAGCTCGGAAGCAAAAGTATTTGTAGACTCAAAAAACATAAACAAAATAAATTAAAGGAATATTTAAAAAAAAACAAAAAAAAAACCTGTTAGCTTGTCGAGTCATTCAGTTAAACAGAACTGCCAACTTAATCATTGTTGCATAACAATAACAGGCAACACTGATTTTTTTTTAAAGAAAAATAAGTTGGCTTATTTGTTTTATTATTTCTTAAAATAACTTCAATATAAGTAACTTAAGCACACCCGTATGTTTAGTGCAAATTCCCCATTATTTTGGAGTAAAGTTCTTGATGCTGGTGGGAATTTTATCTTATGCTATCATTTGAAGTTATCAAGCTATTCAAATAAAAATAAAAACAGTATCTATTGATTTTTTAGTATGTGTAAAAACGGCATGTTTCAGAAAAAATACAGGAAAAACGCCCCAAAACGAAAAAAGTCTCAAAGGAAAACGTTGTCAGACTTGGCCTAAACAAGCCATACAATTGGTTTAGCAAAAGTATGTATAATTGACTTTTTTGCCTATGGGCACCCTGACTATAATTATTATTGCTTTTATCTACATTGAAAAATAAATAAAATAGAATAAGTACTGTTTTGTTTTAGGCCATTTCACCTTATTGTGAATCTAACGCTTCAGGTTCTTCTTGCGATACCTTTGGAAATGGTACATGGATGGTACAGAATTCTTGTACTATATTTGAGTGGTGTCATTGTGGGATCACTGGCAACATCTGTATTTGATCCAACAATTTGCTTGGGAGGGGCATCAGCTGGTGTTTATGCTATTATGACAGCTCATCTTGCGAATATTATAATGGTAATCAAACTTTCTTATTTTTCACAAGTTAAATTTATTATCCTCGAGATTATAGAAAAAGAGAATAAGTTTGTTGTATAAAAATAAAGTTGAACAGTTGATAAACGTATGATGGATTGCAACTTATATAAATTGTAAAATTTGTGTACATACGCAGTGAGACAAATATATGTATACTTTGTTAAATTTTGCATTCCTTTTTGGTTATATGAGTTAAAATATACCCCCAAAAAATCCCCCCCCCCAACCACCCTATAACGACTTGTCCTAAAATTTTAAATAATTCATGCAAATACCTTATTATGGGGCAATGAAAATTTCCCAAAATAAATCCCAATTTTTATAAATTGCAAATTTTGTGTGCACACATGCGCACTGAGAGAAAAATTTCATTTTTAATAAAAATTTGAGTGGGGTATTAAATGAAAGCTCCTGAAGAGTAGTTTCATATGTATATTGTATATATCTACACACACACATAAGATTTAGAAGTAAGGTGGTTGTGTTTAAAAAATTTAGTAAGATGGAAAAATATTCATTGGTTACAGTAAATGAAGTACAGTAGAACCTTACATTAACAGTCACTAGACTATCGGGACACAGAAAAAAAGTCGCCGAAGGAGGCCGAAGCTGAGAGAGGAGTCGAGTGCGATTGGGCCTTACCCCCCCTTACATTCTACACTACGTATTCAATCCTCTTTTGGCTGTTTATTTCTTTCAAGGCCTTTTCCACTATGACTATTCAAAATAATAATAACACTTAAAACATACAAATGTTTATTAATTAATAAAGCAAAAAATAATACAATAATTAAACATACATATAAAATAGAAATAAAATGGACATTAAATTATTTAGTTATTTTTACATTGTTTATATATTATCAATTATCACATAAACCCAAGAGATATTAAGATATTATTCTCGAGATAGTAAGATATTAAGATAATATACTTGATTAGTAATTATAATTCTTGAATGAAAAATGCAATAAATCCAAAAAAATAAAATATAAATTAAATTGAAATGTAATTTCATTAAAAACAAAGCTTTGTAAAAGTAGATAAGTGCGAGTTTAAATATTTTATCACATGATCAGTGTTTTTACTAAATATGAAATATATATTTTATAATAGGTATTGAGTATCTTCTTTGGTGTGACGCCATGTATTTTAAGAATTCCCTGCAGTTTAAAATATAAACATTACATAATTATTATTATTATTAAAAACCCTTTTCTTTTAATGGTCTTAATAAATATTATTATCATAACATGATTCACCGGTGGTCAAATTAACAATTTCTTACCAATTAATTATTTAAAAAAATATATATTATGTTAGGATTGTCTACCATTCCAGTGATCATTAAAATATATTGGCGTAGAAAATTATCAAATCTATAACTTAATCCGAGTATTATTTTAATTGAAGGCAGTTGGTTTGATTTTTGCAACATAACTATTTTTTTAAAGTTAAATATGTAAATAATAAATAATATGTTAAATATGTAGGATATTTAGTTTATTACTTATTATCATATTCATAAACATTATATTAATAATTGGCAATATGAAATATTTATTAATAATAATAATAATGTAGTGCATAAAATGGAATATGCTTTAAAGTATCTAATAAAAGCGATCTAATTATTATTAATTTTGTAAAAGGTAAATTAGTTATTTAAGATAAGTCTTTATGTTGGTTCATAATAATTAAAGAGGACTAGATAGTAATGACAATGCAATTTACAAATTATTGTTCCACGTAAGAAGCATTCTTTTAACCAATTATCTTGTTAAACGAAATATGTACAAGTAAAGGGTAGAGTAAAGTGGGTTAAAAGAGTGTGTGTTTATAGTAGTAGAGGAGTGAGTGTAGGTGGTAGACTAGAGCGGACTGAGCGGACAAGAGTGGATCATCCCCGAGTAAGATTCCACTTTCTTCAATGACTTTTTTTTGTGTCCCGAACGTCTAGTTTAACAGACCCTCCTGTACAGAATGTCGACAAAAATAATTACATATAACAAATATAATAAAAAAGGTTGGAATTTTTTTTATGTATTTCCAAGCAAGAAGAGTCATTGTCAGAATTCAACAAATTGCCTTTCAACACTATCATCACCTGATGAGTCTTTCTATGAAATTTGACAGGCAGATTTGCTGCCTGACCCAAGATCATTCCTCTGGTTCTTTTTTATTAGTGTTCGTCAAAAATTGCTTTTTATACCTACCTATGTTTAACGGTATATTTTTTTTATAAATATATAGTTTTATAGCTAACTGCAGTACTTTCATTGACATACACCCTTTTCCATTATTATTTGAAATAATTAATTGTTTCATAATGGACAGCCCCTATTATTTTGATTTGATGTGGTAAAAAGTGAAGGTGAAAACCTTAAAAATAAAACTTAGACTGTTGATTTGAAGGGTCAGATAAAAGATAATATATTTGGGTGTGAGAGAAGTCTAGAAAGGAAAGCACATAGAAATTACTAATAATAAAAATAAATGTTAAATATTTAAATCGACACTTACCTTATTAAAGTTATAGTCTTATTCTTTCAGAACTGGTCAGAAATGGAGTATGCAGTTTTTCAACTTATAATCTTTCTATTTTTGGCTGTAATTGACGTCTCAAATGCTTTATATGAGAGATCCTCTAGTGCTACTACACCGGAGGTAAATAGCTACTAAATTTGGTACAACTTATTGTATGAATTAAATAAATTTAAAAATAGTAGGAGCTGTAGTGTTAATTAAATTGAATATTAATGTGGATAAAAGCTCTTCCTAATATTTTTTTTTTTTTTTTCTATTTCCTAGGAAAAATTACTTTATAATCAAACTTATTATATTATACATATTTCTCTTTAAAGTAATATTATTTAATAATACAATTTATTTGAACAGAGATTAACCCATATTCATTTTAATGAGGGCTCTGATTACTAGAATTACACAATAAATTGCTATTTCATTGTACTATTTTTGTAATTTATTTTCCAATCACTTCTTACAGATAGGTTATGCGGCTCATTTGGCTGGGGCATTGGCTGGATTATTGCTAGGCTTTAGAGTTCTTAGAAATCTTAAAGTTTGTTCTTGGGAAAAGATTATGGACCGTGTGGCATTCATCATTTATTTTACCTTAATAGCTGCTGCAATTCTTTGGAATATCTTTGTATCAGAGAGTTATTACAAAGGAAATTCTTGTTCTAACAACGCTACGCTTTAACACATTCAAGGCAGACCACGGCCCGGGAACATGCCTGCCAACTATTCTTCCCTTTATTTTCTAATAGCCAGGCCCACGGTGTAGACTCTAACCAGTTAGCCTGAAAGAGCCTTGCCTTATGCTCATTTTCGTCTATTCCACTCTCTCCTAGCTTATTTCATTCTGCAGGAATATAAAGTAGATTTTTATCACCCAGGCATTGAGCAGGGCCAGGCTATTGGCAGTCTACCATGTACGTGCTAATTTAATCAAGTAAGATTGATTAAGACTGAATACTAGCAATAATATATTAATGATTAGACACGTTACTGTCAGTTTAATTTGGTGATTTACTTTGTCACAATTTCTTACTCTGAGTAAACTTTGAAAGTAATTACCAAAAATTAAAATCTCTTTAAACTAAGTTTTTATACTTCAATTAGCAATTATGTTGGTATTTATTTTTCTGTATAACAAAAATAAAATTCTTAAAATATATTATATAAGTGAGTTTAGATAATTATTTATGTTTATATTAATAATTAAATTATATTTGTATTAATTCAGTGTTTGCTTGTTAACTTTTATGTTTTTTACCCTCTTATACACCGTATATATATATATATATATATATATATATATATATATATATATATATATATATATATATATATATATATATATATATATATATATATATATATATATATATATATAACATATTGTTAAATACTGGGATTATCTAATGTTTCGCGCAGAGGAAAGTTTATATCTGGCTTAGCTTAACTGGTAGAGCATTATACTGGAAATATGAAGGTCCGTGGTTCAATTCCCGGAGCCAGTGCAAATTTTTCTCTGTTTCTGTCTCCCGTAGTTTAAATTGTTTGAATTATATGTCGCTGCCCGAAGGTTGAGATTTCATATTTCTCTAGTAAGAGTAGATGTTGCCAAATGATGAGTTTCTAGCGTAACTTTCTCTTGTCTAGTTCTCTTGCCGTAAAAATTTCGGTTCCTAGGTTTGAGAATACATTTCACGCTAAATACTGGGATTATCTAACGTTTCGCGCAGAGGAAAGTTTATATCTGGCTTAGCTTAACTGGTAGAGCATTATACTGGAAATATGAAGGTCCGTGGTTCAAATTTTTCTCTGTTTCTGTCTCCCGTAGTTTAAATTTTTTGAATTATATATATATATATATATATATATATATATATATATATATATATATATATATATATATATATATATATATACTAGCTGAATACCCGTGCTTCGCTACGGGGTGTTTTATTTTCAATTTAATGGATTTATATACTACTATCAAGAAACATTCATTTAAATTATTTTACAAAGCGAGAATATCTAGATTCTATCCCTCCCCCTTGTTTCTTACATCTTTATTAATATACATGCTTACATCCAAAATAAGAGCTCTTTCTCAAGTATTAACTTCCTAACTTTTGAAGATCGGTCTGGGCTCAATTACTTTGACATTTGTACCCCGTACCCCTGTGTACCGAAAATCAAAATTTCGAAAATGCATGAAGTCAGTGACCTTCCCCTTTTCCCCTTGCTTTGAAGGTCAAGTGTGCAAATTTTCATTCAAATCGGAATAAAACGGTAGATTTGAATAAAGAACACACACACACGCGCCCGTTCGCGCGCGCGTGCACACACACTTACGTTGACATTTCCTTTTTACCCCTCTCCTAAATGAAAATAATGACAAAAACGTACATTACAATTACTTTTCTCTTAAAGAGCCTTTCAACGATATGCATCATAAAGGGTACCTATCAATTACTTTGACATTTGTACTCCGTACTCCTGTGCACCAACATTTTAACTTTATAATCTCATGTAAGCAGTACACTCATAGACACTTCATTTATATAAGATAAAAGACACTCATAGACACTCTTCATTTATATAAGATGTAGTTATACATATTTTTCCATTTGACCCCCTCCTAAATGAAAATATGACAAAACTGTACATAACAACAATTACTGTACTTTTAAAGAGCTTTTCAACGATATGCATCATTAAAAGTATTCATTACTTTGACATTTGTACCCCGTACCCCTGGGTACAAAAATAAAAAATTTCGCAAAATCCTTTCTTAGTGGATGCCTATGATATGAACCGAGGATATCCTCAAAATTTCAAGTCTCTCGGTTAAGCAGATTTTGCTGTGCGTTGATTCTATGTCAGTCAGTCAGTCAATCAGGACATTGCCACTTATATTATAGATATATATATAATATATATATATATATATATATATATATATATATATATATATATATATATATATATATATATATATATATATATATATATATATATGGAAGGGATGAATTGATATATCAAAGCTAACTGTACGACTTCGAAAGACATCGATTACACGGAAGGGGTACACTATTGCCGAGTTTAGCCACATAAATAACTATTATATATATTTTTAATAATAAAAATGATTGTTTCCATTTGCTGAAGAGAAATCAGATTTACCTGGTTAGTTGGTAACACTTACTGAAGTAAGTGACCAGAGATGTATGTACTCTCATATACTCTGCATATCTCCAGGCCCCGATTTACCAATGGGCAGACTGGGCAATTGCCCAGGGCGGCAATTTTTGGGGGGGGCGGAAAATTTTCGGATAATTTTTTTTTTATTATTATTATTATTTCCAGAACAACTGTAAAACAAGGGGGGAACGACCACTAACTTGCGTAGCGTAGGCCACGTATTTTTCCGAAGTTGTTACCGAGTTTGCTAAGAAAAAATCAAGAAAAAAGTACATCTACTTATGTTAACTAAAAGTTTCAAGGAAAATATAGAAAATTGTTATATTACAGGCTATTCACTTACTGTAATTCATTTCATAAAAAAATTTACTTTTTCCTTAGCTTCAAAATGTTAATGTTAATTTCATGCACGAGCTGTGGACAATTCCAAAGATAATACTTATTTTTCATATCCAAGTATCTATTTCGTTTATTTTTTCTTTGGTAACAAAAGTTATAACACAATTTTAATCCACGTGTTTATTTATTAAAAACAAATTGATGTTACTCTTTAAAAATTAGACATGCAACTGATAACTTTAAAATTATTTTCATATAAATATGTTTGCAGTTTGCACTAAAGACGTAGTTATAAACAAGTTAAGGCGTGCTTCACGTAAGTACGTGATGTGATAATCGCGGGTTTCTGTACGAGTAAGTTAAACTTATTAAGTGTAAAATTTTAATAGTTGCATATTCTTTTTCTACACTTCAAGACCTGTAAATTGATGTATAACATGCCATGGTGACTACAAAGTTTTTTTTTTTAGTCGCCCGCCATATTATTGGCCGCCATCTCGGAAATATTAAGTTCAAAAACTCCAAAATTGGACAGTTGTCATAATAAATGCCGAGATGCACCTATGTGCCGAATTTTATGTTCCTAGCTATAGTAGTTTAGGAATTAAAACATGCCAACGGACAGACAGACAAAGCCGTTATATAAGGTTTGTTTTCGTACTTTGCTCAGAAACCTAAAAATTAAAATTATTTAAAAAAGAACTATAGGCATACTAATTTTTTATCAAGAGTACACACCATTACTGGTTAATACCTAATACGTCACTTTTACAACAGTATATGGTATCATCCACATTGGGGTAACCCTAAAATATACTATTTATTTAGTAATCACAGTCTCTCAGTCTTTTATTGTTGGGGGGGGGGGGCTACAAAAGGATTTGCCCAGGGCGCAGCTTACCCAAAATCGGACTAGAAGCTAAAAACCACGAAAAAGTTTTGCGCCGGAAGGTTATTGTCGTGTTATAGTTGTACTCAACAACAGGTTATAATAATAGTTTTTATTTACCGTACCGTATCAGTTTTAAGTTTAGTGTTATGTTTCTTTTTCTTTAGCAAATTTTAATTGGAGTAATTTACTAATGTGCCTATTAAAGTGCCTTTTTTTTTTTTTTTCTTTGATAAAAAGAAATATTGTTTTGATCAAAATTTTTTCACTCCCTTTTAAGAAAACAGTGAGAAAGAGAGTTCGTACTTCACCAATTTTTGAGTTCTGCAAAAACACTAAAAACGTTAGTGTGAACTTAGACACCTCGAAAAAGAAAAGAATAACTTTCTTTAGCCAGAATTCAGTAGTGAATTGTGAATTTATATTTCTAATAAATTTCATTAATGTAAAAGAGAACAGAAATTATTCATGTAAAAAATCTAAACAATTTTGACTGATGTAAAAAACGGGGGATAATTGAATAACATTACAACTATACGAAATTGGCAGTCTATTTCTCCTTTATTTATTTTTTTATAACAATAAAGGGAATAATGCAGCTTTCATGAAATTTAGGTGAGCTGTTTTGTTGATTTCAAAGATTAATGTGATTATATCAATATTAATTTTATACTCCGGGTTCGGGGTATAATCAGTAGTATTTTTCTTAAAGAAATATAATAAATTATAAGTCCTATTCCTATTGGAGCTTATTCAATTCAGCTAAATTAAACTATCAAAATACTTTTTTCAAACAAAGACCAGCCTCTTTAGTATTTTTTATTTTAAGTCTTAGTCTTAGCCTAGCAGAGTTCAAAATTGTTCTATGAAAAATGTAATATTTTCCTGTTATTTAGGTACCTGTAAATATTTTTGTTTAGCAAGTTTAGGTTGCTAACAAATTAAAAGAATTAATTGACTCCACTCTTCATTTCCAATCCAAGTCTTGGAAAATAAACAAGTACGTATAAACAAGTTCCCTTTTCTTGTTACCTACAAACACTTAAAAACACTTAAATGTTACCTTTATACAGAAAAAAATGATAACTACATATTACAATTTATTTATTAATTACTATTATACAGAAAAATACTAAAAAAATAACGCATAACATACTATTCAGTAAACCCATACAACGTTCACGAGTTATAAGTTATAGTTATAACCTTCTCTTGTTGATGAGCAACTATTGAATTTCCAAATAGGTTTGTCTGAAGCCACGCCCACCTTACCTCTCATTGGCCAGCTGTTCCTAGCTTGCCTATTCCCGCCAGTATTTAAATTAAAATGTTACATCGTCTCTATAGCTAATTAACCTAACCTTTTAAATCTTTTTTACGTACAAATTAAAAGAGTTTCAATATTTCAAAAAATACTTTCGTATTCCTTGTAGTCTAGTCAAATTAAACACTAAAAAGGGCTCGACTTTGTAAAAGGTCAAGTCGTTCTAATTTGTTTATTTGTTGCTAGGACCTAAGCCAATAGTAAGAACCCCAGTTTGTAAGAGCTATGCGAACAGATAAATATATTTACGCATGACGATGATTCAGTTCAGAGTAAAAATTGGCCGATTTAATTTGGTATACGTTGTAATGAACATGGATGTTATTATGTAAGGTAGTTTGACCCGCAATACATGAGAGATGAAACATGAAACTGGGTAAAAGCAAAGATGAGGAGAAGGAGAGAAGAGAACTTTTTTTTATTGTTATTGTTTGTTATTTGTTATGTTTATTATGTAGAGACAGAGAGAAGCAAATGTGTTTTAAAGTATTGTATTTTACCAGTACCAGTTAATAGAATTTGTGAATTTACAAAAATATGATTTATTAGTTATTGAAAAGTATTTATTTTTATTATTTAAAAAAACAAAACATTAAGACGTATTCCTTTTATCAGTGCTAAGACTAAAGTTGTATTACAGTCTGTATTATGAAAGAAGACGTGCGTTGACAGCGCGGGAAATCAGATGACACTCAGATTGGCCAACCTATGTGAGGGTAAAAATAAAGCCACTAGGTCTGTGGGTGAGGGTGGGGCAGATAACTTGTTTGTAAACAAAAGAAGGTTATGTTCCTCGTACCAAATCGCGATCTTTTTAACTATTGTTGTCTATAGATTTTCACATCTTATTACGAATATATTTCAATATTTCTTCTAAGAGTTCTTTTTTCTTCATCACGATGATAACTAAACAACAATGAGAAGGAAAATGTAGGAGGGGTGGAGGTTACGAACCCTTTTTCAACGGTTATCCCAAGTGCCGCGCCCCTCCACTAGAGATTTTTATTTTTACCAGTTGGCTCAACCTATTGCCCGCCAAAATCTCGAGCTCTCATTGGCTCTCCCCCCAATGTGTCAAACTTTCCCGCGCTGTCAACGCACGTCTTCTTTCATAATACAGACTGTAGTGCTAAGACTGTTCGTTGGTGAAAGTTAATTAATCTATTGTTTGAGACAGACATATATCCAATTAATTTTTTTTCAGTAAAACCAAAGAATTTGCCTAAGAATGATGGAGAGAAGCATGATTGGTGTTAGTAGAAGAGATAACATAATATCAAATCTTTGGATTAGAAAAGAATCGGGAACGGATGATTAGGAGAACTAATGCTGAAGAGAAAATGGAAATGGGCTGGACATATTTCCATGTTCGGTTTAGAACTACCGAAGGTAGATGGTCCAAGAAACTTGAATTGGTTCCCTTGGGAGAAAAAGAGAAGCAAGGGAAGACCTCTGCGACAATTGGATGAAAAAGGTGTGCGGTGAAGAGGCTTGGCAGAGAGTTGCTCGAAACAGAATTGTGGGGAAAGAAATGGGATGTTTACCAAAATGTATGGCTAAAAGAATAATTAGCTATAACGAATACAATGAATCTTAATATTATACTATATTTTTACTTTATGTTTGGTACTTGTTACATGAAAATCATGTATGCTCAAAAGAAATAAAAGGCTAAACTCGGCAATAGCCCACCCCTTACATGTAATCGATGTCTTTCGAAGTCGTACAGTTGGCTTCTTCCATTCATATATAATAATATATGTATATAATAATTATATATGTATGGTTTGTTCATAGGAGAGTTGATATCCCATTGTCAAAAAATACGTTGAAGTGAGAAGGGGTGGGCTAATTCCTAATATTAAATTTACTTCATATTCTGTTTGTGAAGCTTTGTTATACACAACAAACACTTCATCTTCTTGACCAACTAGTTGCAAATCTTTTATCTTTTTGGTGCATTTAAGATACCTCATGAGCCTGTATTTAGAATACCTTCCACTAATTATGTCTATTATTTTTCTTTTATAGTAACTTTCCATATCCACAGTCAAATAATGCAATAATTGTTTGATATTATAGGCTCTGTCGTATTTAAGATGCGCTCTTTTAGAACATTTATTGCAGACTCCACCATTTCCTCTAGTTAAAGTTCTTTTACATTGAGCCCAAATAGGATGGTATCCCTGGGAGAGAGTGAGGAAAAGAGGCAAAGCACCAGCTCAATGAGAGGAAGAGCTGTGGAGGAGACACGAGAGACTGGCCAGAGTGTGGCAAGTCTGAGTAAGCAATGTATCAAAAATGTATATAAGAATATTAGGTTTTAGAAGCAATAAGAAAACAAATTATTATTATAGTAATTAACTATTTTTAGTAAATTAAATAATAAAATAAATGTATGCATGTGTGTGTAAGTGTATATAAAAAATAGTAAAGTTGTCAAAATGGTGTATATATATATATATACTGACAATACATGAGTTAAATTAAATAACTAGTCACTATTTAAATACTTGAGAGTAGATGTTTTAAAATAATTATGATTTTAATAGAAAATATTTTATCAATTTGTTTGGTAAACACTAGTGGGAGTAAAATCTAAAGAATTTAGTAGCCAATATATTTTTTGTTGTAACGTTGTTTCTTAATTACCTCTATAATTTTTGTTAGTTATAGAATAATTTATACACACATATATAGATTTAATTACATTGTTGTTAGATTATTGATAACTTGATGTATATATTTTTGTTTTATTGATTTATCTAATGATAAAAAAAAGTAATGTACAAGTTTTATAAACCACTCAATTGGTCTTCTCAGAGCCTTCAACAAACTACTATGTAAGCCGAGTAGCCAGGAAGAAGGAAAAGAAATTAAAATTACAGTAGTTTATAGTATTTATTTATTCTGTAAAAAATGTACATTTATTTGTTTTTAAAAATTGTATCAATAAATGGTAATCAATCAATCATTGTATCACATCTTAATGATAAAAAAATGAACCTACCTTAAATGACTTTGTTTTCCAGTACAGGGAGTCGTAGTCTGAACTCTGTATGTAACCCCTGATAACTGCTGATGATGCTTCAACCATTCCTTAAATTCGTCCACAGTCGCACATTTTAATCTAAAATTTGCCACATGACCATCTTCGGTTTCATTAGTTTTAACAAATGAGGCGCTTGGATACAACTTATGAAATAAATAAGTTATATAAAAAGCATTGACAAAAAACACTTCGCAAAGAAATATTTGTTAATATCATCAAACATAATGCGTAAAGACAACATCTCAGGGATAGAGGAAACCTAGGCTTTTGGAATGGTTGGCTCTCAGGCATCACTTATATTATATTACAAATTTAAAACTAAAACCAGTGAATGTTACAACCAAATATATATGTTGCACTATATATATACTTGTTATGATTAATTATTTATACATAGGCATTTACCTCATCGATCCTTTTAGTCATTAACTCTGTTAGACACATTTTGAATAACTTAAAACTATCTTAATATGTTTAATTAGATGATATAATAATATGATCGGTCTTTAGGGATGTAAGAAAAAAATTAATATTTAATTATATTAATTTATTACATTTAACATAATTTATTGGCTTTACAATATTTCGCCATATCCTGGGCATCATCAGGCCTATTTCTGCAGTCAATACTTTAGTATAAACATTTTTTCAAAGCAATTTAGAGGAATAACAATTGAAAAGATTTATAACACAAGTGTTCAACAGTTACTCAAGATTGACAAAAAGATAATATGTAATTTGTTTAATACCATAGTTATAAGTACTTACTTCAAATTTGTTATTCATTTTTGAGGATTATAAAGGTGTATAATGTATTCAACAAAAAAAAATCGGATCAGACTCAAAAACAACTGTATCGTCATAAAACTCATATAAGATACATTTCCATTTAAATACTGGCGGCAAAAGGCAAGCTAGGAACAGCTGGCCAATGAGAGGTAAGGTGGGCGTGGCTTCAGACAAACCTATTTGGAAATTCAATAGTTGCTGTTGATGAGGTTCAATTGTAACCTATTATTTAGGATTGTAACCTTCCGGCGCAAAAATTTTTCGTGGTATTTAGCTTCTAGTAAAATCGGGGCCTGCATCCTGCATATCTCTTCGTACTGAAGAGTATAATGTACATATTTCCAACTTTGATTTTTTTTAAGCCTTCATTACAAAAGCAAAGGTAACGGATTAACCTGGGTTTTTTTATTGTTATCTTATCTTTATCAGTTTATCAAAAGTGCTCCTTTTGAATTCAAAATCATATTTCTTAAATTGTAAATTGAATACTGTTGTTTATTAGTGAAAGAAAATACTAACGGTTTTTCATTTTAAAGTACCTTATTCTTAATTTAAATAAACCAAAGACTTAACCCTTATTTATTTTTTTGGGGGAAAAAGGATCTTCTTGGGAAACTATGTTTTTATAACTTTACGATTAATTTGGTCAACCTGTTGCTTGTTATTCTGGTATTTCTTATAGTTTTGGGCTTCATAAATTTTGTTTGAAATTAAATTACTGTACTACAGCAAAAAAATTAAGGATGAATGAAGCTATCGGTTCTCTAGCCTGCGTTCTTCTAGTTAGCGGAAAGAGAAAGTGTGGAAAAGATTTCCTAACGGATGCCCTTATAGATAAGTTAGTTTTTTTTTAAAATTTAAATCTGTCATTGCTAATTTTTATAACTATAAGGAAAGGACCACAGCCACTGATCTAGGAAATAAACTAAAGGTATTTTTCCCATCTACTGTCTTCCTAATCGGTAAGCTTTAGAATACTTCATAACAAGCCCACTAACAAACTGGGTAAAACTGAAGAATATGAATGAGGCTGTTTATAAAAAAGTGGGCAGGGCCTCACTCCAACGTATTTTTTGATAAAGGGACAACTCTCTTATGTACAAATCATACATATACTTAATTTCTAAAATGTATAAATTAAAAATCATATAAATGTACTGTTTGACAAAGGGATATAATCTCTCAAGGGTGATTAATCAAGTAAAATTGTGCATTCAAGCCATTCTCGACTGTATTTTCTCCTTCAGTTCAGCCACAAACTTCAAAATTTAGATAACCATTTAATGCATATCAGCAATTTGCTGTGATTTTATTGGAAATTATGGCTGCATGCATATTATTCCAATTACCCTAAACACTGTAATGCTCAGCTTGGGATCGCACACAAAAATGAAAGTTAATTTATTACCAGATAGATATAATAATAATAATAACCATGACAACATATAATTAACAAACAGTGTCGCACATATTCTTAACCTTCGGGCGGGCGCATGATATTGGTTAGCAGCAGCGGGCGGGCGGCGGCATTTACACCGCTTTTGTTTCCTTCCATATTTAATGCTTGTAGGTCCTTGTTTTTGAGGAAATTAGTTTCCTCAATAGGTAATTATAATAAAACATTCATTTCGAATTAATAAAAAATTATTGAACACTTCTTTTTAAAAAACAAATTACACTTACGCATGTAGGTAACATTTTTTCAGGATTGTCATAAAAAAATACAAACGCAACTTCTAACACTTTCTCTCCTATCCTGGTATTGTAATAAATATGTATAGGTAATTAGAAAATGTTACTCTTTTAAAATGATCAAATTCTTTTGCATAAGAATACAGTAAACAACAAAAATATCTCTAATATTTACACCGTACTAACGTGTGTACTATAGAGCTTGTCGATGTTCAAACTAAAGTGAGGGCGACCCGATCATGTTCCGGGTATACCGATGGCTTTATTAAACCTAGGAAATAGTTATTGGAGAATACCTAGAAGAGCTGATAAGCTGGAGTACTGTAAAATCAAAGGGGGTGTGTTTTTTCGAAAAGGGAGTGTAAATGCCGCCCGTGCACCCGCCCGAAGGTTAAAGGTTGCCTTTAGGCTGTTCTTTTTTTTTTATTTATTTTTTTTTATTCTGGAAGCCGTACATACTTCTGTATATATCTCTCATAGCAGTTTAAAATATTGTTAATAATGAGTATAGTTTAAAATATTGTGTTGCTGGCTTGGGAGCTGTATTCTAAAGATGTTCTCTTAAGCCGTGTTTACATGGTGATAGAACTATCTCGTCAAACAACAAGCCATTAACATCTATAATCTGGCTCCTTATTTTTTGTGACTGCCACAAGAGTACTCTGACTGCTGTGATAGTACCCAACTATCTTGTCAGATGATATAGTACTGTTGTGATAGTGATTATTACTGTGTAAACGGTGCTTTACAGTCATATCACAATTAGAATTTTCTCTGACTGCTCGAAAAGATGAAAATAAAGAAAGGAATAGGACGAGGAACCTATAGCCTTTTGGCTACCTATAGACCGAAATGGAAATGATTAGGACAAATTCATTTCAAGATTCACAACATCAAGATTATTTATACTACTATAGTTGTTAAGACTAGGGGTCTTCAATATTTTTGGTTGAAGGGCCGGATCTGGATAGGATGGTTCACTGTAGGCCGGATGAAGTAAACAACACTCAGCCATCAACTTAATGGCAGGCAATATCCAGATGTGCCCTATCTGTTTCAGCCAAAAAACGTCAATAAGACTTGTGTTGATCTTCTTTGATGTTTGACATGACATTTGATTTTAGAGAAATTATTACTTTGCTTATTAAGGTTTATTTATTTTCTTTTGTGGCGCAGTGGGCCAGATGAAAACCTGGACCATATCGGTGGGCCGTAGTTTGGAGACAACCAGTTTAGACTAAAACGGATATTATCACTTGTACGCACAGAAGAGATTATATCTGTTAGACGTAAATTTAAAGGGTTAATATCCTTTTCTCTACAATTTACTAATCAACCCCTGTTACTAAAATATAGCGAGAGGCAATCTATAAAAAAGTGATGCTATTCCATTTGCTTAACTGTTTATTGTTATATGTGTTTTATGTATTTATTCTTCTTATTATACTACCTTCTTGTTTGATTAATTTTTAGAGCAATTTAAACATATTTTTATGGTTTGCTTTATTTATACAATTATTTTTATTTATACTACATGCTTGTTATTAGGCACTGATGATGGATGAGCTTTTAGAGGCTTAAAGCTTTACAAAAGTAATATTTCCCACTAATCACTATTCTTTTCATATTCTGAAAAATATATAATATATTTGTCCTCATTTCAATAAGTACAAGGATGTTCTATTGTTCAAAATGACATTGAGACTGCTATTATTCAAACCACATATCTATTTATGCAATTTTTTTTTAAAAAATAATTTTCATTATAAGCAAAATAAGCTAGCAATAAAAAACTTAAATGGATATCATTATTTTTCAGAAGATGATAATTCATAATATTAGAAATCTTAAGAATTGCTATTGACTTTTTTTTAGTACTATCTGCATTTGTATATTATAAAAGAATTAAGTGCTAAAAAAAACCAAAAAAAAACTCAAAATAAAGTTAACAACAAGTAAAGAAAAAAAGCTGTAAGCACCCTCAAACTCTTTTTGAAAGCTGTAAGCACCCTCAACTCATAAGTTTAATTTTCTTAAATCTTATGGTACTAAACCTGCAGACTATACGATATAGTGGCTATAGCCAGATTTGAGAAAGTTTCATTTGTAATCACTAGGTGTCATGAGATGTCTTTTATTGTGCTACCTATTTTAACAACCTTCTGCCTGAGCTTAGGGAACCATTGGCTTAATTGTCTGTTTCCAGTATAATCTGTATTTCTTTAAAATATTATCTATGATTTAAAGTTAATACCACTATCATTACATATTTTTATTTTTCCCCTGTTGTTCAGAGCTTATTTCTTTTTTTTTTAACATATTTGTAAATAAAACAGAACCTTCTGAAATGATTCAGAACAGATTGTAATTATTCTTGAAACATAAAAAACATGCTATACAGCATCTGTACATAAAAGCAAAAAAAAACCACCTGTTCTTAAAACAATCACTACCACAAATTTATCAATCACTCCATTAAGAATGAAGTATTCTAAAGTACAACATATAATATAACACATATAAATCTCTGTCAATACTAATAGCTGTATACCTTACATGCCTGCAACTTATTATTTAAACAACAACAACAACTTACTTAACTTACTCAACTTAACTTTACAACTTATTATTTTAATTGCGAGGTCTGATCAAAAAGTATCCGACCTTAATTTTTATTGGTCAAACAAATGAAGCTATGGGGGCAGGGCTTGGTGTAAGGTTGTAGGCATGCCTAGGGCTCATGCTCATTTTTTTTGTACGTCTGCTACACGAGTCAGTCAGCGGTAGGCTATTAATTAGTGAGCATTTGCGAGTGAGTGTCGTCGGATTTTTCTTGCAGACAAAATGACTGTGAGGCTTTTAACATCCCGATATGAGGCCTTCATTGAACAAGTAAGGAACTTGGTGATGCAGAATCGCTGATTGACGATCACATTGAACATTAGTTTTGGGTCCATTCAATCAATTTTGACTGATGACTTGGCCCTCAGGAGGGTCTAAGCAAAGTTTGTGCCAAAACTACTAACAATTTAGCGGCCATCTTTGAAGCGGTTGTACCACTCCTTTGTTTGTGTGGTGTCCATCACATCATTCCCTAAAACTTGTTTAATCTTGCTGATTGTTTCCACTTGAGAATCGCCAAGCTTAAAACAAAATTTGATGCAGTTACGCAGTTTGACTGATTCTGTCATTTTTTCTGAAAGAAAAATCTGACAACACTCACTCAAAGTTGCTCACTAATTAATAGCCTACCGCCGACTAACGTGTGTTGCAGACTTACAAAAAAATAAGCATTCGCACTAGGCATGCCTACAACCTTACACCAAGCCCCGCTCCCACAGCTTTGTTTGTTTGACCAATAAAAATTAAGGTCAGATACTTTTTGACCAGACCTTGAATATATTTATTTAGAATTGGAGGTGATGTTTGCACTGTCATTAAAATATCAGGACCTATAAAGCAGCATTGGGCAAATGAAAAAGGAGTATCGTTTGAGGACCTTATGTCTTCCCGAGAATTTAAAGAGATTCATAGAAAAGCAATGTTAGACTGGAGTGAAGCTGTCAGGGCTAGAGACTCTGGATATTTCTGCAGGGCTGCCCTGCAGATGTACAATGGTAAGTGTTATTTGAGACTGGTAGTGGTTAGAGGCTGAATAATTTTCCCTCTAAGATGCAACTTCTTAATTTATTTTGAATGAAAATAGAAAAAAGACACACATATATAATTATACATGTTTATTAAATATATAATTACATGTTACATGTTCTATTAAACATGTATAAATATCCTTACCAATCTAGGGTATTGTCATCAATCTTAAGGCTGTGTTCTACTTTTATTCTGTTTCAGCTGATGCCAAACCAATTTGGATAGTAAGTGATGCCAGAAGGAAATCAGATATAGAATGGTTCAAAGGAAACTATGGTGATGCAGTAGTAACTTTAAGGATAACTGCAGATGATAGTGTGAGGAAAGAGCGAGGCTGGATTTTCACTGAAGGTTCATTTTACTCCTTAGAATTGTTTAATGTGTTTTCCCGCAACCTTAATAATAGATGGGATTCGTGGCTAATCGGTTATCCTGTAATAATTGTTCTATTGTTTAAAAAATCTCTGGAAGTTGTATATTTGTTAGTTAAGTCTATTACTTAAGCCTGGATTTACATTGATGGAGTAGCTAGCTTATAGTTGAGTAATGGATAAATAGAGTGAAATGGATAAAAGTTGGTAGAGTAAAAGGGATAGAGAGGTGGCAGAGTGACTACCGTGAATGGTAGAGTAGACCCCCCCCCCCCCTCCATGACCCCTCCTATTATTGATTAGAGGTGTGTAGCTCTAATCAATTATTCTAAAAAAGGTACGATGAATTATTCAATATGTTTAGGTATGGGAGCGCCTATGGAGGTCATCTTAAAGAAATAATACAAACTGTCTCTCTACGTAAATTCAAACTTAACAGTTATTATTGGAGAATATAAAGCATAGAGAAGAAATATGATGTTCCATTCCTTAGATTGATTCTGTTTTGGACCAGCTTGCTAAAGTTCTATCCAAATACAATTATAATGTAGGATTCAGCATGAATAGAACTTTGAAATCGCGGTTAATCTACATGAAAAATACAGTTAGCAACAAGAATATAAGCGGTACTTACATAATAATTTGCAGTGAACGTGACGCAAAATATGTTGGACAAACAGGCCAACAATTTAAGATGAGCAAAGGTACACCTATAGCAGCAGTTTTTATGATAGATTTAATCAGCACCTGTTTGAATATAATCATTTTCATGCTCAAAATCAGCTTCCTTCATTTCGCAAAGAAAGGACGTAAACTGGATTCGCTAGAAAACTTGGAGATCCTAAGGAGTCAGCGAAGGGAAAGAGAAGATGACATTAATGAGAGAGAGGATAAGATCCCTGGCTTCAATTACAGCCCGTGTCAGTCTCATGTCGATTTTCCACATAAAGTAGATTCACCTTTCACTTATTTCCTTTAACTAATGCAACTATTTCTTCCACATTACAGTAGGATATCTTACTTTCTACTTTACTCTCCCCCCCCCCTTTTTTTATTCTGTTTTTCCACTCACAGTCATTTTATATAATACACTTATTTTATCTGATTAAATAGGATTTTATTTTATGTTTTTTTTTTAATAATAATTTTGTCTTTTTTCAATAAAATTACTGGTCATTTTATTAGTTTATTTAATTGCTAATTTTATGCTTAATTAATCTAATTTCTTTTTTACTTATTTAGTTTTTACTGCTTCATCTAATTGTTTCGTATTTATTTTGGCTTATGCTACTTGTTTTAATTATGTAATTGTTAACCATCATTTCCTTAATAAATTTTTATCGATTTAATTATTGTATTGAATATTGTTTAGGTGTTTGATATTTTACCTAGTTTATCATCTATTGTTTGTTCTTAGGCTCTGTTGATAGGCCTTATGAAGGCTGAAAGCTGCTTTGAATAATAAAGTTTGAATTTACGCGGAGAGACAGTTTTTATTATTCTTATACAAACATGTTTTAGTGAATTATAGTTCCCTTCACAACGCCGCAATAGATTTATAACTAAAAACTCATTAACCTTATTGTGATGACCCTACCACTACCGACTATTATCCCAAACACGTGGGAACGATTTTAGAGCCAAGAACAGCACACTAATCTACTCTACCATTCCTTGTGCTGAAAAGTAAGCTAGTGTACTCTACCGTTTTCCCCGGATATAGGGGGTCACTTATTCCATATAACTAAGTTTACAGGACACTTTAAACAGCTTCGCATTTATTTATTTTGTTGCAGGAATAGATGATGCTGAAACTGAGTGCAATTTAGATGACTATTCACCTTGGGATAAGATCATATGCAATGATGGAAGCATTGAAGCTCACATACTTGTAGATAGTATTATCAATTTGCTTGGAAATCACAATAAAATGACAATGCAACATCTCAGTCATGTCTTGTAGATGTATTCAAGATATTGGTAATGCCAGGTTAGTTTGTTAACTGTTTTTATTGAGCTAGTGGAACTTACTTATTGCAAAAAAATAGAACAACAAAAATCATGTTTATCTACGATTGATACAAAATATAAACATTTTATCTCTGTTTAGATGCGTAGAAAGTGATTCTTTTCATAGTTGTTTTCATTGTGCATGCACGTTTCATAATTTTTCTTTATTTCTTCATTTCCGCACTAGTGCGGAATAAAAAAACTCGCACGATTAGCGGGTTTGTTTACATTTAACAAAACTAATTTGCTGTTTGTTTAATTTAAGTAACTGTTTTTTCTGTATTTATTATTAAAATCCAACAATCGTAGATAAAGTATGGTATGCAACTCGTGCAAAAACTGCATTTTGCTTTGCTCGTGTGGTTTTACTACCCTCCGCTGATACTTCAATGGTTAAGCTATATTGTTTAGAAGCATTTTATAAAGAAGCCTGCACAAAGCCTCCTTGTAAATTACTGTATTAATGAGATTTAGAATCACTTAAAGTGGCCACACACTTTGCAGTATGCCTGACAGTGTTATATGCAAAGTGCTTATGCTATCAAGTTATACTATTAGTTATGACATAACTATGCAGTTCTGTCATATAACTTACTTACTATTGCACACATGCTGTGGTTTACCTTTCAGCTCCTGCAACGTGTATTGCCACCTTTAGGGATTTAAAGGGCCATAAACATGACTGCATTATGTATTGTAATTATCTATCTGTGATATTGTTCCAATACTGGCTATGGTGACTGAAATATACTTTAAAATTATTTGTATTGACATTCTATAACGTCATTAGGAATTGCTCTTATGTTTGTTAAAGGTTTTATAAAATAAATTATATTAAACCAGTTTGTTTCTTTGTATTTTCGGTCATGGACACCCTTCCGGGGCCCGCTCTTACACGTCCGTTTTAGGGGCTTTTTCGGGGGCTTGCATCTTTTTTCCTACTCACTTTAAAAAAAACAACTATTTTTTCCCCTTTTTGCGAGACCTACAAAAAAGGTCCTTTGCATCGGACCGCTGCGGTCGACTGTATTCGAGTTATGCGGAAAAAACGGTTTTTTCGATTTTTAAAGTGAATAGGAAAAAAGATGCAAGCCCCCGAAAAAGCCCCTAAAACGGACGTGTAAGAGCGGGCCCCGGAAGGGTGTCCATGACCGTATTTTCCATTGACCTTTCTTTTATATCCATTCTGTTTTGGTCAAAAAATGGAGATATGTGATTTTTATGCATAAAAATTCTAGTAAATGGGATATTGACCCTTCTTGAGGACACAAATTAATTGACATTAAAAGTAAGTATGGATGGTTAAGACAAGGACAATTTATGAACTGCAAAGATAATAACAATTTATACTGCAAGAAGTCTATGAAGTCTATTTTAAAAGAGAATGTTTTAGAGCACACTTCATAATATTTTTGTAAAACAATTCCTCTGTACAATTGGCATTTTTTTATAAGAAAATTATAGATATGTAGTATTTAGAGTATTTGTTGTTTAAAGTATTTTGATGTCAATTGTCACTAGCAGGGCCGTCGCGTGGTTTGTAGGCGCCCAAGGCAAGACTTTAATCGACCCCCCCCCCCCCCCTCTGTAAAACTTGTAATTTTGTTTGTTCCAGCTTTGATTCGGGGGATGATATCCTACCTCTTTAAAGCCACTCCATTATCACCACCTATGGTCTTTGGTGCTCTTTTTTGTCGTCTATATACAAACTTCAAACATTAAAAGGCATTCAGCTGGCTTTTGCATAAGCAAATGTCATGGCGAGAGAGTTCAGACTTTCCTGTGCCATTGTAGAGCGCGAATAAGTTTTTATAAGGCTTACTAAAGCTTCGTTCGGCATTAGCACCTGTCACGGGTATTGTTAGTTACACTCTTAACGTGACCCACAAGTTTGTAAACAAATCTTTACTGTTTGTATTTTTGATCATACACAATACTTCTTTTGGTGTGATTTTGTTCTTGTTGTTTCCATGATCCAAAATCGAACTTACATGTAATAGTTCGATGCCCAATGCCGTTGATATCAGACACTTTGGTTGTTTTGTTAGTTAAATGTCTTTCAAGGTCCAAACAAAATTGTTTTAGATCTTCTTTTCCTGGAAGTTAAGCAACATTACTCAAAAATCCCCACACTTGTTGGTGTTCTTTCAACGCAGTTGACCTCTTCTTAAGTGAGTTCAAAAAGTTATCCACTAATGGATAAAAAACTTCTCTCATAAAGGTTTCTTCAGGTGACGATTGCACTTGCTCAGAAGACTCATACAAAAAACCGCGTTTTCGTTTACGAATCCTTTTTCGGGAAAAACAGGTTCGATACTAAGTTCAGCAGCTATTTCTTTAGCGCAAATTACTGCATCCACATATCCATTCTCTCTAAATCTGTTTAAAAACTCCAAAAACTAATTGAACTTTTCAGAACAGTTACTGATTACCCCTTTCCCTTGAATATTTTTACTGATCAAATTAACTTCAAAAAGAATGTCATTTCACAAGGTCAAAGTTACGATGAAGGAAAAGTCTTCCATCTGGTTAGTCAAAGATTAAGTTACAGAGGCTGTTTGGGGTCATCAATTTTGTCGTTTAACTCAACCAATACATCCCTAACTTCCACGTATTACTGTCTAACAGCCTGAACAGCACTTAAGCAAGCTTCCCAACGCGTTTCACACACTTGATTTAAAGTAACTGCTTTAGTATGGTCACTTATTACACACCAGCGCTTCGTTGAACTAGAGAAGATGGTAAAGAGACGTTGTAAAATACTAAATACAGATGTAAATTTAACTGATGATTTTGCTCTATCAGCAATTACTAGGTTTAGGCTATGGCACCCACAAGGAATGAACACAGCCAAAGGGAAGTTGACCAGTACACGGACTTGAACTCCTTTATGTACACCTACCATGTTGGCGCCGTTATCGTATCCTTGACCACGACAGTTTGTTATGTTCAAACTGCACTCTTACATTTCTTTGAACAGCAAGTCAGCGAGAGCTTCTCTTCGGCAACTCGATAGGCATTAAAGCTTTCTTCTACTTTGATCTTCCCATCATCATCTTCAGTGACGTAGGGAATCGTTAAAGAAACATGCTCCTTGTTACTTATGTCGGGAGTACAATCAAGGATGACGGAAAAATATCTAGCTTCCTTTATTTTCAGTACTGAGTTGTCTAGTATAGTTATTAGCTCATTTTGTATTGACACACTTAATAAATGAAACTGTTTTTCTTTGTCAGTTATACGTCTTAAGTGTTCCATACACAGTCAAATTTGTGAGTACACTGTCAAATTTGCCTAAAAGTTGCACAAGTCCAAGAAAGTTTCCATTATTTTTTGTGAAAACTTTGGAAGATAACCCACGAAAAGCCGTATTGTACTCTGTTAGATATAAAGTAATTTCCACTAACCGACGCAATTCTTCTTCTGAACGCTGAGCCTCAGTTTCAATTTGCTTAATGATGTGCTGGTTGATTGATGTTTCTTCTAAAATTCTTTTTTCTGCTTCAAACCATGAAGCCTTATTTTAAAAATGGTTGGTGACTATCTCATGGGATTTTAAACGGTCTGCCAAATTTTTCCAGTTGTTAAAACCCATTGCTTGACCAAAATGTGACTTTAATAAGGGATTAAACAATATTATTTTATTTGTTTTTTCCCACGACGGCACCCCCCAGATCGCGGCGCCCAAGGCGACCGCCTCGGTCGCCCCACCCACGCGACGGCCCTGGTCACTAGATGTAAATAAAGATTATTCTTCTTGTGTTTCGAACAAACATTCATGTTAATGCCTAACTCGGCTATTATATAATATTCATGTAGACGTAAGAATACTACAAGATATATCAGGCTAGCTGTCAAAACCATAAGGAATTAGGGCTAGGAATACTGAAGAAGGTGTGTATAACCATCAAAGTAGAAAGAACAAAAATTCTATATATCTGATAAAAATAAAAGTCAGGAGATTTTACATTTAAATGACAAATTGAATTATTTACACTTTGTTTTCTAAACAAATACACAAGAATAATTAAAAAAACAAGAAAGACATAAATTAAAAAGAAGGAAAGTACAAAATATCTAGGAGGAAGGTGCATTCTTAAAATATTCTTGTGTACAGAAATAAAAGTAAATGTACATATGTTAAGAACTTAGATCACACATTTTATGCTGCACTTACATTCTATAATTTTTTGAAACTTAAGGAAGATGTTACAGCTTGTAATAATTATATTTACATACACATCACTTGAAATAACGTGATAAAAGGTAATTAATTTTGAGCTACACATGGTGCTTTACTAGTAACGCATAACATTATGAAATTATTTCAAAGATTAATCATTCTGTAATTAATGTTCATTAATCTATGCCTAGGGCATTTACAAAAGTAATAAACATTAATTTACATCATTCAACAACCAAGTTATTGTTAAAAGAAAAAAAATTATGATAAAATTTATATTCTAATTTTAATGTTTACTCCTCTTCTTAGTTGTTGAGCACATGGACAGGACTTGTACTTTCGAAGTATAATTACATATTTCACAGAGAATTATGTGTGCCTTAAAAAATCCTAAGTACATAATTAAATAAATAAAAAATCTCTAATGCTTGAGTACTCAAAAACTACTAATTGAGTAATTGTATCAAACTATTTGAAAACGTATACTAATGAAATATGGACAAGGATGCCTCAAACTCTTAACTGCTAGGTTAAAAAAAAACAAAGGATGTTTAATTTAAATAAGTTAATGAAATTAGTTTTCTTAAATATAAACATATTTGTATGCAACCACACTTTGAAAATTAATTGTTAGTAGTATTGTTTAATTTATTTTTGGCAAATTTACAAAATGAAGGGGCAATAAGACATGATTATTGCCATATTATCAACCATCATTGTGAACATTATACTTTGTACTCATGCCATTATACTTTGTAAATCTGACAGCTCAGATCGACCAACATATGTGAGGGAATAAATAAAGCCACTAGTGGATATCTAGTGATATTTTTGTTTGCCAGGTTGGCCCACCCTACTACCCGCCAAAATCTCGTGCTCACATTGGTTCCCCTCCTGTTTTTTTTTATTTCCCATGCTGTCAGAATAATAAAAGTATTATAGCATGAGTATTTTTTGTTGTATTGCATGGATATTTTTGTTTACCAGGTTGGCCCACCCTACTACCCGCCAAAATCTCGTGCTCACATTGGTTCCCCTCCTGTTTTTTTTTATTTCCCATGCTGTCAGAATAATAAAAGTATTACAGCATGAGTATATTGTTTCTATTTATGTTAAACAGATCCTTTTATACATGTAATGCAATATTGCAAAACAAACAATGAATTAGTGCTGTTGTTATCTATAGATACTACGATCAGAAGGGGAAGAAAAAACTCAAGCTCTCATAGAATTTTTCTACTTATTACAACTATATTTAATTAATAAAATAATTATTAATTTAATTAATAAAATAGGTAGGGCATCTTAATTTTAAAATAAAAATATTTTTATCTGTTGGATTTAATGTTTCACAATAATGACCTTTTTAAAATTTATTGCCCTTACATAAAAAAGTTTGAACTATTATTTATTTTATAACTATTATTTGATGGTATGTAACATTCAAATTATTATTTCTTACCGATTATTTATTCCAACAGTCTATTACAAAGTTTTTCAACTGTAGGACTAGAAATAAACAAAGCTCTCTATTTTTTAATAAAGTAAAAATTAAATATTTCCTTACAATCATTATTAATTGTAATAGTTTAAAATGTATTTCTCAAGATTCAATATGCCTAACATTTTAAAACTTTTCATAATGTGGTCTCAAAATATAAGGAACATTTTTCCAGAATTATTAGTAGGTATAAAATATTTTACTATCTATGGTAAAATAATTTACCATTTTCAATACTCAAAGGGAAATCTCTATTTTTTATGGTAAAAAATAAGTACATACAATTTTAAAATAATACTGGTAAATAAATCCTTAATTTCCATTAAAAAAAACTACAAACAAGTCAACAAATATATACAATTACAATTATCAAAATCATAAACAATACACAGTGTATTTTAAACTTATATAATAGGTGCTCAGTAACAAGACACACACAAAAAAAAAATAATACCCATTTTGTGTTCATAGAAAGAAAATGTATGTGTAATATTAATGAAGAAGAAGAAAAAATAAATAAATAGAATATACTTAAAACCAGTGAGGATACCTATTTAACTCAATTAAACTAATTGAAAAATTAGTGAAAGAGAGACTATTTGATACTAAACAACAAATACTGAAATAAATAAGGGTTTCTAGGATGACCTAGAAACCCTAAAAACAAACTGAAGCTGGGTTTACACGATCTAAGTAATTTTGATCAAATCCATTTGATCCAAGTTTTTGAGGAACTTGATGATAACTATAAAGTAGAGGTTAAGATAGATTGTGTGGAATGTTTTCCCCTCTAGAACTTTCCAGTTAAATTGTACTTATTATTTTTTAAAATAGAGGTGATATGTAACCTTCTTGTAAATAAAACCCGCACAACCTTACATCTTTGTCATGACATCGACAGGAAAGCACCATTCATCAAAGTCTACTTTTATTATAAAAAAAAGGTGGGGCCCGTCCAACTCAACTAGAATGTCCTAGTTGACTTAGATAACCTGTTTACACGATTCAAGTAGCATCAAAGCTGATTAGGTCCAAGTATACTTTGACCATGAAACCCTAAAGGAATTCTTTTTTATTCAAAAATAAAGTCCTTGGATAATGTAAATTAAAAATGGTTGGTGTATGACAAATTACACAAGAGATACAATTTAAAAAAAAGTCATACATTTTTAAAAAAACCTTAAATCTAGAGTTTAATTTAAATGGATCCAGTTTTTTGTGAGTAGAATGTCAAAGACATAGAAAACATTAAGAAGACAAAGGTTTTAATAAAATAAATATAAAATGTGTCGAAAATAATCAATGAAGTGTAATACTCCTAATCTCCAATTAGTCTTTAAGGATAAAAATGTTATACCTAAAAACTGAATGGAGAGAAAGGAAAATTATAAAATTAAAGGGATTAACTGACAAATAGACAATCATTGAAATGAAAATAACCCTCCACCCAAAAATAAAAACTGTAGTTATAATTAATTTAATTATAATAAAAACCTTAAAATAAAGGGTATTTTATCATTTTAATACTTTAAAACTTTATCAATGTGGACAAAATCAGTGTTTTTAACCATGTTGATATTTTAAGTAGATTTTCAAAGAACAAAGAACTTTTAACCAAGGTATTACTGAACTCTTTTTTTTATAATTTTTGCCATTTTTGTTTAATAAATTATTGTTAAAATTTTAAAAAATCAACATACTTTTTTTTGTTAACTGACTAGCTTTTCTGAACATTTTATTTTAACTGGCTCATAATTGTTAGAGGGCAGTATACTTTTTTTTAAGTTATACATTTTGTCTAATATATGTATTAACTTTAATAACACTTGTTAAAACATTTTATTTGAGACATTTTTTATTAGGCTTAGAATTGTTTGCTCTACTGTAAACAAAGAAAAAAAAAAAAAAAGAAACAAACACTGTTGCAGACATGGATTGTTTATTGTCTGCAATATTTTTCTTCACAAGCAAAACAAAAATGAAAGATATCAATTAACCCGAGCATGGTATTTTACCAGTGACCAAATTATGACCTGATATAGAAGAAATTATTTCAATCCTAGTAGCAGCAATCAAAACAATTTAGGTTTCCTTGTGAAGACAATGCTTGGAAAGATAATATCTCACAATACTAGGAGCTTGAAAGCTTTAATGTTGAGCACTGCAATGTGACTTATAAGCAAGAACTGAATTTGTTGCAAGTTCCTTGTTGGGATTTATCTTGGATCTGGTGTTTCTAAGAGAAAGTCAAACTAGGGTCGACATCGATAGCTAAAGATGTTTTCTATACAACAACATCAATCTCCCAATCTGACGAGAAAAAAAGGTCCTTGGTTTCCAAAATTTTACCTTGAGCAAAGAAAAGCTTGCTGATTTCGTAGTTTCAATGTTTTTTGATCCGATACATTGATGTCTTCAATACATTGACGTCCCAACCCAAGGTCAAAGAATAAAGTTATAATTGATTTGGATCCACGGCTTCCAACGGAAAGTTTAATAATGTAGACTTATAAAATTGTAGATTTCTGAATATAGGAGAGTAAAAGTGAGCAACTTTAGTTATTGGATCAGCTTGTGCTGAGGAGAGATCACAATGCTCAACAACCCTGTCATGAAAATAACACATTCTTCTAAATACAGATGTGTTCAACCTACCAAACTATTGTTTTCTAGCTGAAGTATTAACAATCCTCAAAAATAATTGATAAACCATGTAAACGGTTGAATATACTAAATAAAAAAAAAAAAATAGAAAGATGCTTTATACAGTAGCAAGAGTTGTTTATATAAGAGCACAGAAGGCATTGCAAACATAATATCCTAAATCAAATAGCTACAAATAAAAGCAATACATTGAAGGAACAATGATTTTTTTTTTTTTTTTCAATTGCATAAAAACTTTAATCGACAACTTATGGTCAATATTATTTTTGCACCATTACACCTGATGCAAAGAGACTAGGAAAATGGCAATTTAAAAATGATAAAACCATGTTTAAATAGAAACAGATACGTCAAATAAAAAAAAAAAAAAAAGTCTGGCAAAATAGAAGAGAGATAAGTACATGAACATTTTTGAACATGAATAGTTATTATTTTAAATAATACATATTTTATGATTATTGATCCAATTTTAGATCAGTTAGTAAAAATATATTATACAGAAGTAATAATACATAATATTTTATTAGAAATACAAAAAAATACTTTTTTTATTTTGTTATTGAAATGTAGAGTAAAATCATTTATTTTATGACAACAAATATAAGTAAAACAAAACTCCTCTCTTAAGACAAAATTTCATAATCTTTATTATTATTAAACTTATGTAAATTATTTTAAAATTAAGAAGTATTTACTAAATCAAGTCATTTATTGTACGTGTCAAATTCTGTATTATTATTAGTTTTAAAATTCTTAATGACTAGTCATGTCTATCCTGAATCTCAATTAATTCTGCCCTAGCTTACAATATAATACATTTGCTACAATCAAATGCAATAAATAAGAAATAATGCAAAGGAGATGAAGATTATTATAAAAAAAAATTAAAATGTCATTGCACAGTTCATATATGTTTTATAGCCTCTTATTAGTGAGACTTATAAATAAACCTTTGAAAAATGTCGTTGGTAACGAAAAAAAAAAAGTACAAAGAATATTGTTTCACTCACAGCTTGCACAAACAAATGAGTATAGGTAGGAACGCTCCGATTGCTATAAATATAGGCAATAGGGCAGATGTATCATCTGAGCTGTAAGGATCTGGAGCAGGAGGACCAGAAACCCGCCTGGACTTTGATATTTTCTCCTCTGTCTCATCATTTCTCCATTCTTCCACATCTGGTAGTTCACCCAGCTTAGGAACATCTAACACAAAAACAAAGCAGTTTTTAAAATCCTTTGAAATAACATGTATTCTTAATACATACGAGATTTCAAATGGTAGAGCAATTTTTCTACTATTAAACTTTCTTCATAGCAATTTTAAATTTTTAGGACAAAAAAATATGTTGAATATATTAACTTACCTTCCAATTTGCCTCTCATAACAAAAATAGCATTTATTTTTGGATTATCCCGATAACCCTAAAAAACAGAAAATAGTTAAACTTAAATTAATTTAATACTTGTGTTTCATAAGTAATTAAAATGCTTCAACCTAAGCAAAATCTAGCAAATGCAAATAAAAAGGTCATAAAATATTACCTTGATAAATTCTACTCTTATTTTGCCTCCTCTAATATCTGATTCCTCTCCATTATATATAAGACGGCCACTGCGTATACTGAAGGGTACATATTCATCGTGAGCTGTCCCACGCCCAACTCTGTCAAATATATCTAGGTCTGGAACTATGGTGTGATCTCCATTCAACACTATATCAAATACCTGAAAATAATAAATACATCAATAGATAAATTTGTCAGAAGATTAAAATAGTTTTAACTACATTTTTAAATATTCTGATAAAATAATGTGTTAAAAAATCGGTCTGAGACAACTCAGACAAACTTTCTCATATACGAGTTCATTATTAATTAGCCCAGTTTTTTCCATTTATTAGTTTTCGTAGGTACATTTAATTATTATTAAAAATTTTATCAAAATTTATCATAAAAATAACTTCTCCTCAGCGGGGAATCGAGCTTGGCCTCTTTCTGTCCGCGTTTAAAGCCCTTTTCTCAGGAACTAGATTTTTCCTGGGGAAACGGCTTATATCGTTAGATTCGTATTTAAATGGACTGCATTTTAAAAATTTTTCATCAAAATCGTCTGAACCGTTTTTGAGAAATAATTTTTTTCAGAGTTTTTTGGGGAGTAGCTAAAATTCATTTCTAGATTTCGCCTAGGGGTATAATTTTTCTGAACATGTAAGTCAAATTTCGTCAAAATTGGCCCAGTAGTTTAGGCTCCAGGCGTCTGCGCAGACAGACTTTTTTGGACTCAGGGGACCTTAAAATTTGTAAATCCATCAAAATCGAATTTTCGTGCCATCAAAATACTTTCTCTCTATATGAGGAAGTAAAAATAGTCTGTCACTTAGTGTGGCACAAAGCTTCGTAGCATCCTATGTCGAATGCTTTATTGATTTTATGCTTTTACAGCCTATTATTGTCAAATTTATTTAATTTTTCCTCTGTTTTTTAAATCTTTCAAAATTGTTTTGAATTTTTTACATGAATTAAAGTATCGATTTAGCAAAATTTGAAGAGGATAGACGGTTGAAATTATTCTTGGGATATCTGCAGGCTACTTTTGACAAACCATCCAAATTTCATAAAAATCAGATGAGTACTGTTGATGATATAGGTGTAAATAAATGTTATGTTTTTGCACATGTGGAAGAGAAACAAATTGGTACAAAAGGTTGAAACTTATTTGGGACCAAAAAGCCAGCACCGAAGCAAACTTTTTATGTACTATTAAGCAAAAGTAAATGAAGAGGTTTTTTTTTTTTATAAAAAAAGAAGTAAAATATCAAATCCTTCCATTTATTTTTAATACTTACACCACTATTTTATTCATTTTAAAATATAATAGCTGGCCACACACAAGAGGATTTTTAAAAAGGACCACGGGTTTTTCTAATGGAACGTTAGTGGAGACACAAAGAAGATGATATTCAGTCAATAGATGATCCAGTTTCCCATAGTTAGCACACATAGGCAGATCAAAGTTTACTACATTGTCTGCAGATATTGCTCCCAAGCTCAATTTATTTCACACTCCTTTTTTGTTCTTTTATTAGTTTATTTCAAATATGGTGAAGGATAATGTTCATATTGAACAACCAATTGGATTATATGGCCAACACCCTTATATGTGGAAGCTCAAGCATAAGCATTACATTAACAAGAATATAAATAATCGGACCAACCAACAAAACAAAAGTTTTTGTTCATAAACATTAACTGAATTTTAATCCCATAATTTATAATTTAATTAATTTATGATTAAACAAATTAAAAAATTGTTTAATAGGTGATCTCATTTTCGATCATAAGCAAAATAGGATTTATTTTCACCAATATCTCGGAATCTAAATTTTTCCCGGAAAAAAAACTTATATTTTCCAATTTGTAGATTAGTCCGTTCAAATAAGACAACATTTTAAATTTTTTTAATCAAAACTGTTTTCATGAAATCATTTTTATAGATAAATAGTAGTTATCAAAAAATAATGAGGTTATGAGGGGGAGTGCACCTTAATTTCGCCTAGTGGTGAGATTTTTCAGAACCTCTATGCCAAATGTTATTGAAATCCACTTAGTAGTTTAGGCTCCACACATTTGGACAGACTACAGAAAAACTATTTTTCAGGTTACCTTAAAACGTGCCAATCTATCCAAATTGAATTTTTATGCCATCACAATACTTTCTCTCCATATAATACATATATGAGGGAGCAAATTTATTTTATTTTATATTATATAAAAATGACAATACATGAGAGTAAAGTTTTACTTATACTAATTTATTATTTAAACGTATATGTGCTATTACATGATAAATATATGTGTGTACTACAAGTATTATATATGTAATAATATGATATAAGAAAAAGACTAAGACTACTGTATAAAGTACTGAGATCCCTCATCGGCATGCTTGATAGACCAGTATCAGCGGACATATAATGAAAAATCGGCTGATTTTCCCCCACACGCGAGCAGATTGAGATGACGGATGGGATCTGCACATTAGTGGGAACAAGAGACCTGAGATCGGCCGACCAGGTTCGTTAAAAATATCCACAGAGTGTTGCTAGCTAATCATTTAGGAGAGCTTTCTCACCTTCATATTAGGCGCATTGAAATAAACTTCGCAAAATTTAAGGACCATTACAAAGTCTCCATCAGAAGTGACTGGAACATCATAGCCAAATGTATTGTGGTGGTATCGCTCTGTCTGGTACAAAATTTGATCTTGGCTTGGAACTCTACCAATTACAAGTTGTTTACCATAATCACTAGAAGTTCCAACTTTGCTAGTTAATGGATCTTTTTCATACCTGCAATAAAGTAAACAACATTATTTGCCTAGTCACAGAGTTAGACATTATATTATATGCCAAAGCCTTGCTGACACCATCACCATATTAACCTTTTAGCTATAAACTAAGGCTGCATATTCATAAGACAAAAACAAATGTATATATACATACATACATATATATATATATATATATATATATATATATATATATATATATATATATATATATATATATATATATATATAATATATATAATGTAAGGAAGGGAAATGGGCTGGGCATATAGCAAGAATTGCAGACGATGATGAAGATGCTTAACAGTTATCCATGGAAAAAAAGATGTGAATAAAATAGTGGGTAGATCCTAAAAATAGAGAACCATCTTCTAGTTTTATGTATACAGTAGAAGTCTTCTGATACAGTTCAGTTATACGGTTCGGTTCAACTGGCTGCTCAGCTGGGGAGAATCGATATTAGTGGGTCTGTCCTTTCTCACCTGGTATATAAAAGACAAAAGTCCGATTACCACTTTTTGTGAAGATATCACAAAAAGACACCTGGCTTTTTTAGTTAGTTGAGCAGCTGATATATTGCTTTGCAGTAGCAATGCGCAATATGATTTGCTTTGAAGTGTAATGTTTTAATTGCTTGTGACAAGAAAAATTTGGTTTAAATAGTCATTTTGTTGCGCGGCCATGGATTCAGTCATTTGATTAAAATTAAAATCACTGGAATTAAAATCTTGATGGTAAACCGTTTAATTTAATAGGGCTAATAATGACCTATTTAAAGGATTCACATAAATATAACCACTTCTTCAAATAGATATTATAGTCTTGGAACTGAAAGGAATGGATTCATCATATAGAGAAGTTATAGACTAAGAAAAATCATTGTCTAACTATTTTCGTAGAATGGCATAATTCATGAAGATTTAAACACATATTAGTAAATGCTAAGAAAGTATGATGTGCTAGCTGTATAATACTCTACGTGCAACTTAATTTTGATTTAAACGATTTAGAGTTTACCTTTCTTCTACAGACATTATAGATAAGAAGAATAAACAATTAATGAAGAATAACCATTAATATTGTTTAAAATTAATTAACATTAGCATAAGGTCAAAAACATTTAACAGAGTAAGATTTAAAAGGATTGACTAAAGCGAAGTATTACCTGATACCGAAACTGTCAATATGAGCATCTCCTCCAGCATTTATAGCATAAATAATTTCACCTAATTGACTTATTTGACTGTCTGTATAAAGTACAACTCCTAGGAGTATATATATTAAAGAATATTTTGACAGCATGTCCAAAAGAAGGTAGAGACCAGTGACCGACACTAGGACAAAAATGCTTCACACGTAAACAAAACAACTATTATTGCCTATACTTATACAACATTAACAATTTTACAAAATAGATTTAAGAGTAACGTATATAAGACTAATACTCAATACTAAACAAAATACATTACTAAAAATTGTATAAACAATATTATTTTAATTCATATTCGAGTCGAGTGACAGAAATAACCCTACTGAACTACTAATAACCTTCCTTCCATATCAACAGTGACAACAGTATTTCCAGCTTATTCAATTTTAAACATTATAGAAACTCATTCATAAAATGAGTGCTTAGATTGCGAACGAAATAATACCTGAATTGTCCCTCAACCTACTACTACCACTACCTCACAATACAAATTCAAATACAGTACACTCTTCTTTATTTTATTCCATTCATAGACTAGGGAGTTAGGGAGTATATTCCATGATTCCATTCCTCTTCCCCCACGGGAGTCGTCACATCCAATTTTTGAAAAGTAATAATGAATTTAACCAAAAAAGTATAAATTTTCAACCCGTTTTTAGGTTGTACTTTTCTATATACATATTATATTTTATCATTAATAATTGGCTAACCACTGCGTGTCATTTAGATACTATGTTACTGTGACTGTGAACAGTGAACAACTAATTAAAGTCTGAAGATAGCTATTAAGTAGCCAAAATCTGTCATAAGTTATTACAAATACTTTGTGAGAAGGCCTAGTGTTTCCTACCCGTCCCCCCCCCCCCCCCCCCCCCACACACACAAAATCATTTTTGGAACAAATCGTTTTGGACTAAACTTTATATTATGGCCCACTCTAAATTTTTAAGCTCGTATAAAATGTTTTGTAAAGATACTTGTGTTCATACTTTTGTGCTAATGAACTACACCATAAGATTAAAAATCAAATTTCACCTCAGAATTGAGTAGAAAACATAAAAATGTTTTTAGAGGTTATATCCCTTCACCACCCCCCCCCCCCCCCCCCCCCAATTATGTGCTGCTGACGACGCCCATACTCTTCTTTATTTCAATTTCATATTGTTATAGTTTTTGGCTTTAATCATCCAATATCTTTAATCTAATCAATATTCCCTAATGAGCTAATAAAAGAAAACTCAGTATGAGACAATTCAGACAAACTTTTTCATATACGAATTCATAATTACTTTCCATTCATTAGTTAGTTTTAGTTTAGAGTTAGTATAGAGGTAGTAGGTACATTTAATTATATCAAAATGTAATATACAAATACTTCTCCTTGGGAGGGGGGGGGGGACTGAACCTGGCCACTCTTTCTCCGAGTATAAAGCTATTTTCTCAGGAACTAGATTTTTTCCCAGGAAAACGGCTTATATCGATAGATTCTTATTTAAATGGACTAAATTTTAAAATTTTTAATCAAAATTTTCGGAACCGTTTTCAAGAAATACTTTTTTCACGTTACTTCAGAGTTTTAGAGCCAAATTTAGAGCTACATAAAAATTATTCCTCGGGGTTTGATTTTTCTGAACATGTATGCCAAATTTTGTCCAAATCGGCCCAGTAGTTTAGGCTCCAAGCCTCTGCACAAATGATAGACAAACAACATTTTTTAAAAGCCACTTTTTTTTGGACAGGACAACAAAACGTGTAAATCCATGAAAATCACAAAAACAAATTTTTACACCATCATAATAATTTCTCTTTTTATGAGAAAGTAAAAAAATGTAATAATGATAATGAAATAAATGTAAACAAAAGGCAAGTATGTTTACATAGTTCTTTTCTCCTTTAAGAGGAATAAATAAATTTGGATTGAAAGTAAACTGATATTCTTGAATTTTAAATAAAGTTAGAATTATTCTTTGTCTGTATTGTATATTCTATGTGTATAGAATATCTTTTCCCATTTAAGTTTCAATCCGTAATTTTTAAAATACACTTATAAAGAAGATAATGTCTCATAACTTTTTGTACTCCAAAAAATCATTCAAAACCCTGTAAACACAAGAAACTGTGTTGAGGCTTGAGTACATGGTACAGTGAACTGGAATGATCGCCTTTTTACTGACAATCTATTTTTCTGAAATATTAGTTGTAAGAAATAGTAACAACTTAAGTCATTTTACTTAATGTATGTCATTTTTAAAAAAATATTTTATGTCTAATTTATTTCTGAAAAGTATTTAACATAATAAGCCAATACTCTGATTTGAGAGAAAGTATTTCTGTTTATCGTTAGTTAGGGATCATTTTACTGCCGTCAAAAAAAAAAAAAAAAAAAAAAATACCTAACTTATAATTAAATTTGTATTGATAATTTATTCTTTGAAAGTAAAATAATTGATTAATTATTCTCTTTTCTGTATATTTGGAATGAGTAGTTTTGAGAATGAGGTTGGAATATCGGACGGTAGGTAGTGCTGGGAACATTAGGTGCAAGAAGGAGGTGGGGCGTGGTGGAGGGGGTCTCCATGGAGACGTGGTTCTCCCCTCCCCTGTGGGCTCGGTCTTGTCAGGAATGTGGGCCGCCGCCACCGCCAGTCAGTTTCGTAACGTAACCGTGATTTGGCATCGGTGTTAATTCGTTGTATTGGTGCATCGCGTGTGTGCATTATAAGTATAAGCTTCGCTTCGCTTTCAATACTTCTTTTCTAAGTAAAATATATTACGTGCTAAGGTTTCCGTTGTATGTCATTCGATTTGTCGGCGGGAGTGTTGGGTGCCGGTAACTCGAGGATGAAAATACTGTTGGATTGATGTATTTAAGCTGACGGCCCCGGTCGGTTGGGTCTTGAAATGGCCTACACCAGCCTGTACCGTACTAGTGAAATTGTGGGTAATTTAGAGGGAGCGACATGTCGGCCCGACCGGAATGTAGGAAATTCTCGCCGAATATCTTCAATAAAACAAAATGTACCAATTGCTTCAGGCAAAAGGAGGAGCATACTGCCGAGGCACTGGAAAGCAACAGGGTATGTACCTGTATCATTAACTTGTCCACCTGACTCTGTACTCTGGACAGGGGAGGGGAAACATACTGTTCATCTATCATCTATCTGGATAATACAATCTACTCTTGCCTTGAAACTTTTTGTACATAGCTCAGACCTTTTCATTCATACTTAGTCGATCATACCTCTCAAGTAACTATTTCGAGTTCTTCTTTTAACAAGAGAAATAAAATTTTTTTGCTCCCTTACAAACAAGTAAAAACAAAACAAACACTAGTAATGTTATATTAACTTTGATCCTTTAATTGTTACTTACCTGGTCAGTTACTATTATTCTATTCCCTTTTCCTTTTCTAACCTACGTATTACAAGTAAAAAACAAGTCTGAACCATACAATGGGAAATTTTTGTTTTGAAATGGTTCTTTTGACATTTTAAGAAAACTCTTGTACTCCTTGGCTTCATATGTATATTTACCAAGATCACTTACCTACCATATTTGTTTACATTTGTAACATTGATTAAATAAAACATCTGCTTATTGAATCAAGGTTGAGATAAAGTTTCTATTTGAAAGAGGCATGTATTATTTAGATAACAGCTCTCAGTATGTTTAATGTTTTTACATACTTTTGAGTTAAGAAGCCATTGCAGGCTCTTCTTCTATTAAGTACTCTTATCTTAACTAATCCTTATTTGAATAACACACAATTTTCGCTTTGGAGAGAGCAAGTTACCCCTCCCCAGGTTGTTTTTATTTTCATCAGTCGTTCATATGCAGTGCTGTGATCAAACAGAATAGTTCAACAACAAATGTTTAAGCACAATTATTAATCAGTGGAAACATATTTACTTTTTTGATAACTCAATATTAACTGTGGCATGTTTTTGCTGAAATAATCGTGGTTTTATATTTGAGTTAATTATTCTTGTTAAAGTCACAGTCACAACCTATTGTTACCCCACAACCATTTTTTACCATAAAGGCCCCCATACACGATCAAACTTACTTGACAAGCCAAATTTGATCAAAAGTTTGTCAAGCAAGTTTGAGGCTCTGCGAGCCCCACACACTATACAAGCAAGTTTGTCAAACTTACAAGTGTTGGCAAATTTCAGTAGTATTTGTAGACGAGTGTACTGATGATCATGGATTTTGAAGAGTTAGCATATTTGTACTTGACTTACAAAAAACGAACCTTTATTAGAAAAAAAAGGAATCAATCAAAACGATACAAGCAATGGTTACTGAAAAGAGTACAGTATTCACACGTAAATCTTTTAAAGGAAATAAGGTGTGAGCCTCAATACTGGCATAATTTTATGGGGATGGATGAGAGAAAATGATAAGTAGTATCAGTGGTTATCTGTTATCATTGACTAAACTGCTCTGACGGATGGAAAATAAACTAACTGTTTGTCAGTTTGGCTTGATAGAACCACACACCGTCAAACTTACTTGACAAGCCTTCTGTCATCAAACTACTTTTCTGACAAAATCAGAAAAGTGTCAAACTCTTCATCAAGCCATGAAACTCTCAAACTTTACCAACACACGACCCAACTTACTTGTCAAGCTGGCTTGACAAGCCAAGTTTGTCAAGTAAGTTTGATCGTGTATGGGGGCCTTAAGATATACTGATTATGTCATCTCTAATTATGTACCATTATTCCCGCTTTAGAGGGACTTAGTTATTAGAAAGTAAATATGTATTGAAATTTGGTAAACTTTTGTTAAAATGTAATACATTTTCCAATTTCCTTGAGAGTGACATTTTCTATAATAATATTAATGTGTCTTACCCTTGTCTTCAACAAAATCTCTTCCCCTTCATGTATTAATTTATTAAATTTAGTAACTCTACTTCTTCCTTAATCGGCACTGATAATGGACCTTATAAAAAATGAAAGCTGCTTTGATAAATAAGCAAATATTATTTTATGTGGGAAGACATTTCTTTCAAACCATAAATAGATAGGTAGTTATTTTAGTAAAGCATTTGTTTTATATTTTGTAGCAAATACTTATGTGTGATTTCTGTTGTTTTTTAATGTTGCTTTTTTATATAAGCTACCACAAAATTGTTTTCTGTTAACAAAATTGCTTGCTTTGTAGAAACTACATAGAAAATTTAGTGTTAGGGTCTCAGCCAAAAAAGAAGGCATTAATTAGAGGCGCTTTTATTTTAGAAAATAAATTTATTTATAAAAATAAAAGGTTACTTACTTTTTTTAACAAAGAGGATGTAAACTAGGTTTAAGGATAATTATTTGGTTGAACTGAGATACACGGTGCGGTCGAGAATCGCTTGGCTGCAAGAGACTATATCCCTTTGTCAAACAGTATATTTGTATGATTTATATAATATTTTAGTGATTATACAGGGTGTCCCAACTTAAGTCCGCCAAAAAGAAGGGGCATATAGGGAACCCTAAAAGGAGTCAAAATTGTTATATTAACCCATGTCCTTTCGGGGCTCGTTTTCTGACTAGTCATTTTTTAAAATTTTGAGTTAAGCTTGTTTTTTTACACAAGGGTATCTCGAGAACAAAGAGGAGTAGCTCAATATTATAGGTAAAGTTGGAAACCTAAAACCATTTGCTAAAAGAAATGTTATTATCCATTTTCATCTATTTTTATTTCTTCTAGTTCAAATTTAGCTCAAAATGTCTTTTTATAAAAAATTGAAAATAAAACAAAACTTTTTGACGGCCCATAGTGCTTAAACTAGTAAGTTTTTGAATTGTCCAGGCAATGGAAAAACATCTTTGTTTAGTTACCTTTTCATGGATACCCATATCATTGTATGTTAAATAGGAAATGTTTTACATTTACGGTGTAAGCACATTTATTGAAAAAAACTAATGTAAATGTGAGAAAAACGAAAGTACTTTTTCTTTAATATCTCCTCTTTTGAACGTTTTTTTTTTTTAAATTAATAATGACAAATTCATAGATACAAGTTGTATGATTTCTATATAATTTAGAGAATTTAATTTGTTTATCACACATTTACTTTGCAAGTGATTAAGATTAACTCGAGTCAAATGATAATACCTTTCAAATGAGGAGACAATAAAGAAAAAGTAGGTTTTTCTCATATTTACATCAGAATTAATTAGTAGACTGAAAATCAAGTTGATGTTAGTTTGTCCGTTGACAGGTGACCACGTTGATTTTTAGTAATATTTGAATAACTAACCTATCAAGTGTGAAAATAACATCGACTTGATTTTTGGTTTACTAACTAATTCTGTAGTCAGGATCATGAAAATCATACTGTCCACCATAATTGGTGAGACATGGCCGCTCTTCACCGGTTTTTTTTTTTTTCAAACGCCTATTGCCAAGCTATGTCCCCCGTAGACGAACTTAGCCGACCACATATTCTTAAAAGGCGCTAAAAGATTGACTTGTATACAAATTTCTAGCTTGATGTTAGTCTGACACTTTTTTGCACGCTATCTCCTGGACTGTATATGTAATCTCCTGGATATATATGTTTTCTTCCGATTTTATTAAAAAGATAACACAAGTTTTGAGGAACAAATAGAAAAATTCCTAGACAAAAATCCATTTTAGGAATCAGGGAACATTTTTGATCTTAGGCCTTTCTTTCAGTCAACATTTTTGCGTAACAACACCATATCTTATAAGTTCCATCGGATATTGATAAAATGTGGAACACTTATTTGTAAAAAATAAGGTGATTTGTCTTTGTAGTCTACAGACTGTCCATATTAATTTCTACCGTCTTCGCAAATTTGATATTGCTATATTAATTTTTTTTATTCTTGTAAAAGAACAAACAATTGTGACAGATTTAAAAATTATCTGCTAATTAGTGTCGCACATAGCTTTTTAGCGACTTATCGCGATGCTACGCTTTTACTACCCACTATGGTCTTATTTATTTTACCCCCTCCCCCCCCCCCCCCCTTCTTTTAAATCTGTCAAAATGAGGGTATATAAACAAGTCAAAGTAATTAAAATTTTTCAAACATCATTAATAGACGCGAGGAAGCTATGTGCCACTAATTGGTAGACTATTGCCTCGGAATTTCTTTTACATTTTACAATTGATTTTATATAATTAAATACGAATATTTATAGATGCGATATCTAAACTGTATATATTAAAAAAATAATAATATTGCGACTTTCCTTCAAATTATATTGTTTCCTAGTAGTAAGATTTTTTTTTTTAATCGGGTCATTTGTTTATTTTATTTTAACAGTAAGCAGACTAAGATTAAAGAAAAATGAAAGTAAGTAGAATTAGGAACACAAATTAAATTGTTTAAACCTTTTAATTATATTAAAGAATATTTTGTGAATTAATTCAATCAATAAATAAATCCACTATTAGTGTTAAATTTAAGGTAATTTTTTTTGGCAGATTTTCTCTATTTCATAGAAAAACATTGTGAATCGTGAATGTGTTTGTCAAGGGCATTGAATTCACTAATCGACATTTCAAGGTTTTTCCATGAAGTGGAGAAAATCAGTGTACTTTGTCTAATTGATATAGTAGATGAATTTTAAGGTGTGTAATTAATTATTAATTAATCATTAATCCATTTTGATCATCATTTGGTCCGCTAGGAGCTTTGCTATAATTTTATATTAATTTTAGAAAGTATATATAGTAGACTTCTATCGGCGAAATATAGTACTACAATGAATGCAAGTGAAAACCAATCTACCTCCTATTAAATCCTAACTTTCTGGCACGATATGTAAAAGCGTCACATTTTCCATGTCGTTTTTTGTTGGGCAGATTTCCATTAAATTTGGCCTACATGTTCAGAAAAGTCATACCCCGAGACGAATCTAAAAATGAATTTTAGCTCTAAATTTAGTAGTAAATGGAAAGTATGACCTTAAAATTTATAAGCATACTGTGGAACGAATTTTTACTTTCTCATACAAAGAGAAAGTACCTATTGTGATGGCGCAAAATTCGATTTTGATGGATTCACACGTTTTGAGGTCCCCTGAGTCCAAAAAAGTGGTTTTTAAAAAATGTCTGTCTGTCTGTCGTCTGTGCAGACGCCTGGAGCCTAAACTAGTGGGCCGATTTTGACGAAATCTTACCCCGAGGCGAAATCGAGAGATGCATTTTAGCCCCAAATTTAGGGGCGCTACCAACCAAAAACTTTGAAAAAACGAGAAAAAAAATATATTTCTCGAAAAATGGTCCCGGCGATTTTGATTAAAAAATTCTAATATGTAGTCCATTTAAATTCGAATCTAACGAAATAAGCCGTTTTCCCGGAAAAAATCTAGTTCCTGAGAAAATAGCTTAAAACGTGGACGGAGAGAGCCCGGGTTCGATTCCCTGCCGAGGTGAAGTAATTTTTATGATAAATTTTGATGAAATGTTTAATAATAATTAAATGTACTTACGAAAATAATAAATGGAAAATATTGGGCAAAGTAATTATAAACTTGTATATGAGAAAGTTTGTCTGAGTTGTCTCGGACCGATTTTTATTTGCTAGCTTAGCTCCACTTCTTGGGTCCTGGCAACGAATTAATATGACTTATATATTTCTATGTACAGGTGGGTGGTTTTAATTGATCAACATTCTTGATTGTTTTGTTTTAGAATAGAATGCGTTATAATTAGTGAGATTACTATCCTAATTTTATTTTTCACTAATTTGTCACCAATCAAAGTTTTTCATTTAAAAATATTCGTCGTGGTCTGAAAATATCTGATCTGCTTTGTTTTATTTAGAATAAGCTATTTCATTTTTTTCCCCTCAAAACAACCAAATTTTCTTATTTGCAGTCTTTTTTTTTTTTTTTTTGCTTTATTAACTTAAAAAGGTATATTTAAAAAATTCATATTTTTGAACTACCAAGGAAATTATTTGTTGGAGGTTAATGCAATTATGTTATTTGCGAGATTAATTTACTTCATAGAATATCAGTTCTTATACATATAATTTGTGAGTGTGTGTATTTAATATTAATCTTAGAACTGGAGGAGGTACATATTTAATATTAATCTTTAAAGGTCAAATGCCTTATTAAATTAAACATTAAAATTTTCTTAACTCTCTTGCATGTTTTAAGAATATTTAGTTAATAAGCGGTTTTAACTTTATACTGAACATAATTAATACTGGATATTTAATTTATTTTTAGGCTTTTGTAATATTGTCTAATGCTTTTTGGAAACTCATTAAAAATAAATTTAGTATTATAAATATTTAGAAAGTGATATTTTATAAATAATTATCAATATACATTTTAAGCATCTAATTTGGAATTACTGTCAGGATAAGATGACAAATAAGCATAAGTTAAAAGGGAATATAAGTGATCTACACACATTGTGAAAGTTTACTTACTTACAGTGACTTTACTTACAGTCAGTGACTATGATTGAGTAATAAGAATCATTAAATTATTAACGTCATTCCTTCTTTACAAACTTATTTGAACTGCATTTTCTTGACCCATTTATATAAGCTAATAGACATGATGAGCTACAGGTTTTTAACATGATTAATTAGCCCAAATTTTAAATAATTGTTTTTGACATAAAAACTGTAAAGTGCTATTTTTGGTTTTGTACGAAGATTTTGATAGGTGTGCGTGATACTCTATACATTTGTTTTTTGTGATGACTGGTGTTGTTATTTTATTTTATATGGGTTGGGTTTCTGTTGAAATGTAAACAAAGGCACTCACAGCTAGATCGAATTGAGGTCACTACCCTCACTTTGAGAGTCGAACTGTGGCCAGAGTATGGTTGAGCCGACAAGGGATCAAAAGAAATATTAGTTTAAAATCTTTTGCCTTCATTTTTATTTCATAATTTTGCAAATCATAACCGCTTTTGTTAGGCACAACCTTTAAATCTTTAGTTTTTGCCAAAATGTTAATTGCGAGGCGTGTGACCGACCTACTTTGTTGTTCCATTACAACTTGAATGTTTGTTACAAAGTTAATAATTAAAATAACACTAAAAGTGGGATTGATTTTGATATTTAGGTTTCTAGGAATACAACTTAAAAACTTAAATATTATAATCCCACTGTCTAACAATATGATCCCTATTTATTAAGTTTACCGGTTACCTAATAAAAAGTAATCTAAGTTAGGCAATTATAAAATTCTTATTCAATTTAAGCGAAATAAATTTGTTCGTGTAAACTTGCAGATTAATTGAATTTCAAATCCAATTTTAATATATTTGCCCTGATTCAGTAAGACCACATGGTAATTGAAAGCGTGGTTGTTTGGGCCGTACGCCCAGTAGGGTCAAACTTATTTTATTTAATATTAAATTTGCACACATGGGTAAAATTAATATGGGACCTATCTGAGCTTCTTTTGACAAATTCAAATTATCATAAGTGCTTCAATATCGTCTGTGTGCTTTTAAGATTTAGGTCTTTATGTATAATGAAAAAAGTTAGTACGTATGCAAAAGAGAAAGCAATGACCACACACGTTTTAATTAATATGGGACTAAGACTAAACAGGGTTAATTGTGACCTTCTATATTTGTATACGATTAAAAATCAAAAGAAGACGAATGAACTACCAGGCAAATCATTTTAATAAAAGTAGGTAAACTTCTTCTAGAGACTTATCAACATCTGTTCTTTCTCGGGTTAGAGTTTAACGATGTGATCACTTACGCAGTAACATATTTTAAGGATGTGTTAAATTCAATAACACAAGATCGTTTAAAATGATAAAAGGGGTAGTTACAACATTTAGAATAACAGCATCCAATTGTTAAACCACCATTCTTATAATAGAATAGAAGAAGATAATTATTATTTTTAGTTATTAAGGTTGTTTCAAAGCATATAGGCCAAGACATCTAGAGGAGAGAATCTAGGACTTCTTATACAATGAGTTAATAATAAATGAATAAACAGAGGGAAGGCTGCTTGAGTATATTGACTAGGAGTTAGTAAATATGGGAGAATCTAGGGTGTGTATTGTGCATATTATATGAATAGTACTGCTCATTATTATCTAGGCTAAGCTAACGGGCCTCTGCGGTTGGGGGCGCCAGTTCGGCAGGATACTAATACCACACACTATCGATAGAGCGACCCGGAATTTCACAATAATAAGTAACCTTCTCTTGATTTTTTTTTTTTAACAGAAATTGAAAGCTCTTCCTATAATTACCCTGATTATTATAATGCTTTTAATTCTTTATTCATCTACTAATCGTTCACGTTGTTTTTAGGTGATATATTATCTGGTATAAATGTTATTCCTAACATTTTTAATAGGTATGACAATTTTGTAAAAAAAAATGAAGCTGTTCAAATTTTATTTGTAGGTTTCCCTAAACCATCTTGTTTATCTGTTTAGTGCACCGCCAGATTACTTTAAATTGGTAATTTACTAATATATTCTTCCTCCCTAAAATTACACCTTATAGGCATTTTTAGGTAAATTCGGATTGTACGTGCCCCCACTTTGAGGTTAGGTGATAAATCCCGTATATTATATTAAAAACCTTAATTTTGTGTACCCTTTTATGTACTCCAACATATTTTTAAACAAAGGGATATAAACTCTCCTATGAACAAATCGGCTAAATCGGATTGTACGTGCCCCAGAAATGTTTCGTACTTTTTCCTTCTTGATTTTAGAGAAATTATATATGTATGATTTGTTCATAGGAGAGTTTATATCCCTTTGTCTAAAAATATGTTGGAGTACAGAAAAGGGTACACAAAATTAAGGTTTTTAATATAATATACGGGATTTTATCACCTAACCTCAAAGTGGGGGCACGTACAATCCGATTTTACCGAACAAATCATACATATATAATTTCTCTCAAACGAAGTAGGAAAAAGTACGAAAAATTTCTAGGGCACGTACAATCCGAATTAGCCGCGTTGGCTTTCTTAATTCTTCTTAAATGAATGAATGAATGAATCAACTCTTAGTGCTAAAATATTTTTTAAAAAATTAACATTATACATTTTAATGAGTCTAAAATTAGCAAAGAATTATAGACTTATTTCACATAAATTGATGGAGTGTCAATGTTAGTCTAAAGATTGTTCTAAGAATAATTTACCTTATTTTTATATTTTACATAATTTATACTTAATATTACGTCGAAGTTTTTGTCTTGCACATATTAAAATAATAAGTTAAATTCTTTATTTTTAATTATTTCTGGGTGTTTTTTTTTTTTTTTTTTTTTTTTTTTTTCTTCTTTTAAATCAAGCATGATTTGGTTGGGTTTAGGTATTAGATTCCTTTTCTTTTGTTTAAGACACTGGAATGGTGTGTAATATAGAGGATGTGGCATATTGTTAATAACTTGATGCCCTAAGTTTGGGACCATTACTCTTAACCATCAATCAAAACAAACGTTCCTTTCCATATGTAATTTGCATTGCTCTTAGTGAGAATATGGCAATAAGCGACGAGGCAAACAGACCCCTGTACACTGTGGGAAAGGAACGTTCTAACCTCTGAGCCTCCCTATAGGTAGATAGAGAAAGAGAAATAGAGAGACAGAGAAAGACGGAATGTTACACAACCCCCTGAATCCCTGAGGCAAAAGCCGTGCCGACCCGGGACTAGGGAATGAGGCTCGCGGAGCTCCGAGTCTCGTGTTATTGTGTAACCATCAGAGGGAGCAGCTCGGGCTCCGACAAAACACCTTGCCTCTCACCGACCTCAGTTAATACCTGCTGAGCAGGTCTACACAACCATCACCTGCCTAGGGAAAAACTTAGCTAACACAACATCTTAGCTAATTCGCCAAAAAGCAAATCCTACCTTCTAGCATCTGCTTTATTCTCTCCAATTTGCATTATACTTGAAACCCATAAAATCATCCTCACTATTTTGACATTAGGTGAATTTGTTACCTAAGATTTGAGTGTTATGTCTGTCTGGGAACCATTCTTTTTAATCGTTAATAACTCGCCAACGGTTGAAAACCTCCTCTAGTGTTTGATAATATTATCTTTTACCTCTTCTATTATATTTTATAAATTAGTATATACTATCTTTGTAGCCATTATTAATTCTTCTTTTTAGTCTCTTAAAATGAAGCCATCTAGGGCAAATTTCCCAAGAGGCAAAGACCTGGAACTTGAATTAAGATGAAACTTTTATGTGTTTGTTTTAATTTCATGTTAGGACCAATATTACCTGTAGTAACTATTAGGATATCAATATAACAGTGCGAAAATAGTAGGCAATATACATATCATCTTTATTCTATACTTTTGTGAAATTGTTTATGAAAGAAAGTATAATTTAACTAAATGATACAATACTGCCAATAGTCGTTTAAATTACATATCGCTTATAGTTTTGTTTAGAGTTTCTCGATTTCATCTATAAATTACATCTCCAGATATGATAAGGAGGGAGAACAAAGAACAATTGTCATTTATTTATAACCAATATAACAATAGTTCCAACAAAACTATTATTTTTCCTTCTATAAATAGGCAATAAATATGTAAATAAGTTTGCAGTAAACTATACAGTATCTAACGAGTTACTAGACATCATAATACTCGATCAATAAAGTAGGTCTCCATTTAAAATATATAGTTCGTAGGAGGCATGACAATAGACTGTCGCAAGACAGCTTTAAAAGACGCACGTTGTTTTTACCTCCCTCTGGCCCAATTATTATTGTTTGTTTAATTTTATGTTTAGTCGTTATGTGATCTGTCGTCCGCTTCTGGTTCTGAGTATATATAAATGCAGCCGAGCCGTGCGGTTAGACATCGTGACAAAACATAATAGTGCACAAACTATTTCTGGATACACAGGGGTCTTAGAGGTCTGGAAAACCCTGGGCACTACAACATCTCAATAATAGGTCTACAAATATTTTATTCTTCGCTTAAGAGTTACCCTAGACGCATAAATCCCAAACATCGAGTTCGCATTAGTTTATTTTGTAAATTGTTATTTGCATTTGTTATTAATTCAGACAGATGTCTTTCGTTAAAAGTTAATCTTGTCAGACCTCTCCTTTTATAAAAAATTAAAAAAACAAAACAATAATAATGAGTTCGTACTCAGGATCAAATATATATTTGAGGGAATAGGTTCAATATTTTTGATTAGATAATTGTCCCTTTTTTTAAATCCTTAATATTAGTTTCGATTTTGTTTTTTTGTGTGGCTGGCTGTCGCTAAAATCTTTGGAAGGCCTTCTAGTCATCTTATGGTGGTGAAACTTGGCACATAGACTCTTTATCCATATAAAAACATTGTTATCATATTTTAGGGTTATTATTTTTATAATTATTATGTATAATATTATATAAAGGATTTATTGTAATGACTTAGTTTCGTTCAGGTTGTGCCATATTACTTAATTAACTTATAAAAGTTTAAATCTAACAATATAATTTTTTATCATTTGAATACTCTGATTTCTCTAAATTGCACAATTCTAATGTATCATAATAGTTGAGTAGTTGCTCCACACTACATTGAAGAGAAGCCAAGTGAGCGAGGGAGAAGAATACATGAAGCGTGTCTCCGGTTCCTGAGGGGCGAGTCCTGCGGGTATCCACATACTCCCTGTATACGTCCTGCGGGCACTCGTCCTAGCAGTGACTTGACTTCCATTGACTCGCCTGTTAAAACAGATGTGGGACACTGGTCTCGGATCGATAAGCAGCACGCACAGGTATCTCAGCCTGTCTGACCACTGTGGGAGACATTATCGCAACACTCACCATGTGTATTACAACTTTCACCGGATAAACAAGGCAATACAACGGGGACAACGCGTCTGATGTAAACAGATATTTGTAGCAGAGGATGACGCATACATTTTTTTTTTTTTTGCAGCCTATTGCCTTTAATATAAAAACTCAATGGAAAAAATCAAGCTCTGATCAATTTAGTTGTATTTAATGAGCTTAAAAGTTAAAATTAACTTAAGCAACAGCATTAACATTAATTGCTACTGCACGACTATGTATATTATAGAAATCTTGCAGGGTTGAACAATGCATAATCATCCTAATACTAACTGGTATTAGGATGGACTCCCAGCCTATGTATGACGCTACACAGAACATAGAACATAATACGTAACCCAAAAAATGCAGCTTACCAATTATTTACTACGTTCACACATCGTTTTGGAAACGGTTTTGAAAACGATCCGCTAGTTCAAAACGCTGTACGAACGGAGATCGACGGATCGTATCGGGTTAGATCCGATCCACCAAAAATACGTGATCGGAACGGGGGATCGAAATTCAAAACGCTCGTATGAACAGGTCGTGGAGGGGATCGAGATATCAGGTTATTTTACTCTTATCCACTTTTTAAGTTCTTGAAGCTTTTAAGTTTTTGTGAGCTTCCGTTTCTTTTTTTTAAACTGCAAAAACGTTTTTAAACAAAAGTTAATACTACAAAGAACCTGTAAAAACTTTTAATAACTTGTAAATAAAATGTAAAAATTCGCGGACATTTTAGGTAACAAGAAAGAAGGTTTTACTCGTGACGTCACCGTTATGAGATTTCAAAAACAAATATTTCGATCAACTCTATTTTTTATTGTATGAACGCGAATCGTTTTGAAAACGAATTGGATCCGAAACGCTTTCAAAATGTGTGTTCACGATGTGTGAACGTAGTAATAGTCTTCAGTAATGTTCAGGGGCACAGCCAGCTTACAAATTTGGAAACATTTGTTCACTCTTAATGATAGTTCTTTAATATTATTATATCAATTTCCCGCGGACATCAAACATCTCTCAGTTGCTGTTAATTGATTTATGATTTAACAATCTAGTGTTTTAAATTAATATTTATAAGCTTACTGCTTCGTAGATATGCTTATTCTATCTTATTGAGAATAAGTATTTCTGAAGATCCTCAATTATGCATTGAGAGTAGAAATATTTGTGTTGTATGATAATCTTGCTTTGCAAAGATTCAAACTGAAGTACACTGTTTCCTCACAAACTATTCTGTTAGTTAAACACTTATACTCTAAAACGAATGCAATAAAGAAATAGAAATTTACGTGAAAATCAACAGAATATATAAGAGAGAAGGAGATTTGTTGGAATAAAAGTCCGATAGGTGTAGTTTATGTTTTTATTATCAGAGCTTTCGCTCAGGGAGCCTGAGCTTCATCAGTGATCTACAAATAAGAATTAGAAACTAATAACAATTGAAAAATATAAAAATATATATATAAATATAAGAAATATAAATGTAATAACGTTAGTACTGAAAAAAACATACCAAATAAGGTGTAAAAATAGTATAAACTCAAAAATTGACAGCATAATGTAGAGCACGTAATTATAGTTTTTATAAATTATAACATAATTTAACATATTTATCAAGAAATATGAAAAATACTTGAAAAAACGGTATAATTTTAAAAAATTTTAGATTACACATAATTTCTATTGAGGTGAATGAGTAAGGTATGGATAAACAGGTAGACTAAATAGGTAAGGAAAGTGGAGGGGATTTACTGGGGTTTTACTCCCGGGAGGTTAAGGAACTAGAGGAAAGACCAAGTGCCGGTGGGATTAAAATCTAAAGGATCAAAGGGAAAACAATAACGGGTAAAAAATAACGAGAAAGGAAGCAATCCTTTATGTTATAAACATAAAGTGAACTATTTATTTTTATTAATATTGGATATAATATTTGCATAAATATTACTTAATTTATTGGTGTCTTGTTTCAAGTTTATGTTGTTCGTGTTAGATTTTATGTATAACATTTCAAGTGTAAGTCGTTTTTGGTGTTTTTCAGTGTGTAAGATATTATAATTATCTGTGTCTAACGTGTGTTTATTATTGTGTGCGTGTTCTGATATGGCTGTGTTAGTGTTTTGAGTTTATACTATTTTTACACCTTATTTGGTATGTTTTTTTCAGTACTAACGTTATTACATTTATATTTCTTATATTTATATATATATATATTTTTATATTTTTCAATTGTTATTAGTTTCTAATTCTTATTTGTAGATCACTGATGAAGCTCAGGCTCCCTGAGCGAAAGCTCTGATAATAAAAACATAAACTACACCTATCGGACTTTTATTCCAACAAATCTCCTTCTCTCTTATATATATTCTACAAGTCCACAAAATACCCCTTCTATCAACAGAATACTTCATAAAAGTAACTTTGTGATAGATATTATGCTAAAAAAATAGTGGGAGGTTGATTTCGTTTAGGTTTTGAAAAAATAATGCGAATGAAGGCTGTAATGTAAAGGATACTAATTGGAAAATCATGCCTGGTAGAACCAGAAACATATTTATCCTAGTTAAACTACACTTGTTGCTATTTTATTGCTATAAGACAGTGTTTCCCAAACTATTATCATCTGTGTACCCTTTCTATAATTTTCGTAACACTAAGTACCCCTCGTTAAAAAATCCATTTCTATTTTGGTTGTCTTTAATTATTTAATTTAATTTTTTCTAATTGTGTCAATCGGGGTATTGTTTATTTTAAAAAAAAAAAAAAAATAATATAAACTACTTCCTTTCTATAAAACGGTTATAATTCGTTCCCGCTTATATTGGAACATTTTCAACCCTTTAGGTTTAATCCTTTTAAAAACGGAAATTAAAAACGTTCTATTTATCAAATTATTACTCTTAAAAAGTAATTTGTCCAAAACTAAAACCAAGGAGTTAGGTCTAATAATGTGAGTCACTTCACTCATTGGGATTTGTCGCACGACTCTAGTCGTCATGGAACAAATCTAACAAGAAATAGGATGAATAAAAAAAAAATAAATAAATAAAATATGCCTATACTTCAATAACAATCAAAAGACATTTTTTTAGTACATAAACGAAAACAAAAATCCAATTTAAGAACAAAATTAATAGGGAACCAAATTATGATGAACTCTTGCCTCAACATAAACAATTTTATCCTTCTCAGGATAAAATTGACTGCGCAGTCAGCGCCCGGTGCAGTTCGTACCCCCACCAAACGCGTACCCCCAGGGGTACGCGTACCACACTTTGGGAAACACTGCTGTAAGATGTTAATTTGAAGTTTTTTTTGGCCAGGACATCAAACTAATGGTGAATGAGTATTATCCATGTTGTTTAAAAAAGAACTCTCTATCCATGAGAAGAATCAACAGAGCCGAGTTCGAAGAAGGAAATTTGAGAAAGGGAAGGCATTTAGGTACGGAGTTCTACATATAAACGGATAAAATAGGAAGAGGAAGAGTAATGAAGAAGGAAGGTACAGTTACAGGTTACAGTATACTTTAAGGTCCAAAAGGATGGCGACTGAGGAGGTATCAACCTAACACTTTCATCGTATTTCGCGAGATAATTGTTTTATATATGTTGTTTGTTGAAAATGCCACACTTGTTTACGTGTTGATTCATGCGTTTATTGCCAAAGTAATTCGATATTAAAATTGAAGTGTGGGAACGATTATTACAAGAATATTTTTAATAGATATTATAGCTTTTATAAAATTGTGTTAGCGGGAAGTTGGTATTTAATGGTGGTTTCAGGATTCTACTCCTAAGACTGTCGCCAATTGAGCGCGTGCTGTGTCCACCTCCTATCCTGTGTAGTTATACAAAAATACAAACCACAAACTGCTGAGATTGGGACTAGCCGAGAGCCGAGTGCGTGCATGTGTATGTGTGCATATCTCATCAGGGTGGGGCCGAGAGTCCGAAGCCAGGTGGCCTGGGCCCAGGCAGGTAGCGGTATACCCCACCCCTACGCCTCCCCCCCCCCCCCCTGCCCGTATGTTTACTTCGTCTCTTCCTCACCTCGAGTTCTATAGTTCTATCTATCTACTATCTACGTCAAACGTCAGGGATTCATCTCCAATCTTCAGCAGAACACCCGAGAACCCTGCTGCAATAAGTACATTACACTATCACAGCGAGCGCCACTTCCCCGTCCTTGGGGGCTTCTTTGGACTTCATTATAAACAAACTAGTCAGAGGCGAGGCGTCCACGTGACGGCCCTGCCTAACCAAGAGTACGAATCGAACTGGGTCTGGAATATATTATCTAATTCAAATTATTAATTGTTATCATAAATAGAAGAATAAGAGAAGTTGCCGTTTCTACACCCACTCAGAATTTGTTTAGTTTATTTTTTCCAATAAAGTTTTACTTCCTGAGTATTAGTGCTTGGAGGATTAGATACTCTCGCCACAATTTGGTGTGAGTCATTTGTATACCGCTTTCTTCAAGTTTCTAGGTTTATAAATAATGGCAATTATTTTAGCGAAAGTATCCTGTGAATAAAACTTAAATTTTAAGCAGATCAATAAATAGGACACGGGAGAAAACGTTATATTTATTGCTTCCGAGCATACCGAAGGTAACGGAAGCTATATGATCGTTCTGAAGAACGAAAAAAATGTAGGCCTCCGATTACAAAAATTCCAAGTCAGAAATCCGTTTCAGACATCTGGGATCATTTTTGGTTCCGTGTCTGTCTGTCGGTCTGTCGCTCAATTTTTGCGAACCAACATATCTTAAAAACTACACGTCCAATTTTAATGAAATTTAGGTGGTAAGTCATGAGTAGCCCGTTGTTGGTCCCATATAAGTTTCAACCTTCTGCGTTCATTTGTTTCTTTTCCACATGCGCACAAACATACATTAATTTACACCTATAGCATCAAAGGTACTTATCTGATTTGTATGGAATTTTTATAGTTTATCAAAAGCACCGCGCAGATAGCCCCAGATTAATTTGAACCGTCTGTGCTCTTTAACTTTTGCTTCATTGATACTTTAATTCAAGAAAAAATCAAAACAATTTTGACAGATTAAAAAAAAACGGGAAACAATTTAACAAATTAGACAATAATGGCTTGTAAAAGCATTAAATCAATAAAGTACGCGATAGGATGGGAGGAAGCTATGTGCCAGACCAATTGGCAGTCTATTTTTTTTTTTTTTTTTTTTTTTTTGCTTCCGAGCTTACCAAAGGTATCGAAAGCTATATAATCGTTCTGAAGAACAAACAAAAATTAGGTCCCTGATTTCAAAAAATCCGCTTTAGACATCAGGGAAAATTTTTGGTTCCGTGTCTGTCTGTCGGTCAATTTTTGCGAACCATTTTATTGAAATTTGTGTGTGGTAGGTCATAATTAAGCCATTTCTGGTCCCATATAAGTTTCAACCTTATGAACCTTTTTTCTCTTCCAAATGCGCACAAACATACATTTATTATCACCTACCTATATCTTCAAAAGTACTCATCTGATTTTTATGAAATGTTGATGGTTTGTCGAAAGTTGCCCGCCCGAAGGTAGCCCCAGATTAATGTCAACCATCTGCACTCTTTAAATTTTGCTAATTGATAGTTAAATTAATGCGTAAAAAATCAAAACAATTTTTACCGATTAAAAAAAACGGGGAAAAAATTAAATAAATTGGATAATAATAAGATAAGTTTTTGTAGCATAAAATCATTAAATTTTACGGAATAGGACGCGAGGAAGCTATGTGCCACACTAATTGGCAGAGTATTTATTTTAATAATGAATAATACATGTCTGTATAATTAAAGGCTTGTGTATAGCAAAATGTATTTTCCTTTTTATTTGTATTTTATTGAATAAAACCGACAATTTCCTCTTTACAAATTTACTTACCTTCGTTTAAATGTATATTGCTTCTGGTTCTTCCTCTTTTTTTGCACTGTGTGTAAAACATTTTTTTACTTTCTCATATATTACTTTCTCATATAAAGAGAAAGTATTGTGATGGCGCGAAAATTCGATATTGAGATTTTGATGGATTTACACGTTTTGAGGTCCCCTGAGTCCAAAAAAGTGGTTTTTAACAAATGTCTGTCCGCCGTCTGTCGTCTGTGCAGACGCCTGGAGCCTAAACTACTAAGCCGATTTTGACGAAATTTGGCATACATGTTCAGAAAAATTATACCCCGAGGCGAAATCGAGAAATGAATTTTAGCTCCAAATTTGAGGGGGCTACCCCCCAAAAACTCTGAAAAAACATGAAAAAAAATATTTCTCGAAAACGGTTCCGACGATTTTGATTAAAAAATTCGAAAATGTAGTCCATTTAAATACGGATCCAACGATATAAGCAGTTTTCCCGGGAAAAATCTAGTTCCTGAGAAAATAGCTTAAAACGTGGACGGAGAGATCCCGGGTTCGATTCTCCGCCCTGGAGAAGTTATTTTTATGATAAATTTTGATATAATTTTCAATAATAATTAAACGTACTTACAAAAACTAATAAATGGAAAACATTGGCTAAGTAATTATGCACTTGTATATGAGAAAGTTTGTCTGAGTTGTCTCGGACCGATTTTTTATACTATACATCAGAATACTGCTGTCCTCACCGGAGCTCATTATGGCATAGTTTCTCAGTTTTTGCTTCAGGAGAATGTATCTACACAAGTGTGTAAATTTTACTATAGTTAAGCAGTTAAGCCTAGTTATATTTTAATTAATTTCCCACGGGTTACATGCATATGCATATCTGGATAGGATGGGTGTTACTCCTTTATATGTATATGGTCCAGCACTTATTAACCCGGACGTAGACTTTCCCGTGAGTGCCTTGGTGAGACCATTGGACCAAAACAGTATTTAAGACACTAGGTTCTGCCCATTTTTGTGAATTCATAGGTTTCGCCTGATAATTATGATGTGTAACTATTAATAAAAAAGGTTTTATCCGAAATAAGTAAGTGTTCTCTCTGTTAATATTTCTTTTAATTAGCACATTTATTATTTTTGTTTACGAAGCACAGCCTTTGTTAAAAATTAGTTTTTAACAAAGGCATAATGTATAGGGCAGTCAAATAGTACACTAGAAATCGATAAAATCGCCAACTAATGGCTAGTTCTGATTTTTTAATCTGTTGTTAGGAGCACTACCAGTATTGTATATCGAAGTTTGCTGCTTCGAAAGACCTGTGCTAACACGTAGCACTCGAAAAACTGCGAAATTTTCGCACTTGTTCAGGTTTTTTCACTATATCTCCTAAATAATGAGTTTTTTTTTATGAAAAATTTTATTTACGTTTTTAAAGTAGGTAGATTAAATTTTCTACAAGTTAAGGCTAGAACCAGTCATGTAGTTTTAATAGTTAGCAAGATTCAGCCCTTCAAAATTGGAAAGTTTTTGCAAATAAATTAAATTTTATGATTTTCAACTTTGACCCCGAAATAGGGGAAAATACTCATTTTACAGGTAAAGTCATAAAATAAGATTAGCTTTAATTTAAGTACAGAACGACGTCTTTAGTTTTGATAGTTTCCTCACAATGCTTAAAAGTCCAAACAATGGGAGAACTGAATTTTTCGCAAATTGGCTCTATTGAGTTGTCACGACGGTTTGAGGGTGCATAGTTTCAAAGGCATTTCATGTGACAAATTTAATTGACGTAGGTATTTTTTGTTTTTTAAGCCAAACGAACTTTCGTGAGGACTATAGGAAACCAATGTCGCTTTAATAAATTTTAGCAAGACAAACATATACTCGTATATCAATATTCAAAATTGAGCCTATCTATGCCAAATCATTAACCTACTTTTTGCCAATAAAATAAGTTTAAAGTTGATTTAGTTAGAAAATGTTTTGGCTATATTTCTATAAGCAGAGTTGAAGGAACTGTTGCGAAGTGTGAGTGCAAAGGAGTGGTGTTGTAAAGCAACCTGTCTCAGCTTTCACTATATTTTAAAGGGAAGCTCTCTCAGGCAAGAACTCTAACTGGGAAACGCTGTGAGAGAACTTCCAGCTTGAACCTATTCAACAATCCCATACTCGGACGAAAAACCCAGCCTCTCTTTCCCATTGCCTTAAATACTTTTAAACAAACTACACACACGATCATAGATATATACATCAATCTCACATTACTATACGGCCACATTCTCACAGTCTTCCTTTATAGAGACAGGACAAGACCCCCTTGTAGGCTTTCTCTTCTTTCCATTCACCAGTATTGCATTTTCTTTTTTATCTGTTAAGGTTGTAAGATGGTTGAATGGATTGATTCTATACTCTATAGTACAGCCTGTTTTTTTTTAACTTTTAAACTAAGTCCGAATGACCTATAACATCATGTGAAAAACTTTTTCTTATCGCACTATAGCGAAGTGCTACAATGATTTACCAAATGTCGACACTAAAGATTAAAGTTCGCTATGACAATTTGATGGATTGCCCCAAAGAAGTAACTAAAACATTTTCTCTTTTAAGTGTAGTTGTAGTATGGAAGCACAAATAATAAAAGATGTATACGAATTTTTAATAGATTACTTAATAAGAAGCCGTTCCAAAAATATTATAACATCGCTGTTCCCCATTTCAAAATTTTGCAGAAAAATATTTTACCTTATGACGAAAATAGAATCATAGCTCATAAAGTACGTTTATAAATACATGACAGATTCATACAATATCATCTGCACATTATTGGAACGAAGTTCCTTATGGCAAGTTCTGGGGCCCGGGAGTAAATCGAAAAAAAACGACCAAAATCACGATCACGAAATCTACCGATGACGATAACTTGAGTAAAAGATGACCAAGTTAATTGAAATTTTGTACACATGTTCATTTTACCAATGCCCAGGCTGAGTTCGTTAGAAGCGTTCACGCGCAACGCTCACGTAAACGTAAGCTTCAAATTTAAAATTGGAATTTTAGGACGGGAAAAAATGCTAACTTCATCCATTTAATGATACAAACAACTTTTTTAAATAATTTTTTTTTAAGTAAAACGAACACCGACACTGCTATGAAGTAATAAAGATCGCTAAATTTATTATTGCGGACCTAAACGGCGGACCTTCTCAATATTCAATACATATTTATTGTAAGACGCTTGCTTTAATGACATTACAAATAATGCTTTTCTTTTAATTTTGCCTTAACTCTGTGGGTACAAAAATTAGTTACTTTTAATTTTTGTCTCTTTTCTAATTCCGCCATGTATAAGTAGTTAGCAACGTATAAGTACTTAGCAGTGATTTTATATTTTATATATTTAATGAAAAATGAAAGGAACTTCATTCCTACCGGGTGTCCCGCGACACCACACGTATTTTTTTAAATTTTTTTGTCATTTATTTTATGCATATTTTATAGTATCAGTAAAAAATTTCCTTATATTGTAATAATAAGTCTGTCAGTCTGGCATAGACGTTCACATTGACTCTGGTTAGTTATTATGATAGTATATGTACTTGAATGAAACTAGATTTACTGTTGTGAATGCGCAATTATAATTCTTTGCCTTTCAATATTAGTCGTGAGCAGTATTTCAAGGAGTATTTAGAAACTATACAAAAACGGTTTATAAAATAGTCTTCTGGAGAGTAAATTTCTGTGTTTACAAATTAGTTGGATACTTTGGTTTACCAGCTTCTGCTTTATGTATTAAGAAGGATATTTCTTGCATTTAAACGATATTTATTGAACCATACAATGCGTTATGCTTTGCATATTATATCAAGGATTTATTAAAATAAAAGGTTTGTATACTATGATCATTTGAAGTAATTACTATATTCAAGAGGACTATTTGATATATGCGCTATTGTGAGTAGCCATATTTGTCGTACTTAACCAATTATTTTGTAGCTAAAGAAATATTATTTTTTATTGGGAATAATGTTATGTGTCTTAACAATTTCAAAATTAAAATTGACTTTATTTCTCCATAAGATGTATCAAACTATGTACTTGCCTTTTTTAGATTGATTATTTTTATTAGCTCCGTAGTTAAATCAATTTACTTAGTTGCTTGGGTAATCATGCAAATATATTTTAAATAAATTGATTGAGTATTAAGCCTCGTTCACACGATGACACTAATGTCGCGACATTTAATGCCGTGACACTGCTTGAGACTCAGCGCCTTAGTTATAGTGCGTTTAGTGCCATGACATCTACTGTTCATACGACGACACTCGGTGACACTAATGTCGTGGCATTGAATGTCGTGACATTAGTGTCATCGTGTGAACGAGGCTTAAAGTTTAATAATATTTGTGAGTAGAGCAGTTTTCTATGGTAATCTTCTTAATTCTTGTATCATTTTTTATCCCCCCCCCCTTCTTTTTGTATTATGTTTATTTTTTTTTATTCACCACCAGAAAATTACAAAAAATATCTTGCTACACAACTATAAATAATAGACATAAAAATATTAACAAAGTTAAGTAATGACAATTTCACGCATACATATATACAACCTTACGCACGCATACTCTTACAAACAATCCGATTTAATTAATGTTTAATATTATTAAAAGATTATGAAAATGTAAATATCGAATTAGATAATCTTATGTATACTATCTAGTAGGTACTGTTTTCTGTTTTAAGTTGAGCCGGAATATTAATATTGTGAAGGAAGGAGCGTGAACTATGATACGGTCAGGCAGACTGTTAAAGAATCTAGGTCCAGCATATGCTGGATAATTGATAGTTTATTGAATAAATAAAATGAAATTTTTACTTATTTGGAACTTGTTTATTTCCTTTACGGACTAAAATAAGTTTATTTATTTACAAATTGTCTCTGGGTACGAGATAAAAAAATAATTAACATGGTATGAGGCTATTATGGTAAATATTATCACGATAATGCTTAATATATTATGGAGATGAAATGTCAGAACAATAGTTTTTTTTTCTCAATATTACAAATATGGAGGTATCTACAAATATTTCTCTCGTCCTTATTTGGAGTAATACGATGAACAAATATGGAAATAACAAGTTTCACTATTGCCCTAACGGCACTCTTTTAGTTTGGTACCCCCCTACTTCATTGCAAATTTGAGAAGACTTGGGTGGGTAAATGAGTGGGAAATAGTACTGACTTGCCCTGTTGGACAGTTAGTACTATGCCCAACAAATTTAAACACCCAGGCCATCTTAAATTTCCAATAAATGGATCCGTAATTAATAATATATAATGAGGGGATTTTACATACTTACATACTTTGTGGATTTTACTACAAAACATTGTTTCTGATCATTTTCTGATGATTTTCTTTCCCCGAAATGGGAAAGAAAAGACTTACCCACTTTGTCTAAATAACTACAACGATAATCGTATATTTAGTCTAATGTACATTGGGACAAAGGAATATCACACTTTTATATACAAAAGTGTGATTTTCCTTTGTCTCAATGTACATTAGACTAAACATTCCTTTTTCTTAATAGTTATTTAGTCAAAGTTAGGCAGTTACGATATATTTACAGGAAGATATGAGTGAGCGATACTAGGTTATTTTCATTCATTTTAATATGTTCAAATTTTAAGAAATAAAATACCTCAAACAAACTTTCACAAAAATTACAATTCAAATTTTAAGTACCTCACCTTGCATCTATTGGAAAAACTCCCTCGTCTAATTGTCCATTATACAGAATTACACTTCGGAAATTTAGACCTTTCTATTCCTCTAAAACTCAACTTATTTTAATTTCGCTTTAGACAAATCTAATATTTTTTCTGTCAACGAAATAAAATTTAATTGACAGTGCATATTTTGACATTCAATTAAAAATAATTCCCCAAGAAATGATACATAATATACCCCCTTTGTCTATGACATTTGAGAGGTGTTTCTTACTTTTCCATTTTAATTCCAACCTAAATTAATTTAAGTAAATAATCCTACTAGATTATTCCTTTTTCTTAGGGGGGTATCAAACTAAAAGAGGCGTATAGAGGCGCCTCTTTTAGTTAGGTACCCCCCTACTAGATTATTCCTTTTTCTTAGGGGGGCATCAAACTAAAAGAGGCATATCGGGGCGCCTCTTTTAGTTTGGTACCCCCCCCCCCCCCCTATATTTTTCTTCTCTTTCTTTCCCCTTTCTCAACCCCACACAAAAGCCCCACTGCTTTTGAACATTGTTAATTAAAAACAAGATTGTTAATTTTTTATTTGTATAAAATACCATTTCATCATGTATTTAAAAGAGTACCGCCCTAACTATAATATTTACGGATTCTTACCTAGAACTCTGTATTGGTGCTTTGAATCACATAACTGTCACAGTTATTGTAAACAAAATGTAAAATAATAGGTATCTCTGATAAATCAAACAAAGGACTAATTATAAGTAACTCAAATATTATATTATATCGTATCCATAACAATAATTATTGTTATCAAGGTGTAAAAGATGACGCATGCGTGCTTTTTATTGTTCTGTTTTTGTTGTTGTTTATTGTGGTTTATACTATTATGTTCTTTCTTGACAAACAGTAGGAAGTGTGGGGCGAGCAAGGAATGATCATTTTTTGAAAAAAGAGGCCACGATCAAATATTATTACACCATATTGTTCTTGCATTTCAGTCTAATAGAATAATTATCAATACATGTATTTAAGAAAGTTATTTACTAAAATAAAATTAGGGCGTATGTTGTGGATAGTATTTTACTTTTAGGCATGGCTACTCTCCATGAAAGCGCTATATTGTAGTATATTGTATATAATTTTTATCTCACGTTCTTTTATTAACTTAGTTATACATTAGAATGTCTTAAAGAAAGTTGTAGATTTCATGGGCCAGATGAATTGAAATAAGTCGATTGTGCTTATGCCCAATTCCAATGGTTCTCGAGTTTTTTTTTTATTTTAATACAAAAAATTGCTTAATATCTCAAATTCTAAATGAGACAGCAAAACTGGGCTAAGAAACAATTATTTTTATTCAAGAAACAATTATTTTAAAGAGCATAAAAAACTCTTTAGAATTATTATTTGATTTTCAAAGTAACAGCTGCTAAGTAGCAGCTGTTAATTTAATGTTTGCCTTTGGCTTTTAAGACTTGTTACATTTATAAATTTGTCCCCTAAATTCCAAATTCTTCTTTCTAATTTTTCATCGAATGAAACCAATGCCCCAGCTCTTTGTACGGGGAACTGTAAATTGCACCATTTTTTTTAACGAAGTAACTCAAAGGATGTAAATTGTACCACTACTGTTTAAAACAAAGAAGATCAAACTATACAAATTTGCACCACTTCAATTTAAAACGAAGTAGGTCAAACCAAGTAAATTGCATCACTAAATGTCCCTTTGTCTAATTTAATGATTGGACTAATGGATTCTGTCACTTTTTGTTACATAAGTGTGATGTTCCTTTGTCCCAAATACATAGGACTAAATGTCCCTTTGTCTTATTTGATTGTTAGGCTAACAGATATTGTCACTTTCAAATACAGAAGTGTGATATTACTTTGTCCCAATATCCATTGTACGATGGAACCATTGAAAAGAGGTTGAAAGGAATTGGTGCGATTTAGTCAGAACACGATGACAATGCATTATTTTAATACTTTTAGCCATCTTTCAGCAGAATTTAATTAGTTTTCAGCAAATTTTGCTGTGCGGAAAGTTAGTTCGGAAAAAATCCGCAAGTTATTTTATTTGTTTTGCCATATCCAATATTTACGCAATTTTCATTTTGACGGGTCTCAAATTTGTGATAGATAAACATTGAATGACAGCAAAACAGGAAATATCGATTATATTATTTCAAATATATCGATGGCACGGTTTAGAATTGGTGTTGGGGAGATCCGTTCTACAAAGATTTGTTGTTTTATAGGTTTAAGATCAGCTCTCTATGTTTGTCATTTATGTGAAGTAAATAAATTAGGAACTATTTTTTTTTCACTAACATTATCTATAATATAAGTGGCAATGTCCTGATTGACTGACTGACATAGAATCAACGCACAGCAAAATCTGCTTAACCGAGAGACTTGAAATTTTGAGGATATACTCGGTTCATATCATAGGCATCCACTAAGAAAGGATTTTGCGAAATTTTTATTTTTGTACCCAGGGGTACGGGGTACAAATGTCAAAGTAATAAATATTTTTAATGATGCATATTGTTGAAAAGCTCTTTAAAAGTACAGTAATTGTTGTTATGTACAGTTTTGTCATATTTTCATTTAGGAGGGGGTAAAATGGAAAAATATGTATAACTACATCTTATATAAACGAAGAGTGTCTTTTATCTTATATAAATGAAGTGTCTATGAGTGTACTGCTTACATGAGATTATAAAGTTAAAATGTTGGTACACAGAAGTACGGGGTACAAATGTCAAAGTAACTGATAGGTACCCTTTATGATGCATATCGTTGAAAGGCTCTTTAAGAGAAAAGTAATTGTAATGTACGTTTTTGTCATTATTTTCATTTAGGAGAGGGGTAAAAAGGAAATGTCAACGTAAGTGTGTGTGTGTGTTCTTTATTCAAATCTACCGTTTTATTCAGATTTCAATAAAAATTTGCACACTTGACCTTCAAAGCAAGGGGAAAAAGGGAAGGTCACTGGGAAAAAGGGAAGGTCACTGACTTCATGCATTTTCGAAATTTTGATTTTGGTACACTGGGGTACGGGGTACAAATGTCAAAGTAATGAAAACCCTTCACGATGCATACCGTTGAAAAGCTCTTTTCAATTATTGTTATGTACATTTAGGGGGGTAAAATGGAAAAATATATCTATATCTATGTATAAAAAACTAATAATTGTTGTGTCTGTACATTTATCCGATTGGGTTAAAATTTTGTATTTATTCATTTATTTATTTTTTTTATTTTTTTTTTTTTTTATTATTATTTTTTTTTTGAATACCTTTATTGAATGAAACATATTAATACATAAATAATATTTTAGTACATTAATTTATCTCTTTTATTGATTTTACATTTTAGCTCTACATAAGGTTATCTCTCCACTAGAGAACATGGAGGCCCGAGCTGTGGAGAGAGAATATGGGGTATTTCCACTGAATGAGTAGTCCTGACAATGAATTTAAGTTTAGAAAATTTTATATCTGTCTGTCTGTGCGTCAATCACGTCCAAATGGCTGAATAGATTTTGGAGATCCTTGGGTACAATGTTAAGCTTAATTCTGCGTGTGATAAAGGATATAAAACGATTTGGTAGCTTTTTATGGAGCTGAGAACGGGGCTTCTAAATAGATTTCAAAATTCTTATTTCATTTTTCAGAAAGGAAATACCACTGCTTTTCCTTTTTAAAAATTTAGTCGGAATGAATTACTAATTTGGGATATTATCAAATTATCTTATCAAAGGGGAGGGGGTATAGAAATAAGGGGGAGGGATAGAATCTAGATATTCTCGCTTTGTAAAATAATTTAAATGTTTCTTGATAGTAGTTTATAAATCCATTAAATTGAAAATGAAACACCCCGTAGCGAAGCACGGGTATTCAGCTAGTATATTATATAACAATAACAATTATATTATCAACATTACATACGATTCAACAGAAAATTTAAAAACGTAGTATATAAAAAGTTCTTTTTATCTTGAAATTATTAATTTGTTTACTGCTAATAAATGAAGTTATTTAGAGATTTAGAGGTAATGATGGTTAAAAAGCGTCCAAATCTAAAAAAAAAAAATATTGATATAATTAAGATATTATTAGCTAAATTTGTTTACCTCTGTGACATTTAGTATGGGATCTAAGATATAATTCCTTAAGACTTTTTCTGTACTTTTCCATTATTTGATGTTTAAAAGAGTTATGCATATCTGTATCTACATTTATTTAAATTTTGATTCAATAACACTTTAGAATGTTGCTTAATATTGTATTGTTGTTTTTGGTCAGTGATTCAAAAGATTAAACCGCCTCTACAATAGATGTTTAGGTAAAGTGTGCCGCGAATATTTCGCAAAATAAAATATATTCAGTGTAGACATGCACTGAATACATTTTTTAATGAATAGACATGTACATAATATTGTCCAAACTCTTATATATATATATATTTGCAATAAAAATACTGTGTTTGCTGTGTTGTTAAAAATACTGCAATTGGCTAAACAATTTGTGTAAGTGAGAGACACCAAGGGATTTGCCACGCAAAAATGGCACATAGGAACTGTTCCAACATCAGACTTACGTCATCAATATGTTGGCTCGGCATTACGCTATGTCCTGCATCGTTTCGTCGCGTCCGACTCATCAGGGGCCCGACGATGCCCACTCAACTCTGGACCTATACTAGACCAAAATGACCAAAATACAGTATGTCCACGGATTGGCCTATACGTGTAAATTAAAAAAAAAATCAATTTTCGAAAAAAAGTCACTCCTCATAAAATCTCCTGCTTGTTCCTAAATGAAGATTTATAGTATTACGTTTTGTTCAAAATATACCCTGTACCCAGAAAGTACAATTTCCTAAAATCGCTCAAGAGTAAACCGGTCCAAATTTCGACTATACAAGAAAAAAGTATTCTTTATCATTTCTTTAAGATACTATTCCAAATTTATTTTTCGCATAAAAAAGTTCGATAATCAAATTTCAAATATCCCCCCCCCCTGCCATTTATAAAAAGTAAAATTTGTCTGATTCTAATTTATGCGGGGTCGATTTAAAGGTCTCATTGAGTGCATTAAAAGTTGTGGTTGTGCTTTTTTTGATAAAAACAACATGAAAGCTATTAAAGGGGAAAATAAATTCAATGATTTTTTTTTTTTTATTAAAGAAATAAATAATATTTAAATAATAAATACGATTTTCTTAATAAATGCTTTCATGTTGCTTTTATCCAAAAAATCAATACTACAACTTTTAATGCACTCAATGAGACCTTTAAATCGACCCCGCATAAAATAGAATCAGATAATTTTTACCTTTTAAAAATGGCAGGGGGGGGGGATATTTGAAATTTGATTATCGAACTTTTTTATGTGAAAAATAAATTTGGAATTGTATCTTATAGAAATGATAAAGAATACTTTTTTCTTGTATAGTCGAAATTGGAACCGGTTTACTCTTGTACGATTTTAGGGAAATTGTACCTTCTGGGTGAAGGGTACATTTTGAACAAAAAGTAATACTATAAATCTTCATTTAAGAACAAGCAGGAGATTTTATGAGGAGTGACTTTTCTTCGAAAATTGCATTTTTTTTTAATTTACACGTATAGTCAACTCAATCCGATACTGTGTATATATATATATATGTATATATATATATATATATATATATATATATATATATATATATATATATATATATATATATATATATATATATATATATATATATATATATATATGTACATGTGTGTGTGTGTGAAATATCAAGTTGATTTTTTACTAATGAATAGAAATAAGAAGAATATTATATTGTCAACATTTCAGGTTATTTAAATTATTTATCTTTATTATGATTGGCAAAAAATAAACTCTACTCGATTTTAATTTGGCTTAGCCAAACTCTATAGCCTTAATGATGTTGCGTGCCACGGCCTGGGGCTTGGCGAGCCCTTGTCTGAAATTTGTCAAACCACATGCCGTATAGGAACACAGACTCGTTATTACCCGATGTGGCTCGGTCTTTCCCTTGTTCTGTCAGTACTACATCAGACTTGGCACGACGAATGCAAGCCTCAGTTCGGCTCGAGCACCTGTTCCCACGATCAGTTGTGGTTTGTTTGTTTGTTGCAGTTGTTTGTGCAGGTTTATTATTATTATTATTGAGTGATTTCATTATTTTCCAAAATCATTTTTCGACATCAATAAACACACTGAAATCTATTAACACTTAGAATACCGTACCTACTAGCTTTGGTGGCTCTTTCGGCTTGAGGCTGCTCGAAACTCGCCAAGCCTCGAGCCTTTCCGTGCCATGGGAACAGCTTGAGATCGTGTCTGTTGTGGCTTAAGGCCACAAGTCTTTGAGTACGCTCGTCAAGCTACAGGTGGGGACAAAGCTTTAAACAACTAAACTTTGAGATATTGGTCGAACAGATTTTAACTCGCTAAGAAATATTTATTACATTCTTTTGACATGAGTAAATGTGTTTCAAGAAGAAATAATTTATGAAAAAATAGTTAATACAGGGGGAATTTATTTTAGCTAGAATTGATGTTTGGAGTATATTAATAATAATTATCCGTGAATACAATAAATAAACCATGCAACAACATTACACCACATTGTCATCGATTATTATCATTGATAACAACTGTCTTATACGTATGGATTCTATTGGTTGTCGATCAAATTAAATAATAATACTTAAACTCCATCCGGTGTAATTTTTTCTAATCAGTTGACTTTTTTTTAGTTTTTTATAAATATTTTATATTATATTTTTTTATTTTATATTATATTTTTAGTAAATACTTTGATCCTTCAACCAAATGCAAATTACACGTTTTGGAGCAATGTAATGCATAATAGTGTAGTAGTTTATAAAGTTGTTTTAGTCAGGGTAACAGAATGTTTAGGTTATTTCACCAGTAATAAGCAGACTCTAAAAATCTAACAATTAATTATATTTCTTCTATTTAATTGTATTATTTTGAATTATTAAGTTTATTTCTTTAATTTTTAGAAATGGAATTTGAGAGAGAGGAAGTTATTAACTAACTGTTGCAGTGTAGACACCATGAGTATAGTTATAGTTATTATGTTACGCCCTGATTAATGTTGAATGTACAGTACACATTATAGTTTATGCGCGGAAATTACAAACACATATCTTATTTCATACAAGATTGACATACTACATGGATAATTAATATTTCTTTAATATAATCCGATAAATTTTTAGTGTGAAACTATTCAAAAAAAGACTATAACCAGAGGATGAACTTTTAATGACCTGTTGGAGTCGGTTTGTAAAATTTGAGCTAAAAAGAGAAAGTATTGTTATAGCGTGAAAATTCACTTTTGTTGGATTTACACGATTTGTCCAAATAAGTGGTTTTTAAAACATGTCTGTCGTCGTCTCTGTGCAGACGCTTGAAGCCTAACCTACTGGGCCGATTTCGACGAAATGTCCAGAAAAATACAGTTTCTGAAATATTGATTAAAATAAAACTCTTTTTTAGCTGAAAGTCGAAAAAAGCAATGATCCCACCTGTAAAACACTTTCAAAATGTGTTTATAATGCAAATGGATGAAATAAAATATTATTGGATTTATATTCAGTTTTTCTAAGCTTAAGAGACAATTTTGTTTGTTTGTCGTACCGATTTTCTTTTTACTAAAAACTGATAAATTGAGTTTTCTTATTAATTTTATTTTTACTTTTCCTCACTACCTATAGTAGGAAAAGTATTGTTTTCACCCAGACATTTTTTTTCGAGATTTCAACGGAATTATTCGTTTTGGTTGTTTTTAAGACCTTCTGAGTGGTTTTCAGCATGACGTCTGTATGTATGTGTGTATGATACACGTGTATGTATGTATGTATGTGTGTATTTTATCATCGTAGCGCCTAAGGTGTTTAACCTAGAGAGTTGAAACTTGGCAGAAAAATCAGTCCTTACCTGTAGTGGTGCCGCCCGGAAAATCAACTTTTTCCGCCATCTTGAACCCAGTTTGCTGAGTCAGCAAACATTTTAAAAAATTGAAAAATGGTGAAATTTGGCACGAATGTACCTCTCTGTGTGGCAAACAAGCCCACCAAATTTCATTTTGATATTGGCCGCCATTTTGAAGTTATCAATATTTGAATTTTGAAACTTTGATGGTTAATAATACCGAAAGTATAAATACGTTTTTGACATATAGCATATCGTTGGAACCGGGAAAAATGAAGGAACAAATATAAAAAAAATCCGATGAAATTCCATTAATTAGTTTAAAAGTTTTAAGCGAATATAATATTTTTTAGTGCGATAATTTTGATGACGTCAAAGTTTGTTTATCGCCCTCCACTTTTAAACATTCCTATCCTGAGCGGCCGGTAAAGTTCCATTTTACAGCCCTGGGCCTGTAAAAATTCATACTTTATCTTTACAGGGCCGCTAGTAGTTCGCTCAGCGTCAGCTATTCAATTAGTAACAATCAATATTTTTATAACTGCGGTTTGTTTTTGTACTGATATGCATTTATTGTTTTGAAGATTACGGCAAAATAGTTTGCATGTTTAGTAATTAGTTTACATGTCGTGAGCGATAAAATAGTGTACGCACCACGAACAGTAAGCGACATGACAGGCCTCGGGCGTTAAACACACTCGTGCTTTCAAACTTCGCCCTCGGCCTGTAATAACGCCCTTACTGCTCTAGGTACGTAAATAGCTATTATCTACGATTGATAGAAATATAAACATTGTATCTCTGTTTAGATGCGTAGAAAGTGATTCTTTCCGTACTTGTATTCATTGCGCATGCGCGTCTCATAGTTCTGAAGAATTCCTCCTCTTTACCACCCTAGGGCGGTAAAGAAGAGGAATTCTTCAGCTTTACGCACGATTAGCGAGTTTGTTTGCATTTAACATAACTAATTGGCTGTTCTTTTATAAAAATAATTGTTTATATCGAGTTTTTAGTGAAAAACAATAAGTGAATCAAGTGACTTTAACGAAAATGTGGAGAATAATACTCCTCTAGAAATAATTATTCGGCAAAAAATACAACTCAAGAATTAATGCCATCTTTATCAACAGAGAGATACGAACTTACATACAGCAAGTTTATTTTTTTCTGTATTTATTATTTAAATATAACAATCGTAGATAAAGTACGGTACGCAACTCGTGCGAAAACGGCATTTTGCATTGCTCGTGTGGTTTTACTACCCGAGCGACAGGGGTGCAAACTCCACACTCGCATGCAAAATGCTACTTCCGCACTCGACGCGTAATGTACTATTACATACCTGTCAAAATACCGCTAAAATTCAAATAATTGAATAAATGAAATAAAATAAATGTATAAACATTATTTAAAGAGGCCACTTTAGTGGTTTCCTAAGTTAGGAAAAGTTCCAAGGTACCCCGTACCCGATTTTATGTTTATATATATATATATATATATATATTATTGACTAAGAAAGTCATCACAAAGCATTCCAGTGTAACCATTTTTTATCACCCATATGAGAACGAGTGTCGTATATTTGTTCTTTGATAAAACATTCATTGTACCGTTTATTTAGTTTCTAATGTGTTTACTATTCTGCCCTTGATAACAGGTACCGCTATTACTTTAATATTACTGTAAATATTAGAGTTAAGTAAATTAGAAATTACGTATCTGTTTCATTGACTTTAGGGAGAGCCACGTTTGCGTTATTTAACTTATGGGTTAATGATATCTACTTTTAATTAAACACTCCTATCTCTGGGAACTTTCACGTTAACAATTTATTTCCTTGTACTTTTTGTTTAAACTACGCTATTTCAAGTTTTGAACAATAAAATACCTCTTAAGATAATGTCTAAGTTATCAAATAAAACGACAAATAAGGTAATAATTGTATCCCATAATTATCATTTTTACAGTCGAAAAACCTGCTTAAGTTACAAAAATAACTGTTTTTCGACTCAGCATGAGCCTAGTTAATTGACCTCTGCATAATGAACTAGTTGGACTTAACGCCGTATACGCCGAAATTTCATTTAAACCTATAACCAATTAAATTTCTTCTAAAGAGTTTAATTGTTGAATTATTGGTATATTTAGTCATAAACTAGTATTTCCATTACATAATTATGTACTTATAATTATTATTAACTACGGGAAACAGACAGAGAAAAATAGACTCCAGCGTGGAGTCTATTTTTCTCTGTCTGTTTCCCGTAGTTAATAATAATTATAATTTGATTTAAATTAAAATTTAATCGTTCCGTAGTATGAATACTACCAAAATCGTAAAATATGAATTTATAATTATGTACTTAAACCATATGGTTATTTAAATTAAATATGTTTATCTAAGATTAAATTGTTTTAAAGAACATTCGGTTGGTTGTGTAATTCAGTTTTGTCCCATTAGGCTTTGGTCATAAAAGACCCTACGCCAAAGGCTCATAACTGTAAAAGAATACAGTTTGGAGCTAGTAGCACCTAAATAAATAAATATACAAGGGACTGCACAGAGAAGAAATGTATGAATAAATATAACGTCGTTGATGAGGATTGCCGTAGCACTCTCCTAGCTTTCTGGAAACTTGCCTCAAACCTATGTCAAAACGCCGGACTCATCTGGATCAAACCCCAGTTTTGTGTATGTTTCGCACATTCTGCGGACAGCTTTATTTTTTTAGTTTCGTAGATCCTTCTCGAAACCCTTATGCCGAGTGTGATCTGTGTCAGTGCCGGTGTCTGTCCGTCAGTCGCTCTTTGGTTCATATCTCCCGAACCGTTTAAGCTAAAAAGTTAAAATTTGAAATACTGGCGAAACTTTTTGATTAACTCATAGGAAAAATATAGAGAAGATACAAATGTGCGCCTACACAGTTCGCTAATATTATGTGATGCACTCAAATATTTTAATTTTGTAGTGGGGTATCAAATGAAAGCTGCTGATGATTAGGTTACAAATATATATATGTGCTTTTTTTAAATTTTGCTTCCTTTATTGGTTTAATGAGATAAAATATAACCCACAAAAATCCCCCGCCCCAAACACTCTATAACGGCTAATTTTGAAATAATTGATTAAAATATCTTATTATGGGACGATGAAAATAACGGGGGGGGGGGGATTTCCTATAGTTTTATGAATATTTGAATGGGGTATGCAGAGTAAGTTACAAATATATATATACTTTTTTAAATGTTGCATTCCTTGTTGGTTTAATGAGTTAAAACATATCACAAAAAAATTCCCCCTCCCGAACTCCCAGTAACGGCTAGTTCTAAAATTGCGAAATAATTCATGCAAATACTTTATAGGACGATGGAAATTTCCCGAAAAAAATTAATTTACCTTTTTGCCATTTCTGATAAAAAATATTGTGCAAAACCCCCCAAGGGATCGAACCTGGGACCCTCTAATGTTTTGTTTGATTGTTGTGGTCTTCCACCATAATTTGTTTATTTTTATTTTCCTCACTACTAATAGTAGGAAAAGTATTGTTTTCACCAAAAAAAATGTTTTCGAGATTTCAACGGAATTATCCGTTTTAGGTGTTTTTAAGACCTCCTGAGTGGTTTTCAGCATGACGTATGTATGTGTGTATGTGTGTTATCAGCGCCCAAGGTATTTAACCTAGAGAGTTGAAAAATCAGTCCTAACCTGTAGTTGTGCCGCCCGGAAAATCAACTTTTTCCGCTATCTTGAACTCAGTTTGCTGAGTCAGCAAAAATTTAAAAAAAATCGTAATAAATCGAAAATGGTCCTGATCGTGTTGAAATTTGGCTCGAATGTACCTCTCTGTTTGACAAATAAGCCCACTAAATCTCATTTTGATTTTGGCCGCCATTTTGGAGTTATAAATTTTTGAATTTTTAAACTTTGACAGTTAATAATACTGAAAAAATCACAGGGAAGTACTTGCGTCCAAGTACTTTTTAGGGTTTTGTAGAAGATTAAGTATGCCCGTTATGTAATTATGATTTTATTCTTCGATCTCAAGGGTCCGGGTTCGATCCCCCGGGGGGTCACAATGTTTTTCATCGGTAATTACGACTAGAAAAATTCATTTTTTTAGACCATTTCCATCGATTCACCATAAGGTATAACCATGAATTATTTAGAAATTTTAGGACCACCCGTTATATAGTGGTTGGTCAGGGGGAAAATTTTTGGGGCTATATTTTGACTTATAAAATTAATAAAGAATGAAAAATTTAAAAATGTATATATATCTTTGCGTTCTACTCTTCAGCAGCTTTCATTTGATACCCAACTCAAAATTTTACAAAAATAAAATTTTTGGCGCACTTCAAATTTTCGCGCCCAAAATTGGCAATTTTTTAAAATTTGGAATGAACTCCCGGAATTTTCATCGCCCCACAATAAGGCATTAGCATGATTTTTTTCGAAATTTTAGGAACAGCCGAAGTATAGTGGTTGGGGGGGGGGGGAATATTTTGATTTTTTTACACAATAAGGAATGAAAAATTTACAAAAGCTTATATATATTTGCGTCCTACTCTTCAGCAGCTTTCATTTGATACCCCACTCGAAAATTAAAAAAAATATAAACTCATTTTTGCGAATTGCGCATGCGCATATTTAATTTTGAACTTCTGTATATTTTTCCTGTGGTTGGGTCAAAAAGTTGCACCAGTATTTCAAATTTCAGCTCTTTAGCTTAAACGGTTCGGGCCCTATGAACCAAAGAGCGACGGACAGACGGACACATCACCCTCGGCATAAGGGTTTTGAGAAGAATCTACAAAACCCTAATTACATATAGGTTTTTGACTTATAGCATATCGTTGGAACCGGAAAAAATTATGGAACAAATATAAAAAAAATGATAAAGTTTCAATAATTAGTTTTAAAGTTATAAGCGAATATAATTATTTTTATTAATGCGATAATTTTGATGACGTCAAAGTTTGTTTACATCTGTCAAATTGCCGCCAAACTTCAAATAATTAAATAAAATATAGCTATTAAAAATAAGGTTATTTTTGAAGAATGATAATAAATCAGTTAGTTCAGAACGGTCACCTGAAGTGAGGAAAAGTTCCGAGGTACCCCGTACCCGATTTTTTTGAATTTTTATATAGAGCAGGACGGGGAAGTAAAAAAATGTTATTTCATAATTTAATAACGTATATGTTTAATAATCTACGATACCCTAAAAAGTACTTGGATACTAGTACTTCCCTGTGATTTTTTTAAAAATTGTATTGAGAAATGGTGTGAAATAAATAGTTTTACTTTCTCATATAGAGTGAAAGTATTGTAGTATTGTAATGACGCGAAAATTCGATTTTGATGGACACGTTTTGCGTCCAAAAAAGAGTTTTTGGTCTAAAAAATAATTGTTGTGTTATAAAAATGTCTATCAGACTAAATACTGAGCCGAGATTGATGAAATTTGGCATACAGGTTTAGAAAAATTGTACCCCGCGGTGAAATCGTGATACGAATTTTAGCTCTTAATTTTTGGCCGCTACCTCCATAAATAAACTATGAACAAAAAAGTAGGGAAAAAAAATTATTTCCCGAAAACGTTCCGACGCTGTTGATTAAAAAATTCTAAAATGTAGGCCATTAAATTCGAATCTAACGATATTGCAGATTTCCGAGAAATTGGAGAAAATAAAAATCTGATTTTGTTGAAAAACGAAAAAAGCAAGCAACCACCTACCTATTGAACCCTTTTTAAATATGTTTAAAAATAAATCAATAAAATGAGATATTAATGATTTTAAATACAGTTTTAATATCTGTATATGAGAAAGTTTGGTTCGTTTTATCGGACCGAATTTTTAACATTACAGTGTATAGATACTAATTTAACTCAGTCTGAAGTAAGTAATTAAAGTGTCTAAATATATGCCACAAATTTATTATCTTATCATACTAATCCAACTGTAAGTATTTAAAGTAAGTAGTATTATTACTGATTACAACAGTCGGTTTTGTCTTCTCTGTAAAGTCCTTGACGGTTTTCCATGCCGAGTACATTTCTTACCTGGTTGATTCGGTTTCAAAGAAAAAATAAATTTCATATTACGTAATTTGTTTATATGTACAGAAGTTATTGTGTAACTCTTTAAAAACTTTGAACATCCTGTTATTGTAGTAATAAAATTTATTTCTCGCTATTGAATTATATCACCTTAAAATACATATATAATTGTTCAAATATAGTGGGTAGGTAATTGTAACGTGGAAAAAAAATTATATCTGTAATAGCGGCGTTAAATAATAATTAGACTAAACATTTCGAATACAAGAAGTTATAATAACTATTTTATTCTAATTTTGCAGTGTATTTTTGTAATGAAGTTGAATAAAATAGTAAGTTTAATAATACGTTGTTTTTTAATTTGCAATTCAACTGGGTGAAATCCGCGTTAACAATTAATTATTGTTTTATCTTTTATCTGTTTAGTGGAAGGAAGGAAAAGTTAAGAAAAAATACTCTGCCAATTAATGTGGCACATAGCTTCCTCGCAAAGAAAAGACCAAATTTAGAAAAATACCTCGATAAACATAATCAAAAAGTTGGAACGGCGCGGCACTGTTCCAGTAAATATTTAATAAAGTTGAAGAAATTTAAACATTTGTTGGAGAAACAAAGCCTCCAACAAGCACCAAAAGTTAGCGCACATATAATTAATTTAATAAACAAATATAAAACAGCAACCAAATCGTAAAAAACCGCTGTATAAACAGTTTTTTTTATTTTACCCCCCTCAAAACTAAAAATAACACAAAATAGAATATAACAAAAATTAATCTACTATGCAAGAGCTTTTCAACGATATACATCATATTATAAAAGATTAACTTTAACATTTGTACCCCTGTACTCTGAGGTACGAAAGTTATATTTTTAAAAAACAAACAATACAAAAGGGCATTCATTTAACTAATAAATACATATATAAATAAAAAACCTAATATCAAAAAAGTATTTAAACCTTTTAACCTACAACAAAATTATAAATCGGTACAAAAGTATATGTAAAAAATCAACAAATAAAATAGCTTTAATGTACATATCAAGGCCTTTAAAATGATATACGACACAATATTAAAAACAAAAAAAAAGTGGTCACGTGACACGGCGCACGGGAAAAAGTTTACTCTCATGTTCTCAGCAAGTAAGATGAACTAATCAAATAAAATATACTCAATTTAAAGAGTATTAGTGTGAGATTCAATCGCCGCAATCAGGAATAAAATCGGCCAACTATTATAGAAACTATGGCCAATCAAAGACAAAATTGGAAAAAAATAAAACCAAAAATAACAAAATTATCACCATCTAGGGTACAACAGATGATGATACGACAAAAACTCAATCAAAAAAAAGCTTTATAATATAAGACTCGCCGAGTCGTAGTTCGGCCTACGGCCGAACTCCGCCTGACGAGTGGCCAGGTACTTGTATAGGTCTGGTACTTGTAAGAATTGGTACTTGACTTATAGATATCATATGGATTGATATGCTATAAGTTGTCTAGGAATATGATCAGGATTGCTAGAGCAGGGGGGGTCTTCATCTATTTAAACCATAACCTAATCAAAGAAATCTGAAAAAACATTAAAGAAAAGAGTTTTGCCAATTTATCTCATTGCTAAAGCGGGGGGGGGGGGGGGGGTCCTTATCTATTTAAACCATATCCTAATCAAAGAAATCTAAAAAAACCCTAAAGAAAAAAGTTTCTTCAATTTATCTCATTGCGAAAGCGGGGAGGGGTCCTTATCTATTTAAACCATAACCTAATCAAAGAAATCTAAAAAAAACCCTAAAGAAAAAAGTTTCTTCAATTTATCTCATTGCTAAAGCGGGGAGGGGTCTTTATCTATTTAAACCATAACCTAATCAAAGAAATCTGAAAAAACACTAAAGAAAACAGTTTCTTCAATTTATCTCATTGCTAAAGCGGGGGGGGGGGATCTTTATCTATTTAAACCATAACCTAATCAAAGAAATCTGAAAAAACACTAAAGAAAATAGTATTTTCAATTTATCTCATTGCTAGAGCTAGGGCGGGGTCTTTATCTATTTAAACTATAACCTAATCAAAGAAATCTGAAAAAACACTAAAGAAAATAGTATTTTCAATTTATCTCATTGCTAGAGCTAGGGCGGGGGATTATCTATTTAAATCATAACCTAATCAAAGAAATCTGAAAAAACACTAAAGAAAAAAGTTTCTTCAATTTATCTCATTGCTAAAGCAGAGGGGGGGGGGGGGGGGGAGGGGGGTCTTTATCTATTTAAACCATATCCTAATCAAAGAAATCTAAAAAAACCCTAAAGAAAAAAGTTTCTTTAATTTATCTCATTGCGAAAGCGGGAAGGGGTCCTTATCTATTTAAACCATAACCTAATCAAAGAAATCTAAAAAAAACCCTAAAGAAAAAAGTTTCTTCAATTTATCTCATTGCTAAAGCGGGGAGGGGTCTTTATCTATTTAAACCATAACCTAATCAAAGAAATCTAAAAAAACCCTAAAGAAAAAAGTTTCTTCAATTTATCTCATTGCAAAAGCGGGGAGGGGTCCTTATCTATTTAAACCATAACCTAATCAAAGAAATCTGAAAAAACATTAAAGAAAAGAGTTTTGCCAATTTATCTCATAGCTAAAGCGGGGGGGGGGGTCCTTATCTATTTAAATCATAACCTAATCAAAGAAATCTGAAATAACACTAAAGAAAACAGTTTTTCCAATTTATCTCATTGCTAAAGGGGGGGGGGGGGGGGTCTTTATCTATTTAAACCATAATCTAATCAAAGAAATCTGAAAAAAACTAAATAATATAGTTTTTGCAATTTATCTCAATAAAAAAATGAAAATAACACTATATACTCCATAACAATATTTACTGCATTTTTCAAGAGCTTTTCAACGATATACATCATTATATAAAATATTAACTTTGACATTTGTACCCCTGTACCAATAGGCACAAAAATATATTTTAATAAACAAACAATCAAAAATAGTTTTAAATAACCTAATTAAGAAATATGAACCACTTTTAAAATAATTATTTAACAATAAACATACAAATCGGTACAAAAGTACATGTACCAATTTTTTTAAAAATAAACATATAAAAGAGCTTTAATGTACAAGTCAAGAGCTTGCAAATGATATGCGAACGAATATTTTTATCCAAAATATGTATTTACTTGGCAACGGCACTCCGGGAAAAAGTTTACTCTCAATTTCTCAGCAAATAGGAAGAATTATAAACATATCAAGGTCTTGTTTTAAAGGGAATTAGTGTGAGATTTGAACCTAAAAATCTTAAATAATCTTAAATAGAATTTAAATCGGTCAATTATTACCAAAGATATGAGCGTTCAAAGACAAAAATGGAAAAATAAAAAACCAAAATAGCCCCATTTAGACTACAACCAATAAAGGTACGACAAAATGACCTATGAACAAAAATGTAGATCATGCAAAATTAGTACATGTTTGTTAAATCAGTTTTTCGCTACAATTAACCGTTAATTTTTAAAAAATTCCAACACAGCTACGACGGTTTTTCTCATCTTAGGGGGGGAAGACGAAGGAAAAGTAAACTTTTGGCAATTTTTCGGGTTCACAATGCGGACATTGCGCATCGAATGGCGAAAACCCCAACTCTCTAGCTATAGCGGAAGTGGGTAAACATTAGTATACATCAGTCAGTCAGTCAGTCAGTGAGTTTCACAGGGGGTTGTATATATGTTATATATAAAGAGACATATTAATTTAGGACGATTTAAAGTGCGCAGAAGGTTGAAATTAGGCAGGTGTTATCTGCAGGCTACTTTCGACAAACCATAAAAATTTCATAAAAATCAGATGATTACTCTTAAAGATATGGCTGTAAATAAATGTATGTTTGTGCGAGCATGTGGATGACAAACAAATAAGCGCAGAAGGTTGAAACTTATATGGGACCAACAATGGGCTAATTATGACCTACCATCTAAATTTCATTAAAATTGGATGTGCAGTTTTTAAGATATGGTGGTTCGCAAAAATTGAACGACAGACAGACACGGAACCAAAAATGTTCCCTGATGTCTGAAACGGATTTCTGTCTTGGAATTTTTGAAACCGGAGACCTAAACTTTTTTCGTTCTTCAGAACGATCACATAGCTTCCGTTACTTTCGGTAAGCTCGGAAGCAATATCAATTATTTAGTTTTACAAATAAATTGTTGTGTTTTGATTGTCCTAGAAAATATTTATTAATTATAGCATTTCCTTATACAGGGTGTATCAATTTCAGATCGACATAGAAAAAGGGGTTTATCTACAGGTCATTTGGAGCAACAAAATTCATATAAGCTATAGTCCAATTCTCAACCGTGTAGGAGCTATAGGCGAAAATATACTGTGTTAAAAACAATCAACTTTTACCTTTAAAAATAACTCAATAAAATATTAATCTTGAAACAATGAATAACCAATCGTTGAAAGGACCAGGAAATTTCCAATCAAATGATGTATGTTTTAGTTAACTTTTTGCCCTTTTTAGTGTGACCCAGAGCTTTTGAAAACAAAAAAAATGTTGTTTTTTTTAAAAAAAATCTGAAAAACTTTGAGCCCACTTATCGATATGACCCGAATGGTAGAAATGGGTACAAAGTTACGAAAAGTTGGTGCTATTAATAAGCTTTAAATCGATACCAAAATATTCCAACTCTAAGTGGGCGAACAAATCATTGTTGTAAAAAAAAACATGCCGTGCTTGCAGCTGGGGAAGGGGAAAGAAACGTGACATTATCAGCTGTGGTATCTTTGACAAAAAGATGTCGAATGTGAATTATTCAAGGTGGCGGCCATTTTGAGAAGCTTCTGTCTTGAGATACCATGGTAAGTATATTTTACAATAATAGATCTCCTAGTTAGCGAACTAAAATTTTAATTGAAATTAATTAGTTAATCAAATTAATTTGTTTATAATTATCTAAAATATCTTAGTATCGCCACATAAGTATAATTTTACATTTTTCAATTCATTTTAACATTAATTTGGTTAATAAAAGTGGATTTTTTAAATTTATTTTCTTTTTTTAAACTGTTACTAAAAGTCATTAATAAATGTGTTTTTATTTATTAAAAAGCCTCTACATACTCCAACATTAAAAGTTTAGTCATTAAAATTTCAAATTCTTCTCTTTAGTCATGCAGGGGAGAGCCCTATAGGGATCCATTCTGCGTCAAGATAAATAGAAGTTCTTTAAGAGGAATTGAAATTCTTTAGAGAAGCAAACTATTATATTAATATAATTAACTAATACTAATATATATTTATTAATAATAAACATACTATAATTATAAATTATAAATCTATAAAAATTCAACACCAGCTGCAAGCATGCCATGTTTTTTTCTTCAACGATGATTTGTTCACCCACTTAGAGTTGGAATATTTTTGGTATCGCATTTGGTACCGTTTTTAAGCTTATTCTTATTAATAGCGCCAACTTTTCTTAACTTTGTACGTGTTTCTCCCATTCGGTTCATATCGATATGTGGGCTCAAAGTTCTTTAGATTTTTTAAAAAAAATCTATTTTTTGTTCTCAAACACAGCTCTGGGTCACACTAAAAAGGCAACAAGTCAACTAAAACATGCATCATTTTATAGGAAATTTCCTGCTCTTTCCAACGATTTTTCATTCATTGCTCCAAGATTAATATTTTTAAGGTAAATGTCGATTGTTTTTAACACAGTCTATTTTCGCTTATAGCTCCTACACGGTTGAGAAATTGGACTATAGCTTTATACGAATTTGTTTGCTCCAATGACCTGTAGATATACCCCTTTTTCTATGTCCATCTGAAATTGATACACCCTATATATACGTATTGTTTATTAAGAAAACTTTTGAGTTCTAAAACAATTAGAATAATCTATCGTCTCTTTAGTTTATAATATTTTGCCTAAGCTGAAGTTAGGAATCTTAACTTCTGAATCCGTTTCATTATATTTGATATAACGTTGTCAATAAGGCCGCAGCCTGAGTTTGATTGAAATCGAAAACTATTTAATTTGGATTGCTCCGCCCTTAAATAACTATGAACAAACAAGAAACTGCTACTTTGATCAACCTAAAAAAATGTCTTTCTGTCGTCTATGCTTACACGTGGAGCCTAAACTACTGGGACGATTTTGAATAAATTTGGCATTCATATTCAGAAAAATCATACCCCGAGGCGAAATCAAGAAATGAATTAGCTCAAAATTTTGGGCGCTACCCCCAAAAAATCTGAAAAACATGAAAATGAATTAATTATTGAAAACGGTTCGGACCGATTTTTTAGGGTTTCGTTGGTAAAACCAAAAAAAAGAAAACCTTATAGTTTCGTTCCTGTGTCCGTCTGTCACTCTGTACGATTCCAATAACTTTTGAACCAAAAGAGATAAAAACGTGAAACTTTCCTGTATAAAAGATCGTTTTGACGCGCACACAGGAAAAATATAGCGAACTCAATATTATCAGCTGTTCAAATTCAAAATGGCGGATATTTCACGTTGCGAAAAAAGATTTTTTTTTTAAATTTTGAGGGGGGTATCAAATGAAAGGTATTGAAGAGTAGAATAGAAATATATATACCACTTAGGAATAGTGCTTAATTTTCAGCGTCATTTTGTCAAAAAACATCGAATTTTTGCGTGCCCCCTAAAATCGTATTTCTGCTATTACTAAAAATATAGAAAAATATGCAAAATGTGTGGTCTGCTGGGCCATAGAAAAAATAAGATTAACAATTTAATCTGATTTACTGGAAATCCAAGATGGCGGATAATTCATGTCACTCGAAAAAAAATATTTTTTTTAAATTTTGAGTGGGGTATCAAATGAAAGGTATTGAAGAGTAAAATAGAAATATATATACCACTTAGGGATAGTGTTCAATCTTCAGCGCCATTTTGTCAAAAAACATCGAATTTTTGCGTGTCCCCCCCCCCCCCCTAAATCGTATTTCCGCTATTACTAAAAATATAGAAAAATATGCAAAATGTGTGGTCTGCTAAGCCATAGAAAAAATAAGATTAGCAATTTGATCTGATTTACTGGAAATCCAAGATGGCGGATAATTCATGTCACTCGAAAAAACATATTTTTTTTAAACTTATATACCACTTAGGGATAGTTTTTAATTTTCGGCGCCATTTTGTCAAAAATACTTTTCTCCCCCCCCCCCCCCGTCTAATTTTGTGTTCACAATACCAACGAAACCCTTTTTACGTGAGACTTCACGCCTTACCAATTTTTTTATTATATTAGTGGGCCATGTATTTAAAGAGAGAAGATTGTCAACGTAAAATGTATATATCTATTAATAAAATAATATGTTGGCTGGGATTGAATTGTCGATATCAAAAGGACGTTAGATTGATGTTACTAAAGTATCAATTTTTTTTGTACACTCTGCTTATAGATTTAATTCTATGTGCTATTGGAATCTCTGATTGGTTTTTGTTGTCTTTATATGATTGGGATTGTCTGGTCTTCTCTTTACTCTTTGTATGGTTTGTCAGTGTAATTAACTATTGTTTTCCTTCAATGGAATACATTTAATTATGAGGATGTGCGTAAGGTTGATGAACTTATAGATTTATTGGTTATTTTAAGGTGTAAGTCAATTCAGATCTCTTAAGTATTTATGTTTAAAATTTAGGGTGTACATTGTATACGAATTCAAATATCCATTTTTTCCACAAAGAACCGAAATTAGGATGCATATTACGTTCGAAATTGTATAATGTATGAAAATATTATATTACTTGACTTAGCTTAACATTTTATCAGTAATAGTATTTCCCTATTTACATCCTACACCAAAGTATCCGGAGGGAGTGTAGTTTAACTGTATATGTGTAAAGTTGATATTTTCGTAGTATTGTGATTGTGAGTGTATTAATAATGCGGAAGAAGTTGTGCCTGAATATTATGGAGTTGATCTGTACAGTACAAGCGCCATGTAGGGGAAATGACGAGACATGCTCTACATTCTAGTCTAATATGGATCACGCAGTGGGAGAAATATTAATAATATGAGTGTTGTAATCCTATATCTACCTGTGAATATGTAAGCATGGGTTTTGTAGCGTAATAACAAGTATAGTTAGTAAATCTCTATTTAATTCAGGGTCAGATGGTCACGTGTAAAGACGCGACGATAACACGTGTTTTTTTTATTTCACTTCAAACGACTTAAGGTGTTCATTAAAAATGAATACCATTCTTCATTTTTAGTAGATAATATGATAGTTCTTTAGCTTAAGTTTTGTACTACGAATAAGCCCCAATGAACCCTAGTATACTTAACTTAAAACATGCAATCGAAGCGCCAAGTTGACGCGTCAAGTTTGACGCTTTAATTATTGTATTGGTTTTAATAAAGCTAGTTATTTATTATATTTCCAAGTACATTATAATATTAGGCATACCGTATCACCAGCCGATATGCCGAATTAAATTAATTCAATGAATATTCCTGCAGATATGAAACTAAGAATAACATGTTATTTCCTTCTCCCAAACAAAGATAATAAACTAATCTCTTTATAGATAAATCAGTGAAACTATACAACAAATATTTAATTTTAAAAGGCAGATGGACCAAATTATAATCGGTAGGAAAGAAAATCGTAAGATAAATTTCATAAGTCAATTTCTATGAGAGAAAATGTTTCTTAAAAGTTAAGAACTATTTGGAGGAATTCGAAATAACAATTCATATAATAAATAGGGTGTTGAGAAACTTCTAAATATTACCACACCTATTTTTAGACAATATGTTATTTATTCTGTTCTAAAAACAAAAAACAAATAGTTATATTCGAGGTTTATCTCTAGGTTTTTAAAGATAAGTTGTTAAAAGATCCAGAAGAAATTAACGATAAATGTAGCAATCATGAATATTTGCATTCGATTTCTCTGGAGCACTGAAATTACTATTATTAATCTTTTTTTCTGTATTTGTTTAACGATAAAACAATGGATGATAAGTTTAGAGTTAAAATATTATTGACAATAATGGGGTTTGTGATTATTTTCTGATATTATGAAAGATCATTTGAAATACCCAGGTCACACTGGTATTTCCAAAACTTATTAATATTATCTACTGGGGTAGAGAATGTCACACTGACCTGGCCCATAGCTCTGGTATATTAATGAGGTACCTATACTTAGAGAGAGGAATATCTATAAAACATAAAGGTCAGAAGAGAATCACTGCTTCTAATATCACTTATCAAGGCAACCCCTTTCAACGTTATTCGCAAGGGCTTTCTACAAAAAACCCGTATTAAATAGGACATTCATTCCAAATGTAGCTTATGGATAGCTAAAGTCATACCATTTTAAAAAAAATTTCGAAGTATTACTGACTTTTTTGTCTTACCTTCGAATTTATTTTGAAAATAAATCCTTCCTTGCGGATAACAGATGAAAGCGGATAACGATCAAGATCATTACGGACGAAGAAATGTTCTTAGCTGAAAAATAATAAATTTAAATCTCTTTATAATTTCATAGTTCATATCTATTTTTATTACGTTTTTATTAGCTTGCTTTCTTGTTTGTTTGTTTGTTTGTTTGTCCGGTACAAATCTGGCAATCGATTTCAAACTAACTTCCCGAATAGCTAGACATTTGAAACTTTTAGAATAGTTCAGAACACGATGACAATGCATTATTTTAATACTTTTAGCCATCTTTCAGCAGAATTTAATTGGTTTTTAGCAAATTTTGCTGTATGGAAAGTTAGTTCGGAAAAAATCCGCAAGTTATTTTATTTGTTTTGCCATGTCCCATATTTACAATCTTCATTTTGACGGGTTTCAAATTTGTGATTTTTATAAATAGAGATAAACATTGAATGCCAGCAGATCAGGAAATATATCGATTATATTATTTCAAATATATCGATGGCACGGTTTAGATTTGGTGTTGGGGAGATCCGTTGTACAAAGATTTGTCCTTTTATAGGTTTAAGATCAGCTCTCTGGATGGTTGTCATTTAAGTGAAGTAAATAAATTCGGAACTATTTTTTTTTTTTTTTTTTCTAACATTATATATTATATAACAATAAAAATTATTTTATCAACATTACATACGATTACAACAGAAAATTTAAAAACGTACTTAGTATATAAAAAGTTCTTCTTATCTTGAAATTATTGTAGTATATTGTATATAATTTTTATCTCACGTTCTTTTATTAACTTAGTTATACATTAGAATGTCTTAAAGAAAGTTGTAGATTTCATGGGCCAGATGAATTGAAATTAGTCGATTGTGCTTATGCCCAATTCCAATGGTTCTCGAGTTTTTTTTTTATTTTAATACAAAAAATTGCTTAATATCTCAAATTCTAAATGAGACAGCAAAACTGGGCTAAGAAACAATTATTTTTATTCAAGAAACAATTATTTTAAAGAGCATAAAAAACTCTTTAGAATCATTATTAGATTTTCAAAGTTACAGCTGCTAAGTAGCAGCTGTTAATTTAATGTTTGCCTTTGGCTTTTAAGACTTGTTACATTTATAAATTTGTCCCCTAAATTCCAAATTCTTCTTTCTAATTTTTCATCGAATGAAACCAATGCCCCAGCTCTTTGTACGGGGAACTGTAAATTGCACCATTTTTTTTAACGAAGTAACTCAAAGGATGTAAATTGTACCACTACTGTTTAAAACAAAGAAGATCAAACTATACAAATTTGCACCACTTCAATTTAAAACGAAGTAGGTCAAACCAAGTAAATTGCATCACTAAATGTCCCTTTGTCTAATTTAATGATTGGACTAATGGATTCTGTCAATTTTTGTTACATAAGTGTGATGTTCCTTTGTCCCAAATACATAGGACTAAATGTCCCTTTGTCTTATTTGATTGTTAGGCTAACAGATATTGTCACTTTTAAATACAGAAGTGTGATATTACTTTGTCCCAATATCCATTGTACGATGGAACCATTGAAAAGAGGTTGAAAGGAATTGGTGCGATTTACATAGTTTGACCTACCTCGTTCTGGAAGGCAGTGGTGCAATTTACACTATTTTTCTTACTTCGTAAAACATTTTTTTTTTTGTACCGGACCAATGTTTATAGAACCTTTTTGTTCAGCGTCAAATTTCCTATAAGTCCCAGAAGTGGTATGGTTTCGGTTTGTTGTTGCACATGTACAAGAATTATTTGAGATCCTGTGCGAATAATTTAAAAACAAGTTCGTTGATCCTAGTGTTTAATTAATTATACTATTCGAATTCGCGCTTTATACTTTTAGCATCCCTTAATTGAGTAGAGGTCTTAGGAATTTCAGGATCTAATTTTAAAAAATCAAATTTTTTAAATGTTACAGGACTTAAAAGATGCTTAGCATCTGTTAATTTAAAAATCAATGAATGATTTTAAAGGGTGTTTTTATGCTGTTATCCCATAGCCCAATTTTTGTATCTCATTTAGTTTTTGAGATATGCATTTTCTTCTTTTTTTTTTTTAAATCGTAAAAAATTAAAAACAAATAAATCTGTAACTGAAGAACTATTGAGAAGGTGCATATGCTTACCCGAAATGTTTTATTGTATTTGACCTATAGAATATTCTAGTTTAGTTATGGCATTTTCTTGCGGGTCACCCTGTATATCCCCTTACGTTTTAAATTTATTTATTTGATAAGTTTCATTAATTAAAGTAAATTTTATTTCACATAAAATTTTTCGTGGTGTTATAAATTTCTAATTCTACTATATCTCGCTCATTTTTGTTAGATGTACTACAAAGATTGCACCTAAAAAATGAGTAAATCTAATAAGATTTTTAAGTTGTACTCTTGGTTAATTTTTTTGTTGTTTGTTTGTTTCTAGGCGACTAGGAAGGTAGCAAAGTGTGGCTACCTGTTCGTAGCGCCAGGATGGGATTTCACCAATCCTCTCAACAGAACAAAGGTATTGCATTGGTTGATTATTTACTATTATATTAATTGCAATGTGAAGATGGAAAGTATGATCCTTAAAAAAATCCTATGAGAAATAAATTGAATAGCTTTGTATTATTTTCTTTTAATGAGATCGTATAATGAGATATAAATTTATACATATAAGCTGATTTCCTAGGCAGGACTATTATTATTCTTAGGGAAGCTGCTGACGTATGGCTCGATTCCTTTTTTTTAGTCTAGTCGATATTGTGTTCTAGGTTGCAGGAATGAGTTGTTTATGTTTGCGGGGTTAGGTATGAGTAAGGTGGATTAGTATGAAGGGAAAGTTGACTCCCACACCTGTCTTTACTTTCACCCGTGTGTAAGGTTGCACAGGTAGGGGGTATAACCTGCTCCTCTTCCTTCCTGGTCCTGGACACCTCCACTCCGCCTGGCTCCGGCTGTTGACCCTTTATACTATCCCGGCCCCGCCCTTCACGAAACCACCTCCTTTATAATGAATACCGCTCGCCTAACGGGCTTGCCTTCTGGCACTGGACACCTTATCTTCATAGCTGAAACAGCAACCAGTGTCTTCTTCCTGGTATAGAAACGTTGACCAACTCCTAGAACTAACCTCTTTCAGCTCAACTCTTTTATTATCAGCAAATATATATATGCATAATAATAATATATATAATATAATATATAAATATATATATGCATAATATGCGTACTTCAAAATTGAATAAAATTGTTTTAATTATCAAATATACTAGTCAAATTAAGGGAAAAGTTAAAAAAATGGTTTTTGGTAAATTATTTTTACACAAATTAAAACTCACTCTCTCTCTCTCTCTCACACACACACACACACACACATATATATATATATATATATATATATATATATATATATATATATATATATGTATATATATAATTATTATTATTATTATATATATACATACTTCCTTTTTTGAGTGGGTCGTAAAGGGTAATAAGTTTTTGCCAACACACTAGGTTGTTGTCATCTGGCTATATTTCGACTACACTCCTGGTCTTATTCATGCCTAAAACATCGATTAATTGACTTTACAATATGCTAGTTACATTTTCTTACTCTTTTTATTTATATATTTCAAATTTTATAATTTAGGTTTAATAAATAATTATTACAAATAACATCTAAAAAGAAATTATAACATACCTTAACATATAGACATATTATTTACTTTCCTCCATTATTTGGTATCGTCGAATCTTATCTTGTTTTTAATTTTTGACATGTCTCATCTACTTCCCTGACTTACATTTTTTTAAAAAAAATTAAATTTTTTGATCTTGGTCTCACATGACTATAAATATTAGATATTAGACTATTAATATTATTCTATTCAATTTAAATACACCATGACGAAAAAACTAGTAGGTTTAAGGACATGCCGCATCAACTTTTATCTTCCCCCATTCACAGACAGGAGGTTCTGAAAGATATACAACCCACAATAATAATAATAAGATATGCTTGCTTTAATTAATATAAGCTAGTTATGTTTTATTAAGGTATTGTCTCAGTAGCTATTTCGAAATTTTGGGACAAGTTGAGTCTCATTGATAAGGATGGAGGTAGATTTAATTATTGATTGCTTCTTTGCAAAAAGATTATATCATGGTTGTTTGGTTTCATGAACCATAATGAAAAAGAAAGAGTATCCCATTATCCGGAGGAATTAATATCATGTCGTCGAGAAATTCGACTTTCCAAAAGTAAAAGGAGATTGCAAATTAAATATACCTACATAAATAAATAATTATAAAATATAGTCTTTTTTTATTTTTTTTAGAACCCTGCGGGTTCCGCATGTGTTTCTCTAATAACATCTTGACCACCTGGCTTCCTCATTTTTAGCATAATTACAAGGTTTGGCGTGAATATCTTCTCTCCTTCTTCATGAACTCTCCATGTAATTACTTTTACTAATTAAGGTTGATTACACTCTGCATTACAACAGAATTGTAAGCGTATTTCTGGTAAGAAAGTTTAAATAAAAAACCAGCTCTTTTGTTTAATGAACTGTGGTTAATCTAAGGTTATTGATAATTTTACTGAAGCAATTATGCGTCAAAGAAAAATTTTTTCAAATTACCTTCTTACGCCAATAGTTAATTTGAAGTAATTTAAATAATTTTAAAAGCAAAATGTTTGTGGTGTAGCTAAAATCAGTGAACGTAATCGAATTATTAGACCTTTTTATTATTATTCGGTGTTAATCCAGCGATAACGTGAAGTGGCATCCATCCGGTTACGGAGCCAATACTAAGGTTTATGCACCTGATAAAGCGATACACTAAACACGTTTCATCTACTATATTCAGTTCGACACCATTTTTTGGAACCAACATATCGTAAAAACTATACTCGTCCGATTTTAATGAAATTTAGTTGGTTGGCCATGATTAGTCCCGTATAAGTTTCATCCTTCTACGCCCACTTATTTCTCATTTACAAGCGCCAAACATACATTTTTTTACACCTATATCTTTAAAAGTAATCATACTAGTGATGCGGTGCATAAAGAACTCGCGTAGAATGGTACTTTTATATCAGCCATACTATGTTCTCAATAATGATATCAGAATAATATTTCAGTAAAACCTGGCATTCTTATTCAACCTGAAAAGATCATTAAAATTGTTTTGTCCATTATCTTTTATTTAATAATATTAACGCAGGCTCGCTACGCTCGTCTCTTGATTCAGCATTTGTAGTAAATATTTATTAAATAAAGTTATTGCAGGCTCGCTGCGCTCGCCTGTGTATACAGTAAATATATTAATTATTTAATCAAATTAAAGAAGTGGAATTTTCAAAAACTATACAGTTCTCAAAAATGCTGAGATGCATCTATGTGCCAAATTTCGCTGAAATTGATCAATTTTTACTCCAGTTATCTTTAGACAAACAAACAAACAAACTTTTCAAAGCCCAAGTCTCTGAAATGAAGAACTCACCACGCTCGTTCAATATTTTTTATGAAATTTGGATTGTATGTTAAGTTGAAAAGTAGCCCGCAGATAGCCCTAGATTAATTTCAAAGATTTAATTTCAAAAAGTCTGTGCTCTTTAAATTTATACTTATTTCTTATAAAAAAAATCAAAACAATTTTGACAAGATTTAAAAAACGGGGGAAAACTGAATATATATTGTACAATAATTGGTTGTAAACGAAACACTGGACCTTTTAGACGTGTACACTATAAAAATATAGCGAACAAAAAATTATCAGCCTTTTTTTAAATTTTAATTAGGGTATCAAATATAAGATATTAAAGTGCAGGTATTAGGTGTATCGTATTGGTTGTGCGTGAGACTTCACGCTCAACCATGTTTTATTTTAATAGGGACTCTCTAGGACTCTCTATTCTCTTTTCCATAATCATATTTTTTTTTCTTTGTGTAGTCTTCATTCTCCATATTTTGTGCCCTAAAATCTCGTAACTAGATTTTTTGGGAAAAGCAAACGATATGATTCATTGTTATTTATAATATATATATTTATATTTCAATAAAATACATAGTTGGAAGTTTTTTAGTTCCGCATTTAACATGTTTGGATGGAAGTGTCTCTCAAATTTAGAACTATAGTTAATTTTTCGATTTCTTCTTGTGGTGTGATTTTTTTTTTTTTTTTTTTTTTTTAATATCTTCTCCAAATCTTATCGACTTGGGTTGGTTTACGCAAATACATAGACCAAATTTTGAAATTTTTAAGTTATGTGCAAATCATTGGAATTTTCAAATATATATATATTTTTAAATAATTTCTGACAATATACTTCCGCAATTCTTTGATAAGTCTTATTTTTAAACTTTTACTATTTTAGTGCGTAGGCTTCCATGCGGTTAATGTCATAATTGAGTGCTATAGGTGTTCCGATGTTGACAGATTCATAGTGTAACCTACTCCAACTATGACATGGTCACCACAAGAAGACCTAGAACTCCCTTCTAAGATGTTAACTTATTAAGGCAGATGCGTTTTTATGGTGGTGAATGTATGAGCAGCTGTAAGCTTATTTACTAACTAACTAAAGGGTGATGTCTCCCCTTAATAAAACGGATATGAAAAAATCTCTTGTAGAATATTGTAGCAAATATATTATTTATGTTGACATAACTTTTTGAATATATACGCACACATACATATACATCATTTTTCGATTTTTAAGTATAACTAACATTGATATTAGTCCAAAAGATTTTTATGAACACGATCTTTGTAGGTAGTAAATTTTATAAAATGTGAGTCTTATAAAATATTTAGATTATTTCTTTGCTACGTCCTATTTTTAATCATCTATTTTTTTGTTTCTCTGATCTCTAATTTTCCACGAAACGGAAACTTGGCCAAATAAGGAGTTTCTGCATCAGAATTAGATAAACAGAATATGTTGGCAGACTGTCAAACCTAAAGGATTAAACACTTTTGTACCGGATTGGTCTCCTACTCTTACCGTCTCCCAACGAGGACAATGTAGCGGTGTCTCTGGCGCCACATGCATTCTTTATATTAGGGAAATTAATATTGAGAAGAATGTAGTTATTGTTTGATAAAATCTTTTAATTTATTTCTGGATTTTTTTTTTTTAATTTCTATTATTTTTATGGTAAATGATGTAATCTGAAATTAGCTTAATAAAATAGTATGTTAGACAGTGATAATCTCCAACCAATTAAACGCCAAACTATTCTGTAAAACAAATATTGGAATCACTCTTACTGTGAGTATCAAGATTTAAAACAAGTTTTTGTCCACGCGTGGTATCTATGGAGAAATCGAGTGCGTTTCGCTTAACTGTTAGCCCAGAAATATAAGGCAATTCAATTAACGAGACAAAAATTATTAATCTAGAATTATAACTGTAAACTCTTTCTTTCTTTATTCGTTCTAGTTAAATTTAATTTTTCATGGTCTTCTTCAGAGGTAGGATATGCTGGTGTCATTGTTGCTTATAGAGACTATTGCTTTGGTTGGTTTCGTTGTAGTGGATAGAGGCGGGTGGTGGTGGCTGAAGGGTCGGTACGTGAAGATATGTACCGTGCTGTTTCAGGTGTAGAGGCGCGTCTTCTTAGCCATCTACTCGTTAGAATAGATAACAGTAGAAGCCCGTGGGCTGTCGCCGACCTCTATACCTGTATAATATTACAACCTAGAAGAGAGAGCTGCCTGGTCCTACTTCGAGGCGCCGTGATAGAATGTCTGCCAACCTGAGATTTAAGGACACTTGCTTGCTCTGTCAGTAGAATTTTGAAATGTGATTAGCAAAGGCCACGAGACTCTGGCAGTGGTCCTTTATATATGTGTGCCACTCGACATGGTCACATACTTTGCCTATATTTATAATAGGTCTTGCCAGTATTTATTTTTTTTTTTTTTATGGATTATCTGCCATGGGCTAAGGCAATGAAAAACAATATGTTCAAATAAAATGTTTATCTATTAAGTTCAAATTCCTATGTCTTCGTAAGAGATCGGAGATTCTTATGTTTACCTTTATAAGACAAAAAATACTTACGAATTATATTATATGTATAAATCAAATCTAGCTTCAACTTTCGTACAGCTGATAGCTGTTGGTGCTGTTAAGTAAGTTAGATACACACAAAAAACTTTAACGTTGTGTCTTTATATATTTTTTTTTGGGGGGGGGGGGTAAAAATGATGAATTTCTACAGTTGGGAATTTTCCCGTCAGTTGCATGTCAGTAGCCACAAGTGTAACAAATTTCAATTTTCCAGCTGTTCTGGAAGTCACTTATAATTTTAATGATGAGTGATTCAGTAATAAAAATGCAAACTTTGAAACTATTCCTTTTTAAAAAGGCTTAATTTTAGGGCCAAATTTTTTACAGTTAAGCTACTTCAAGCTAAGTCAAGCTACGTAAGCTTAATCTATGTTTCAAAATTTCAAAAGCTCATCAGGCAGAAATATTACGTTGAGAAATATCGGGTGAATTGGTTCACCTAAACATACACTGCTTGCTTACTGGAACTTGGCCGTGCGCTCAGCTATAGATTGGTACTCTAAATACATTAGTACCCTATGCTATTATTGATAATTACCTTAACTAAAACAAAATAAATTAGCTTATGACTTTTTTCGGTTTAGTTAGTTAGTAATGGTGTATAGTGATTTTATTAAAGATTTAAATAATATGTTGCGAAATTCTACTTGTATAAAGTGTATCTAATTTTTTTTTTTAATGAATATATCATTTTTTATTAATTTTTACTGTTGAAAATTGCGATACATAAACACATACTTATATTCTCCACTCTCTATTCTCTTAATCTATAATTTATTACCCCTTGATTGAAATTTAGATTTTTCAAAATGAGCTCAAAGAGAAAGCTGACATATATTCAAACTTTGAATAGTTGAAATATTTGAACGACTTGTGTACTCCTTTAAGTTATGCTGTTGAATTTAATGATTCGGTCGCTACACATTATATTGTCCCTGCTACAGTGTACTCTTAGGAATGTACTATTGTCTTGGCTGCATGTAATTAGGCCATGCTGTGTCTGTTCTCTCCATTTAACCTGTACGCCTCCATTTATAGAGCCACGTATCATACATAGTGTATAAAACATGTATAAAAAGATGATGCGTCTTCTTTATTCCTCATTGTTATTGTCTTAGTTTCGTATAAAGCATTAACAAGAAGATTTCTAAGAGTATGAGTATCTATAAAATTATAAATCTCCTTCTCCCCTTTCCTCTCTTAATTTTTATTTAGAAGGCTCTATGTAATAATTATTAAGTTACATTAAAATTCTAGGAACCCATTTTTTTAAGATACCAAATTTACCGTCATGTTTATTAATTTTATTTATCCCTAAACATTTTAACAATTACAGGGCTGTTGTATAAGACCTTTAGTAATTCAGATTACCATTAAAATCGCTTTTAGAATTGGGTCAAGTTTAAAAATTAAATAAATAGTTATTTATGTTACTAGGCAGCAAAATGGAATCTTGCTGCCAAGTTTTTAAGTTTTAGTTCCGAGCCGAAGGCGAGGATAGGCTAATCAAATTTACTGACGAGGCGAAGCCGAGGCAGGAAAATTACTATTAAAATATTTGTTACCTGCTAAGTAAAGGTGTAACCGAAGCAGGTAATCTTTAAACGAGTCAGGAATTTTTCCTTTGCCCCGTAGTTACATACAATATTTTATCTACTAACGGCGGAAAACTTAAACTAATTATTATATTTCTTCTTTAATAGATAACAGATTTAAATAAATAAAAGTTGTAAAAATACGAAAGTTTCAGTCAAGTTAAAACAAAACAAAGGCAAAACGAATTCAGTGTTGCCACTTTTTTTATTAACAGCTGTTTTTTATCTCAGTTTTTAGCGATTTTTTTTTAATAATCTCAATAATAAAATTTGTTGTATTATTATAATTTTTTTAGGGTATTTTTAAAAAAGATTTAAATGTTTAGCAGAATATTACCCTGAAATATATCAAAATGAAGAATGTGTGAGAGTTTATAACCTGCGATATAGATACCTTTTCTTAAAATTTTGCTGCCTGTTTGTTATTCTGCTAACACTTTGATATTTTGCTGACACTTTATTATTTTTCTGCGTGTTTTTTTTTTTTTTTACAAGTGACAAAAGAATCAAGAAAAATAACATTTTGCAGTTTGAAAACAGTTTAATTTTGCAGCCCTGAGTAGATAAAACAATTGTCCCCTAAAACTCTCAACATAAAAAAATAGGTCAGGACTTATTTACCTTGTATGTGTATAACCACTAACATTGTATAAGTAGGTATATTATTTGATTGCGTATTTATTAGTCTTGAAAGAACTTATATTACGTTCATTCCTAGAAGTAATAGTATCGTATCTTGTGAAAACTGTATAAAATAAAGTTATGTTTATAACTACAAATAAATGTTTATTTTAGGATTAAGATTTTATATCAATGAAATTATAAAAACGGTAGTCATAATGTTAGTAATTAGTAAGAATGTTTTAGTCTTAAGAATCAGAATCAAAAGTGTGCAGGTGTTTTCGCTTCAGTAAGCATAAATATAAGACCTTAAGCAAAGTCCTGTTTCCGTAAACAAGGTTATATGTTATAGTTATAAGCTGTTTAATTATTTTGATCACTTCCAGTTATGTATATATTGTCTCTAACACTCTCTTATTTTAAAAGTCTTTACTCCGCTTGGGGCTCATGCTAGAATCAGTGACACGTCAGACAGTCCGCCATCTGTTGCGGACAGATGAAAATCATGTCAAACTTCTTGATATTAGTACATATTTTATTATTCAATTACGCTAATGAATCTGTTTATATAACTTACAGAGGAGGGTGTTGTACTTTAGGTCATTTTATATCTAATCCATGGAAACAAGTTTTGAATGCATATTTCCTGTTTTCTCTTCCCTAATATAAATTGTAAACTGCCTACGGACCATTTCTGCGTGCTAATAGCACATACTTGGCTAATTTATTTACTCATATATTTACTAATATAATAATAATATAATCATATTATAATCATATAATCATATTATAATGAAGACTCTTTAGGCGTAAATTAAGAAAATGTAGGTTTTTAATGTTCTTATTCGCCTAATTAAGACCATTTTGAGTGTTGCGAAATGTAATATTGATTTTAAAAAATGGTTATTTATTGAGCCTAAGAGGCATTTTGCATGTAATAAATAGCCTCTAAAATGTGATTCTGAGATCAAGACTTGCAGAGACATTGTTGGGGGACCATGATGTTTGCAAACCAAACCTTGGTTAGGAGAGCCTATTCGAGACTATAAGTTTATCTCAAATCCTTTTCTTCTTGTAATCTCCTTACAGGAAAAGCTTTGGAGGAGCGTTTGTTTAATTTATTTATCGATACTGGGGGATTAATTAAATAAATCGGTAGTTAAATCTTATAACGTTTATAATTATGAAGGATGTGTTCCTGACCCGATTTTATAACATCTGCAATAAATATTCTTTAGTAATAAAAATAGTTTAGGGATTTGGTAATATTTGGGATTTTTTAATAGAAATAGGACTCTTTGTGATGGCCGATCGATGGGTGTTGTTCAAACTCTTGAGTCTAGAGCACTCCTCTAGCTTTAATCTGGATTTTGAACAGGCGCAGCACATACTTACTCTTTTTACTTATTCAAACTTCAAATTTGAGAAAGTGCCTGGGCCTATGTGAGTTATTTGGCGAGAAGAGAATAATTGCTTCTATGTTGAGGAAATGTGACCTCTTTTCACTTCTATCTCCAAGTTCTCTTAAGAAATAGTATACATTATTTAGTAGTCTGTTGATAGTATATTATATTTTTTTTCTTTTCATTTAATAAATACCTCCTCTGTTATAATATTATTAGCAGGTACCTTACTGACAACAACGCTTAACCTTGACCTCTTACAGCAAGGTCACCTTATTATCAAAACAAAAAATCTGATATATCTTTATTACAAATACATCCTTTACTAAACTGTTTCTATGGCTGCCAGCTCACTTGTTTTCTTGACTATTACATTTATGGGTAAATTTTTAACTCCTAATGGTGATCTCTAGTAAGTTTGTTGTTTGGTCCGCTAATTTAATTTAAAAGAAATGTTCGATGTGTCCTTAAAGACGAAATTTAATTCTGAATTCTAATGGGGTTTCTTTATCGCTGAGAGTGTCAGCGTTAACTGAATGCCACATGTCTACTTTTTTTTAACTCAATCATATTTATGTAACAATTATGTCATATTATGTATATATAAAATCTAGATACCCCTAGCACTGTCTACCACTAAACAGACCATCTAGACACCACACTCAGATTTATCGCGATTTATTTATCTTATCTAAAACCATTTGAGGTGCTATCTTGAAATTGTGTTAGTAGTTTATCTTAGTGCAGGTATTTTTACTAGCTAAGAAATTATGTGTACGATGTTGCAATATAGTACATTCTGTAACGTTTAATAAATTTTCGGTTCTTTAATAGTATAGTAACATGACCTGAAAATTATTGCTTACAGAAAACACTGGACCAAGTTATTATTTACTCGTATATGAATAGGTTTAATAGCATATTAACATAGTACATATTATATTTTTTTCCTAAGTACGCATATACCATCGTGTTGCGCTGCTGATGTAATACGATAAGGCAGGATTAGACGGCTTAATGCTTCTCTGAGAGAGAGTAAAGTAAAGCCTATTGTGGAGAAGGACTTCACTAAGCCCCTCTGCCGGAGATATACTAACTGGATTTAGATTTTACTGAGGTAAACTAAGCTAGTATAATAACTTACCTTGTCTGCATCACGCTAAGAAGCCATATTAAGTCCCCCTTTCATCTTATCACACTTATCCTTATAAATATATCATAATAATTGAATTTATATTAAGATTTCATATATGTATTTCACTTTTAGCCCTCTTTTAACGGCTCGAAATGTGTTGAGCGTTTTTAAAGTTATGGAAAATGGTGTTGCGCATTTTAATGTTAGGCTAAGTTGATTTCCATTTAACATTCAACCAACTATTAACAAGGGCTAAAAATATCAAATTACTATTTACTCATATTCACATTTTGTAAGTTACTAACAATGACAATACGCAGCATGTTTGGGCTGAACTGCAGGAGATGATACGGTCGAGAATCGCTTGTCGGCACAACTTTGCTTAATTTATACTCTTAAGAGATTATATTCCTTTGTCAAACAGTACATTTGTATGATTTAAACATTTGAGAAATTATATGTGTATGATTTGTTCATAGGAGGGTTTATATCCCTTTGTCAAAAAAATACGTTAAGAGTCAAAATACGTTAGAGTCCGCCATCTTTTCTATAAACCGTATCATATTCTTCAGTTTTACCCATGTTTGAATGAATTCTGATTTTTTTAAAGTTATTTGATTTTTGTTGAGAAGGGTATAAGAAATAATAATAAACCGTTTGTCAGTATAAAATGTTTACGTGCATTATCGCCTATGATTTTATATTTAAATAAAAGGAGAGCAATTGTTTTTTAAAGATAAATTTTACGAGATAGGTACTTACCCTTGTCTTATAAATTACAATTTCACTTCACTTTTAAAGATGGTTTTAAATTAAGTTTGAAGTGCTGAGATAGGATCACGATAAATATTTGTTTACAATATACTTTATAGGAGTTGTGTAAACAATAATGTTTTGTTAATTATTATCTTTATATGTATAAAAGTTAGTCAACATGTTAAAACATAAAAGTACAGGTTTTTGTAATGTGATTTTTCGTTTTAATAAATTATCATTGTAAAATAAAACTAATTTAAAATTAACTGGCTCAAACATGACTAAAGTCGGAAGATCCCATTTTAATTAGATCAGTGTTTTTGCTCTGTGCATAAGCAATGAATTAATTTAGTCTTTTAAAGTTTTGTAAAATATAAAATAAAGTTATTAGTTTTTTTATATAATTATCATTCACATTAGTAAAATATCGATTTAAATGGCTTATCAAATCCTTAATTTCATTTTAATAACCTGTTAAATAAGGAGAGATAAAAATGTAAAACAAGTTACTAATTTAATAGATAATACTTAAAGTTATTATTTATTAAATATTTATTCTTATACAATTTATATATGTCCCAAATCTTGACATAATATTCTTGTTTTAGATCTGCCGGTCTCTGACGCAATTGAGTCGTCAATATATTATTGCTTAGATAAATAATATAATAAATCGCGTTAAAGTTAATGGGTTAGGTATTACTGTGGCAGCCTCAAAGAATTTATCTTGCGTGTTAGAAAAAGAAAATTATGGAACAATCGGTAAGTATTAATATAAGATGTCGTCCATATTCTAAATGTTACTTAAATCAGCTTTAGATCTCATCATAGGTCTTAGGTTATTTGTAATAAATGTTACAATCTCATACCTATTCCTCCCTTCGTATTATTTTCTGGCCTTAATACTTAATTCCTTGATTTCAATTTTTTTTAAAAATAAGTTTTTGTTCTGCTGTGTTATATGTAATTACACACGTGGTCACTTTATTTACAATTCGTTCTAATATTCAACAAAATAAGTGTCCGCGTGTGATTCTGAGGAGCACTGATCAGTGCTTGTAAGCGAAGGTAAAATTTAAAAGAAATGAGAAGGTAAAATGAATTACACAAACCCTAAAGACCCTAAAGCTAATGAGAAATTAAAAGCTGATTAAAATACAGGAAGGGTCTCTACCACTACGATAAAATGTTACTACTCTATTTAGTAGACGATCTCTGTAAGTTTTTAACTATATGAGCTCAGTAAAGAATTAAACTAATAACGATTTTTTTTTTATTGTATAATATTTTGTATTCGTCGTTTAAAGTATTCTTTTAACGTAGTGAAAGTAAGGGATGGCGAAACATTTCGGTTTTAAGGCTTGCCTTTTTTAATAGAGGTCACCAGGGGGACTCAAGGTCCTTTGAGTCCAAAAAACTTTTAACATTGTTGCAGTTATAGAGCACACAATAAGTATATGTATTGTATATGAATGTTTGGCTTAGTTTTATTGTTTGGTTAATTGCTTACGACCCTCTTTCTTGTTTTTTACTCGCTTACTATTAATTAGCTTTTTCATGTTTGTCCGGGACAAATTTTGTAGCTTAAATTTCACCTACTTCCAGTCTATCTGGACAATAAATAACAAAAGCGTTTATATTCGCCGATAAATCAATAATTTCCGATAAAGTTTGGAGAACATTGTAAACAACGACTACCAGTGACAAAAAAGGTAATTTCCGTTTGTATCATTTAATTTCATTCGGCAAATATTTCGCAGTAGGGTAGAGCAGGGGTGCCCAACCTCTTTTAATCAAGGGCCACATTGTCAACATCCAAAGGGAAGGCGGGCCGGGGGCCGGTGGAGTACCGGGGAGGGGGGGGGTCGTCCCCCAGAAAATTTTAGAATTTTACCCTCATAAAACACGTTTTTATGCTTCCTAGAAGGTTAATTTTCCGTTTTGGTTTTAGCTGAAACACCATGTTAATAAAGTTTTTTATCTACGATTGATACGAAATATAAACATTATATCTCTGTTTAGATGCGTAGAAAGTGATTATTTACGTACTTGTATTCATTACGCATGCGCGTCTCATAGTTCTGAAGAATTCCTCTTCTTTACCACACTAGTGCGGTAAAGAAGAGGAATTCTTCAGCTTTACGCACGATTAGCTAGTTTGTTTACATTTAACAAAACTAATTTGCTGTTCTTTTATTAAAGTAGCTGTTTATATAGAGTTTTTAGTGAAAAACAATGAGTGAATCAAGTGACTTTGACGAAAATGTGGAGAATAATACTCCTCCAGAAATAATTAATTCGGCAAAAAATACAACTCAAGAATTAATGCCATCTTTATCAAGAGAAGAGATACGAACTTACATACAGCAAGTTTATTTTTTTCTGTATTTATAATTAAATCTAACAATCGTAGATAAAGTACGGTACGCAATTCGAGCGAAAACGGCATTTTGCATTGCTCGTGTGGTTTTACAACCCTCGCTGTCGCTCGGGTGCAAACTCCACACTCGCATGCAAAATGCTACTTTCCGCACTCTACGCGTAATGTACTATTCCTTTTACTAGCCTAGTTTTACTTTGCAAAAAATAAAACACTCAAATATATATTAAAATGATTGTAATTAACCACACAAGTATAAAAATACAACAATAACAGTATGAATTACAAAAAATTTAGTCTTTCATTTTACAAAGTTATTAATCAAAATATCAAGTTTGTATGTAACTTAGCTTCAGTGAGCTGGTTGAAACTGCTTTGCACTTGTACTTAAAATGTCTTTCCACGTAGGTTCAAACATGGTTGTACCAATCATTAATAACGATTTTAAGTGTTGATCTGTGAGGGAAGACCGGAATTTTGATTTAATGTAATTCATTTTTGAAAATGTTTGTTCGCAAATATAGGTCGAGCAAACATTTTTAAGTTTTTGAAATCTTCATTGGGCAAGGCGCTGTAGAATGGCCACAGATCTCTGTTTTCCCCATTCTCCAATGTTGCTGGGCAAAATCAGCTGGGCTGTTCGACATTAGGAAATTAATATATTTTAGATTCTCTGAATTCTTGTAAATTCTTCGTTTTTATGGCAACACGGCGGGCCACATAAAATCGGCTCGAGGGCCGGACTCGGCCCGCGGGCCGTAGGTTGGGCACCCCTGGGGTAGAGCAAGCGCTCCGTTGGATTGGAACCTTGCTGCACTCGCCTTCGGGTTACCGCGCCTTGCGCCTCAGTCGCCGACTGCAGCCCGTGCGCCTTCGTATCTACGCTACTCTCTATACTCTGACAGCTCAGATTAGCCAATCTATGTGAAGGAAAAAACAAAACCTCTAGGTGGTTATCTAGTGATATTTTTGTTTGCCTAGTTCGCCCGACCTACTACCCGGCCAAAATCTTGAGATCTCATTGGCTCTCCTCCCCTTTTTTTCGATTTTTCCGCGCTGTCAGATAACAACACACACACACACACATATTTATTTATATATATATATATATATATATATATATATATATATATATATATATATATAAATGACAAACTTATAATAGCTCTCCACAATTTTATCTTTAGTGACATACAAATATATTGCTCGTATTACTATTGCTGTTAAGAAAAATATGTTCTATAACAGCGGGTTTTTTAAAAATATGTATATTTTTTTGGTAAATACTTTTTTTTTTTTTTTTTTTTTTTTAAGAACCATTTTATTTTAAGAATATAACATTATAAAAATAAATAAACAATACATTAAAACATTTGTAATTAAATACATATGTAATAGCTTAAATTACATTTGTAACATGGTTACTTCTTACGGTAAGACAAAAGCCTGTGTTGTAAGAAGGAGTAGATAATTAATTCTCAATATGTTTAGTTTATAGAAAATCATATTGTTCTTTCATTATTAATTATTTTTATTTTTTATATTTAACTAACTAGTATGTTATTTGCAGTTGATATATTTATTGTATTATTTTTATTTTATTATTAATTTATTTTTTATTTTTTTTTATTTTTTATTTTATTTTATTATTTTTTTTTTTTTAATTTTTTTTTTTATTCCAGATAATGGATTATATAATGTTTAATTTTATTTTTGAAGAGTTTGGCTGAGTTTGTGTAATTAGTGATATTTTCGGGTAGTTTGTTGTACATGGAAACACTGGTATATTTCCAGTATCTTTGAGCTGTTGTTGTTTTATATTTTGTTACTTTATATATTATTTCCATATATATCCTTCATTTAGTTTATGTTTTGCCCAATAAGAAATATTAATGAATCCCTCTACGTACGTCGAGAGAAGCTATTAATTCGGTGCCCTTATAAATCATAATGATAATAATCATAATATATTTGTCAGTGTGTCTAATTACGAGTGTCTGTCTTTCCGCTCTAATTAGTCCGTGAACGTAGGCCAAGTGTGTGAGCCTCACTGTACGACTTTACACGTATCGTCGTGTCTTTTCCCTTTCGTAACTCGCGCGTAGCAGATTAATGTCGCTTTAACTCTTCACGATTTATTTACTTAAATGAGCCGTGTAACGTCGCTTTAATTAACATATATTTTATAATTGTAGCATTTAAATAAGTTAACTTATTATTTATGAAGATCGCAAAATATGAATATTATTGCTTTGATATATTAATAAGATCAATTCTTCATGGTTCAAAAACTAACTTCCTGTTTTAGTATAATTGAGCTACCTTTTACTTGATTAATATTTTCATTCATAAATCGGATATATTTATCCATGTTTAAATAAAGTTGTCAATATAAACTTATTTTATTATTGAACTTACTTATTATCAATATACTTTTTTATATACTTTTTTATCAATATATTTTATTTTATTAATTTGTCCTAGACCTAGAGTTATTAAATATTTACTGGTGCAACTGCCGTATTGCGATAAGAGACTGGTTATTAAATTAATGCACCATTGGTTGATGATTGTTTAATGGCTTCTCAGTCTAATTGGTTTTGACTATGTTTATTTTCTCATTTATTATATCTTTTTTTAGCATTGGTATTTATTGATAATACTATTTCCCGAAGCTTATTTTATTACTATATTACTTAGTTTCGATTGGCTATTTTATATAAATAGACTCCAAAGTACGATTTGGAGAGTATTATATTCTTAGTAAAGGAGTGAATTATGTTTAATACAGTCCTGATTCTATTCCTAGGAGGCTTTGGAAACATAACTATTTAGTAATTTTATTTAATTGCTAGGCTTACATGATTATAGGTAACATAGATACTAATACCTAGCATTAGCCTCGCATGGACCGTGGGGTGACGGCTGGTGCAAAATAAAAAATAGCTTGCAGACTCATACCAAAATCAAAGTGGTGGAAAGAGTAAAGAAGCAAGGGGCTTTGTGGACGAACATGTAGCATATGTTTAAGGTAGCTGCTAGCAATATTAAAAGGTGTAGCCCTTGTGTGCACGCGTGGGGTAATTGTTTACCCTTATCTTTGCCAAAAATGATCATGCGCTGAACTGATGATTTAGAGTTTTGATGGTCTAGCTACCTTCGACCATATTCTTAGCTCTGTAATCCTATATGGGTCATTCACTTTATTTGTGTTGTTATCACTTAATTGCGTATTGTTTATGCTTGGGATACAATTTTTTTTAAACCTTTAAGTTAAATTATACTGTTTAATGTAATTTAAGTATTATTATGCGTTTTCAGGTAATGATAAATCAATCACTTAATTTATTCGCAATATTTCGCCCAATCCTAGATCCCCTACCTACGAAACGCACAAATTGATACGCAGAGCAGTACTACCACACACGTGACCTACTCGAAGTTAGTGGAACTCAACTGGACTCGTATTTTTCTACGGTTGAAAGTGCTTATTCTTGAGTTATAAAAACCCGGTAAAAACAGTTAATTGTTTATAACCTAGATTATTTATTGAAATTCATTGTACGCAGTTCAATTTCCTGACTATTAATTATCGTCTTCCTTGTTAAAATTGTATCTAGACCCAACGGAGCTTTAGGAGTTTTGCAAATATTGCTGTGTGTTGGGATTTCAGAATAGTTATTTCTCTACGTGTTGTGTATTTTGAATCATACGGCACAATTCTCAGAAGATCCCTGAAAAAGAGTATTTATTATAAGAGGCATATTATAATCTAAGAATATCTGCCAAGTAATCTTTTAACAAGAACAAATAAGATTAATCATGTATTTTAAAATAATAAAAACAGGTTAATTGTTTTACTTAAATAAATAATTAGAGAGCACTTTTGGACTCGTGCCAAATTCAATTGTAGAGACCGCATTGTTGATGAAACTTAATTGACTATATAAATATCTAAATACATATCAATGCGTCAACAAATTCTATCATGATCTATTTACTCTTTTGTATGTTGCTTAAGGGTTCATCTTGTGAGTTCTCATTGATATTAATCTGTAATATTATAGTGTAGGTATGAGGTATGTTTATTTATAAAAAAAGGTAGAGTTACAATATTTTAACATAGTAAAACATTAATAAGCTTGTTATTTATACTATGCTATAATCTATAATATTATAGGAGATCATATGAAACAAATGCTTAATAATAAAAAAATGGTGTGATTATTTGGACTTAATTTACTGAATTAAAAAGTAAAGAATATTTTGGCTTCAAGTTTACCGAAGGTAACGGACATTTTTTATTTCTCTGATTTCAAAAATTCCAAAACAGAAATCTATTTCAGACATCAGGGATTATTTTTGTTCCCGTGTCTGTCTGTCTCTCAAATTTTGTGAACTAACATATCTTGAAAACTACACGTCCGATTTTAATGAAATTTGGACTGTAGGTCACAATTAGCCTATTGTTGGTTCCATATAAGTTTTAACTGCGCCCATTTGTTTCTCTTCCAAATGTGCAGAAACATATATTTATTTGCTGCTATATTTTTTAAAGTACCTACTCATCTGATCTTTAAGATATTTGAACGCGTAGCCCACAGGCCTAGTCGAGCACATCCGTACCACCTTTTACTGGAACTATTTCAAGGCATTTTGGACTCCCCCCCCCCCCCCCCTCTATAATCTTATTAATGATACTTAGATATGTAAAATTAATTTTAATGAGTTCATTACAAACTGAACGAGAAATATAAATTTCACACCTCTATCTGTATTGGTTTATAAGATATATGAACCTAAAGTTTTGTTTATTTTGTCACTGACTCATCATGATTCTAAGCCACTTCTAGCAATCCTAAAAACTTAAAATTTAGTTTATAGGTAGAGTTTAATGTACAAATGAAGGATAAATTCAAAAATCCGCAAAAATAATTTTCTTTGCCCATCTAAAGGCTATTAGAAAATCCGCCTATTCAAAATTAATAAAAAAATTAAAACTTGGACTACTAGCGCCACCTAGTAAAGAAATTTAATACTTCAGTATTATTTTACTCTCATTTATAGAATTTTACATTGGAATAAGTGAGGTTGACACTGATTTGACAGTATTTTTGGAAATAATTATTTAGTTAAATTTGAACACCCATCGCGTTCCATACCTTGTCTTAGTTTCAAACCCTTTCTTAATAAGGGTAAAGTTATATTTTTTTAAATTCATTCATTGATCAGTAAGTAACCTAAATCCCTTCCTCAACATACCTACTTCCTCCCTTCATCTTTTTAGGAAGTAGGTATTTCCTCCCTTCATCTTTTTAGAAACTTAAGTGACTGTGTGTGTGGAGAACTTACTTCCCTCTTACTCACTCGCTTTAAGTACCTCCCTTTGAAGTATTTCTTTTTTTCTTCAATTTCAGTATATGCTTTTTTTCCACTTTCCTTTTTCGCGCTATGTTTACTTTTTATTACTTAATATACTGATTATTTTAATATTTTTTTTTTTATTTTTGTTTTTCAGAGATGGCAGAGGCGTTGGTTTATGTTGCATGATGATGGAGAGCTTAGTTATGCGCTTGATGAACATGTAAGTATGACAAAGAAATATGTTTAATTTACTTGTCACCTAATCATTTGGATGTGTATTTACTTTTTATTAAATGTTACATGTCACATCAAATAATTTCTTTAAAATACCTTCAGAGAAAGAATCTAATAAAAGAAAAAGTGAAACTTCTATATTATTAAAGATTTTGTTCCCTTTTTCAATGAGAGTGGATTTTTTTAATAGGTCATTACAGATTAAAAGAAAATAGAAGCGCGAACAACCAGTGTGACCTCACAACTTTCATTTCAATCTACTTTTTATTACAATCTCGCTATAATTCAAAGAATTCTTATGTTGGGCCATCAAACTTCCCGTCTCTCCTTGGTTTATGGATTGGTAATCTTAATCTTTATGAAAAAGAAAGGAAGTAGGATAAATTTCTTAATTCTTTTCCGGGGTTTTTTCATTGATAAAACCTCAACCATGCTAAACGCATTTCCTTTGGGTTTTAGTTTTACAAACACGATTACAGCAATGTACTTTTACTGATTAGATTACGCAGAGATCTCAGCCTTTAATTTGTTTAGACGGTAACGTGATTCTACCAAGAATGATAATTTATTTTTTAAAATGAAATATAAAAATGTTTTACAAATTGAGAAGGATGTTCTTTTTAACAGAACACTTTGCTCTTGAAGTGCAATGGCTATTCAATTGGTTGTTTATTTTTTCTTTATGGTCTCTGGCTTGTATCTGTTTTTGATCCAAGACTCAGGTTCTGATTGGTAGAGTCTGTTCATCGTAAAATGGGCAGGATCTTTCGCGTACATCTTATGTAACAGTCTGTATGCGTATTTATCAGTTACACGTATTATTCCCGCAACATTTTATAGTCAATTACCAAATACTTCAATCAACCTTTTTATTGCTTAACAATTTTTACATTAATATTTCATGATAAATTTAAATATAATCTTTTGGTTTCTTTTGTAAATCAGCATTTTGCTCTGGTACCTTTATGATGTGGTTTAATAAGGGGTTGCGCTAACACAGAGCACAATATAACAAGAGTTGAGATAACAAATTATTTTATCTACGATTGATACGAAATATAAACATTTTATCTCTGTTTATATGCGTAGAAAATTATTCTTTTCGTATTTGCGCATGCGCGTTTCATAATTCATCTTTATTTCCGCACTAGTTCGGAAACAAAAATGATTTCATGCCGCCATGACACTAACCACAACAAACCGCCGGTCGACCGAGAGGTTGGCCGGTTAGTGTTTCCGAACGCACCCTTAAATTTCTTTTGTCGGTTTTTTTTTTTTAGAAAAAAGAAATCGTTCTTATCCTAAATTCTAGCGTACTGTACTGTACCTACTTTTTTTAACTTAAGAAAAGAAATGGTTCTTTTTTTAACTTACAGTAATGTTAAAAGAATTACAAAAAATTATATTGTATGAGTATAGGTATAGAGTATAGATGAACGGTAAAGGTGATGCACTCCTCTGTTATTTCTATATGTATATACCAATTTTTGAGCTGCAATAACTCATTTTTACTACCCAATAATCTATTTTGAAATCCTTTATGTTAACTTCACTTTTGTGGATGTCTGGCTGGGTGCCTGCCTGCCTGTCTTCAAAATCTTTGGAAGACTAGTTAACCCTCTTCCAGTCATCCAATCGAGCTGAAACTTGCCAGATAGACTCTCTACCAATACAAGAACATTCTAACAAATTAATTAAATTTTACTAATTAATTAATTATTTAAAATTAAATCAAATCAATACCAATATTTACCCTCACACAACCAAAATGCAAAAATATAAAGGATTTATAATAAAAACTTGGTTTTTATGGTTATGATTTTTAAAAATATTATTTTCTTGCACTTGCATTTATATATTTTTTTATTCGTTATGAAGTTATTCCCTTTTTATTACTGATATTTAGATTATTGATAATTAAATAGTATTTTGGGACTGTTAATAAAAAATTTATTTATATGTGTAGAGCACTATCTAAAATTCAACTAAGGGGGTCACTAAGTAGTAGACATTTTAATTGTTGTTCTGTTTATTAGTCTGCAGTCCTTATCAATTACCAGTGATAACAGGACGTATTTTATTTTATTTTAATTTCAATGACACCTTTTAACTGTTACCAGTCTACTTTTTCATACTGTGATTTAGTTTATAGTTTAGTTTTTAGAATTAAAATTAATATTTGAAAGCTGTTTTATACTTGTTAGTTTTGTTATCAATTCTACTCTAGTCACTTTTTTCACTCATGGAAATTGACGTGGCGAACTACCAGTTCCCCCAATAAGACCCATTAGTTATAGTTATAACCTTAAAAAATCAATACTTTGCAACTTGAGAACAGAAATTTAATGTATAGGGTAGAGGCTCGAAAATGGCTCGAATAGCCGAAACGTTGCCATCTAGCATGAAACTGTATTAGTCTTCTTCTTCTTTCTACCCTTCAAGGGTCCGAACAATTGATAATAAACTCATGTTATGAGCTTTTCTCTTTGAGAAAAGATATTAAATATTTTAAAGCAAATTATGGCATAGAAGTTTCAACCTTCTGCGCCCATTTGTTTGTCTTCTACATTTTTGAGCAAACATTCATTAATTTTAACCACCTCTAACACCTATATCTTCTAATGTACACATCTGATTTTTTAAGAAATTTGAATGATTTGTCGAAAGTAGCCGAAAGATAGCCCAAGAGCAACCGATAGATAGCCACTTTTTCAACCGTATGCGCTCTTTAAATTTTGCTGAATTGATACTTTACTTTAATTCATGTGAAAAATGAAAATTTTGACAGATTTTCAAAATTGTGGGAAAATAAAATAAATTTGACAATATGTAGTAGGTTGTAAAAGTATAAACTCATTAAACTAAATGAAATAAGATGCGAGGAAGCTATTTATTACACTAATAGGCAGACTATTTTTACTAGCAACGTTGTACGTACCGTTAAATCTTCAGTTGAAAGAGAGTGGCAGAAATAATTAATCATGAACCGATAATATTTGCGATGTTTAGTTTCCATCATAATTTATTGATTACAATTTACATAAGGGTCCTCGGTAAATAGAAAGGTGATGTTTAGTTATCAGAAAACGCCGCTGGGAGAGTATTGGGCGGAAATAGATGGCCAGCATTGTAGAAAAATAAACCGGCGAAACTGATTAAATGAGAAAGGAGTGTCTAGTCCGGCTAGCCCCAGATCGTCTCATTCCTATATAATAAAAAAGCTGAGGATGAAATAAAAGGAAATATGTAGTAGTAAAGTGTATTTTATCTGCTAATTACTGATATGTATAACGAAGGGACAATTTAAGGCAAGGCAAGGCGGGGACGTTACTTCTGCCTGATTAGGGGAAAGCTGAATCCAGGAACCGGCAGAGGCCGGGTAGCCAAGGGAAAGTTTAACTTCATTAATATGATGAGGACTAACTACTGGCTGCTGGCGGGATGAAGCGGGTCCACGGGGTACTTCCTGTTCGAGGCTCCCACCCTCTGCCCGCCCAACTCTCTAAACTCTAGACTAATTGAATCAAGAAATTATTAGGATGCGAACTACTCCGCCCGCCCCGTCTCATTTGCCTTTTTTTCTTTGCAATTTGTTAAACAAACATCCTACATCCGAGGCCTCGTTTTGTTTTTATTTTCTCATATAAAGAGAAAGTATTGTAATGGCGCGAAAATTCGATTTTGATGGATTTAGACGTTTAGAGATCCCTTGAGTCCAAAAAAAAATTGTTTTTTCCGTGGTAGGCTGTGAAATAGTAACTTTAGAGCCTAAAAAACGTAGCTAAAATCCATTTTTTCATTACGTGGACTTAAAAAATCTTTTCATTACTCCTAGCTGTAAAGAAAAAATCTTTTACGTCCTAGGCACTAAAAGATTTTTTCTTTACGGCGGGTAGTTGTCAAAACTTCCGTTAGTAGTGCTGCAGTCTTTGTATAAATGCTTCTAGTACGATAAAAATCCGCTAGATGTCAATGCGTTTTATTTATCTTTTCTTATAGTGTAACCTCATTTTAAGGTTTCTTTTTTTAAGTCTTAAGTATGTACTAATATTTGTTATTATTATATATTGATTAGTGATTAATATTTAATGTTTTTTCATTGTCTGCTACCTCGGAAAAAATAGCATATGCTACGCGACTTTGAAGTGTTTTTTCTTTACCTTGGCAATATTTACTGTCTCGCTTCGCTCGACAGTAAATGTAATTGCCGCGGTAAAGAAAAAACTCACTTCACAGCCTTGTAACATAATATACTATTTAGAGTTTTGAAGATCCTTCTCGAAACCCTTATGCCCAGGATGATGTGACTATCTGTCCGTCGCTCTTTGGTTCTTATCTCCCGAACCGTTTAGGATAAAAAGTCAAAATTTAAAACACTGGCGCAACTCTTTGTCCAAACAATGGAAAAATACAGAAAAGTTAAGAATTTAATATGCGCATACTCTTAAAGAGCTTTTCAACGATATGCATCATGAAGGGTATTCATTACTTTGAACCCGTATTCATTACTTGTACCCCGTACCCCTGTGTAATAAAATTTAAATTTCAAAAATTCATGTAGACAGTGATTCTCCCTTTGCTTTGAAGGTCAAGTTTGCAAATTTTCATCGAGATCGGACTAAAACTGTATAGATTTGTATAAAGAACATAGTCACATACGTTGAATTTTAGATGTACATAGTTTTCCATTTTATTCCCCTAAATGTACATAACAACATTTACTGTACTCAACGGTATCATCATGAAGGATTTTCATTATTTTGACATCTGTACCCCGTACCCCTGTGTACCAAAATATACATTAACACACACATACATTGACTTTTATAAACAGGGTGGTTCAAAAGTCTCCCCCCTCCCCTCTTACATTTGAACGGATTGAGATAAATTGATGAAACTTGGGGGATCCGTACCGAGTTTTTCCTTATCGGTTGACTTGAGGGTGGTGGGTGGAGAGAGCGAGAACTAGATTCCCGGTTTTATTAAGCACACTATCAATGAATTAAGTAGAGTTTACGTAAATAAGACTAGTATAAGAAAAATCTTCTGTATACCTATTCTTATTTTATAGTTGCTATTGTCGGTTACAATATATGCGATGGCATCCTTTTAAACACATCGACTAATTTCAATTTCTGATTTTGCCAACCTATCGATCATAATAGTAAAAATGGATATTTGTTTGGATAAGCTTGACCAGAAAATTATGATACAGAAATAGCTATCGATGTTGTTTTAGAGATTTAAGCTATTAAATGTTTTTGGTGGTTGCTTTTTTAAAGAAGTTGTTTTAGCCGATTCTGGTCGTATAACTAACTGTCTGTTGTGAACTATAACCCCAGTGCTTGTTGTGTAAGTTGGCTAATGAAGGCGGGAGATGATTGGGCGCCCTAGTGAACCAGGACTTGGTTTACCCTGCCTGCGTGTGAATAGCTTGGCTGGCTGCACATTGACCCCCCAGTGTCTGACCTCTCCCTGACATACAGGCACCGGTATCAGGGTGTGGAACTACAGTGTGGGCACCCCGTGCCGTCTCTCCTCTCTGTTCTATCCTAATCACTTCCACTCCCCTCCTATCGTTCCCTCTTTCTATCCAAACCCTTTGTCTTTCTTTATAAAGGTGTGTCCCAAACGCCAAAAAAACTCCATTATTGAAAATAGGCGTGCGAGATATATCCTATGACGGTCGAATGTTTCGTAGAGTACTCTGAAACGTGCGTGTCTTTTCCCGAAGAAGCAGTTATTAATGTAGCTGTCTAGCGATGAGAATTTGATTGCTTTACTCATTTATTACAACCCGAGCCTAAGAGCCAGGTCGATGGCTAGTTTTCGATGTAGGGCTCGTCACACTTGGACGTAGGTCAACGATTTAATCGCTGCAGTATAATGTATCCGGAGCCGGAGTCTATATCAGCGCTTCTGGCGCCACTTAATGACAGTTTAGGGATCCTAAATCTGAAGCAGAGAAAAAGTTGTCTAGTTTTCTTCGTCTCTCTATAGCATATCTTCATATCATTAGACAGCTTTATTCATGTATTTTTTATTTTAACAAGATTTTGTGGTTGTTTTTACTGGTCTTATTTTATATAAAAATACATATGTGAATTAATAAATGTATTCGTACTTCACTACCGGATTATTGTGTAGGAAGAGAAGAGATTAGGATGTTTAATTTCTAGTTTCTAGGATCCTAAATCTGAAGCAGAGAAAAAGTTGTCTAGTTTTCTTCGTCTCTCTATATCATATCTTCATATCATTAGACAGCTTTATTCATGTATTTTTTATTTTAACAAGATTTTGTGGTTGTTTTTACTGGTCTTATTTTATATAAAAATACATATGTGAAGTAATAAATGTATTCGTACTTCACTACCGGATTATTGTGTACGAAGAGAAGAGATTAGGATGTTTAATTTCTAGTTTCTAGGTTACAGAGTTAGTTTCTTCAATTGACAGTTTGTTTTCTTTATTAACAGTATTCAAACAAGTGTCTTATCACAATATTAAAGGCTGCAATATCCGTTTGTAGCTTAAATGTATTGCATATAATATAGGAAAATTTTGGTTTAGAATTTGGATGGATGAAAAAAAAAAAAGGTACACAGGGGTACGGGGTACAAAAGTCAAAATAGTATTTACCCTTCAAGATGCATGTCGTTGGAAGAGTACAGTAATTGTTGTTGTGTACACTTTTGTCATATTTTCATATAAAAGGGGGTGAAATGGAAAAAACACGTTTTTATGCTATTTTTGACCTTAAATTGTCCAAAATTGACCCCTAAATGAACTCCAAAAATTTTGGCCAACGAACTCATACTTTCTTTTGATGCGTTATTGACATTTTAAAATTTGTTTGGAAGTGCATCCTAGAGATCGTGAGATATCGTCTGGAGTGACACATACATAATAAAATTGTTAAATTTCAGGAATCGATTAGGAATGGTCTAAAACGGATTTCAATGGAGAAAATTTTCAAAAATTCGCATTACAAATATTTTAAAGCCATTGCAATAGCTTAATTTTCATCGAAAATTCGTTAAAAGAAGCTGTTGATGCAGGTTCTAAATTTTCTTGTAATTTCTTCAAACATTACATATATGATATTATATATGTTGCATAAATCTATTACTTTTAGTCCTTAACAAAAAATCATAAAGCATCTGAAGGGGTTAAAATATTTTCATGTTTTTTTTTACTGTAGTGGAGACATAATTGCTTCAAAAAATCTAACTTTCTGATTTTCAGATATTATAATGGTATTTAATTAACTGTGTTAATTACTTGATGATTTCTGACAATTATGTATTTCTATTTTTTAGCCCGAGACCGTACCGCAAGCGAGCATAGATATGAACAAAGTGGTCGAGGTTGCCAATGCTGAAGAAATCACTGGAAATGCTTTTAGCCTTGCTATCACGGCTCCTGATCACGTTCACTTCGTCAAGGGTACATCAAGGGAAGAGATTCGCTTTTGGAGCGATGTACTTTCAGTCTTCCCTAGGTCTAAGGTTAGTCACAATAATTTATTGCATATATAAGTTAGTTTTTCCCCTTTTTAGGGTTTCAAAAAAAAAAAAGAAACCCTTATAGTTTCGTTCATGTGTCTGTCTGTCACTCTGTACGGTTCCAATAACTTTTAAATTAAAAGAGATAAAAACATGAAATAGTTTTGAAGAAAAATATAGCGAACTCAAAATTATCAGCTGTTCGAATCCAAAATGGGGGATAACTCACGATAACTCTCTTTTAAATTTTGCGTGGGGTATCAAATGAAAGGTATTGAAGAGAAGATTACAAAAATATTTAACATTTGTGGAAAGTGTTTAATTTTCCGTGCCATTTTGTCAAAAATCATCAACATTTTGCATGCCCCCCCCCCCCCCCCCCTAAAACTATATTTCCGCTGTTTTTAAAAATATGAAAAAATATGCAAAATGTGCGTTCTGCTGGGCCGTAGAAAAAATTAAAAACATCAATTCGATCTGATTAACTGGGAATCCAAGATGGCGGCTAATTCCTGTCACGGGGAATTTTTTTTTTTTAAATTATGAGTGAGGTATCAAGTGAAAGGTATTGAAGAGTAGATTACAAAAATATATAACACTTGTGGAAAGAGTTTAATTATCCGTGCTATTTTGTCAAGAAACATCAACATTCCCCCTCCCCCCTAAAACTATAGTTCCGCTGTTTCTAATTCCCTATATAACTATATTCCCTGTATACTAATTTCATGTTTACAATACCAACGAAACCCTTTTTACTTGACACTATCAATTTTTCTGTGTGGTAGTAAGCCAAGGAGGTGGAATTGGAACACTTATTAAAAGATAAATCTTAGATTAGTTTAAATTCCTCACCTTTCCTCATTAGTTTAAATTCCTCTAACAAAAAAGTAATGTAATTTTCTTCAGTGGTGGTAATCCTATAGTATTTATGCTTTCGTTTTTTGAGAGGTTGTTATAAGGTATGATGCCTAACTATTGTGGTTTTTTAAAGAAGAAGTTCTCTCGTCAGCTACTGTACGGTAATTAGATACAATAGAAAGATGTTGGTGTGAAAAAGGAAGTTGCGTTATTGTTGAAGAGCTGTCAGTCCCACAGGGTGACGCGACGTCAGACCTGCATTGGATACCCTCGGTGCAATGCCTGGGATTTTTATCTCTTAAAGCTAGTAAATTTTTCCTCTATCTAGTTACAGCCTTAGCAGTCAGTGTTGTCCTCTGCGCTGTTGCAATTATTTTTCACCGGCTTCCAATTGGGGGTAATTAGAATCGCCTGGAAGGGGAAACGTCTGTCTGACCGTCCGTTGAGAACACTGGCTCTACTGCCAGACTGGCTGAGCCCCTGCTCTGGGGAGTAATTTTTTTTACTTGACGACCTCGCCTAATTGCCTCACATATAATGGCACTAGATACCGGTGTTTCATGGCCTCTTTCTATTACTACGTGTTTTGATTTCGGCCTAAAGTTATAATACTTGATCTTGAGCCCTCGAACAACGGTCCAGAAACATCTCGACGGACTGTACAGTTTCAGGGACCCAAGGTCCAACTATGTTACAACATTTAAAGAAAACGACATAATGATCTTATTGTTTCCTATTTACGTGGATTTTTATCAAAAAGTTATACTCTTAGGACTTCGATTTTGTTCAGAAGATTTTTGAAGAAATAATGTTAATTATTTACTAGCAGGATTCTTGGCGTTGCCCGGGTTTCATGTAAATGTGTTACTAGTGTCTGTTGTAACCAAATATATAATTATAATTAGTTACTATCTTTGGATAAACATTATTCTTTGTTGGCAAAAGAAACGGCTGTGCGTCTTTTTTATCAACACTGGGAAATCAAAATACAACGTGATAAGCAAAAACCTTTTTTCTTTACATTTATCGTCACTGGTCTGCTTTTTTTTATATAATACGTGATGGTTCATAGCCTAGGGCAGTGTTTCCCAAAGTGTGGTACGCGTACCCCTGGGGGTACGGGAAGAGTTTGGTGGGGGTACGCGCTGCACCGGGCTTTGACTGCGCAGTCAATTTTATCCTGAGAAGGATAAAATTGTTTATGTTGAGGAAACAGACTCAGTTAATCGCATAATTTGGTTCCCTGTTAATTTATTTCTTAAATTGGATTTTTGTTTTCGTTTATGTACTATTTTTTTTTTTTTTTTTAATTTATTCATGCTATTTCTTGTTAGATTTGTTGCATGATGACTAGAGTCGTGGGACAAATCCTAATGAGTGAAGTGACTCACATTATTAGACATAACTCCTTGGTTTTAGTTGTTTTACTTTTGGACAAATTACTTTTTAAGAGTAATAATTTGTAAACATTTGACAAATAGAAAGTTTTTAATTTCCATTTTTAAAAAGGATTAAACCTAAAGGGTTGAAAATGTTCCAATATAAGTGGGAACGAATTATAACCGTTTTATAGAAAGAAAGTAGTTGATATTTATATGATTTCATTTTTTAAAGAACAATACCGATTGACACTAATAGAAAAAAAAAGAAATCCATATTTTACCATTTTGGTAGTATTCATACTACAGAAAGATTAAATTTTAATTTAAATCAAATTATAATTATTATTAACTATGGGAAACAGACAGAGAATAATACACTCCAGCGCCGGGATTTGAACCACGGGCCTCTATATGGAGTGTATTTTTCTCTGTCTGTCTCCCGTAGTTAATAATAATTATAATTTGATTTAAATTAAAATTTAATCTTTCTGTAGTATGAATACTACCAAAATGGTAAAATATGAATTTCTAATTGATTGTACTAGGTACAGGTACTAATTGGGTACTTTATAATTATAAGCATTATTTCTCGGTCTGGTTCTATGTCATTAATTGTGACTTCCAAGACTTATGTGGAAAATTGAAAGCTTAAAATCGGGACAAGGAATCATTAACGTCAGAGAAACTCATTCTCCTGCGTAGCTTAGTTGGTAGAGCGCTATACTGGAAATATAGAGGCCCGTGGTTCAAATCCCGGCGCTGGAGTGTATTTTTCACTGTCTGTTTCCCGTAGTTAATAATTTATAATTTGATTTAAAAAAAAAAAAAAAAATTAAATAATAAAAGACAACCAAAATAGAAATGGATTTTTTTTTTAACAAGGGGTACTTAGTGTTACGAAAATTATAGAAAGGGTACACAGATGTTAAAAGTTTGGGAAACACTGGCCTAGGGCAATCCTGACAAACCAAAGGTACTTGATGAAAGTTTTATTCAAATCGGTCCAGTAGTTTTGAAGATTAGTGTAAATGTACAAATAAAACAAGTCACTAACCTCTTTATATAGATAGACTTGCCAGGTACCCGGTGTTGCCTGGGTTTTATATAGGTGTTATAGCAATAAGTGTATAAAAAATAATTTGGTACCTCTGGACAGGTCAAAAACAGGATATATTTTTTACCAATTGGTTATGGTTAAGCTATGTTCCGCAAACGAACTTTGCCGACCACCTGATGGACATTATAAAATTAACACAGAATCCGCTAGAATGCGCGCATATGCGTTTCTTATTTATCTTTCACTTCTGGGTTATCGATCCCTTAGGACAAGAGAAGGGAGGATATATCATATCAATATCTTGTCAGTTACGCCACTAACTCTAAATTGAAAGGTCATCTCCCCCCCCCCCCCCCCCCCTTACCTGACGAAACTTCTACCACCGTCAAAAACTTCTCGGCGACCGCAACGTTGTCTTATGAACAATATAGGTAGAGGTGTGAAATTTGATTTCTGGTTCAGTTTGTAATGAACTCTAATTTAAAATTAATGTTATATAACCCAAGTACCTTTAATAAGACAATAGAGGAGGGTCGAAAGTGCCTTGAGTTGGTTCAAGTAAGGGATGGTACGACTGTGCTCGACTTGGCGGGGGGACTGCGAAAAAGTATTGGGTATTACGACGTAGTTGTCATGTTCTTCATTCCCTTATAAAATTATAATTAGCAACTTCTAAGTAACAAAGTTAATAGAATCTTTGTATATTTTTAATTATAAAGCATTTTCAATAAGGTCGGATGTCTTGCATTACTTTACCGTTTTAAACAATTATTGAAGAATAGTCCAATGAAACAAAATATCGTATGTATCGATTTAAAATTCCCAAAGTAATGTTTTTTTTGTTAGAAAAAAAAAAATGTTTCGTGCAGCCAATCGTATTCGAACCCATGATCTGTCACAAGTTAAGCGGACATGCTACCGTAGGACTACAGATGCGCTTGCCCTATAAGGTTATTTTTAATATACAGAGTGTCCCACATAAGGTGTAACACAGAAAAACCTGATGTTCTACATCACATTTCTGACAAAAAATGTTATATAACATAATGGTTGATCGACCTTCGTTTTCGAGATATATCGATTTTTTAATTATCTCATTTTCTGGTTACTTTTTCCCATTAAAAACGTTATAGTGAAAAATCTAAAAAAGATATAAAGACGGGGTTTTCACCAATCAAAAGGTGAGGAAATTTGCTTTAAAAATGTCATGCTGCTTGCCCATAATACCCTTACTAAATTAATTTTATATACTTCTAAATACAATATTTTGGTTAATAAGAAATTTGTGGTCAACGTTCTTGGTAGCATAACTTTTTAATTTGTATGGTAAATGAATAAATTTGACCTCATGTAAAACTGGCCCGTTTAATAAGCTTTAAAATGATATAACTTGTTAATAAGTTTGCTTCAAGTTTTTAAACTTATTTCGATGAAAATTATGTAATAATTAACAAGTTTTTCAGTTTTCATGACTTTAAATGACCCTAAGACTTGGTGAAAAAATAGAAAGGGTAACAATAAATAAAACAATATCACTCCTTGTATTAAGAAAATGAAAAATTGAATAATATAGTATAGGAATGTGTACATAATTGTTTTTCAAAAATTTAAAGTAGCCCCCCCCCCCCCCCCCTCCGTTGTTAATGGATCTTCTGCAGCGGCGAACTTTGGAATGACAACAATTATCCAAGACGGTAGATCGGTCGGAGTGGAGTTGTGAATTTGCCACCTCTTTCACCCGATCTCACTCCATTAGACTACTACCTGTGGGGAGAGGTGAAATGTACAGCCAATTGGTGAACACAAGAGAGGACCTAGTTTAGCGAACAAATTTAGCGTTTGATGCTTTCAAATTGAAACCTGAAGGAGTGAGACGGGCAACTGGTAGTGTACTTCGCCGCTGCAGAATATCAATTAACAGCAGCGGGTGGAGGGGGGGGGGTTAAATTTTTGAAAAACAATTATGTACACATTCCTATACTATATTATTCAATTTTTCATTTTGTTAATACAAGGAGTGATATTTTTTTTATTTATTGTTAACCTTTCTATTTTTTCACCAAGTCTTAGGGTCATTTAAAGTCATGGAAACTGATAAACTTGTCATTTATTACCTCATTTTCATCGAAATAAGTTTGAAAACTTGAAGCAAACTTATTAACAAGTTATATCATTTTAAAGCTTATTAAACGGGCCAGTTTTAAATGAGGTCAAATTTATTCATTTACCATACAAATTAAAAAGTTATGCTACCAAGAACGTTGACCACAAATTTCTAATTAACCAAAATATTGTATTTAGAAGAATATAAAATTAATTTAGTAAGGGTATTATGGGCAAGCAGCATGACATTTTTAAAGCAAATTTCCTCACCTTTTGATTGGTGAAAACCCCGTCTTTATGTCTTTTCAAGCTCTAGATTAATTGCTTAAGAGGAAATTGGTCTTAAAAGTGGGTATATATATATATATATATATATATATATATATATATATATATATATATATATATATATATATATATATATATATATATATAATATGTAAATATTATATATATATATGGAAATAATAGTATACATATGAGTTTTAACTTTTTTGATAATACGTAGAGTTCAGGTCTAATTCTTTTAATAATGATCTTTGAATAATCCAGTATTATTGATTCCAATACGAACAATCTATCACTAGGTGACGAGACTGATTTTTATGTAAAAGTCAGTGAGGTGTGGTGTCCACCTTGGCACAGTCACAGGAGGTTGTCAAGGAGACAACTCCTGGCTTTCAGACAAACACAGGAACCTAGTCATTTAAAATGTTAAATTCATTCACGCTTTTAATTAAACTCTTTTTTCATTGTACAAAATTTGCAGCGTTTTTTATACTGAATCCTTTATTTAAATACCCAACAAGTTTTACTTGGTTTGCCATATTACAGCTTTAACTTAAATTATGAAGATTGGGGACATTTATGTTTAATTTAATCCCCTAATGTTAGTGTCATGTGACTTTTGGGACGAAGTTTCTTATGGCACGTTACAGCGTCGTCTGGAGCCCGGGAGTGAATCCGAAAAAAACGACCATCACCATACCGACCGTCACAAAATCGACAGGTGACGATAACTTGAGTAAAAGTTGACCGATTTAGTTGAAATTTGGTATACATGTTCATTTTACCAATGCCCAGGACGAGTTTGTTGGACAACATTATCCACCCAAGCGTTCCGTAAACGTAAGCTTAAAGTGTAAAATGTGAATTTTAGGAGGAGAAAATTCTAACATCGCCTATCAATGAGACAAAAAACTTTCAAAATACATAATTTTTTTTGTAAAACCAACACTGACACCGCTGTGAAGTGTTAAAGATCGATAAAAAAATTAAAGCGGACCTACACGTTTAAAATAGAGAAACCAACGTTTTTGCCGATATCTTAGGCCCGCTTCACACTATTCGGTTTTTTGGCGTACGGCAAAAATCCGAATTGGCAGGTTGTTCACACTATCCGGTTTGTCCACGGCTTTTTTTCAATCAGATTTTTAAAAGTGTAGTGAAGTGCTGAGCTATGAACCGTAAACAAATTATTGCACTGTGGTTGTATTATCGTCGCAAAAATGGCAATGCAAACGCCGGATGTGGGTGCATCCTATATCAAAAGGGAGATGAAGTGGGCTTATTTAATACGTTATTTGAGGATCTACGTAGAGACTAAAATAATTTTTTTAAGTATTTTCGGATATCTTTTGCCTCGTTTCATGAACTGCATGAAAAGCTGAAGGATATCATTCAGCATCCGAACACACAATTTAGAAATTTTTATACAACCAATTCCAACAACCATTTCTGCCTTTGTATATATCAAGATATTTGTCCCACAGCATTGGTCTATTTTATTTTGGACAAAGGAAATTAACACTTCTGCATCAATCTCTTCCATTGTTAATTAGTAAATTAATTAAATAAATATTATTAATATTTGAATAAATTAAAAGAACTGTAGAGAAACGTACAGAGCGAAACCTGAGCGAGAAACTGGCCGTACGAATAAAAACCGTCCAATAGTGAAAGCCTGCATTTGATCAAATAGACTACTGGGTACACGGCGACTATCCCGTCGCCGTGAGTTTAGTGGTTGAGGACGGCTGCTACACGGCGGCCGAACGGCTTATTGCCATCGCCGTGTAATACGTCGCGTCAGAGAGGTTACGTAAAAGTGACAAAGGTTGCTGTGACGTCATGCGCCCTCCGCGATTTTTCGTCAGGTTATCTTTTCTGGCTCATAACAAAGCATTGTTTACTAGAGTTCTGTAAGCATTTTATAGTTTTTTCCTCTTTTTATTCAATTAAAAGCTTTTTTAGCCGTTTTTAACCTTATCATATATTAGTAACATCATTAATAAACCAACAAATGTATACATTATAGATGATAAAACAAATAATTCTCATAAATAACTCAAATAAGATGTAAAATAACTTACTTACAGATGTGCTCTTTTTACTCTATTAAAAGCTTTTTTAACTGTTTTTAACCTTATCATATATCAGTAACATCATTAATAAGCCAATAAATGTATACATTTTAGATGATAAAACAAATAATTCTCACAAATAACTCAAAGAAGAAGTAAAATAACTTACTCACAGATGTGCTCTTTTTACTCTATTAAAAGCTTTTTTCACTGTTTTTAACCTTATCATGTATCAGTAACATCATTAATAAGCCAATAAATGTATACATTATAGATGATAAAACAAATAATTGATTAAAAAATAATAATAAAATAAAATAACACTGATAAACCCCCACCTATATATCCAATGTTATGAGCCAGCTAACCTAACTTCACACACTTTTTTACGTAAGTGACGTCACACTTCCCCGGCGTATGGTAATGTGAAAGCCCGTCTCCTTCTATACTCCACTAAAAAAATTTCGCCGTACGATTTTTTGCCGTACGGCCAAACCCGTATAGGGTGAAAGAGCCCTTATAACTTAACGCCCTTCTAACTTAACGATTTTAATAAAACTTCGTTAAAGTAGCTTACTTTAAAGTACAATTGGAACAGACATGTAAAATTTAATTTCAACCTGAGGTAAAAGCAGAAGTTCCCAACGGGTGTCCCGCGACACCACACGTATGTTTTTTGTCTCGAGTGTAATTTAATCATCAAATTATAAAATGTAGCGATGTTTTTCTATTATTGCGGTATTAACGTTTCGCTCAGAATTATTTATTTGATATTTCTTGTTATGATATTTGATATTCATTGCTTAAAATTAAAAGTAGTATTTTTTTTAACTAGATAATAACTCTAATATATTTTCTTGGTTCAAGGAATTCTTTTGAAAAACTTGAAATATCATCGGAATGTTCGAAAGAATTACTTTTGTGGTGAGGACAAGTGCATGAATTAAGAACATTCATTTTTACCTTTAGGTAGAACCTCCCTAGCTAGAATGTGTACCCACGACTTATATGTGTTGCAGGTCACATTTTATATAAGCCTCCGCGGCGCTATGATTTGACTTCTTTGCATTCATAAAATAAATGAGAGATTAATAAATATATGTATGTTTAAGCACATTGGTCTTTATGTGTATTAAATCTTAAAATATTTTACTGTGCCTGTTGAAGTCTTAATTTCGAGAGTGAAATAAAATAACATTTTAATTAAGTTTTAGCTATACCTCTAAACTCGCTAATCCTTGGTTTTTATTTTATCAAAAGCAGAATATCTGCGTGTTTTACTAACTTCTTATTAATATTTTTTTTTTTTTTTTTTTTTTTTTTTTTTTTTTTTTTTTTTTTTTTTTTTTTTTAGGGTAGACACAAGAGAAATGCGACATTTCCCGGAACCACTCAAACGTCGTCCCACAGTCTTCTTCAAACTCCCATCCGAGGTATGCTGCTATAATCTGTAATTTTGACACAGTAAAAATAGAAACCAAAATGAATAGTTCGAACTATCGGCGATTTTTTTTTTTTTTTTTTTAATTTAATTTGGGCCTTAAGAATGTAAAAGAATTACAAAGTTTCATAATTTACCAGACTAAGGACCAGACTAATATATACATTTTATTTTTTAAATATTTAATTTTGGTAAAGTTTAGTTTATAATTAGTTTTGTTCATATGGTTTATATTATTTCATTTTATTAAAATTCTAATTGGAATAAATAATTATTATATAGTAGTTTAGTATTACCCTTTTCTTATTATTCGATTCAAAATGAATTTACTTCATAGGTCTACAGGGTAGTATTAATAAATTTTAAACTTTTAGGTTTCCATAATTTTACTAATGTTGCAATATTTCAACCCCCTCTGGGGTCATTTTCAAGCTAAAATTAAATAAATGATGTATAATTAATTACAAAATTCTTCCATTATATACAATATTATACAGAACCTTTATTTGTAAATAACCATAATTCACCTAATGTCAATACTTTTCGAGATTTGAGGTAAAAAGCAAAAAATCCATACTTCCCGCCTCCTGGGGGGGGGGGGGAGGGGGTTGGTGTTCCACCCCCTAAATTTTGACGGACTCTGCAGATTTTCATTTCCACTGCCAATATGAAGGTATGAGCAAAGTTTCATGAATGTTCAAATTTTTTCATTTTTAAAACCCTATTTTTCCTGTACTAATATATGTGAAAATAAATCTGATTTTGTTAAAAATCAAAAACAAAACTTTAACAACCACCTGTTAAATGCTTTTTATTTATTTTTTTATTTAAAAAAAATAAAAATCCATTAAATAAGATATTATGGAATTTAAATACAGTTTCAACAATATGAGAAAGTTTGTCTGAGTTGTCTCGGACCGATTTTTTTTTATTAAAGTTATTGAAATGTATGTGACGAGCCCTTAGGCCCGTGGCAACGGGCGTACTTTTATTTTTAGAAAAAAAGTAAAATTGAGTAAATTAATTTAGATATCTTTTTGAAGACCAACAAAACAAACATTTATTTTTATTGGAATAAATGTGGTTGCCTTAGCTTAGCAATAACAAATCATTTCGTGGTGAGTCGTTCGTCGCCATCGGACACTACTCGATTATATAAATGATTGGCTTTTGGCAAGCAATCAAAAAGAAAAGGCTAATTTTTTGTCTATCATTATATATATTTTACATTATATAACTTATTTTGGATCTCAGTTTTTAGGGTCCGTAGGCAAAACCAAGGACCCTTATATTTTCTTGCGTGTGTCTGTCCATTGCCTGCTCTCACGGCTACACCACTCGTACGATCACTTTGAAATTTGGCATATATGTACCATCCACACATTTTTAAAATATAGAGAGAAAAAATTGGGGTAAAAAACTTAAGGGTTAAATTTTTTTTAACACCGTGTGGGGTATGATATGAAAGGGTAAGTCGAGCTGATTACAAAAATGTATAATTTTTGGTTATAAGCTTGGATGGGGCTAGCGTAGACGAGTTTGAAGTGGGTGGGAAAAGTGTCCCCCCCCCTCCCCCCTTCTATCTCGCTTAGGTATAGTGCAAAAATTCAGAAAAAAATCCTGAACATTCTTTGACCAAAAACTATTGAAAAAAAGAATTGAATATAATAAAATGAAGTATAAAGATATCTTTTAACTTATGGTTTCTGCTTTCTCACTTGTAAAACTAAAACCTAGAATTGATGTGTTCCATGCAGTCTCTGGCTAGTTCTCTAAATGGGATTTATATTAAATTGTTAATTCCTTAATTAATCCATCTGTCTTAATTTGTATGATTATCTTTTTAACTTAGGTGGTAGCAACAGCAAGACAGTGGAAGCAGTTTGCAATCAGTATAACACCAGACTGTCAAGTGATTCAAGTCCACTGTGGGAAGGTGATGATGTCTATCCTACTAGGGATACTACACCTGTCTCACACGTCTCCTCCCCTTCTTCCTTAGATTCTGATACCAATCAGAGAAAAGGTAAATGATCAAGTAAATCTTCTATTTAGTCCTAATTTCTTTTCTTAAGGCCCCTCCACACTCTCGCGTAGAGGGTGGAAAAGTGACGAAATACTCGCATCCACACTCTCGCCCTGATGAGCACCTCATTGCCATGACTTAATGTTCCTCGCATCCCCTTTGTCTCGGGACAAAAAACCGCCTCTGAAGCCAAGTGGGGCCAGGGCGAGGCAAGGACCCACGAGCAACCTCTCCACATTCTCGTTCCTTGCCTGACTTCGGGCAACTTCGCAAGAGTCTGGAGGGGCCTTTTAGGTTATTACATTTTATATTTCCCGATATCTTCATTCTTAATTGATTTCCCCCCCCCCCCCTGGGTCTGAAGCAGTAAGACCTCACATGTCCAATGTGTAATCATTTTAATTTTACTTTATCCACTAAGCAAGCTGACATAGCCGCAGAAAGTGAGTACCTTGTGCTTAGGGGAAGTAACCTTAATTCTTTAGTCGACAGAATGGCGAAGCCATAAATGTCCCTCCTCAGGCATGTTAAGCCTAGTTTACATTGGTAGAGTAAGCGGTCGAGTAGCACCCCACCAAGCTACTAGGCTAATGTGAATGATACGGATAGTAAAGAGTAGAGGATAGTGGATAAAAGTTGGTCGAGTAAATAAGCTAGTGCGGTGACAGAGTAGCTCGCCCGCAGACGGGCTAGTACCCCCCCACCCCAAGTCCGCGTCCCCTCATCTCTGAAACTCACACATTTTGTTTAACTCTTTTCATCACAAATTTTTAAAAGTTTTTTTCACAAATTTTTAAGTAAAACAGTGATTATGATCAACTACCGCCATCAGAACTAAACTGTTGGAGCCCTTGAAGTTGAAATATTCATTACCACAGTTTGTTATGAGGGGGATTTATCAAAATATGTTTTCCAACGATAGCACCACAACATAGCGGAAAATTACATAATTCTTGAAAACCTGTAGTGATGCTCTTCCATTCTTCTTGTGTAGCTGGGATGTACCTCACTCTTCCTAGGCTACTATCCCAACACGTGTGAACGACTTTGGAGTCACTCTACCAAAAAACAGCACACTATTCTACTCGCCTGCCCCTGTGCTAAAAAGTAAGCTAGTACACTTGACCCTTTACTCTACAAAGTGTAAACTAGGCTTTAGTGCAGGACAGCTGGCAATAAGCTGAGAAAGAGGTTTCATCCTCTTCCTCACACAGCCTGCATACTCTTTCAGCTAAACCAAGAAGATTAAGTCAACAGTGTCCATTAAGAAGGCCTGTCAAAAGGTGACGGGATTGTTTTTTGAGTGGAAGCAGTGATCTGGTAAGATGCTGAGATAGTTCCTGGATCATCACCTTAGATTGTCACATACTTGAAGCACTTTTCCATATTGTGTGGAGATCTAAATTCATGAAAGTCCTTTTGAAATGTTTCACTCCATGGCATGGCACACCAACAACAGATTCTGGTGTAGTTGGGGTCGAACTGGAACTGTTTTGGCAAACTGGTCAGCAATCTCATTGCTCAGAATGTCCTAGAACCCATATTAGTTTACCTTATTTAATTGCCCTAGACAGGGCCGGCGACAAGGGGGGGGGGGGGGGGGGGGGCAAGTGGGTCAATTGCTCAGGGGCCCGGGCTTTCAGGGGGCCCGGGAGTGTGAAATATGTTACAATAAAATCTCTGTGGGCGGAATTATTTTAATAAAATTATTTTTGGGTGATAAGAATAAATAAGGGAGATAAAACCAACAAAGAGTTTAAAGCAGGGTGAGAATGTTATGAGATGTTATGGTTTAGACCTCATCAGAGTTCTTCATTTTGGATTGGAAGGAGATCCAAGTGTTTATTACAATTAAAAGTTATCTTATCTAATCCGGTTTTAGCTGTACTTGATAAGGAAGTCTGTTTCGAACTTAACTAGTCATACTTTTATTTCTATCTCTGTCGATTGTTTTTGCTATATAATATTATGTATTTCTCTTTCTGTCTATAAATCTCCCTTACTTGTTTTCCCCTATCACAACCTCTTTTTATTTAATTTCTAACTCTTTTCTTACTTAGCTAATTTTACCTCCCTTTAGAGTTGTTATCTTTTCTACCATTCCCCTTATATTTTTAATTGTTATCTATTAATCTAATAGAAGTATGAGATGAAGCCCAGTTCTGTACAGTTATAGCTCTCGTGCGAGGTGGTCATGTCATTTGTTGTAAATTTTCTCTACCCCCCCCCCCCCCCCCCCCCCAAAGAAAGCTCTAAAATAATTAATTCTTGATAACGGTTCCGAGAACTCTAAAATGTAGTTCATTTAAATTCTAAATACCTTCAGTAAGCTCGGGAAATATATCATAGGGCCCGGACCTCTCATTTGCCAGGGGCCCGAAAATCGTGTCACCGGGCCTGGCCCTAGAGTGTTGTGATATCTATTGTACTCCACAACCAGCTTAGATGTACATCTTGAGTGTGTTTTTACTAACCAGAAAATAAGCTACAAGTTTTTTATTTTGTTTATTTTTTAGTGTACATGGGTTCTCCTCCAACAAGAGACAAGGTGGACAGTATAGATAAGTCAAGTAGACTAAGGAGGAACACAGGAGGAGGAGGTGGAAACAAGAGAAGTATTAAAGCTTCAGGAGGAAGAAGTTACACTGAAGATCTTACCAAGATGATGCCCTGGCAGGAACAATCTAGTCCAACCATAGTGCAGCAAAATCAGGGTGAGTTTACGTATTTAAATAATCTATTTTTTTTTCTTTTTTAATTCACAAAAAAATTATTGCTGATGATAATGAGTACATCCTTCTAATTTTTAGTTTGTAAATAAGAAAAGTGTAAAAAAGGAATTAAGAAAGTCCATCTCTCTACTAAATTAGCTTTATTGTGCAAAACAGGCGTTCAACCACTAATGGTCATCTTCAGTGCCTAATAAATAAATAAATTGATTGATTACAAAAAATATAAAGCTCGAGTTAGGTCACGAGATCGAAATCCACCCCTATCAGGTTCAGTTGGACCTCGGTTATGAGCGACTCTTTTTACAAACAAAATTCCTGATAATTAAATGCTTCATTTTTTGAACAGAAATTCGGCTTATGAACTTGTGTTTATAGGATTTCAAGCAAGAAGTAGAAAATTAAGATAGTAAAGGGTAATTTTCTGGAGTCTTATACAGATTAATTGTAAATCTAATTACTTTTACATTATATTCTACATATAATTTAATTTTTCTCATATAGATGTTGGTACAGTATTTAAATTTCAATATCTCATTTAAAAAAATAAAAACTAACAGTAAAAATAATAATAATAATAATAAAACAAACAAAGGTAAAGGTTTACGCTAATAGCCCAAGTAGTTAAAGCGCACCTTCCTTAGCTGCAGGAGGGATAAAAAAAAAAATATAAAAATAAAAAAAATAAAAAAAAATAAAAAAATAAATTAATAAATGTTGTTTACAGGTGGTTGTTTACATTTTGTTATCAATTTTGATCAATAACATGGGAACTAGATTTTTCCCGTGACAACAACTTTAATTGTTGCATTAAATACATGAATGTTGTCATTTCAAGATTGTTTTTATGGTTTTATCTGGAGATAGAATTGACATTATCTGTATATTGAATATGAGGGTTATCATTGCCATTGTTTTGTATTTTTCTTCTAAACTTATTTATTTTGTTAGACAAAATTCTGTGATTTACATCTTTTAAAATTATTTTTGCCTTAGTTTGCTATGATTTAAAGCTTATACTTTTGCTTTACAGGTCATCCTGAAGTAAACAGGCGTCTCCTTCTAGAAGAATATGAAAGTGAATGCAAACTGAAGGATATAGCAGACTCATTGACGAGGCCTAGGAACATTTCTCCTTCTCTTCATGAACCAACAAGGGACTCGGATCCCCATAAACAGGTAAATTATTAATTTACAAAATACATTTTTGCCAAGTTAAATAAGTTCATAGTTTTGCAACACAGATTTTATTTAATTTACTCATCATATTAAAATAAATTAAAGAGCAAACTTGATTAGTTTACTGTTGTTTTTCTGCTAATTACCATTTAAATTAAGTTGAAACCAAGTTGACAACTTGTTAATTTTAATTTATGTTAGATATTTTATGCTATACCATCTAAAATGGATGTTTTCTTTGCAGGTTTTTAATTCTTTAAACCTTTCAGTGTTTAATTCGTTTGTTACAGATCCGGGGAGATCCTGATGGTTGTGGACTTGATGTGAATCTGAGGTACTCTCCGAGTGATCTCAGAGTGGAATTACCTAGCGAAGATTTGCTCAATATTAAGAAGGGATGGCTCATGAAGCAAGGACAGGAGAAGGTAACAGTTTTCACATGAAATATATGTATAAATATTCTTGAATTGAGTCTAAAAGGAATTATAAGGTTCAATTTTTCAATAATTTTACTTCTCTTTGGGTCAGCCATCCTCTATTAAAAGTAGGGATGGGGTTGAAATTTTTAAAGAAAAACCCTTTTAAAGTATTTTTTATACCTAACAACATTGGTTTAATTAAAGATTAAATATAAAAAAATTAAAGATACAACGGATTTACCTGGTTAAAAACCTTTCTTTTGGAGTTACATATTCTACTTAAGTCATGTTTCAAACATCTTTGTATCGTCACATCATCTATAAATATATAACATATAATAGCACCTTAAGTTAATCTCCTTTACTGTTTTTACATAGTTAATGTGGAAAAAGAAATAAAAATCAAGTTTTTTTGTATAATTTAATTACCATCTTACTTGATGATTTTGTTATCATTAAAACCTACCAAAAATTCCAAAATTTTTAGGAATAATAATAAAATTCCACGTGTTATTATTCCAAGTGTTCAAATTCTTTACCCACAATGGGATCCACCTAGATCATAGAATTTAACCCATTCATTGCATAATCCAATTCATGAACCTACCTTAGTGACTGTATATATCTAAACGATTTTAAAAGTTAATTTAAAAATAAATAAAAAATTAAAAAAAAATGTTTGGATCCACTGTGGATACAAACGTGAGCGGGCCTGACGGAGCCTTGCAAGATGGTTCTACTTGAGTCACGGAGAATAGAGCTACAGAGGGTTGAAAGGGAGGGCTTGGATCCACAGTGGGTCCCGCATTGAATGGGTTAAATATTAAATCTATTTTAGGTCCTAAATGCTCAGAGCATTCTCAGGAACCATCTAAATAACTCCTTACATTATTTGCTACCAAACTCTACCTGTTCCTCTTATATTATCAATAATTGCTCTTGTATATAGTGTAGAGTTGGGGGCTTCGGATCTAAACTGACCACGAAAATCCCTCCAATTCGAATGAAAAGGAAAAAAAGATAATGCCCAGTAGAGGTATAAAAAAATAATAATTATAAAATTAATAATAAAAGAACACTAAGTAAGCCCAAGTACCTTGAATAATAAAAGTGGGTTTATTAACAATTAGAATAATAAAGATAACATACAGGTAATATTGGCCTGGTGTCGTGGTGTGTGGTGCGGAGAAGAGTTCGAGTGTGCATTCGTCCGCTTACTGGATTGGACGTGCAGATAGAGACCGACTGGAGACGAATATAATATGTCTGTATAATAAGAACTGGAAATATGCAGTGGCTCTGCAAACTGGATCGGTATGCAAGTGTCCGGGTAGACATACGAGGAAGGGTTTTAACTGATATAAAAGAAAATCATTTATCCGGGCAGATATATCACTTCCATTTCGCGTGACTGGCAAAAAGGATGTGAACTGCTCTGGCTAGGTTAGCCTATACAATATAAATATATAAAATAAACTAAACAAAGATTGTCAGAAATATGAAGATTTTAAACAAAGATTAGCTCACTGAGGGGGGGGGGGACACACTCTAATATGTAAACTCTTATAATTTTGTTCCTGCGACTGCTGCTGAGCGTCTATCGCTGGAGTTGTGTCTAGGAAAATCTACCTTAAATCATAAGTATCAGAGTTTATCTCATTTAATTAATTTTACAACGGATTTACCTGGTTAAAAACCTTTCTTTTGGAGTTACATATTCTACTTAAGTCATGTTTCAAACATCTTTGTATCGTCTAATAAATATAACATAGCAACAAAATAGTATACTACAGCCTTAACATATTTAATAAAAATAAATATATATATATATATATATATATATATATATATATATATATATATATATATATATATATATATAAATAGATCAAATAAACTTTGGTTTAAACATATAGTGTATAGATACTATACACTATATGTTTAAAATGGGGAGGACAAACAACTTGTTAGAACCAACGAATAGGCCACTTATTTGGACTCTTTATAAGAGTTCAGTCACTTCACACCAATGTACCCTTTACCCCCTAAACGACTACTATATGATCAATAATGATCCATGTAAATCTCAGTGCCTAGGTACGGGATTGAACCTGTGACCTTCACATTGATTCACAAGATCATGGAGTCTATTGTTTCAACTTAAGTATATATTACTTTTTTAAACCTTCCTTACAACAGTAATCACCTTACTGTGATAACCATGTGTATATTTTTAATAAGAAGAAGAACTATAGAATTTCTTCCCTTCTTTGTTTTTCTTGATGTTTGGTTTGTAAAAAAAGTACATAAATGGTTGCATTGGCAAATTAAATATAAATATGTGACATTGTTTTCCAGGAGTGGACAAAGCATTGGTTTGTATTGAGAGGTTCTGCTCTGCTTTACTACAGGGATCCAACTACTGAAGACCAGGGAATATTAGATGGAGTTATAGACCTCTCTGGTGTTACAGCCGTTTCTGAAATACAAGTGCAGAGGAATTATGGATTCCAGATAACAGTTAGTACCCTTATTCGCATCCGTATTACCTGATTAATTAAGTCCTTATTTTTGTTTATCCAAAAATATTATAGTATAATTGAGAACTCTCTTTATTACTGATTAAAAATAACTAATATATTCCTGAATTAATTTTAATGTATATCCACATTGCAATTATATATCATCATTCAATGTAGTATAATATATTATATACCTAATATAATATTCAATATAATGTAAACCTAAATTATTAGTACAAACCTCATCACCTATGATTAATTTTAATTTATTCTTAAAAATACTAATACAGGTGAATGTTAAGGCCATAATTTACAGGGCACTGCATATTTCATATTATTACAAAAATGTTACACATTATAAAAAAAATGATCAAACAGTTTTTACTATTCTTCAATAATATATAGTTCTTCAAGATAAATAACAAATAATATATGTTGTCTTGGTGGAATAAATGAGTTGTGTCATGGCTAGCTACTATTTTTATGAACAAAGCCATTCATGAGACACATATTGAACTCTGGAGATAGTTATCTTTAATTACGTATACTGCTTTGATAACAGTATGAATGCTTTGATTGACTGGTTCCTCCCACTTAGCTTAATAGTGATAATATTGTTCTTTTTGCAGACATGGGATGAGAGACGCTATGTTCTCTCAGCTGTAACATCAGGTATAAGGACTAACTGGATGTCAGCGGTCAGGAAAGCAGCTGGTCTACCTCAAGACACTTCACCTTCTCAGCTCTCATCTCCTATACAGTCAGTACTATTTTTATTTCATCTGTTGAATTATTAACATTATCATTCTTTTGAAATCTTTAGTAATAGTTATGATTCTTCCTATAAATGTTAAGTTCAAAAGATTACGTAGGAACTTAATTATAATTAATAAAATCATAAGATTAAAAATGATTGAGATATTGTCAATCTTCAACTTCAATTTTGTTATAAAGACCTACTTCGGTCACTTACATAAATAAAAAAAAATTAGATAGAAATGGAAGCTTAGGTAAACATATTAATACATTAATAATAATATAACATTGCTTTGTAATAAAACAAGTAAAACTTTAGGTATAAATAAGTTTGAGTTATCAAGTTAAAACAAAACAAAGGCAAAACGATCAGTGTTGCCACTTTTTTCATTAACAGCTGTTTTTTAATAAATATTTTTTAGCGATTTTTTAAAATAATTACTGCAAAAATAATAAAATTTGTTTTATTATTATAATTTTTAAAAGTATTTTCAAAAATGATATAAATACTTAGCAGCATATATAAACAGTGAACGATGTGGGTGAACAACCGATGTAGCAACCTTTTCTTAAAATGTTATTTTGCTGGGTGTTTTTTTGACATGTTACAAAAGAATCAAGAAAAATGACATTTTGCAAATTAAAAACAGTACAACAATTTTGCAGCCGTGAGTAGATAAAATAATTGTTATTACTCTTTTAGCTTATTCAGTAAAAGATTCCTTACTGAAATATCTAAGTTAAGTCCCTCAACAATTCACAAGAATATTTCATTGATATAACTTTGTAGCTATAAAAACATTGTCGTGATTACTATGTTTTAGACAGATTTAACTCTTTTCATTTTTGAGTTTTGGCAACCTGGTGTTAATTACTTATACAACAAACTTTATGAACAGTGCTAAACTAAAATGTTTATCCTGACGTTTAAAACTATTTTCTATTAGTTTATTAAAAATATCAGGCTCTCTTTCTTAGCTCAATGATCATTACAATGTTAATAATATGGTGAATACAAGTGACCTGAGCTGTCAGTGCAAATGTGGTTTCATTGTAGAAGTGGATTTTTTTTATACATTACATTAAATTCCTGCTGTTCTATGTAATGGCCTTTTTTCTCTATTTAACATGTTCCTCGTACAGTTCACTACTCATGACACAGTGAACCACAGGATGCAGCATGATACATGATATGGTCTGATGTCACTAAGTAGGTGAGCTAAGTCTCTAAATAGAGATCTCATTACATAATAATTGTAAAAAAAAAAAAAATAATAATAATAATAAAAATATAGACAATTTCGATATTATTTTTTAAACATTTAATTATTTTAATAATTCTTCAGAGAAAGCAGTGATGGTGTGGTGATCCATACTTCAGTGATGCCCCGACTTCTACTTTTGTCATCTGATGATGAATATCGAACTGCATCAGAGAATGGTGGTGCTATAGGAGGTAGAAGGGAGAGTGGAGAATGGGGTGAAGCTTTACCCCCATCACCACCTTTAAATAGAACTCCGATGTCTAGAGTAAAGGAAAGAGCAAGGTAAATAATCACTGTCAACATTTTGGTCAATTTCTTAAGTAACAAAGATATTTCAAATGCTTAAGAGAAAGCATATTTTACTCTGCTTAAAGAAGCTTATATTATGCTGGACATGCAGAATCTTGAACGTATCAAGTTGACATAAGTAATATTTCAAAGTATAAAAGGCTGTTGAATGTACAATGTAGGTTACTGGGTTAATAATATTTTTTTCAATTTCAAGTACCATTATTCTTTTTTCTTTTTTTTCAATAAAATAATTATAAATTTGTAAAAATTGATTTGTTAAATATTTACAAAAGTTATTTGTTTTCTCTAGTTGCCAGTTTTTTTAGGTATAAATTTCAGCTTCTAATTTTGATTTATCTTTACTTACTCAGTACTTGACAAACTCAGCCTTTATTGGTATAAAGAATGTGTAATCATACTGCTACTAATTTTAATTCGTATTGATCAAATATGGAAAATATTAACTCTATTTTTTTTAAAACTGAGAAAAACTTCCATTCTCCTACAAAATAAAAAGACCTCTTACGCTACTTTAGATGTACAGGAAATTTGCGAATCTTAATATTTAGAGTCTATTACAAACGTTGAATCATTTTTAGGGGTGTTTCAAAGCTTAGAGTGTATGGGAATAACTCTAAGAGATCTAGAAGTTCACCTCCTTCATCAAGACGCTCTACTTTGGATTCAATTTCTTCAACTGACCTCATACCCACTTCTCTGAGTAATGTGCACCATAGCAATGGAGCAGTTCAATCACCTCCCACAGACAACAAGGTATGTTTAAATTGCCTTAAAGAAGAAAAAAAAAATGTATTTGAACTTGTTACATTAGTTTTTGGGAGGAGGAAAAAATAAGAACCCTAAATGGCTGAAACCTTGAGAGGGTATGATTAAAGGGGCGATTTGGTCTCCCTAAATCGGGACCTGTCACCCTGAAAACCCGGTCGTGTAACTTGGGTTCCTGGTCTCAAATTTTGGAGGTGAAACCAGACAGGGCGGTCAGATGGAGATTCCATCCAACGTAAGGTAGAAAAGAGGGTGAACTTTATGCCCCCCCATTACACTGCGAACCGACAGTGTTATCTTGTTTGTCAGACCCGATTTCCCTGTCTCCTCAAGGAAAAGGTGACTAGATGGAACAGGGGGTCAGGCCGTGTAAATGTGACACTCTGTCAAGTGAAAGAGAGACCAGACCAAGGGAAACTGGGAAGGGACAAGGACTAGACGGCAGGGAACGGGTCTTCTAATCGCCCCTTAATACAAGTTATGTGCCCCTCAAAACAGTAAACGTTTACCTTTAGTTACATTTCATAATTAATTGTAGAAAAATAACAAATATTTTAAAGTTCCAATTTTCTTATGTTAACATATGAACCAGATTAATTGTAAAGTCTTCTTTTAATTTTTTTTCTACAATATATCTTGTATTAGTGTTATTGAGTGACAATTATTATAGATTATTTAAATTGTAATGAGAATTGTGCTATAACTAATATCTATTCTGAAAAGAGATTAGAGTTAATTAGTGAAGTAATATAAATTCACAGCACGTGTTTATTCAAGGTCTTAACCATTTTTTTTGCAGCTATTAGTTTATTCTCTTCTGTAAAAACAAATTAGGATTTAAGGTTTATTTTATAATAGTTGCTTGTACTGTCCTCTAATGAAAAATTTATTTAGAGATCATATTTATTCCGATAATCTACTCATGTTGAATAACAAATGAATTAGTAATTATAATATGTGGGATTTAATAGACACAATATATTGCAGTTTGTTAAATTACTCTAATCTTATTCACAATCATGTTCCATATGGTTATTTTAAACATTTTATCAGGTGGCTACAGAGATGGAAGAAGTGAAACATGAGCTAAATTTAAGGCTTAGAGAACTGAACAGTGCCCAAGAAGAGCTAACAAGACAGAGGCAGCGACAGACTGATATCAACCACCTAGAGAAACTGGTGCGTTATTTTTTTACTTGTCACAGTCTGTTATATTTCAGTGAAAAATAAATATGCTAATAATTGTTTCTTACTATCATTTGAAGGTGGAGGAATTGTCTAAAAGAGCAGAAGAGACAGGTAAGCAGAGAGCTAGAGATGCAGCAGAACTAGAGTCCTTAAAGAAGAGGTTCGTTGAAGAGAAACTTGCTTGGGAAGCCAGTGGCCGTGCTGTTGAAACGGAATTAGAAGCCAGTGCAGCAAGGTGTGCTGCTTTGCGTTCTGAACTCGGGACTGCTCATGACACTGCTTCAACGCTTGCTTCCAGACTTGCTGAACTTGAAGCTAGGTAAATACTGACAATATAGTTGAGGTTTTTATATTTATTTTTATATTTTATATTATATTTATCAAAAGATTTGAATTTTATTACTTATCCACCAAACTTAAAATTTAAACTTGTCTGATATATTTTAATAGTCTTTTATCAAGGTTTCAAGATATATCTAGAACTTCTAAAAAAATAAACTAGTAGAGTGAGAATAAAAAATTAAGAAAGAAAACCTAATGTCTAGACAACTTGTTAATTATAGTAGATGTGCCTCAAGCACTGCTGGAAGTAGTGTTGGGGTGGAATAGCTGCTCTTTAATCTCTTTGGTGTTCCTGATACAATTTAAATGTTTCAGAAAAGGAATATTAGATTTATAGGGAAACAAGTTATAGGAAATAAGTTTGATATAAATATAAAATAATTATTATAATTTACTGTTGATTTTAGAATATAATTGTAAATAGTGATATGATGAATTTATAATTGTTTTTTGTGTTTTTTCAGGTTGGACGCAGCTAGGAGGGAGAATGAATCACTGTACACTAGATTGTCTGCTTTAGATTTGAAGGGATCTAGTCCAGTTCCACCTGCCAGAAGTAGATCTTTAGACTCTTTGTATGATCTTACCAACATAGATCTAGATATAGAGGATATCAATCAGCTTGATAAGGACAGGTAATGTGTTAATGAAATTATTAAAAATTTAGTTGTCTCACTGTAAATTCTATTGATACTAGATTAAAACTATTTAGTTGGTTGTTTCTTTGTTCCAAAGAAACAACCAACTACTTATAAAACTATTTAGTGTCTAGAAAGTTCTAGACTTAATTTAACTATTCGACCTTCAAGTAGTTATTTCCCCAAGACAAAGACTAATAATGCGAATAAAATAGAAAGATCATGAGAAAGGGGTATGTTTCAAATATCCCATATAATGTTTGAATAATCAACTTTTAAGCTTTAACCCAATGCACTGTCATAAAGAGTAAATATTCATGTCTCAAGTGTACCCTTAAATGTTTTTTTACATTGGGATAGTGAGTTAACTATATTAATATGTTTGTTGAGCAGGTTAATTGAAGAGTATATGGATGTCAGAGCTAGATTTGAGAAAGCAGTTAGTGAAATCCGAGCAATGAAGAGAGAATTAAGGGAAGCTCATGCTCAGGCAGATTGGCTCGAACTCAGCCTTGTGTCTACTAGGCAAGAAATGAAGAGCAGACAAGACTCGTCTGAATCAAGCAATAATCTTATGGCTGCTAGGATTCAGGATCTGGCCACGAAATTGGTAAATCTATCAACATTTATTTTATTATAATTAAATTATCCTGTTAGCAATTTAATTATGAATAACTTAGATTCATATTTTCTGGTATGGTCACATTATAGATAGCCAGTACCTACAGTGGAACCTTATTTTGTTGTGACTAAAAACTAGTAAGAGATTTTTTTTTTTTTTTCTTTTGCTTTGTTTTTTAAGAATGCGACATTTGGTTTTGTTTTTTCAGGTCCAGTCAGAGAAGCAGATTAGGACATTAAAGCAAAAATTATCTAAGACAGAAACAAGAGAGAAGAGGAGGTCTTTATCACTGAAAGGAAGAGAGTCATTTGCCATATCCAAAGAGTTTGAAGACAAACTATCTGAATTAGAAAGTAGAGTTAACTCTATGGAAGGTAGAACTAGTGACACACCAAGTGTTACACGAAGCTCAAGTAGTTGTAGAGAGGAGAAGAATAGTGATGGTTTGTCCCTTAGACTGAGAAGAAAATCTCTAGACAGTGCTACTGCTTCTGAACCTATGAAGGTGAGTTTCACCGAGATAAAAAACATTTTTGATAATTTAGGAAATTTCTATAAATATCTCTAAATTTAGTTTTTAGTAAGGTGTAGCAAAATTGAGAAAGGGTGTTACACTTTTTTAGAATCAATTTTCTACTGTGATCTGACATCTATAAATCACACCTGTGCTTATCTGTGATCTTATTGGCAAATTAGGGATTAAACAAAACTCATTGATTTTTAGGGTTCGTAGGCAAAACCAAGGACCCTTATATTTTCCTGCGTGTGTCTGTCCGTCCGTCCTCTCGCGTGCTCTCACGGCTACACCTTTCGTTCGATCACTTTGAAATTTGGCATGTATGTGTCTTGTACCCGCCCACATATTTTAAAAATATAGCAACTTAAAAAAAAAAAATTCAAAAAAAATTAGGGTAAAAAACTTTAACGTTAATTTTTTTTTTTTTTTTTTTTTTCGACACCGTGAGGGGTATCATGTGAAAGGGTACGTCGAGCTGATTACAAAAATATATAATTCTTTGGTTATAACTTTGATAGAGCGAGCGTAGGCAAGTTTGAAGTGGGTGTGAAACGTGTCCCCCCCTTCTATCTCGCTTATGTGAAGTGCAAAAAATCTGAAAAAATTCCTGAACATTCTTCGACCAAAAGTAAAGATACCACTTTTTGGAAATTTCGAAAAAAATATAATTAAATTTTTTATTGACAAAAATACGTTTTTTTATAACTATGGTCTTTTCAGTGTATTTATATGGTTGTAGTCCGGTTCAGTGGCAAAAAAATACTTTATCAGAAGTTTGTTTATGTGTTTTGAGAATATCAGACCCATAGGATAGTTGAAAGTAAGCTTTTTTTAGCATTTTAAAAAACACCATCAATAGGGTACTACTTAAACTATACAGTGGGGGCCTACGGACCCTCGCTGTGTGCTGACTAGCACACAATTGACCTGTTTATTTTATATAGTTTATTCTAAAAAAAAAAAAAAAAAAAAAAAAAAAAAAAAAAAAAAAAAAAAAATACAATGGCTTTTATGTTATTGTGATTTTTTTTTGCTAAATTGATTAATTTAGCTCATTCACTATTATATAACATGAGTAAGATCCATAAAAGCTTATTTTATAAGGATTTCTTATAGCATTTTACCAGTATACATATAATATTATAAAATTTATTCATCATGTGAGTTAGATCCTTAAATTCTGATCTGAGAAACCACTTGTTCTTAAGGTATTCTTTTTAAATCAGTCATTGAATTTATATGAATTATTGTAGGTGCTGCTGAGACTAAATAATCTAGAAGCTAAGATCAGTGGTCGAGGGAGTTCTTCAGACGTACCAACTAAACAACCAACAGAATTAAAACTTTTTAGCGGAGATGAATTGGACTCCAGGCAATCTGAGATCATTGACCAGGTATGTAGTTATACTAAACTAGCTACATAGTTGCCAGGGAAGTCTCCAGAGGGCAGCTAAATCCTCTTTAAATCCTTTATATTAACTTCACTTTTGTGCCTGGGTGCCTGGGGGAGTGCCTGGGTGCCTGGCGTCAACATTTTTGGAAGGCTAGTTAACCCTCTTCTACTTATCCGATCGAGCTGAAACTTGGCACATAGACTCTCTACCAATACAAAAACATTTTAACAAATTAATTAATTAATTAAATTTAATTAATTAATTAATAAATTAATTTTTCAATTTAATTATTTTTTTTTAAAAAAATGAATGGATTATATAAATTTTAAAAAATTAAGTATTAAAAGTAAAATAAAAAATTAATTAATTAATTAATTGGTTGGTATATAAAATCTTTGGAAGGCTAGTTAACCCTCTTCTACTTATCCGATCGAGCTGAAATTTGGCACATAGACTCTCTACCAATACAAAAACATTTTAACAAATTAATTAATTAATTAAATTTAATTAATTAATTAATAAATTAATTTCTCAATTTAATTAATTATCTTTTTAAAAATGAATGGATTAATTAAGTAATAAAAATTTATTTAATTAATTGGTAGGTATATATAAAATCTTTATAGGGCTAGTTAACCCTCTTCCAGTCGTCCAATCGAGCTAAAACTTGGCACATAGACTCTCTACCAATACTTCCCCCTCACAACCAAAATGCAAAAATATAAAGGATTTATAATAAAAACTTGGTTTTTATGGGCTGGTATTATTTAATGACTTTTTTTAATGAATATCTAAAAAAAAAAATTGAAATACATTATATTTTGTTTACAGGTGAAAAAAATGGAAAATCTACTTAGAGCTAAGCTTGTTGTATTGGCTAAGAAGAGAGAATCGCTAATGAAGAATGGACAGTGGAATGAGGAGGCTAGACTTCACCTTCTAGCTGAGAAACTGGCTTATGAGAGCGTGCTTGTTGGGAGACTTCATGATGCTATTACTGAGAGTAGCTCTAATGTCGATACTAGTGATGCTGAACGTCTTATACAGGTTAGGCAACTGTAATAATCAATTTTATTTTCTTTCCCAACTCTGTAATGATCTGGGATTTTTTGTAATCTTTCAAATTATATGTTTTACGGTCATCAAATCATTTTTGGCTGTCTAATAATTATCTTAACAAATCTTATATTGATTTATACAATATTCTGTAAATTTGTTATGAAGGGTCTGGATAGTAAACTGTCTTCTCGTAGTCGTTCTTCTCGTAGTGGCGTGGACACTTCACTGGACTACCTAGTAAGAGAATTGGCTAAACATTTATCTCAGCAGTCTGTTAAAAGAATCAACAGGAAGTCTACAAAACAGGACAGAAGGAAGAGGGATCCAGCACTCACTGACCTTGTCAATAAGAAAGCCATCGTCGATGCAAAGGTTTGTTACACATTGTGAACTCGAGTTAGGTGCTGGCTGTTTAAAATAATCTCTTAAATCATGTTTGAGACACATGTAAATCTTCCTCCCATCTTGGTTATTAATTAGAGAGTTTTCTTTGATGCAAAAGAACTCCTGATATTTGTATTTGTATCAGTCTCTCCCCCCCCCCCCCCAACTCCCATCCTTCTTCAAAAGACTTGTCCTTTTCTTATTTTTAATTAATTACAAACTTAAATAACTAATAACTCATGTAAGTTTAAAATTTGTATTTGCCAATATGATGTGGTTTTTTGTTTTGTTCTCAGGTGGTGAACTATATGAATGTGACAGTTGGTGAGCTTGCAGAGGCTCTAGCTATTGAATCATTGTCTGAAAGTAATAGAACAACTGATTCTCCTGGCAGTAAAAAGTATGAAGAGACTGTTTGGAGTTTAGCCCGTGAGGCTGTAGATAGAGAACTAGTTCAGGAAGAGATAGTTCGTGTCATGTCTGATTGTACCCAGCAATATCAACAGGTAGTGATAATAACCATTATTTAAAATTTAATAAAAATGTACTTTTCTTCAGATTCTGCTATACTTGTAAAGAGAGCACTCTGTATTCACTATAAATGTTCACTATATTACTTTTATTTTATTATCTGTTTAATGGAGAATGTTTGTTTGTTTGATTGTTGTTCACAGACTATTGAGGATGAGAGTGGATCAAGATTCTTGGGCCTAGTTAAGGACAGGTCAGATCTTGAGTTGTGGGCATCAACTGCTAGTGAAATGCTTACTACTAACATGAACGAAGCACTCATTAGGATCAACAATGAATTTATTGTAAGTAATTGTTCTCAAATATTGATAGTTACATTTAACGAATATATTATTTTTTTTAACACTTTCAATTTATTATTAATGTTAAGATTTTAAGTGAATTATTTTACCTTATTTTTTTACTACAGGCTAGAATGAGCAACATTTCCCAAAAAGATTATGAAAGTTCTAGCGAGATTCTACGAAGAAACCGTGATAGGACGAGACAGATGTTAACTAAACTTGCGGATATAGTTGCCCATAAATCACTTCTTGATGCTCGGCTTGCTGTTATCACTAGCAGGGAGTCAACAGATGCAAGCAGTGATGACCAAACTACAGGCTTGCCTCCACCTGAGGAAACAAGTCTGCTGTCTGAAATTCAATACCTCTATGTTAAATTCTGCAGGGATCTCTCACAAGATTCTAAGGATAAGCAGAAGATTGAGCTTCTTATCGATAGGTATTTTAATATTTATAGTTTTAATATTACTGATAAACTTTACATTATTAGTCAAACTGAATTGTTGTGGCAATGGTTATTGTTGTTTCTCCAACTGCATAAAAGTTTAAAAAAATAAATTTTTTATGAATTTCACTAATGAATAGGGTGAAACCAATCTCTATTAAATATTAGCTATCAAGGTTTTTTTTTACACCAAATTGATTTTATATTGTTTTATTTTATGTTTTTACCCCCTAGTGATTTGACTTTAAGGATTAAGCTTACTTAATTATTTAATAGTAAAATTGTTGTTTTCAAAACAATTCACTTTACATAATTTTAACCATGTTAAAATTGACTTTCAGAATTTTTAACTACTAACTTTTCTTTATTTTTGTGCAGGTTGTCTGAGGAGATATGCCGATTAGAGAATGTGCTTGTACGAGACAGTCGTCACAGGCTTGGTGAAATGAATAGGCTTGACACCGGTGAATCGAGTGATCCATGGTTGGATTGTGTAGCAACTAAGTTCCAAACTATGAGGGAGAGGCTGTGTAATATGCAGAAGTATGCTGCTATTGACTGCAAGGACTGTGACAAATGCAAACAAATGCATACTGAAATATCCAGGTTGGTATAATTATTTTACTTCTTTTTCTAATTCCTAGGTAGTGATCCTCTGCCTGATGATTTTTCAGCTCTGAATCTTTTTCTTTAAAACCTATATGATTTACTGCTTCTGGATTTAACCTGAATGATGAATGTGATCAGGATTCTCCAGTGAGAATCTTGATTTCAACCAAGTGTTCTGGTGTGCCAATTGGGCCAAGCCAAGGATCATATGATAAGATTTCCTTCATAATAGAAATTGCACGCTCCGGCAGTCCGAGTAGTATGGACTGCTTATATCAAATCTTTATCTCGCACGTGTACTATTTAACTGTAAAAATTACAATTTTGAAGCCAACTTTAACATTATCATAGCATTGGCTGTTAAAGATATTAAATTTCGACTAAAAATTATATTTTCAAAGCTCATGGTAATTATTACTTGGTACAAAATAAATCCAATATTAGTCTGTACTCACTGGTAAACTACTATTAACTATTACTACAGACATAAATTGGACCTACTACAAAATCATTTTTATTAAATTTATTAATTTGTAAATTGTATCCTTTCTTTATTGTTTTAATGATATAATTTGTTACTTATAATTTTGTCTTTGTAAAGGATCGAGGGCCAATATTCGGTAAAAATTCTGAATATTGAAAGGAGGCAGGAGGAAGATATGGTCAGGCTTAAATCTGAATTTGACAGGCAACGTGATCATTTGGTATGATGTACTTTTTTTCATTTATTGTTTTACAATACTACATATTATAAAATTAACATGTTTAGTTTCATTTTCTGCTATTACATTTGTTTTATGTTGTTTATAGATAAGAAGACATAGAGAGGAAGAGGATTTATTGCTTAAAAACAACACAGAATTAGAAAGAGAGCTTGAATCGCTGAGTACAGAATATAACGACCAGTTAAAGAATTTAAAAGCTTCTACGTATGATTCTGAAGCCAGTCTAGCTAGTGACCTCTCGGGTGACAGCTTACATCTTAGATACCAAAAGGAAATACAACATCTAAGGGTAAAATATACAATATTTCAAAAATAAAGAATACAACCTTGGTAGTTAATAGTGTAAATCTTACTTGTCTGAGTAATTTTTTAAAGGAAGTAATTTAAATTAAGATGTTTACATCTTTTATTTATTTAGAAGAATTTTTACAATAAAAACAACATTAATAAGTGTCTGCTATTCAAAAGGGCCCATTAAGATAAGTTTCACAGTCCAATGTAAATGGTGATGGTTTTTACTTCTGACCATAAGTTATTTATTTTTATTTTTTTACATAGGCTGTTTGTGAAAAGGGATTAACGGGAATGGAAAATTCTCATAAGCGACAGATAGAAGAATTACAAGAAAAACATGAGAGGGAACTTGAGAGCCTCAGGATGGAGAAGGAACAGGCATTGGCTGAAGAGACTCATGCCACTCTCGCAGGTACGTTATTTAAACATTTAATAGCTATATATATCAGTTTTTTGCTAACTTAATTTGTTGAATATATTATACTTACTGAGAATTTTGTAAGCTACAATAAAAGGATGGTATTAATTATTGCATACTTTCCTTTAAAGTATTTTAAATCAAGTAGCCTACAATTTTGTGGTTTTATTTATTGTTTCAAATTAATTGAGTTTAAGTAATCAATATAGTAGAGTCTATTTGAAAATGTGATTATATTTGGTGTTTATAATAGCTCTAGATGCCATGAGGAAAGCACACGAAGCTGAAGTGCAGAAGGAGATTGCCAAATTTAAATCAGAGTTCCTGAATAAAATGCAATCAAATCATGATTTCAATGCTATTCACAAACAGCACCAGTAAGTAAAATCTTTTTAACCATTTTGATCTTTTAATTAAACTTTACATTAAATAATTAAAATCCACATTTAAAAATATTAATGAATTATATAAATGTTACCAATTTGTGGTTACAGAGCTGAGATGGCTGAAATCAAAACAGAGATATTATCGTTAAGCGAGAAATATTCTGTGAAATGTGTTGAAAATGCATCTTTAGAGGATAAACTCAGATCTGCTAATCAGCAGCTAGCACATGCTCACCAGAGAATGATCCACATGGATAATAGGCAAGTTAATAAAATGAATTATAGGTTAAAGCCATTATTTAACAATAATTAATACAATTATAGACAATGATTCTCCTTATTATTAGGATTTATAGTAAATTCCACTGCCACCAAGTAGTGCAAATTTTAAACTTATGTGGAATATATATATATATATATATATATATATATATATATATATATATATATATATATATATATATATATATATATATATATATATATATATATATATATATAATTATCTTACAAAAACAATTCTATTAACAAGACTTCATTTTATGCCATTTTCGATATTGATTTTAATTACAATTCTTGACCATTTAATAATTTTTAAAATAAAAATATGAATGACTGAAATATGATGACAAAAAGTATAATGTCAAAAGTGCACATAGCAGGTTTTGCTTGTGCATCTAGTATATTACTATAAATACAATATACCACATAAGATAAATTTGCCCATTCATGAAACTTGGTTTATAACTTCGTCTTGGCAGTAGAATTGAATATTTGAAGTCCCCTTTAAGCAATGTTTCTTAAGGGAGGGGGTAATTTATAAAACGTAAATTAAATTATTCAAGTGAGGTGAGCTTTTGTATGTATTTTATCTAGCTGAATCAAATGAGACAAATTTCAGGTGGATTGAATCATTCCTTATCAAGATATGATAGCTTTAATTGGGAAAAACAGAGAATATTTTTTATCAAAGGACACCTCACTAGAATAATTTCATTTATGATTTATTAATCCCCTCCCTAAAATTTTGGGGATTCTTCAGATATTTAATTCTCCTGTCAATATGAAGACATAAACCAGATTTAATGAATGGATGAATTTTGTCTTTTTCAATCTCCTCTTTTACCTTTACAATATATTTTTTTTAAATTTATTTTTTGTTAGGATGTGCTTACAAAATATTTGTATTATTAGGTGCAAGCAGATGAGATCTCAGTTAACTAATGAAGGAGGAAGTGATACTCCACCCTCTCCTCCCCTTCCCAGGTTAACTCAGTCTGTAAGTATTACAAATTTTTATTTTATTAACTCATTACTGCAGTGTAACTCATTACCTAATTGACAACATAGATAATATCTTATCTCACATTCCCCCTCAGATCACCAAACACATTGACTTGATTAACTCTATCTTTTGTCTTGTTGCATGGAATGCCTCCACCTTAAACATATCAGTCACACTTCCACACACCCACGTTGTTAACTTAATTAAATTAGAAATTTTTTATTTTTAGATCCTGTAAATTGTGAAGAACCATCAAAGCTCGGTAGAAAGCATTTAGTTTATTTTTAAGCAGAAAACATTATAGTTTTCTTTTAATATGAATCAAAATAAGTAAAAGTGTTTGTAAGGGAATTAAGCAGGCAAAATAATTTAATTTGTTCTTCAAATTGAATGCAGATTATTTCTGAGATGTTCCCCTTGCCTAAACATTTTTAATTTGAAGAATCAACTTTTTTCAGTGACATATAAATTGATTTATTTTTATTTCTCTCTTGAAGCTAGTCCCTCTCCATCAATTGTGTTGTTGGCTTGTCAGAGATGTAAAATATGAAGCTAATTTTGATGATATTTTAATCAAATTAGCTCCTTGAAACTCTTGTTGAGATAATCATTTACTCCTTTATTGTATATTGATTTGATTTTTTTTAAAAAATTGGCTGCCTGATTTCCCCTTTAATTTTTAAAAGTTTGGAATGTGTTTTAATTATAATACTGTTTTTTATTTGAACTGAGTTTATTAATTCACTGCTACTGTTTCATTAGCACATGATTTGTTGTTATTTTATTTTTTTTTATTGCACTTTATTATTATTTGAATTTATTTATTTTATTCTTAATGGTAACTCTATCTTTAAAACTTTAAAGATAATTAAAAACAAATATTGCATGTCAGATAGTGTTTTTCTGCAATCTATTAATTAAAATGAAATTTTTAACAATATAAAACAGTAAAATTTGATATGAAGTTGTCACATTTTAATTTTCAAGTAAAATTAATGAACGTTCACCTAAGTTAGTCAAATTATAGAGTACAAAATAACATTAAAAAACTTGAGCTAGTTATCAGTTATGTATTCATATTTTGGGTCCTTAGCGAAAAACGAGGACCCTTATACATTCCTGCGCTTGTCTGTCAATTTGCTTGTGCAAAAATTTGAAACTTTGTAGTTATATTATGAGTAATAACCCAGTCCCAGAAAAATTATAGGGAACCCCTAAAAAATCATCCCTCAAAAACTAAGGGGTGGAGTCATGTGGGGTGTTAAATGAAAGAGGAGGACGCCCTCAGTACAAATATATTTTTGGTTTCGTTTTTGTACCAATTTATCTTTGTGCCATGTGTCCTTGAAAATTGCGTATTTTTTGTCCCCCTCATTGAAAAATCTGAATAAAAATTATAGTTATTCTTTGTCAAAAAAAAAGTTTTTAAGAAATTTTTCATATGTTACATATTTTGTGAGAAAAAAAGAATTATCTTAGAAACAGATTGGCTAGGCACTTGGGAGTAGTTTCATTGTGTTTGGACAATAAAAAGGCCTTTTGGACGATTATGCTGGATAACGAATTCGCCCAATTTTTTATAATTGCCTACGGACCCTTTGTGTGTGCTTAAAGCACATACTTGGCCAATTAATTATATAATACTGCTGTGTATACCTACTCATTTACTTCCTTTGAAAGTTAACATTTGGCACATTAATTACTTTTTGACACTAGAATTGCTAAATTCAAGCCCGATACCCCCCCCCCCCCCCCCCCCCCCCGTTCCTATGCCACTGCCTAAAGCTAAACAATAAAATTGTCCCTTTATGATATTCTATTTTTTTGGATAATCCTTTTTTCTAGACAAAGGGTTTTTATTTGTTTTTAGCCAATTTGTTTACTAATAACTATTTCAAAAAAATTAAATAACATTAAATGGGATTAATTATTTGGGTGGATTAATAAACTTTTAAGCATTTATGTTTTTTTAAACAATTCATTGTTATAAATGTGAATTTTAAGTATAAATAAAAAGGGTGGTTTGCATGTATTTTGTGTGTGTCAATTAAATCTTTATAGAAAAAAAAGTTCCAATAGATATTTGTTGCTTTTTTAAATTTGTTTAAGTTTCAAAAATAGTAACATTAACAGACTAGTTTCATATATTAATATATGTATACCTCAAAAAAGAAATAGTGTAAATAGTTATTAGACATTTTATTTTTTAGTGTTTTTTTCCTAATACATAAGTGTAAGTGTGTGTGAGAGTGCCTTTTGCAAATAAGGTAGGTTTATGAAATTGCATGCCAAATTCCTATATTGTTTTGTACTGTAGCATGGAGAGGTGCTTGCTAGTGCTAGGCGACCCAGGGTTGTAGACTTCATACCAAAATCTATCACAGGTCAGTATGAAAATACCAACCACCAATAGATTACTTCTCCTTAAAGAATCTTGTTATTTAATCAGTGTCTTCTTTTTTTCTTAAAACCTATAATTCTATAGATGATTGTTCTTTAAATTTTTAAGGGTTTTATTTCAATAAGTTATTCTGATTGATAAATAGAAAGGGCTTATCATCAATCTTATAACTTTCTTTGATTTAATTTTTTTTTTTTTTTTTTAATATACTCATAAGTACAAATATTAATTTTTAATGTTTTTTAAATAATCTGTATAGTTTTAAAAAAGAACACACTGAATAATAATTTCTTTTCCTACTTCACCTGTGTACTGATATCCTTTACTAATCCACTGTTTCACCTCATTCATTTTAATTATTCTTTTTAGTATTAATAATGGTGTTATAAAAACTAAAACATTTGCCTTAGGCTTAAATAGACTAAACAATTAAGGAAGATAAAATTATATTTTTAATGTTGCAAATTATTTTGATAATCAGTTACTATGTTCAACCATTTATATAGACAGGTTAGCTACTGCCCCCTCAGTTGATACACCAACAACGTATGCCAAAAATTGTTTATACTTAAAGAAATCATTAGTAATTTATGATATTTTCACTAATTAAAATACTTATTTGGGCTTTTAACACATGAGGAGGTTAGAGCTAAATTTGTCGCCAACCCAGCCGATCCAAATATCTTCCAGAATTGGCCAAAGCTCTGCCAATAAGCTGAGATAAAAGCTTATTGTACTGAAAACTTAAAAGTAAAAGAAGGTAAGTCTTAAATTTAGAAGTGAGAATGGTGTTTTTACTCCTAGTACCAACAACGTAGTAGCAAACATATTTACAAGTTCTTTTATGCACTTTTCTCCTCAAACAATATTTGTCCGAGTAGCAAAGCAATTAATGGCAAAGAATAGTCGTATTTTATTTTCTGTTAAAAGCAAATAGTTTAACTTTGAAGTATACAATATGTGTAGCACTATCACTGAATGGATTTATAGAACCCAATTAACTACACCTACTACTAAGTAGTGTTTTAAATTTCTGCTATAAAATTTAATTAATCATCTAAAGCACCTTTATTTTTATTAAAAAGAAATTTTGCACCTAACCTCCACAGTATTTTTTTCACAGGGATTTTAAGGTACACAATAAAATATTTTTTACAATATTGAGATTTATTTCATATAAAGAGCTAATAGCATTTTTATTGAAGGCAGATGTTGAAGTTTATATATCACATTGTATCATTTAGATTTATTCTTAAATAATACAATTCTTGCTTTGTAGATTTTAGTTATTTGCATGGAAATCATAGTTATTTGTTAAATATTCTTTATCCATCATGGTATTATTTATTACTTGTTAATTTTAAGGCAAATAACTTATTATTTACCATTTGAAATATTAAGTGTTAATTATTTGTAGTTGAAGAGTTGACATTTATAAGGGCTAGGACTAAGTGCCAAACTAAAACTTTATATTTGTTAAAAACCTCACAAGATAGCAGCAGCTCAGTGTTGCTTCTTTTAGGTTTAAGTGCTATACATAATTACCCTTTTTTAGAAGCTGATTTGGCACTTATTCCCTTATTAATTTCAACTCTTCAGTCATCCTTTGCTTTTTTTTCTTATTTTAACCAAAGAAAATATCATACATACCTATTTCTTAGTGTAGGCAATGACCATATGAGGCTGGATTTTGTGATACTTACATAAAGGGTTATTCAAAAGTCATTATACCATTACAATACACATAAATTCGTAGTCATTATTATCAGAATACAAAAATTTATATTTAATCCAAAAATTGGGTTAGAGACATTTGGTTAAAAAACAGCTAAACATTACAAAATAGTCAAAGTTTTGGTGAAATCAGAATACATGTTCAATATAGCCTATTCCAGCCATAAGACACTCGCCCAATATGTAGTCAAAATTTATGGATTGGCTACAAGGGTGATAGGGACTTGGCCCTGGTGCCGCGTGGCCTTTTTATCATGGCCTTCACGGTATTTTTTAGCTCTAAATTCGAGCTTATTTATGATAATTATGTATTATATTTATTAATTCCTTAAAATCTCCCATATAATATGCACCTGAAATTCGGGGATAATTTTATGCTTGAGCATATTCTACACAAGATTTCAATTTTTTTATTGTTATTTAGGTATTTTTAAGAGGAAAAAAATGTGCAACAGTGAAAAAGGCAGCAGTGAATAATTTAGAAACTAGCATCGGTACCAACATAATAGTCTAATAAAATTTTAAAGAACATTCTCCTTCAAAATATTCCTATCTTTAAGAGGAATATAGTACGGCATGAGCTTACAATAATTAATTGAAGGCAGGCAGGCCTTTGAGGACAACATTAAAATAAAAATAGCTCTTGGTAATCAGGCCCAGTATTTTAAAATGTTAAAGTTTTTAATGAATTTTAATTCTGTTAATTTAAAATAAAATGAGATAAACTATAAAATTATAAATATTTATTAATTCAACGAAAGTAAGATAATTAAATTACACACAAAATAATTATTTAAGCGGCTTCATTTGATTAATTAAGTGTAAAATTAAATAGTAAGAAGAAATCAGGTGTGAAGTCATTTCTTTGGCTAAAAGAAATATTAACGTTCATATTTTCTTACATATTTATTACCTATAATGGCAAATAGTCAAATTAGTAATATTTTTAGTATAGTAGTAATAGTTTTCACTTTATTTTAGAAGAAAAAAAGAGGTGAAAATTGTTTATTTTATGTGAGATTTTACGGTAGTAATAAATCTAAGTAATAATTCATCTGTATATTCAATCACACTGTTAGGTTAAAACTATACATTATTTCCTATATTTAGTATTTTTGACATTATGCAGATTTATTTTACTCACTTAGTATGCCATAGTAATTATTTAGTTTACAAGTGTAATTATTAATATACCAGTAAACTTGATTTTCTAAAAGACTGTATATTGAAATTTTTACTTGTAGTTACTTAGAAAAGGCACGTTAAAAGTTTTACAGGAAAAGGCATTAACATTTATGTGGTAGATTATTATTTTACATACATTATTTTTTAATGTAGTCCCCATTCTCCATCTTTGAGCACAATTTTTTTTCAGGTAATGTTTTTTGTGGGTAAGTTCCCATTCTCCATCTTAGTGCACAATTTCACTTCTTTGGCAGCTCAGGGGAAAGACAAATTTAAGTCCATCAAAATTTAAAAATAGTATTTTCATTTTACTACAATTCTTATATGCCATTACAAAACATGGATTTATAAGTGTATTTAACAAAAATTTCTTTACAACTTTAAAAAAAAATTACATTAAATTAATAATAAATTTATGTGTCATTGCCACTTGTGTTTTTAATGTCTTATTTAAAAATGTTTCATATCAAACCTTCAGGAGCAAATATTTATTTGATAAAGTAGCACCCTTCTATATTATGTTGTTCTTAACTTCAGCTCTGTTAAAATTAATATTTAATTAAAGAGCTCCCTAAAGTCAACTATAATTAAATACTGTCTTTGTAAATATTGCACTATTATAATCATCTACATTATTCTATCTTGGTTTGTTTTGATAATGGTTACATAGTGTTTGGGATTTTTATGTTTTACTTATTTCATTAATGATACTGTATAAAATGTTCTAAGAAGAGCCTGTAGTTAATTAACGTAAATTAGACCAGGTAAGGTGTGTACTGCTGGGAATTGAATTATAAAATTAAACTTGTTTCATGAATGGAGATTGAAACATGCAAATTCAGCCAGTACGCTTATGAAATCTACTTGTGACCATTTTTTAGCTGAATTAGTTAACATTTTCTTAATTTCATCGCAGATTTTACAAACCAATGGTAACAAAATTTTCATCATTGGTAAGCTTATTTAAAACCAATTTCTTATGGTATTTCACACTTTAAATTTAATATTGACAAGATTAATTCTTAGTTCAACAAGATTTGTTATTGTTAAAGTCCTTTTTATGTGTTAAAGGTGGGGGTGGAAGGGAGGTTAACACCGAGCCCTGTATAAGCAGAACCAGCGTGGAACCTCCACCTCTAGGCAAACAAGGTTTGTTATTAAATAAGTACAAACATAACTTTTTTTCCTTTATTAGACATACAAATTTTAAATTCTGTTATCTCTAATATTTTTAGAAGTGAAAAGGTGTCCAGAAAAGTTCAGTCTTTGTGGGATGGTGTCTAAAAGGAGGGAAGAATTTGAGCGACTTCTCGCCGCTCCCCCGACTTGCACATCTACAAGTCGTGTGTGACATCTCATTAAATTGTAGTTCAGATATAGGAATGCCATGGAAACTCCTCATCTTCGTACTGAAACTTATTAATTCAGCTGTGACTTAACTGCTCCGTACTAAGCTGTTAGCTGTCATTTATCCATTATGTCTTTAGTTAATTTGGAAATTAAATCCATACCGCCCATTGAAATATTTGCTGATTCTCAACATTCACAATTTAATTATTATAAACTGTAGTAAACCAAAATTAATAGATAATAATAATTAAAACATATTTTAGTTTGTATACAATTGAACAATATTTATTGTACATTTATATTAAATTTATTAAACTTTTTTTTCAGTAAGAAGTAAGGTAAATAATAGTAATTTGATATTTAATCAAAGAAAATGTCAATTTTTTAACTTAACCCAGTGACTTTATTGTACTTCTTTCTGTTTATAAAATTTACTAGTCAAATCAATGCTAGTTTTTTTTATCAAACTAATCCTGCTTTTATTGTTGACATTTTTATCTGTAAATGTTAACCTTGCTTTTTTTAATTCGGCCCAATTTTACTCTGTTTTAATTAATATTTAATTAAAAAAGATACTGAAACATTTAAACATGTTAAGCAAATATTTAGATGTGTTATTTCTCTATCCGATACCTTAACAGATTAACTTTTTTTTGTGAATGGTTTCTGCACTAACTGTCATATTTCATTCAAAAAACTAATAAATTTAGAAAATTAACATATAAATTATTGAAATCCTACTGAAAAAAAAGCAAGCTCTAATTGTTCGGTCAAGTTATAATTTTATTCTGCCATTACCACCTTTTACTCCAACTTAATTGAGATTTTATTACAAATTAATTCAGATATAGGAAATTAGTCATTTTCAATATAAAAATACATGTCCTATTTTTTTAAGAAATAAATAAAAATACTGAAAGACTTCCAAACTGTGATGTGGACTCACTTTAAAAGGTGTGTGGCCTTACTTTGTTAGAATCTAATTTTAATTATTTTTACTTAAGTATTATTTCAATATATACAGAAAAGTTATTTCTATGAAATTATTATGTATGGAAATTCCACTCCCCGTATAACTTTCATTAAGAAGAATGTAATATGAATTATTTTTAAATTGAATTTCACATTTGAAAAAAAATGCTATGAATTTTTTCTGAATATAAGTCTCAATATAAATATTAAATTCGAATTCAGCACTAAGTATGGAATAATCTAGTTTTAAAAGAAAATTCTAATATTTGACAATAAAATAACATATTTGCGAGGAAATGAAGTCAATTTTTTATTTGATAAAATATTTTTATATGATATGTTAACACCAAATTTTTACACTATCCTTTAAAATCAAATCTTATTTGGAGTTTTGGCATAGAATGTATTTATCCTTTTACATAATTAGGTCTGTAAGAAACTTTGTTATAATTATAATATAACATATTTAGCCTTTTGTAGAATCAAGGCATTTCCCTCCCAAATATATCATATCTAACACAAAAAATAAAAATAAATGTATTTCAAGAATCATCAAACAGAGAAAGCACATGTTTATGTAGTTATAAAAAAAAGTAATTAATTTATCAATGTATACATTTTCATTAATAAACTAAAATTTATGTAGAATGATTTTGATATGGGCGGTAAAGATTTTAATGTAGCGGCACCGTTTTTAGCAGCTATAGCTACCAAATGTAAAATGAAACAAATAAGATGCAAAATATAATTATTATTTTCTCTTTGTAATTAATATAATTGTTTGATATTAAATGTTTTGCTAACATAGTGTGCTCATCATTATTAATTTTTATTATTTTTGTTTAAAATGCTGTTATAGTTTATTATTAGTAATGTTTTGTATAATACACGATAATTTATTTTAATGAATTGCTCAGGAAACTTATTATTAGGAAATAAAGATTACATTACAAGTGCTGATATTTTTTAGTAGGTACTCAGAAAAAATTAAATTAATTTTTAAGTGTCTTGCAAATTAATTTTTTTAAAAGTTTTAACAAAGATTAAACTAAAAAAAAAAAATAATTATTTATTTGATATCTTTGTGCGATTTTGATCATTACTTTGTAACCAAGAATTGAACGACATAGTTTAAATGTATTCTTTGTTTTTAATATAATAACTAGTTTGCTTTTTTGCAGAATAATTATATAAACCTCATTTTCTGTTTTCAAATAGTCTTGTGCAGATGTAAAATTAAGATAAGTTTTTAAAATATAGAAAAAAATAAAAAAGACAAATTTTATAAAGGCCTATTGAGCTTAAAAGACAACCTTGGTTAGTATTTTTTAAATTCTTTAGTTTATCTTAACCTTTTCCTGAGCATTTTCATTTGAGTACCAAATGTGTATCTTGTCTAACCTGTTACCTAAGATTCACCTCAGTTGTGCCAAAACCACAAACCTTCCCTCTCCTTCCCTTCTTTTTATAACAATTTTTTTTTTCTACAATGTTGTCTTTCAAAGATTTAACTTTATTTGTGATGAAATGGAGGAGATAATAATCCTCTACATTATGCAAATAAATTTTTGAAAGATATTTATTTTTGTCCCTGCAAAATCCTTTAGTAAATCTCACTCACATTTTTATAATTTAAGTAAATAAATAATACCTTTATTTTTATTTATTTTATTTTTATTTTTTTTCACAATATATTGTCTCTTGATTTTTTTTGTTTTTTTACTCACACCATTTATTTTCGTAACCAAAGTTTAATTATTAATGAAATATAATATTAATTAAATATAAATAAATAATAAATATAAATATATATATTGGCAAAGAGATATATTGATAATTCGTTAGTACCATGTAATTATTTGCATTTTGTTAAATATTATTACCCTTATTTGTAGCTTTTTTTGCTTGCTCTCCTTCCCATATCTTTAAAGAAGTTTTATTTTATTTTACTTTTTATCAATTACTTTGATTTCCTGCTTTCGTTTTTTTTTTTTTTTTTAATTACTTCCAAGTAAAATTTCTTACTATCTAAAGATAGTAGTAATTAATGAAATTAAATAGAATGATGATTTTAATAAAGCCTTATGTTTTTTCTGCCCGTGATTTACAATTTGCAAAAACTAAAACCATTTTAAAAAAATAACTAAAATTTAAAATCTATTTTTTCCCCCAATTGTTTTTGCCTTTTTTTTAAAAAAAAAATCTTGTAGTAAATCATATCAACGTGTACTTCGATGGGATGAATGAAAAATGAACGAGATATTCACTAAATTGGGATTATGAATTATTGAGGATAAACATATCAGGGAAACATAAAATTAGTAGGTCTCATCGGCATTAATCATGTTTTTGGCTTTTTAGTCCTTATTAGTTTTCCCAATTCTACTTTCCACTCGGTACAATTTCGGTTGATAAACTCTCACTCTCCCCACTAAGTTTTATTAAGTTGTGGCTTTTCTTACCTCTCAAACCACCCAGCCGTCACTAGCCTGAAAGTCCTTACTTTAGAGTCCAAATTTTTTCTTTTCCTAAAATGTTTCCTCCAATACATTGACATTTTGCAATTTATAAAACCATTTAATTAACGCTTCCTCTAATTCTGAGAACTCTCCTCTTTAAAGGTTTTTTTTTGTTAATTTATTTAAATGGTTTTAGTATTTTATGATAAAGTTTCAGATTATTTATTTTGTTTTTAATTTTAAAAGATTATTAATTTTGCATGCTCCAAAACATTTATTGTATTTAATAGCATACCTTTATGAATTGTAACAAAACCTCACTTTCAAATCTTTGCAACCAGTCTTTTTTTTTTTTTTTTGAGCATGCAAATTTATGAGAATATAAATCCCCCCCAACAAATTATAATTTATTTTTTTCAATTTAAAAAATGCTTACCTATATTTTTCTTAGGAGTTTCATATTTATGATTTTCTTTATTATATTAATTGTTAGAAATGTGTCCCTGTGATTTATTTTTTTTTTTTCTCCTGTACATGAAGTTATTAATTTGTAAGAGAGTTATTTTTCTTTTGTTAGTTAATTGCCTGTGTACCTGTTTTTATTATTTCTATAAATATTCTTTTCATTTTCAACTTTTTTGCTATTACACCTAATTAATCAGAGCGATTGCATTTGTTTTGTTTTGTTTGCTCAATTAAATTATATATTATGAGATATGCTCGAGATATTTCTATATATTTTTTTCTTTGATGGTTGTTCAATTTTTTAAATTATTATTATTGGAATCATGACAAGGTCTTTTTTTATATTATTGTTGTTTTACCTGATTTAAAATGTTATTTTTAATTAATGTATATTGGAGTGAAAAAAGTATATTACTTTTATTAGGTGCTCGTGCATATTAACAAATTTAGAGCGCTCATGCTTTCATAGGTAACTTATTTGGTATAAAAAATAATAAATGTGTTCATCTAAAAGTAAAATAAGTTCAGTTAACATACCTATGTTTGATCATTTATATCAAAGAAGTATGTTTTATTTTTTCACCTGTCTAAGTTGGAATTGAACTACTAAATCTGTCTGCATACCATTGTTTATTATAATAACTTTTTTAGGAACCCAAATACTGTAACTTAAATTCAATTAAGTTAAAAAAAAATCAACAAATAAAATTTCAATACAAACAAAAAATAAATAAATATTTGTTTTAAATTTTTCTAGTATGAAACAGTAAAAGGGATGGAAATTATTCATTTTATTTGGTTAAAAAATAAACTTTTCTAATATTAATGAGTTAAAGCTATTCTAATAGTTAATATGCACTCACTGCTCTTATTATATTCTATAAAGTTTGATTATCTATAAATTATTGTATAAAAGAAAAAAAGAAGTCTTGCAAAAAGATTATTGTTTATTATAGATAAATATATATATATAGAGTTTATAATCCCTTTATATATTTCTGTAAAAGCTAAATAATGCTGCAAAATATGTTTATAGATAAATTATTATTAAAAAAAATATATATATATGTATCAAACACTTTTTTAAATTTATTATTCTTATAAAGCCTGCACTTACCTTTATTTTAAAGCATCAGTTTTGGAGTAGCTCAAATAAAATTTGTAATCTGGCTGTGGCCAGAACATCATTTGTAAAGCTGAAGCCTCATAAATGTGGACTGCTTGCACCACATTCATTGGTTAAATAAACTCTCATGCCATGTTTATGATACCTGTGTCAATACTGAAAACATGAGTCATCCTTTTCACAATAGCATGCTATTCAAAGATTTAAGGCTTTTAAATAGATAATATTCATAATTCCTAGTTTTCTTGGAATAATTTATGAGAGGAAAAAATTATAAGCTCTCAAAATAAGTTCAGTCATGTGACTTTATAATGGCAAATACCAATTTAAAAAATAAAAACATAACAAATAGTACAGTAAATCTGGAAATTTGTGCAGAAAAAATTCGAGGCTGATTTTTTTTGTGTGGATCGCTTTAACTCCAACTTTTCAAGAACATCCGGACGGCGGAAGTACAGGGTACGGGGTGCAAAAGTCAAAATAGTATATACCCTTCATGATGCATGTCGTTGGAAACCTCTTTAAGAGTGCAGTAATTTTTGTTATATACTCTTTTGTCATATTTTCATGTAAGAGGGGGTAAAATATAAAAACAGGGGAAAAAATATAAATGAACAGAAAATGTGTGGCAAAAATTCTACTACATTTTTTTTTTTTTTTTTTTAAATTTCACGTGAATCACTTAGGGACCATGAGAAAAGCTTAACTCCAACTTTTCGGGAACATACGGATGGCGGAAGTAGGGGGTACGGGGCACAAAAGTCAAAAAAGTAATTACCCTTCATGATGCATGTAGTAGGAAAGCTCTTTAAGAGTACAGTAATTTTTGCTGTATACACTTTTGTTATATTTTCATTTAAGAGGGGGGTAATATGGAAAAACTGGAAACATATGCTTTTTAATTAAAAATTATAAGTAATACTATTAGTACAGTCAATCTGTCGTGATAAAAGACTACCTCTTCAAAATTCAAGAGAATTTTTTTACATGAATCACTTGGGGCATAGAACAGCTTAAATCCAATTTTGCGGGACCGTCCACTAGGTGGATGGGGGAAAACACATATTTTTTTTTTTTTTATCTCAAGTTTTTTTTCTGACTCCGCTTCATTTTTTTGCCGGTTGATCGTCCACTGATGAATTTCCTGCTGATTCTGCTTCACTCACTAAGGTACTTTTGTCAGTTTCGCTGGTTGACGTTGAAGGCAAAAGAACGACTTGGGAGGGAAAGTCAAATTCAGTATCCTCAAGGAAATAATCTTTAGCATCTACGAAAGGTACGTTGCTGCAATTTTCTCCACCGCAGTGTTTGTAAGCAACTGAGCATGGGAGACCCCCGTAAAATTTGTCCTACTTGTTCTGACAGCTTCCCCATGTATGGTAAGCTAATCCAGGGTTTAGGGCTTTGTTCTAATGGTTCTAAGTTGGTAATTATATTTAGTGCTAATTTTTCTTGTTTCTTATTTATCATTTTGTCTATCATTGTTATGTTGTATCCATTATTTATGGCTATTGTCTTTATTGTATAGATTTCGTTTTGAAGGTCTATATCATCCATGGGAGTGGTAAGAGCTTGGTGAATCATACTGTGAAAAGATAATACATAAGAAGATAAACAGTGAAAAGATAATACATAAGAAACAAGAAAAATTAGCACTAAATATAATTACCAACTTAGAACCATTAGAACAAAGCCCTAAACCCTGGATTAGCTTACCATACATGGGGAAGCTGTCAGAACAAGTAGGACAAATTTTACAAAATAAAAACGAACTTAGAGTCAGTTACAAACCGTACACACAACTAGGCACCATTCTCGGCACAGTCAAACAACCTATCAAAACTAAAGATAAATGTGGAGTCTACAAACTGATATGCGCGACCTGTAAAGGTGTATACGTAGGACAATCCGGTAGGAAAATAGGTACACACATTGCAGAGCACTATAAATCATGGCAGAAAATATCAAATGACAGACACCAAAAACATGTTAACGTATCTAGTTTTGCCAACCATGTTCTAGAAACCGATCATACATTTGATGTTGATAATTATGAACTTCTTCACTCGTGCCAAAAAAATAAGAAATTGGACCTCTTAGAAAACTTAAAAAATTCAAAGAGCTATCCAAGACACAAGTATAGCATGTTTTAATGAAAAATCAAATCTTAACAACTCTGCTCTTGTAAAACCTATATAAAATATATATTTTTTAAATAATGTAGTAGTTGTAAGATATTTTAGTCATAGCATATAAGAAAGTATTATTTTAGCAGTTGAAAAACCAAATGTTACCTGAACCTTTTACCTTTAATTGTTTTTCCGACTTAGATCTCAACTCCATATCCCTTACCTCGTTCCTTTCGTAGTAATCCCTCTACCCACACGACCCTAGTCCACCCCCACCTTGTACTGTTAGTTTATAATACATGTTTGTAAAATAGTTAGCTTAGTACAGAATTAATCCTTACTAAGTTAACACACACTGAAGATGATGCTATTTGTCGAAACGCGTTTGTGAGTTTATGTGTAATAAAAATTGTGGTGACAATATTGTTGTGTAACTTTCTACCAACCTCTCTAGTCATAATTATGAAGTGGTACCACAAAATCTCACTCAAAACAACTAATTATTTGTACTGTTTATTGATAATTTTTTTCCATTTTACCCCCCTCCTCCCCTCGTAAATGAAAATATGACAAAATTGTATAATTACTGTACTCTTAAAGAGCTTTCCAACAACATGCATCATGAAGGGTATATACTTTTTTGACTTTTGTACCCTGTATCCTATACTTCCGCCGTCCTGATGATCCCGAAAAGTTAGAGTTAAGCTTTTCTCATATGTCCCAAGCAATCCACGCAAAAATAAAAAAGCCTCAAATTTTTTCCGCAGACAGCCATTTATCACGACAGATTGACTGTACTAAAAGCTGTGATTTTATTTTGCAAGGTTATCATATTGGAAGAAATATTTGCATCTATTTTAGAATTTAATCTTTCGGTAGTGAAAAGTTATACAGGGTGATCCAAAAGTTCGGAAACGGCTTAATATCTCCGGTTATAATGGAGATATTAAGTTCCGGTTTGCGGGTATCTTCATCATTTATAAAAAACTTATTTTTTGGTGAGTAATAATTTTTTCCATTTTTTGCCGCCATATTGGACTCAACTATGAAATTTTAAATTGGGACACCCATTTTTTGGAAAGGTCTTTAAAAAAGAAAACATTTGCCGCAAACCTGAGCTTTCTATCTACTCCTGTTCTAAAATGGTGGACACTCAAAGTATAAAAATTTACTCTTAGTTTGGCGGTAAAACTGTTTGTTTTGTTTATTAATAAAAATGGTTGTGCATGAAGTCTCATTTATAAATAAAAGGTTTAGTTGGTATTGTCAACCTGAATTTAGTTAGTATAAGAGGGATGTTGATATTTTTGGACAAAATGGCATGAAAAATTAACCACTTTCCACAAGTGTTAAATATTTTTGTAATCTTACTCTTCAATACTAAAAACCCTGCTCAAAATAAAAAATTAAAAAATAAAAATTCCCCTTGACAGGAATTAACTGTCATTTTGGGTTCCCAGTTAATCAGATCAAATTGCTATTCTTATTTTTTCTATGGCCCAGTTGACTGCACATTTTGCATATTTTTAGTTACAGCAGAAATATAGTTTAAGGGGGGGGGGGGAGTCACGCAAATTTTTAAAATGTTTTTTGACAAAAAGGCTTGAAAAATTAACCACTTTCCACAAGTGTTATATATTTTTGTAATCTACTCTTCAATACCTTTCATTTGATACGCCACTAAAAATTTTTAAACATTATGTCATGAATTATCCCCCATTTTGGATTTGAAAAGCTGATAATTTTAGCAATTAGCCGCCATCTTGGATTCCCAGTTAATCAGATCGAATTGCTATTCTTATTTTTTCTACGGCCCAGCAGAACGCACATTTTGCATATTTTTTCATATTTATAGAAACAGTGGAAATATAGTTTTAGGGGGGGGGGGGAACGCAAAATTTTGATGTTTTTCGATAAAATGGCGTGGAAAATTAAATGCTTTCCACAAGTGTTATATATTTTTGAAATCTACTCTTCAATACCTTTCATTTGATACCCCACTCAAAATTTAATTTTTTTTTTTTTTTCGCGTGACGTGAGTTATCCGCCATTTTGAATTTGAAAAGCTGATAATTTTGAGTTGGCTAAATTTTTCCTGTATGCGCATCAAAACGATCTTTAATACTGCAAAGTTTCATGTTTGTTATCTCTTTTGATTCAAAAGTTATTGGTTCAGTGCCAATCAGGCTCTTGTGGAATGCATTGGGAAGAGTAGGAGTTCAGGGCTCCATGGTTGCATTTCTTAAGAAATTGTATGGAGGTTGCAGGGCTGCAGTGAAAATTGGAAGTAGGGTGTCTGAACAGTTTCAGACTACAAAAGGTTTGCGACAGGGATGTGGAATGTCGCCTACGCTATTTAAAATATAATATGCGGGATGTGCTAGCTAGTTGGAACAGGCATTGTGGTGGTATGGGTGTTCAGGTTGAGCAGAATGTTATCCATTCCCTTCTCTTTGCCGATGACCAGGTAGTTATTGCCTCGGATCGGCAGGATTTAAAATTCATGCTTAGAAGACTGTAGGAAACTTTTGAGAGAGGAGGGTTAAAGGTTAACATGGAGAAGACTAAGTACCTGGTGGTTGGAGGGAAGGCTAAAGATATAGTCATTGCTCAAGGTGTCATTAAGGCAGTGGACTCCTTCAAATACCTCGGGTCTATTATCCATGAGTCGGGTACGTGTCAGTTCAATGTAAGTACCCGAGTTGTTCAAGCTCGGAAGGCTATAGCTATGCTGAATGGAGTTCTGTGGAGTCGTTCTATGGGAAAGAGCACAAAGACTATTCTGAGCACCATTGTTGAAAGTATTTTAACCTACAGAGCAGAAGGGTGGACATTGACGGAATGACAGAAGGACCGAATTAATGCTGTGGAGATGGATGGGCTGAGAAGAGGTGCACAAATTTCCAGATTAGAAAGAGTGAGGAATGAGGAGATTAGGCAGCGGATGGAGGCGGACGAGACGGTGATAGGACGTTTTGAGGAACGGGCACTTCGTTGGTACGGTCATGTGAGGAGGATGGGAGAGGAGCGTTGGCCGCAAAGAGTGCTGGAGTGGTCGCCGCCCGGCAGGAGAAAGAGAGGCCGTCCCAGAGCGACCTGGAAGGGAGGCGTCGTAAGGTCAATGAGGGAACGGAACCTGCAGGATGGGGACTGGGAGGACCGCCGAGGGTGGAATTTAGGAATAACGGGCAACCGCTGACAAGTGGAGAAGCCCTGTAAAGTAAGTAAGTTATTGGAACCGAACAGAGTGACAGACTGACAGGCACAGGAACGAAGCTATAAGGGTTTCTTTTTCTCTCTCTTTTTTCCCAAAAAAAGAAATGCAAAAGAGAAATAAAAATGTAGTTAACGTCTTTTACACCGATAAAATTAGATTAAAATAGTCAATTCGTCCTATAGATGTACTAAATAAATAGTTTTCTTTCAACATTTGACACTTTTAGGTTTCTGTACAAAGTACAAAAAGAAACCTTTTATAACGTCTCTGTCTGTCTGTCTGTCCGTTACTTGTTTCAATTCATAAACTACTATACCTAGGATCATGAAATTGGGCACACATGTGCATCTCGGCATTTGAGACAACTGGATACATTTTGGATTTTTCACACGAAATATATTCAAATATGATGGCGGGCGACTAAAAAAAGTTCTTAGTATCTATGACATGTTATATATCAATTTACTCACAATAGACTCGCACAATGATATTCTGATGACTCTCTTTGCCAACAACCTTACTATATTTAGTACGAGCCCCGTCGAACTTAACAGAGACCTTAAGATTTTTGTACGAATACTACCAGCTGAATCAACTTACTGTTAATGTGGCAAAAACTAATGTCATCAAGTTTTCCAAAGGCAACTCCCAGATCAAAACCAATATTTACTTTAATAATGAAATAATAGCCCCGGTAAATCAAGTGACTAACTCGTGGGAAGCTAGGACAAAATTATTTGAAGCTATAATTGTATCTACCTTACTCTACGGAGCACCAATATGGTCACTAAGGTACACTGAGAGTCTAGAGAAGGCACAAACTTACTTTTTTAAAACCCTATTACATCTTCCTAGCTTCCTAGAAACACGCCTAACTACATGGTTCGATTAGAAACAGGAGCTCACCATATATCCTATAGCATACTAAAAATTAGTATTTGGTTTTTCTACAGGCTAATATGTATGGACAAAACATGTCTTCAGAAAATTTGCCTCAGTAGATTGATGCCCCTCCATGATTCCCCAGGCAACAATATAAAATTAAACTGGTATTCTCAATTAATAAATCTAATTTCAAAAACACAAATCCCACTTAACATACAAGATGTAGCTTCACCTACAGTTCTAAAAGAATACATCCCTTCACCCTTAGAAAATTACAAAATGAAACTACATGAAAGTGATCTAGAAAGAGCTTCTAATTCGCATTACAACGTACTATTTAAAGAAATGGCATGGAGACAACAACCCAAAAAGTACCTGTTAATAGCTCAACCTATTCATATAACCAGGATTATTGCCCAACTTAGAGTGTCTAATGGAACAGTGGCTCCAATATATCATAAAGGAAATACCAATGAAATCAACCAAATAGAAACCTGCTCACTCTGTAAATTATACAAACCAGAACTTGGTCACACATTCTATTTGAATGCCCTGCTTATGACCCTCAGACAACAATTCTACCCAGAACTCTCTCCGACTCTAGACAAAGCCTTATTAAATTTTTTAGAAGTAAAATGCAAAAAAGATTCTTGTAAATTATACACCTACACGATCAAAGTATTGGAGATTCGTCACTACTTAGAAAATTATTCCACCGAATCTATTTAATTATAAATTCTAGATTAAAAAATAATTATTTATATCTTTACTGCTACTATAATGTTTTTCAAAAAGATAATAAATTCACTTTTAAAATATATATAATATGTATACAAAATAAAATAAAATAAATAAGGATAGCTAAATATGTAAGTGTTAGTGTAAATATAAATGCAGGAGCCCGATACAACAAGATAAGAATTAAATTTGTAAAAATGACTTGTAATTTAAACAAATAAATATATTCAAATTCAAATATCAATTTAAAGGTCTTGAAATGAAGAAAAAGAATATGCAACTATTAAAATTTCACATCTAATATTTTCAAGATGGCGGCCAATATGGCGGGCAACTAAAAAAAGTTTTTAGTAACTATGACATGTTATATATATATATCGACTTAAAGGTCTTGAAGTGTAGAAAAAGAATATGCAATTATTAAAATTTTCAATATGCCGGGTGACTAATCATTTTTTTAGTTATCATACATCAATTTAAAGGTCTTGAAGAATAGAAAAAGAATATTATTATTAAAATTAGTGTAATTATATTACACTTAATAATTTTAACTTTAATGTACAGAAACCGGTGATTATCGCCCCACGTACTTACGTGAAGCGCGCCTTACTTGTTTAATTTTTTATAATATCTTTATGCCATCTAAAGCTGTATCCGTTCTTGCTCAGTAGTAAAGAATCAAACTCCACTTAACTAAATTTTAAAAATTCAAAGGAAACTTAAAGAATTTTGACCTACCACACTGAACTGGAAGTTCGATTTTTGGGGCCTAAAAACACGTTTTTCATAGACTAAAATCTCCAAAATTTAAAATTCAGAAAACAAGGTAGGCAAAGAATACCGGTACTGCTTTAGATTGTTACTCCCCTATGGTGTTTTAGAATGTAAATGACTTGGACTAAATAACTATTGAAAAAAGGGATGTTTAGTCCAATGTACTTTGGGACAAAGGAATATCACACTTCTGTTTTGATAAGGGGAGTAACAGTCTAAAGATGAACATTCCATACACCTTCTTTAGATTGTTGTTTTTATATAAGGGGAGTAACAATCTAAAGAAGTGCCAGAATACCTAGCCCCCTCTACCCGGTGGTGGTTTCCTCCCCCCCCCCCCCCCACACAAAAATTCATATGGGCGCCCATGGCTATGTTTGTCTGCGGCACATAGCTTGGCAATAGGCGTTTGAAAAAACAAACCGGTGGAGAGCAGCCATATCCCTTTCTTTTTGGTGGACAATGTGATTTTCATGATCCTGAGTACAAAATTAGTTAGTAGACAGAAAATCAAGTTGATGTTAGTTTGTCACTTAATAGGTTAGTTATTCAAGTATTACTCCAAATCAAAGTGGTCACCTATCAAGTGAGAAACTAACATCTAATTGATTTTTGGTCTACTAACTAATTTCGTACTCAGGATTGTCGTACTCACATTGTCCACCAAAAAGGGCGGGACATGGCCGCTCTCCACCGTTTTTTTTTTATTTAATTGCCTATGCCAAGCTATGTCCCACAGACGAACTTAGCCGACCACATGTTTTTAAAAGGCACCAAAAGATTTACTTATACACAAAATTCCAGCTTGATGTTAGTCAGACACTTTTTTGCACGCTACCTCCTGGACTATAAATTATTGAAAGTAAATTGTAATAGCTATTTACGTACCTAGAGCAGTAAGGGGGTTATTACAGGCCGAGGGCGAAGTTTGAAAACACGAGTGCGTTTAACACTTGAGGCCTGTATGTTGCTTACTGCTTGTGGTGCGTACACTATTTTATCGCCCACCACATGTAAACTAATTACTAAACATGCAATCTATTTTGCCGTAATCTTCAAAACAATAAATGCATATTAAGGTTACATAAGTACCGAAACAAACCACAGTTATAAAAATATTGATTGTTACAAATTGAACAGCTGACGCTGAGAACTTCTAGCGCTAGGAAGCGGCTGCTTCTCTAACTACTAGCGGCCCTGTAAAGATAAAGCATGCATTTTTACAGGCCCCAGGGCTGTAAAAAGGAACTTTACCGGCCGCTCAGGATAGGAATGTTTACAAGTGGAGGGTGATAAAAAAAATATTGCATATTAATATTGTTTTTAAATTATTGTAGCCTGAAGAAGCCTTAAATTAAGGCGAAATATAGCAGAAATTTAGTGAAGAAAGGAGAGTAAATTATTTAAACCCTAAATAAGACGAAGAAGAAAATAGTATATTATGTTACTAGGCTGTGAAGTGAGTTTTTTCTTTACCGCGGCAATTACATTTACTGTCTCGCTTCGCTCGACAGTAAATATTGCCAAGGTAAAGAAAAAACACTTCACAGTCGAGTAGCATATGCTATTTTTTCCGAGGTAGCAGACAATGAAAAAACATAAAATATTAATCACTAATCAATATATAATAATAACAAATATTAGTACATACTTAAGACTTAAAAAAAGAAACCTTAAAAAGAGGTTACACTATAAGAAAAGATAAATAAAACGCAGTGACATCTAGCGGATTTTAATCGTACTAGAAGCATTTCTACAAAGACTGCAGCGATACTAACGGAAGTTTTGACAACTACCCGCTGTAAAGAAAAAATCTTTTAGTTCCTAGGAACTAAAAGATTTTTTCTTTACAGCTAGGAGTAATGAAAAGATTTTTTAAGTCCGCACGTAATAAAAAAATGGATTTTAGCTATGTTTTTTAGGCTCTAAAGTTACTATTTCACAGCCTACCACGGAAAAAATATATTTTGAATATCGTTTTTTCATTTTAAAAATATATTAGGTAAGAGATAGATTTATTTCTCCAGAGTAGAGCCAAGTCTGGATCCACTGGTATTAACCTTTTAACTGCTGTTGTTCCATTTGTGAAACATGCGCTTCAACATCTTTTAATATAGTCTGCCAATTAGTGCGGTACATAGATTCCTTGCATCCTATCATGTTTTTTTTAAACCATATAAAAAAACAATTTTTATAGATTTTTTTTTTTTATTTGTTTGAAAAAAAGGGGAAAATTAAATAAATTATACAGTAATTGGTTAAAAGAGTAAAACTTTTTTTTTCTGTTTGCTGGTTTATTGATTGGTATATTCATGCTTCATTTTATTATTGCTTTACTCGAAGAAGCTATAAGTCTGTTCCAAAAAGTTTACGTTATGATTTTATGGCACTTGGTGCAACTCCAGCAGAAACTAGAAACTATGTGGCATATAATACCTTATGCTAGGCCTACAATTTTAAGTGCAATTTTATTATCGGTTTCAAGAGTGATAGGTGAAACAATGATTGTGCTAATGGCTATGGGAATTAACGCAACTTTGACTTTTAATCCTCTTAATTCTGTTACTATGATTATGATTACTGTCCAAATTGCTACATTACTTACCGGAGATCAGGATTTCAATGGTATGCAAACTCTTGGTGGGTATGTGCTTAGTTTGGTGATATTTATTATTACATGGCTATTGAATGCATTTTCATTGTTTATAATTAAATGTAACTAGTAAGTGCTTTAATATTGCAAAATTTCTTTTAATAATGTAATATTTATTTTCTTTAGAAGTTCTTTAATTAAATTTTAGTGTTTGGTGATGAAAGAGATGAATACAGGTAAAGTAGTAAAAATAACTCAAGCAATTGTTGATTTAAAATTTGAAGGCATATTGCCTAAGATATTTAATGCTTTAAAAAAAAAAACTAAAATATCAGGGAAAGGAACTAGTTTTTGACAGCATATAGGTGAAGATATAGTATGTTGTATTGCTATGTATAACACAGATGGTATGTCAAGAGGTGACGAATTTGTTGATAGAGGTGCACCAATATCAGTTCCGGGTGGACATTCATCTTTTGGAAGGTTTTTGGAACGAAGTTCCTTATGGCATGTTCTGGAGCCCGGGAGTGAATCCGAAAAAGACGCTCGTCACAAAACCAAGTGTCACGAAATCTACTGATGACGATAATTTGAGTAAAAGATAACCGAGTTAGTTGAAATTTGGTAGAGATGTTCATTTTATCAATGTCCAGGATGAGTTTGTTGGACAACGTTATCCACCCAAGCATTCACGTGCAACGCTCACGTAAACGTAAGCTTCAAATTTAAAATTGGAATTTTGGATGGGAAAAAATTCTAACTTCATCTATTTAATAGACAAACAACTTTTATACACAATTTATTTTTAGTAAAACGAACACCGACACTGCTATGAACTGATAAAGATCGCTAAATTTATTTAAACATTTAAAATAAAGAAAACAACATTTTTACCGATACGATTTTAATAAAAACTTCTTACGCATCGTCTAAAGTACAATTGAAACAGGCATGTAAAATTTCAACCTGATACAAGCAGACGTTTTTGAGTAGGGAAGAGATTTATTTTATAATATTTTAAATTAGTAGGCCGGGTAGGTAGAAAACAGTCCTATTTCCTACCAACTACAAACATACTCTTTGACTATAAATATTTATTGTACAATACATATTTATTGTAAGACACTTGCTTTAATGATACAAATAATGCTTTTTTATTAATTTTGCCTTAACTCCGCTAGGTACAACAGTTAGTTACTTTTAATTTTGTCTCTTTTCTAACTCCGCCATGTATAAGTAGTTAGCAACGTATACGTACTTAGCAGTGTGATTTTTATAATTTATATTTAATGAAAAATATAAGGAACTTCGTTCCTACCGGGTGTCCCGTGACACCACATGTATTTTTTTTAATGTTGTATGGGAGCTTTATAGGTGAGTGTGGTCCACTGAAAGGAAAGTAATTGAGATCCTATTCATAGATAACCTCCAGCTTTTTAAGTTTTAGTTAGTATTCATACTACGGAAAGATTAAATTTTACTTTAAATCAAATTATAATTATCATTAACTACGGGAGATATACAGAGAAAAATAGACCCCCGCACCGGGACTTGAACCACGGGCCTCCTATTAATCCGTTACACCTCCAAGTTTTACTAAGCAGAAGATACAGGAAGAAGTTTTAGTTACAGGAATAAAGGTTATAGGTCTTCTTGTACCTTATCTTAAAGGGGGGAAAATTGGCTTATTTGGTCGAGCTGATGTTGGTAATACAGTTCTGATAATAGAGTTGATTTACAACATAGCAAAAGCTCATAAAGGATTTTCTGTGTTTGCTGGAGTAGGAGAAAGAACACGTGAAGGTAATGAGCTATATAATGAGAAGATTTCTTTAAATGTAATAAATGTAAATGACCATACAAAATCATATATTGTAATGTAATAATATAAATGTAAAAATATAATGTAAATAATATATTATAATCATTATATAATGAAATGATTTCTTTAAATGTAAATGACCATAAAAAAATGGTCTCTTTTTTGTAGATAATATCTTCTGTTTACTCAAGCTGGCTCTGAAATTTCTGCTTTGCTTGGGAGAATACTGTCAGCTGTTGGTTATCAGCCAACCCATCGATATCTAATAGTAGCCAACCCTTGTGACTGATATGGGTGCAATGAAAAAAAGAATAGCCTCAACTACTTTAGGTTCTACCTCTACCTTTGTACAGGCTATATATGCTCCTGCTGAAGATTTGACTGATCCAGCTCCGGCAACAAAATTCTCTCATCTTAATGCAACCACAGTGTTGACGAGGCAAATAGCTGAAATGTGCATATTATATCCTGCTATTGATCTACTTGATTCAACTTCTCAGATTTTATCTGCTGAATTCATTGGTGAAGAACATTATAATGTGGCTTCTGAGGTGAAACGTATATTGCAAACTTATAAATCAAGATATTATTGTTATACATGGTATGGATGAACTATCTGATGAAGATAAAATTATTGTTGATAGAGCACGTAAAAATTCAGAAGTTTCTTTCTCAACCTTTTCATGTTGCAGAAGTATTTACTGGCATGCCTGGCAAATTTGTTTCACTTTCTGATACTATTTCCAGTTTCCAATTTTTCTCTCCTGGTAATCAAATTTCATTTGATGAAGTGGTTTTTCTTTCAGTGAATGTTGTAATTGACAATGGTATATGAGAGGTTTCAAATAATAATTGTAGCATTGTAATAAATCATATTTTTGATCACTTGAGTCATAATGAGGAATCATTAAAAAAATAGAGAGTTGGTATATATTTAAGTTATCTTGATGGAAAATCTTTTTAGAATTTTTTTTCTCCTCTTGTCATCTCCACGTTTATTGTTCAAGTAGCTGGTACACAACTATACGAACATTATCTACCAGAAGGATATCATTCCATGCCCAGACACTGGAAGTTGGTAAGCACAAAAGTAGCTGTTTTATGTTAAAGTATAACATTCTTGATAATTATGAAAAAGCTAGATGGTAGGTCACAATTATCCCTATGTTAGTCCCATATTAATTTCATCCTTCTGCGCCTATTGGTTTTTCTTCCACGTACTCACAATGTTTTCTTTTTATATTAACAGATATATCTTTAAAAGTACTCATCTGATATTTAAGAAATTTGAACAGTTTGTCGAAAGTAGCTCACTGATGGGCCCATATTAATTTCAACTGTCTGAGTACATTAAATATTGCAAATTTGATCATTTCATTCATGTAAAAAAAAAAAAAACAATTTTGGCGGATTTTTATAAAAAGATATGTTGGTTCGTAAAAATTGAACGACAGACCGACAGATAGACACAGAACCAAAAATGATCCCTGATGTCTGAAACGGATTTCTGTCTTGAAATTTTTTAAATCGGAGACCAAAAATGTTTTCGTTCTTCAGAACGATCACATAGCTTCCGTTACCATCGGTAAGCTCGGAAGCAATATATTATTTATGTATATATTGGAGTGTAAGAGTGAAAATCACTGTAAAGTTGTTCAGAATGTGACTAGGATATAAATAAAAAAAATTGGTTATTATATTTCTCTGTTTACCTTTAATCAATTGTTGGTCTGATCATGATAAGATGATATTATGATACACAGACAGGCTGCATTTTTTTAATGTAAGGTTAAAATAGTTTTATTATTTACAAAGAGGATTTTTTTTAAAAATTCGGAGGGGGATTGACCCCCCCCCCCCCCCTGTTACGCCTCTGATTCGGACAGGAAATAGTGTCCCCAGTCTATGGTGTCCCCGAACGAAACCACAACACTTAGGGTTTTTATAGAAAATTATATGCTAAACAAAACAGTTCCTATATATATATATATAGTTTCGGAAAGGCTTCGTTTATGAGATATTTGCAAAAAGCATTAAACAAAAACTATCATTTTTTGGACGTTTATCCTTAAAATTCCTAAATATTATTCTTATTACCATAAAACACCTTGAAGCAAATCATGTAGAGAATCGAATAATTCTAATTCTAGTTCTCTACGGATCAACATCCTTTAGGAATTAGAGAATTGATGCAAATCATCTTAATGGATTGACTAATTAAGTAACAGGGACATAGAACTTTGAAACTGAGCTAAAAATCAGGGGTTTGTTGTAAGGAGCTGGGAAGAAATTATATTCTTTATAATATCTTTATTATAAGCGTATTATTTGAGAATTTTAAGGATGAACGTACAAAAATGGTGTTTTTTGAACGAAGTTCTTTATGGCACGTTACAGCGTCATGAGCTTGGGAGTGAATCTACTGATGACGATAGCTTGAGTAAATGATGACAGATTTATTTGAAATCGGGTACACATGTTTATTTTACCAATGCCCAGGACGTGTTATCTGTGGAACGTTATCCGCACAAGCGTTCGCGCGCAACGCTCGTGTAAGCATTATTCAAATGTAAAAATTGGAATTTTAGGACTAGAAAAATTATAACTTCATCTATTTAACGAGACAAACAATTTTTTTTTTAGTAAAACAAACACCGGTATCACTAAATTTATTAAAGTGGACCTAAACGGTTAAAATAGAAACAACAACGTTTTTACCGAGATCACACGTTCTAACGTTTTTAATAAAACTTCATACACATCGTCTAAAGTACAATTGAAACAGGCATGTAAAATTTCAACCTGATAGAAGTTTTTGTGTTGTGCAGTGATATATTTTATAATATTTTAAATGGAGTAGGCTGTAAATGGGTTTGAAACTCACTTTACTACGTCCATCTTCTTTAACTTATCAACTCAACGCATGATTAACTTTTTTCTCAATATTCAATACATATTTATTGCAAGAACTCCGCTAAGTACAAATAGTTAGTTACTTTTAATTTTGTCTCTTTTCGAACTCCGCCATGAATAAGTAGTTAGGATCGTATACTTAGCAGTGTGATTTTATAATTTGTATTTAATGAAAAGTGTAAAGGTGGTGACACACTTGAGCATTCGCCCCGAATGAGCATGCATTCGCCCCCGAATGAGCAAGCGTTTGCCCCGAATCGCTTAGATATGGAGAGGACGAGCCGAACGGAAACGCATGCTCATTCGGGGCGAATGCTCAGGTGTGTCTCCGCCTTAAGGAACTTGTTCCTGACGGGTGTCCCGCGACACCACACCTATTTTTTTTTTTTTTTTTTTTTTTTTTTTTTAATGCTATTTGCAAATATCTCGTAAACGAAGCCTTTTCGAAACCATAATAATGAGTACTTTTTTGTTCAGCGTAAAATTAAATTAATTTTGTTCAGCGTTAAAAATCACAGTGCTGTGGTTTTCGTTCGGGGACACTATTTTTGCATTTGTACAAGAATTGGTTTAGATCCTGTCTGAATCTATAATTTCACGCCTTGTAACATTCAATCTACCATTATTATAAAACTATTCCATTGAGCTTAAACTTTAACTATACCATTCAAAAGCTTATGAAAAGAACAATTAGTGTTTCCAAAAGGACTCTTTTAGGGCATTAATAATATCTCAAAAACTAAATGAGATAGAGAAATTGGGCTAAGGAACAATTTTAAAGAGCATAAAATACCTTTCAGAATCTCTCATTCAGTGGTGTAACTATGGGCCCTCAACACGGGTGGGCCCCCAAATCCAATGTACCAATGTTGATGGGGGCCCCCTTTAGAGCATAATAAAGTCTAACTGGAATCATACTTCTATATACTATTATCAGGGAGGCCCCATTCAGTTCTGAACTCAAATCCTTTTTTTTCTCATCACTTTTCTTTGGCGAGGGGCCCAAAAAGTTCTTACGGGGGGACCCCCAATGCTCTACCTACGCCACTGCACTCATTCTTCTTTTCATAATATTTTGAATGGTATAGTTAAAGTTTAAGATCAACGGAATAGTTTTAATATCATATTATACATTTTTTGGAACTTCGTGAAACTCTCTGAAAAAAGAAATAAATTGATATCTCGAAGAGAATTATTGAGATATGGGTATATGCTTACTCAACATTTTTTGTTGCATTTGCCTATAGAATCCACCAGTTTCGTTATGACATTTTTTTGCGGGCCACCCTGTATACATATACATACTTTTTTTTTTAATTATTTAAATGAAAAAAATAATAATAAATAAAAATATATAAAAAACCGCAATTGGACAAAACCAGGTTTTTGTTGTAAATGACCTCGTTCACAGTGGCGTAAATAGCGCCCCCACCAACCCCACGGCGCGGGGGGGCGCCTGCTCTAGGGGGCGCCGAAAAATGAATAAACAATAATATTTATATTTAATAATAAAAATTAATAGAAACTCTATGTGGGCGGAATTATTTTAATAAAATTATTTTTGGGAGATGAAAATAAATAAGAGATAAACAAATAATAGAATTTAAACAGGGTGAGAATCAGTAGCGCACCCAGGATTTTTTTTTGGGAGGGGCACAGATTAAAAAAAAGGAGGGGGGGGGGGGGGGGGGAGAGGATGTAATGTGGGCTTAGCATAATCACAGAAAATTAATAAGTCTAGTTTTCTTTGTTCCTAAATTACTTATCAAGGGCGAATCTAGCCAATTTTTAAGGGGGGTGGGCTCTCTTTTAGGGGGTCCGGGGGTCCTCCCCCGGCAAAATTTTTATAGTTTAAGTTACTTGAAAACGTCTTTTTTGCCTATTCTAAGAGCATCTAAAATGTTATTTTATACAAATAAATTTAAGATTTTTATGAACGGGACATGAAGACCGGGGTATTTTATTTAAAAAAAAAAATTATATACGAATAATATTTTATTATTAAAAGTTGTACATTATATAATAGATTAATGTTTTATTTTAGTAGCCAGAAAAATAAATTGGTACATTTGAAAAATATTTTAGTTACGTGAAAAAAAAAAAAATAAGTATGTACGCCAAATGTTTTCAGTTCAACAGAAATTAGCTGATAGTATTAGGTTAAAAATAAAAATACAAAAAATAGTCTTCCTTGCCTTAGATCGGGTATCTCTAATTTGTAAAATCTTATTCTACAATTGAACCCGTTTCTAAATTAATTAATATTAATTATTCGATAATTAAAAACTATTAAAATGACTGCTATTAACTATTCTTTTTAAACGCCAAAAAAAACAATATTTCAGGCAAAACTAGGTATGTAATTACTTATTATATTTATTACCCTACCATGTGCTGCGGAATTGCATACTTTAATGTTAGGTCTTGGGCTTTGGGGGGGGGGGGGGGGGGGGGGGGCACGTTTTTTTAGACACCAAAAAAAAAAAAATATGTCTGGAAAAACTAGGTATATAATTACTTATATACTGATTTTTTTTACTATAACAACACTATTACTTTAAAATGTGCTGCGGAATTGCATACTTAAATTTCAGGTCATGGGCTTTGGGGGGGGCACGTGCCCCCCGTGCCCCCCCCTGGGTGCGCCACTGGTGAGAATGATATGAGATGTTATGGTTTAGAGTTTATTGCTCAGTTTGGTTTTCTAGTTAAGTGTCACTATACGTATAATAATATGGGTAAGTATATCGGACTCCCTTCTTCATTTTCGACTGGCAGGAGAACTTTCCTTTCGCTAGAAAGCTCTGCTATTTTTTATTTTTCTTATTCTACGTTGTTATTTTATGCGTAAAATTAAATTATTTTGGTGAAGAATTTATTTGGAAAGGGTGAGTGCATTTTTCAGACTATCATAATATAGCCGTCTTCCTCCTCCTCCAGTAGCAAACACTTATTTCTTTTGCTTCCGAGCTTACCGAAGGTAACTGAAGCTATTGTGATCGTTTTGAAGAACGAACAAATTTTATGTCTCAGATTTCAAAAATTCTAAGACAGAAATCCGTTTTAGATAACAGGAAACATTTTTGTTTTCGTGTCTGACTGTCTGTCGCTGTCGCTAATACTCATCCAATTTGAATGAAATTCGGATGGTGGGTCATGATTTAACTTATTGTTGGTCCCATTTAAGTTGAAACCGTGAGCGCCTATTTCCTAGCGCCTATTTTATAGTTTGTCGAAAGTAGCCCGCATATAATCCCAGATTAATTTCAACTGTTAGCACTCATTAAATTTTGCTAAATTGGTACTTTATTTAATGTTAAATTAATCAAAACAATTTTGATTAATTTAAAATCAATAGGGGGGAAAATGAAATAAATTCAACAATAATAAGTTTTAAAAGCATAAAATCATTAAAGAATACAAAATAGGACGCGAGAAAGCTATGTGCCACATTAATTGGCAGATAGATGGGCTTAGTTGTATATTGTCTTTTAGTTTCTTAATTAGGTATTCAGTGGCTTTATGTGCATCTGTATATGTGTATAATATAATCCGGTTCAAGTCTTCAAGCGAGGAGCAAGGTTGTTGATTTGTTTTCATCAATTTATATTATTATTTTACTACTTTTATCAAGGAATAAAAATAAAATAACTACTGAAATAGTACTGTACTCGAGTACACGAGCATTTAAAAAAATAGAAAATAATAATCTGTTTGCAAATTAAATAAATTGCAACATAACTTATTTTTACAAAAAGAAGTAGGGGAGGGGGGGGGGGGGGTACATTTTGTTAGCTATATGAGGCGCATTTTCAAAAGCTGCGGGGGGGCGCCGGATTTCTTAGTTACGCCACTGCTCGTTCATGTACATTATACTTTACGCTGAAGAGAGCGAATCGAGCTTCTATCTATTTTGAAACTAAAACTTTCTTTATCTGTCTGTGTGTGTGTCTGAAGCGCTCCCTTTGTCTGGCAATTACTTCTTTCTTGTGGTGCGAGCCCCCTTGTGGTGCGGGCCCCCTTGTGGTGCGGGCCCCTAGGCTGCAGCCTATATAGCCTATGCTTAAAAGCCAAAAGCGACCCATTACTGAATCTAATGAAGATTAGAAAAAAGAAAATTCAAAGTAAAAAAACTTTTGAAGCAATATTCTGTAGAAAAACGCGGTTAGTCTCACCTAACCGCGAAAATGAAATTTTACATTATTTTATTTTGTATGAAAAATTAAAAGACTAACAAAAACAACCCTAGATAAAACTAATCTTTAACTTATTAAGATCTCCATTTAGAATTCTCTCAGTGAGAATAATTTAAAGATTTGATTGATTAATTGCAACACTGTAAATAAGTTTTCGGCTTTGAGTTTTTATTAGACCTTTTTTAGCAAATTTAGGAACTTTTGAAAATGTTTTTTAATCTTTTTCTTAAAATTTAAATTAATTTGTGCTCGTTTTGATTGTATGACATAAGAAAGACAACGATTTCCATGTATTCTTTCAAAGATAAGTGGTATGTATGATAATAGCATTAAACTCGCACACTTATCTTTCTTTTAAGAGTTCATGTTTCCTGCAAATTAAATTGGTTTTCTATTATTGTTTTACTTTATTTACATTGGAACTTTAATTAAATATTATATAATGTTACATTAATCCAGATAAATTCAGTTTATAATTATTTATCATCTTATTAAAAGGGTGTGGTGAAGTAGGTTTTGATAGGCACTCTCATGCGTATTTCTTGTATGCTTTTATTCTATTTTTTTTCTATCAATTTATTCACAGTATGTTTATTGTGTTTGCAAAGAAATTCAATTTTGTGGTGTTAAAGAAGCGAACACTCGGATTTCCATCTTAAACAGGCTATGGGGGTTCCCTCTGATTATAGGTAACAGTTTTTTTTTTTTTAGTGTTATTAATTTATTTTGGTATCAGTTTTACAATATCTTTAATCTCGCTCTGCAGTTTTCGAATCGTCATTTTATTTAAAATTGCTTTATTTATTGGTAAAGTATGTATTTAACATAGTATTTTATTTACGTAAGTACCTACTGAATTTTCCTTTGCTTGGCTAAAGTGAATTGTACGGTGCCATCGAATTTTGTACTTCGATTTGGATGTCTACCTGATCTATATGGAGCAGAGTTGTTTTTCTTCAGAAAATGAGCGGAACACGCGAAGCGGTGCGGAGCAGCTGTTGATAATTTTAGGGCAAAAAATTAATTTTGTACTTCGATTCTGTAAATACACTGTACAATTCACTTTTACCCTTAGCTTTTATAGGTTTGTTCCAACCCCCCTATTTGTACCGTCCTTTGTATCGTCCAGCAGATCGTTTGGGAATAGTTCAGAACTGGTTTTATAAGCTTGCGCTAACATTTTACTGTAATAAAAGCATGTCAGGTTGCAACTGGTTTAGGACTATAATTCCCACTGTATTAATAACATTCAAGGAAACCTAACAGTTAGAGAACCTTCCTGTTGACATGTGTGACAATTGTCATAACTGCGCATGCCATACAAACAAGTACTTGGTATTTTCAGAGGATAGTTTGGACAGTTCAGTAAACGGTTCACAAATTATCCCTGCTGTTGGTACAGTTTGGAACACTGACATAAGTAGGGTTGGAATGTATTTTATCCATTACACATGCCCATGACGATCCTGTGGACGGTACACTGCTTGTTTGGAACAAACCTGTTATGTGTGGACCCTAGCTGATCCTGCCGAGTTAGGTGCAAAGACAATACATTAATTGGTATTACATAATTTTTATAAATCATAGGATATACAATAATTTAGATCATAGAAAATTATAATAATAGATAATAGTACTCATAGATTACTAGACATTTTTATTTAGGCTGGAACTTATATTTAGATTTATCTGTTTTTATGAGTTAATCTAGAACAGTGGTTCTCAACCCTTTTTACTTTCTCATATAAAGAGAAAGTATTGTGATGGCGCGAAAATTCGATTTTGAGATTTTGATGGATTTACACGTTTTGAGGTCCCCTGAGTCCAAAAAAGTGGTTTTTAAAAAATGTCTGTCTGTCTGTCGTCTGTGCAGACGCCTGGAGCCTAATCTACTGGGCCGATTTTGAAGAAATTTGGCATACATGTTCAGAAAAATCATACCCCGAGGCAAAATCGAGAAATTAATTTTAGCTCCAAATTTAGGGAAGCTACCCCCCAAAACTCTGAAAAAACGCGAAAAAAAATTATTTCTCTAAAACGGTTCCGACGATGTTGATTAAAAAATTCTAAAATATTGTCCATTTAAATACAAATCCAACGATGTAAGCCGTTTTCCCGGAAAAATCTAGTTCCTGAGAAAAAAGCTTAAAACGCGGACCGAGAGAGCCCGGGTTCGATTCCCCGCCCGGGAGAAGTTATTTTTATGATAAATAATTTGATAAATATTTTTATGATAAATATTAATAAATTTTAATAAAATGCTCAATAATATTTAAATTTACATACAAAATCTATTAAATGGAAAACACTGGGCTAAATAATTATGAACTCGTATATTTGTGAAAGTTTGTCTGAGTTGTCTCGGACCGATTTTTGTCTGGGATTGTTTTGGTTGTTAAAATATTTCGGGCCCCACGATGCAGTAAATAGCATATCATTCCTTAAAATTATTTGATTAGAGGTGGTAAGAATAACGCAATATAGCTGCCAAATAAGGGACTTTTATTATGAATCTATGTGTACAAAATTACACTATAAAAGATTTAAGCTTACATCAACGGCAATTGAAGAAATATTTACAATTTACCCTTGTGGTGATCGTTCAATTTTTTGCTGTGACCCACCAAAAATCCTTCAGCGACCCACCGGTTGGGAATCACTGATCTAGAATGTAATTTATTATATTAAAAAAAAAAAAAAAAAAAAAAAAAAAAATGGATAAAAGTTGTACTTGGTATTTTGTAATGAACTGGTGATTTTGTTCCACTTAATTGGAGGCACTTCATTTCCTTTTTTGCTATAAGTTATGATCAACTTTTTTTCTGTTAAATACATTAGCGGTTTAGAAAATGGAGTTTCTATTGAAACAGAAGGTTACTAATGCAATGAGTAGTAACATGCAAGGATAATCTTGGAGTTAATATATCTTAAAAAAATGTTACTTATTTAATTTGTATTTGTTAAATAATTTTAGTTGAATGAAAATAATTCTTTTATTAAAAGTAAAATTTTCAGATTGGTACTGTAGGTGTAAATTTACCACTTTGTTATCATCATATGTACAATATTCTAGAGGCTTGTTTAGAAAGTAATTTTTTATACATATTTGATAATGGATGTGAAAATTAAATTAACCTATAAAATTAACTCAAACATATAATGACAACTGGTCTAAATTATGTAGGAAATTAGAATGGCTGAAGATTTATTTATGTGCATATATTAATATATGGACATTGATTAATATTAGATGATTCTTGACAAGTTCAGGAATAAACTTAAGGGACAAGAAAGCTAAAAGGTGCTTGTTAAATATAATTGAGAATGAATATTAATTAATGATTGTTATATTCAAAACCATTTACCTAGGAAGAAGTGAGGCAGATTTCTCTGGAAAACCAAGCTATTTATTACGAGTCAACCCTCAGAAGCCTATGCACTAAATCTTAAAATGCTATGTTTTCTATTATTGTTTATTAATTTTATTGCTCCCTTGTTATCAGGTATTTTAGTAAAGATGACAGTGCTGCAGGATGCGATTGGTGATGGTATCCCACCTAGGAAGCGAGTGTGTCTGTCAATAAATCGGAGTAAGCAGCCATCGCAGATTAGTGTGAATGAATCAACAGCAAGTTCTGAAGCTTTTATATCTATGGCTATGCCGATAGAACCAGGTAATTTATTTTATACTTCCAGGTATTGCTAAGCTTGCACTACAAGTTTATCTATTAATGCCAGTAGAGACATTTCAGTCATTTTAGGACATTATGTTTTTGTTCTTTTAGGTCCGTATCACACTTTTATTTTAAGTTAATTTATTTGATTTATTATTAGGTAGGCAACGTCTTAGAACTTAAATTCTGAGCCTCCTTTTTAAGAAATGTATTAGGTTTTTTTCTTCTGAATTATCACCCTATATGTTGTGAAAACTTCACTAAACTGGGGCTTGATGAACTTCTGCCATGTTTTGGGTTTTCTCTTGGTTTGGCAAGCCTCCTTGGTTTCTAAGATGTCTCAGTGGCTTCTTCCAGATCTGACACACCAGCACTCCACATGTGCCTCTTTCTTTCTTGCCTCCTACTTCCTTGTGGGTTCCTCCCCGCCTGTTAAACTTTCTGTAATTTGATAGAGCCCATGACTATCTCTTACTACTGTTTATGCGAAATGAGTGATGATTATTGACTCTTAAGTTGGCTAACTTATGTGAGGAAAACAATTAAGCCTAAACTATGTAGTCATAGTTATCTTAAGTGCCATGCTGCTCTGCTAGTGCCATTTTTGTTTGCCTAGTGGGCCTGACCTTCTAAAATTCAAAAACCTGACCTCTCATTGGCTCCCCACCCCAAGTTTTCATGCACTGTCAAAATGCAACACTCATTCCGCACCAACTGTAAGTACCTGACCTGATGAGTAGTTAGTTTATCAGTGACTGCCCTTATACTTGAATATTTTAATTTCTTCTAGACCTAATATTAAATCAAATCAATTTGGATTTCGAGAGGGTCTGGGAACGGAGGACGCCATAGCACAGCTCACCCAAACGATTTATCGTGAACTTGATCAATCAAAAAAATGTTTAGTTATATTTCTCGATTTGACTAAGGCTTTCGACAGCATATCTCACGAAATGCTTTTGAACACATTAGTCAATCTAGGTTTTTGCCGTGAAACGTTATCGTGGTTTTTGTCTTATCTCGACAGTAGACAGCAATTTGTTAAAATAAAAAATAATCTCAGTGAGTCCCGTACCTTTAAGTACGGAGTACCTCAAGGAACAGTAATTGGTCCGCTTTTGTTTTTAGTCTATGTGAATAATTTATTAAAATATAAAGGATGTAAAATCATATCTTATGCTGATGATATGGCTCTGGTTCTAACGGGAAGCAGTTGGACTGAGGTCTCTGAGAAGGCTAATGAAAATCTATTCCAAATCCACAACTGGCTAAATCATTTTAAATTAACAATTAACAAAAAAAAGTCTTATTATATCGCTTTTTCTATTAAAGAATCCTCGCTTCCTTCCCTCCAACAAATTAATATTAAATTTCACAACACTAAAGAAAATCATCAATGTCAGAACTGTGAGATACTAGAAAGGAGAGATGTAGCATCGTACCTTGGAATCACCATAGACCAGTGCCTAAGATGGAATCACCACATAAATAACTGTGTTGCCAACCTAAGGAAATTTTATTATGTTTTTCACAATGTCAGGAAATTTTTAAAAAAACAAATATTAAGGTCATTATATTTTGCCCTGGTTGACTCCAAATTACAGTATGGTATAGTTGGTTGGGGAGGCTCTAGTACTTCTACTCTTTTTCCTCTAATAAACACCCAAAAGAAAATTATTAAAATAATTCTAAGTAAGAAAATAATGTATTCTTCCAAATTATCATTTATTGAACTAAATGTTTTACCCCTTACTACAATAGCCACCCAAAGAGCTATCATATTTGTCTATAAGAATTTCAATCCAGTTACCAGCTCAGAAAACGTTGTTTACAGTACTAGAGCTGTTAATGTTCTTAAATATGCTATACCAAATTTTTCCACTTCTTTTGCGCAGAAATCAGTATTGTATAGAGGTACAGATGCTATAAATTCTCTCCCTTCTGATATTAGAATTATCAAAGAAATATATAATTTTAAATATAACTTGAAAAGATATTTCTACAATAAGCTATCAGAATAATGATGTGTATATATATGGGTGTATATATGTGTGTATATATGTGTGTATGTGTGTGTGTGTATGTGTATGTATGTATGTGTATATGTATGTATGTGTATGAATATATGTATATGTATATGTGTATATATGTATATGTATGTATGTATATGTATGTATATGTATATATATGTATATATATATATATATGTATGTGTGTGTATGTATATTTGTAAATATATGGGTATATATGTATGTGGATGTATATGTATATATGTCTTTGATAATAATGCTCTTACACTTTGAACTTAAACTGATTTAGGCTTTCTTTTAAACATTTAGTAATTACATAAATATATAAACATCCTTATCAATGAGTTCAGAATGAATCTTATCTTAAATTATTATTAAAATCTTATCCTATAAAGGAATGGATTATTTTTCGTTAATTATTGTCTACACGGATGTTGAATTATTTTGTAAAACTAATTTTCATTTTGATTGTAACTTTCTTTTTTTCTATTTGAACTCCTTCCCCAAGCTCCAGCTCTGCTTTTTTGGGGAAGTAGACAAGTGTAATTTTTATTTTGTTTTTGTAACTAATTTTTTTTGATTGTCGATTTAATAAAAAAAAAAAAAAAAAAATACTAATACACTGGGCTTACAGTTGGAGTTCTTGTTGTCAGTGGCGTAGGAATTCATTTTTGACGGGGGCGGCTCGGGACCTCCACTAAGTGGAGGGGGGGGGGGGGGTACATCATACTCTTTATCAATGCTCGATTTCTAGAAATTATGGTACCAGACTACCCCCCCCCCCTCTATAGAAGGGGGGTCCGGGGGTCCTCCCCCGGGAAAATTTTGGAAAGTAAACGTTCAAAAACAGCATTTTAAGCAGTTTTAGACATAAACCCATGTACTAATTTTTATTTTATTTGTAATTTTATAGCCCCTTTAAATCTGACGGGGGGGGCTCAAGCCCGATAGCCCCCCCCGTTCCTACGCCACTGCTTGTTGTCGTTTATCCTCAGGCAAATTTTTGATGAATGTCTATTCTTTGTTGTGATACTTATTGTTAATTCTCGCAAATGTTTTTATTTTGGATTGTGTGAAACTTTACCACACCTTAAAAATAAGTTCTTATAAAAATAATTTTAAACATAATATAAACTATTTTAATTTTGAATTAATAACTTTCTATTAATTATTCTTGATTCTTTTTTAACCAATATTGAATGTAAATTATTAGGTGTCAGTAAACTTATAATTACTCCTGGTTATATTCATTTTGTTAGTGTGGCTAGTTTAAAAAATATTAAAATATTTTTTTTATATTTTTGGAAGAAAATCTTATTTGCTTTGAATATAATTGGATTGCTAATTTTACAAGCGTTGTGTAGTCCTGGTATCGTAGATCTTGGGTCTACTACACCGAGCTACGTGAATTTAAACTTATAATATTAATATGAAATAAACAACAATCTTGTGAGGAGTCATAAACAAGATTAAATTATATTTTCTTTTCTCCTGTCACATTAAAATCCAACTTGTCAACAAAACAAAATAAATAAATAAATTCCCCTACAGTTGCTTATAATTGTGCTACGTTATGCAAATTTTTTTACCTCTTTAGAAACACAAAACACCAAGTTAATACATTTTAATTTTTTAGTATTTTATGGGTTATTTCTGAATAAAGAATTATGAAAACCAAATTCTGAAAATTGAAATAATTATGAAAACCAAATGCAAGCTGCTACTAATTTGTATGATTACTCTACCTTTATCTATTAACCTTTTGCATGGCTTTGCAGCCAATCTTAAAAAAAAAAAAAAATACTTGTAAAAACGTAAATTAACACCTAATTACTTCAAAATTGAAATTATCATGGAACAAATACGCATTGCAGTGATTGTAAGATTCTTTAATTCCCTGGAACATAAAACCCTGACAAATTGCTGCCATATTGGCCAATCTGTTGCAAATTCCTTTCTTACCGTCTTACTGACCTCTTCAAGATCTGACATAATGCACATCTCCTTTTCCATTCTTGATCTGACTTTAGAATGTTAGGGGCTGGCATGCAAGGAGTGAGGAGTGCTGTCATTTGTATGTTTTTTTGCATTTAAATATATTTAATGAAGATGTGATTAGGATCTAACATGGAGTGTCAATGGGATGACTTATCCGATGTACTTGTCGAGGGACAGAGAGGAATTAAGGGAGGGACTAACACTCAGATAAGCAATTAAATTGTGATAATAATTATTAATATTTATTTTCAAAAATTGTTAATTAAATAGTTAATTTTGAGAATTAAAGAAACTTGAATGGTAACTATTGTGATAAAATTATAATTAATAAATTTTTTCACAAATTTAACCCAATGTTAGAAATGTCCTTAGTAGACAATAATATTGGTTTGGGTTTGTGTGACGATTTTCAGGTGGTAAATATTATTTTGCAAATCGGTAAGGTGAAGAAAATTCTGGTAACTATTGTGACTAAAAAACTTGACTTTTCTTATTTAAAAATTGATAAAAAATAGTAAAACTTAAAAATCCTGTGACGCACATACATATTCTTGCTGTATAGATGCTCAGCATCAAAATAAAGCACAAGCTGGATCAAAAACTGGAATATAAATTTTGGGCATAAAGGTTTGCTCAGAATTGTCTGTGTCACTTTTTTAAAACATGACCCTATAGTTTTTCTTTGTTTGTACATATTTTCATGATTTGGTGTTTCCTTTACTTAATTTATTTATTTGATTTAATAATTTAATTCCTTTAGTCTATTTATTTATTTTTTTTTTTAAATTTGTGTCTTTGCTTTTTATCTTTATCTTTCCTAATTACTTTTCGTTCTATTCATTTATTAATTTCATTATAAAGGAAAGTAGCTATCCACAATAATTTCCTCCATTCTATTCCATCACCTTTCACTCTCTGCCATGATAGTTTTCTTCACATGCTTTTGTTCCATTGCTGCACATACTATCTCATCATCCCATAAATCAGGGTTTTTTCTATATATTTTAAGATATTATATTTATATTAAATAATGTGATTTATTTGCTTTTATATTTACTTCTTAAGTTATTTAACTCATGATGGAGGTTGCTTATTAATTTCTTTTAACTTGCTTTTAATAGAAGGTGATAAAAAAATTGACTTCTTTTAAGTGTTATTCTGAAATTGATTGATAAGGGGTTTGATAAATTTCATGGTAACAATACTGATAATATGATTAATGTGAACATTAGTATTTTATGTGTTATTTAGTATTTCATCTTCAAGCACTTATAATTTCCATGAAGGTTATCTTTTTGTATTAATTAAAGTGTTACTTTTTCTTGAATTTATTATGTATGTGTGAAATTTACAAGTAAGAAGATTTTTATTTTGTTTTGAACTTTACCTGCATTAATTAATAGATAGTGTTAGTATACTCATCAATGAAATATGTAGAAATGGTAATTTTTTGTTTTATTTAATGTCTAGTTATTGAATTAGTAGAAAAAATAGTATTATCAACAATTGAAAAAAAGTGAGTTTTTTCCTGGTCATTGATTGTTTGTTTTTGTTATATTTATGGAGTGTGTACCAAATGCACCTTACTAATTGATAAAGGTGTTATGTATATGGTCATTGTTGAATCATATAAACAGCATGAAAATATTTGGCAGAGCATAAAACTTAAGCCAGCCTTAGATGTTGCGGAATACCTCACAGGTAAACGGGTGTGTGTGCTATAAAGTTATGCCATAATTACACAGTTATCATAGAACACACACACAGATTTACCTTTCAGTAATACGTGCATGGGCAACTTGACCGTTAAATTTTATCTGTACACTTCTTATATTTTGTCTCCTCATCTAAATTTATAATATATACATTGGATTTATTCGTTTATTGTATTAACTTTCTTACTTCCTAGAAAATAGTTGGCTTTAAATGTTGTTCTTGAGAAAAAAAAAGTTAAATATTACTTAGCAAGTACACACCTTATTAGTCCAGTAACTTTATACATCACAGTATGCGTAAAATCCGGTAGTTCTGATTTTTTGCAGACTTGTTTATGATGTTGGCCTAATGAATAATCCAAGTTTGTGACCTCGAGCGCCGATTGCAACTTTGTAAAAAATCGAAAAAATAGTTATTTTTTTCAAATTTTGGCGATTATAACCCTAAAGGACTACTTTTTGAAAAAACTTTTTCAGGACGTTTTTAAAGTAGACTAAATTTGCTACAATATGATACTAGAACTGTTTCTTTAGACCCAATAGTTTCCGAGATTAAGCCTTTCAAAGTTTATCTTTTTTTTTTCGAACTTCGCAATTTTCGAACTGCTCAGAGACTGATCTCGTTGCCCTTGATGGCGTAATATTTGATTTTCCACTGCTAACAGCTGCTTTGGTCAACTTCGGATTGTTGTATTTTATCTGACAAGCACTGTGCACATATTACACCCTTCAATAAACGCTGATTTTCTATGTTCTTAAGGGAAATACTCGACGCAAGAAGGGTTTTTACACCTCTTTTCTTCACTAGGTGCACTTGACCTTCACTTAAAGTCTCCTTACATATAAAACACAAACTCACGCTGGGATTGGGATCAGACATTCTGTAGATTTTGAGTTTAAACGGCACTTACGTTATGGGCTGCAGGCCAGTCAACAACTGAAATGGAAAAAAAAAACTTGGGGAGGTTAAAAACGTGTATCTAAAATATTGCCAAAAATTGCGAAGTTCGAAAAAAATTATAAACTTTGAAAGGCTTAATCACAGAAAACTATTGGGTCTACTGAGACAGTTCTAGTATCATATTGTAGCAAATTTAGTCTACTTTAAAAACATCCTAAAAAAGTTTTTTCAAAAACTAGTCCTTTAGGGTTATAATCGCCAAAATTTGGAAAAATAACAATTTTTTCGTGGTTTTTTTGATTTTTGACGAAGTTGCGTTCGGTGCTCGAGGTCACAAACTTGGATTATTCATTAGGTCAACATCATAAACAAGTCTGCAAAAAATCAGAACTACCGGATTTGATGCATACTACCCCATACTTTCAGGCGACAAAGTTACTGGATTATATTACAAGTGTTTTATTTATTTATGTTATTCATGATATGATACTTTCTGCTAAAATTGCTGGGATAACATTTTAATCACATTTATGTACACACATGTATATATACTACCTAACTCTGAATGTATATACTATTTTTGCATTTATTTTCAGGACTAATGGGAGTTGGGGTTGATGGAGGTGGAAGTGGGAGTGGTTCAGGTGACTCTGAAAGCCCCGTCACATCTCTTTCGAATTTAGGCAATACTTGTTTTCTTAACAGCGTGCTTTACACGTTGCGATTTGCACCATCCTTTATGCATAATCTGCATCACCTTGCCCTTGATCTAAAGGAATATACCAGCAAAACATCTATAAAGGTAAATTACTTTTTGATGGTACTTGTTGTTTTTAAAATCCCTCTCCACAAATTAATTTCTTATTGAAAAAATTGTTCTTTTTTAATCTTAGTGTTCCTCACTGGGTCGAGGCAGTAAGAGTTGGAGCACTAAGGACTTACCCTCTCTAAGCGGTGGTGATATTAATACTGTAAAAATGCAAATAGCTACTGATAAACTTCATCAACTCTACGAGGCTTTGCATATTGAGGAGATTAAAGATAGGATGGAACCCTACCAACCCCATATTTTTCTACATTCACTTAGGTAAGTTTCCTCTCACTTAATAACTGCAAAAAGGAAATGAAAAAGAAAGTAATATTAAAGATATTTTAAGTTTTTAAATGATCTATTCCTTGTTTTTTTTAAATTTCTTTTTATGGTTTAATTATTTACAGTAATCCTCTTTTTTTTTGTGTTTTACTATAGGGATGTGAACCCGATATTTGAAGGTAATCAGCAACATGATGCTCACGAGTTATTAGTTTGCCTCCTGGATAATATAAGAGAGACATGTGCGCAGCTCAAGGCTATGGCAGAAGGCTCAGTAGCCTGTGGAATAACCAGTCAGCCTCCTCCACCTCAGCCTAGGCCCTCTATTGTGAGAAATGTTAAGAATAGTCTTAATATTACTCTTAGCAAAAACAAGAACAAGCTCAATGGAACTGATTCAGTGCCTCACTCTAAAAATGTATCAGGTAATTGTGAAATTATAAGAGTAATTTTATTAAGCCAAGCAAATTAGACTTTTGCCTTCAAAGAACGGGTGGAGTTTTGGAAACTGTTTTAATCACTCAAGTAGGCTTCTAATATGAATGATCTGAGTTTTCCCAGATTTCCGAGTGAAGCTTGAGCTGTGGTGTTAAGAAACCTCGAAAGTTTTCGGACTTTTTCAATTTTTAATTGAAAAGTCCCCTATTACTGAAAGTGATAAGCATTAAATTCAGTATCGATCAAGTACCGATACAAATTTTGATCAAGTGGCCTTCTAGAAACGGTATGTCAAAAATTCCATTTTTAGCACAGCCTTGAAGACACTGACGTTCACAGTGTATATCCAGTCTCCAAAAAAAAAAAAAAAAAAAAAAAAAAAAAAAAAAAAAAAAAAAAAATATATATATATATATATACATATATATATATATATATATATATATATATATATATATATATATATATATATATATATATATATATATATATATATATAATTAATCGGGAGTACTTTCAGGCTGAAAATATTATCTCAGAAAATAATTTTTCCTCTTAGCTTTGTTAATTGTGTCCATGTACCTCCAAGCCCCAATCTTCAGAGGCATACAGTTGTGAAAATCGGGAATAACTAAATAGCTTTATCCTAGAGTGCTTTTAATAATTTGTTTACAAAATATCTGGAAGCAGTTAGAAATTTTCCAGACAATCTGAAAGGTACTCCTAAATACGTATATTCTGATTCGTAATAAATTTGTTAATTAAGATAATAAAGAGGTTGTAATTTATAAGGTCCTGGATTTTTAAAGACTACTGTCTTACTCTTTGCTACATTTACTATTAACGGTTTAGAGAACAATAGTTTGACACTTCGACTAATATTTGTTGATCTTCCTTTCTGTTGTCAGTTGCTAGAAAAATATCATTCCAAAATAATAAAGAAAGCAGAGCTGTTAAATGCAATTCCACGGATTTCTTTAGATCATTGAAATTATTAAAAGGCAGATTAAAATTGGGGAGAGAGATTCGCCTTGCAACAAGCCTTTAGTGATGTTGGTACTTTGCTGATAAACTGAACTGTCCTGCTTAATGAATAGTGTTGCCGAATTATATAAGTTTTATAAGAAAATATTAGGAAATTCTGGTTTAGTCCGTCAGAAAACCATCAGATATTTTATTTAAGTATTATTACTATTGCTAAGTTGGTATTGTAATATTATTTATTTTTATATTCTGTGTTAAATGTTAATTTTAGAAGCAAGTACTCCTGTAGAAAATGGAGACTGGTGTGCGAATGGAACAACTGAGGTAGAAGAAGAAACTAATACTGTAGGCCATAATTTTATCAGTGAATACTTTGAAGGAGTTTCTCTTTTAAGGACAACATGTCTTGAGTGTGAACAGGTCACCCAGCGTAAGGAAACATTTTGTGACATCTGCGTACCTATAACTACAGATCTTAACTTAAAATGTAATTTTTATTCATTAATATATTTATTTTTACTATTACTTATTAAACTCTTGTTATTGTATGTTAAATCTTTGTACATTTTTTTAAAAAAAATTAATTACCTTGTTGATTAGCTGACGAACCATTGAATGTAAACCAATTGTACCAGAATGCCCTTATCACTGAAGAATTGTTGCGGGACAGCAATAAGTACTGGTGTGAACAATGCATGAGGTATAATGAAGCAAAGCGCTGTGTCAGGTTTCAATCTCTACCCAAACTTCTTACTCTTCAAATTAAGAGGTTCTCTTCTGGCTATGGGTAAGTCTAATTAATATCAAGATTTATTTGTTTATTTACTTTCTAGATATTTACTGTGAGTCATTTTACAAGCTCAGTATAGCTATGGAACTCTGCCCTAAGGGGGCGAAATTCACTACTCAGGGGGCCATAGAGATGATTAGTGTGACGTCACAAAAGCTTTCGAAAATTTAACTCATTGTTTGTTGTGTTCCTTTTTCTTATCACTTGTTATCAACCCCATATAATTCTAATGGCGTTTTTTTAGTCAACTTTTATATAATTAATTACTAAATTATTACTGATTGCTAAGACTTTTTACCCTTTGAACGTTAATATATTAAGTCTATTTTAACGAGTGCAATAAGGAAAACTTTAAAAAACTTTTATTTTAGTTGTTTAAAATGAGCACTTGTGTGAAGGGTCATATCAACAAAACAGCTATTTTAGTTATTAATCTTTATACTTGATTTTTCGTATTTCCTGGTGCCATAAAAATTCGCAGGGTGTGTTCGTGTTCATATTGTGTGTCCGAATGTCCGAAAATAAATGTTCCTTAAGTTTTGAAACTCAATGAAGTATACTCAGAATACAGGACTTGTAGATAAATATAATGATACTTAATCTGCCAGGTAATAAAAGATTATTTGCTAATAATACTTTTTTCCTGGTTACTTATAATGTGCATTATATTTCACCGATGTTGAAACATAATATATACTATACAATAGATCACTGACCAGCCTAGGAAAAAGACGTTGATGACGAGACAAAGAGCAGACTGTTATTACTAATATTATTTGTGTATTTTTTGTTATCTCTAATAACTAGTATAATAATATAAGATACGCATATATACTTGTTTAAAATTTTTGATAAAACTAATTTAATAACTTAACATTACTAAGTACTCTGACATACTTTTTTGCAGAATAGTTTTCTCCTCCGAAAAAAATCAAGTATTGATGAAATTTTTATAACGCTCGAGGAGGTGGAAGACATAATATAAAAACTAAAATAGAAAAACCATTTCAATGTCTTGTTGCTTGTTATTTAGTTTTTTCAAATTTTGAAAACTTATAACGTTTATGGTATAAGTAGTGGATAAAAACTGGGAAACACTTTGAAATGCTTATAAGGCCACACCTGCTCTCTGTCATCCACGCTGCAGAAGACTTCTCTGAGAATCAGTTGGCTTCCAACAAGGAAGGTCAACTATGGATGCCATCAAACTAGTTTTAGACTGTGGATCCATTCTACAATGGTGTTTACTATTTGTTAAATCATCTATGGACTCTGTGTGTGCTGAAAGCTCATACTTGGCAAATTTATTCAATATAATGATTTATCATTTTAATATTCTTCTATTTTGTTATGATATTGATTTTTTAAAAATTATTTTTGTCAATTTTGCAAATAATTATATAAATTATTAGTTTTTTTAACTCCCATTACTAAATTACTAAAGTTTATAATTTCTCGATGTTTCACTATTCTTTGTATTTGAAGGCTGCGTAATAAATGTATATGGATTTTGCTAGTGTTTTTTTCTATTTAAGATTGATTCAATATCTATCACTAATTTTAAAATATCGCTATCAGATTTTAAATTAAATAAATTGAAAGGCTTAAATTTTGGAAGCAATCCATATAAAAATGGAAGAAAATAGAATAAATACATAATTATATCAGATGCAGAAGATTATTAATATTATAGTGCCACCTTAAAAAATAAATATGAAGGTATGTATGGGTTGTATGAATATTAAATGTTTGAATGTTTGTACAAGTAAATATGACTGTAAAATAATTACATTAATATAGTAAAAAATAAAATAATTTGTATGTATGTGTGTGTATGTATATCTATATCTGACTGTACATTGATCAGAATTGGACTTTTTTTTATACTGTTTCATTTCAACATGTAGGGCATATTGTAAGCTTGGTTTCATCAAACAAATTATTTGAGTAGAACCAAAGATTTTATAACAATTGCGGTTATTGATTTTTTCGTCAAAACAGAAAAGTTTAATATTAGTTATATTTTTTACCTTTTCATGGGTTTTCATTAAAAACAATTAATTCTTAACTAATTTGAATGAATATATAAACAAGTAAGGCGTGCTTCACGTAAGTAGTACGTGAGGCGATAAATCGCCGGTTTCTGTACAATCGTTTTCTTTATGTAATTGTAACATTTTATACTAAAAATGTTCAATAAATTTTATCGTATTAATGTTACTTATTGGTGACACCTTTACATTCTGTGTAGTAAGTAAGATAAATACCATCGAATAAAAACCAACATTATACAGTATGAACTTCTTTTGCCGGTGTTTTCACCCATTTAAGTTACAATTTTGCATGATTTATGGGACATATATAACTATAAAAAATATCAAATCATCATGGTTGAGCGGACATCGAGAACCGCCCCCAATGGCCCTGCCTATGCTCTCCTTTCAGTCCATAGACCAGGGCAAGGAGTTAGGTCCCTTTGCCCAGACTTAAATGTGAGCACACAATGGTTCGTGAACACTTGTCATGGAAATGTAAATACCACTTTGACGTAGGTCCAAGTTGGAAAAAATAGCATCTAGTTTTGAGCCATGTTGTGTTGTTGGCAGCATAGGAGATTTCAATGTAGTCGCCCGCCATCTTGAAAATATTAAGTGTAAAATTTTAGTAGTTGCATATTCTTTTTCTACACTTCAAGACCTTAAAATTAATGTATAACATGTGATGGTGAGTAAAAACTTTTTTTTAGTCGCCTGCCACATTGGCCGCCATCTTGGAAATATTAAGTGTGAAAACTAAAAAAAGTGTACAGTTGTCACAAATCCCAAGATGCACCTGTGCGACGAATTTCATGTTCCTAGCTATAGTTAGTTTATGACCTTTTTTTTCACTATATGTGGGGTGAATAAATATATATATATATATATATATATATATATATTTTTTTTTTTTTTTTTTTTTTTTTTTTTTTTTTTTTTTTTTTCACTATATGTGCGAGAGAAAAATAAATTAATGAAACATCCAGATGCTACTAACTTTTTAATTAACTCTGTAAAAAATAAATACCCAACTAAACATATAAATACTATTTTATTTTATTTTTTTTCTATTTATTAAAGTAGGTTCAAGAACTAGTAAAGAAAATTGTAAGACAGTTTTTTTTTCCATCCAATCATGTATGCTATCATTTAATTTATTTAAATTTTAGTCTATAATCCATGTAGCTAAATTTTTAGTTGAGTTGTTACTAAAAGCTCAAAAATCTTACTAATTCTCTCCCACTATGAGATATAAACAGGAATGATGATTAATTATCTTGTTTTTGTAATTTCAGATCGGTGGTAAGCAAAGTCAACGAGCATATGCCTACTCCTTTGGAACTAGGATGTTTCTGTGAGGAGTGCGAGGGAGGTGACCCACGTCACAACTATCACCTATATTCAGTTATAATGCATCTTGGAGCTACAATGGCTTCGGGACATTATGTGGCTTATGTTAGGGCAAGGGATTCTGCACAGGATTATATGTCTTGCTCCAGGTATTTAAACTTTCTCAAATAAAATTATAATTTTTCTCAATTAAATTTATAAAAATGAAAGCCAACGCTCATAATTTTTATAATTAACCAACATTTTAACCAATATTAATATAAGTTTGGCTTTAGATTTTTCTTTATTAAAAATGTAAAAAGATAAAAATAATAAAATACAAAAGTTAATGTTGCAAATCAAACTCAAAGAGAAAAAACAATTTTTTTCCTAGAAACCGCAATAGCTAATTTTTAGGTTTTGACCCTGTTGAAACCATTGCTATGAGTAAGTGAGGGAAAGGGTAACCCAGACTCCCCATCCAGCACTACTGTGCATGTTAGACATGGCAGAAAAACTATTGGGATCTCCTAAGCTAAAATCAATGGGCTGCAGAGAGAAGATGACAAGAAGTCAAGCTGCCGCCTACCAAGGAATCAAAGCTCTAGAAACGTTGTGGTATTACCCATGCTGGATGTTAAAAATGCCTTCAACTCATCCAGGTAGACCAACATGCTGAAGGCTTTGGAGACCGTTTTTCGGATCCCAGAGTACTTATTACAAATGTTACTAAGTTTTATAAAGGACAGAGAGCTACTGCACGATACAACAGAAGGAGGTCCCAGAAAACCATAACAGTAGGAGCTATGCTGGGCTTAATTTTAGGTCCAGATCTCTCGATTATTGTATACGATGGGATCTGAAAACATGCCTGAAAACAATGCCTGAAACACTTTTCTAGTATGCTAAACTGATGACATAGCAGCAGTAATTGTAGTGAGAAATTTCGAAGCAGCACAAAGAAAATTAAAACAATTTATGAAGTTGGATGGTGGAGCATGGCCAATGAGAAAACTGAGATTGTCCTGCTTTCGAGTTGTCAAACTAAGCTCACTTTCTGGATGCAAATTAAGAGTGCTTCTGATAAAGCCTCAAAAGTGACTACTGCTATGAGTCAGCTGATGGCTAACACAAGATGGCCAAAAGCGAGCAGGAGGCGACTTCTAATGGCGGTCAGACACTATCCTCTTATATGCGCAGACTCCCTAAAGGAGGAAAAATATAGGAAAATATTTACCTCCATACAAAGAAGAGGGGTGCTCAGAGTAGCAAGCTCATATCGTGTCATAACCAGCCGTAATAGTAATAGCAGGAGTGATTCCTATCGACCTCTTGGCATCAGAGAGGAAACTCACCCATGAACTGAGAGCTAAACTCTAAGAAGCCAGATGTGAAGCGCGAAACCTCACCATTGGAGAAAGCAGAGTAAGATGTACTAATAGGTTGATAGGGAACCTACCAGAGTGGACAGGTCGTAGGTTTGGTGATATAAACTACTATCTGACTATTTAAATCAAATTATAATTATTATTAACTACGGGAAACAGACAGAGAAAAATACACTCCAGCGCCGGGATTTGAACCACGGGCCTTTATATTTCAGTATAGCGCTCTACATAGACTCCTACATAGCGCTCTACATAGAGCGCTATACTGGAAATATAGAGGCCCGTGGTTCAAATCCCGGTGCTGGAGTGTATTTTTCTCTGTCTGTTTCCCGTAGTTAATAATAATTATAATTTGATTTAAATTAAAATTTAATCTTTCCGTAGTATGAATACTACCAAAATCGTAAAATATGAATTACTATCTGACATAGTTCCTATCGGGCCATGGATATTTTCAAGCCTACCTCCATAGGATGGCTGAGATGGGCTGCAGAGTGAAGAAGACTTGAGAGTGAGGTTAAGCAGCTAACTCCTGAGGATGTTGTAAAGAATATGCTCAGCATATTCTTGTTTTTTTACTTAGAAATTACTAAAACTATTGAAGATATATATAGTCCATTCAATGAAGCATTTTGGGTCCCAATTTTTTCGGAGGAGATGGATTGATGTGAAATTTGAACTGTAGCTAGGGACTAGCCCAAGAAACAAAAGTTATATATTGCTGATGTGTGCTTTTACCCCAGGGGTAACTGCCCCCCCTTCTCGGGGGTGGACATTTTTTAATATGAAATAACTTCAAGATTCGATACATGGACAAATTCTAAACAAAAAATGTTCTATAAGAATTTTTTGTACAGTCAATACTTTTTGTGTTATTGGCGCCTAAAGATGCTCTTTTTAGCTAAAAAAAAATGCATGTTTTTGAGCGATTTTTTGCTAATATCTCAAAAACTAAAAGTTTTATCATAAAAAAGGTCATAGTCAAAAATGAAGGTAATTAAATAATAAAAAGATTGCTTTTTATTGTATTTTTGTAGGCAGTATAGAACCCGAGTTATGACTCCCTGAAATTGAAGTCATTTTTGAAGATAGTTAAAATCGAAACTTTCCATGTCAAGTAGCGGAAAAATGAAAGTTTTTTTGAAGAAAACTTATATAACACTTTTTAAAGTGCTTGAATAGACCTTTAAATTGATCATTGGTAAAAGTCTTTAGCATAAAAACTGACGGAGTTATAATCAAAATAAAGTGGTACTAAAATTAATGACTTGACAGCCAAAATTGAAATTAAACAAATTCCGTCGGTAGTTTACTTTATTTATATACTAACAATAGGTTCTGAGAGTTTGAACGGTTTAAGAAGCCTAAATTCGAAAAAATGTTTGATTTACTCTTGAAGAAAAAATTTCAATTTTAAAAAAAATCAACTTTTCAAAATATTTCAAAAACTAACAATGTTATGAAAAAATAGACTGCCAATGGGTGTGGCACTTTATTGATTTTTGTGCTTTTAAAAGTCATTATTGTCAAATTGGTTTAATTGTTTCCCCCGTTTTTTTAATCTGTCAAAATTGTTTAGATTTTTTACACGAATTAAAGTATCAATCTAGCAAGAGTTAAAGAGCGTAGACTGTTAAAATTAATCTGTGGCCATCTGCGGGTTACTTTCGATAAACTATAAAAGTTTCATTTAAATCAGATAAGTACTTTTGAAGCTATAGGTGTAAATAAATGTATGTTTGTGCGCATGTAGAAGAAATACAAATTGGCGCAGAAGGTTGAAACTTATATGGGAACCAATAATGGGCTAATTATGACCAACCACCCAAATTTCATAAAAATTGAACCTGTAGTTTTTAAGATATGTTGGTTCGCAAAAATTGAACGACAGACCGACAGACAGACACGGAACCAAAAATTTTCCCTGATGTCTGAAACGGATTTCTGTCTTGGAATTTTTAAAATCGGAGACCTAAAAATTTTTCGTTCTTTGAAACGATCACATAGCTTCCGTTACCTTCGGTAAGCTCGGAAGCAAAATGATAGAATAAGAAATTGTAGGTTTTTTCTTGTTGAAAAAGTTTCTTTTTTATTTATTTTTGTAGGAAAAAATTTGACAGAGTTATGACTAGAGGTACGGAATTTTCGTTTTTACAAAATAGACGCGAATTTATGCGAAAATTGCTTATATTTGCGAATAGATGCGAAATGTACATATTAAAATATTAATAATTTTTATTAATTATGTAACATACATATTTTACAAACAATAGTTTTCAATGCAGCCGCAGTCAGATATCTTCTCTAAGAACCATTTTGTCAATTAATATAATAATATAAATATATTATATATTTAACAAAAAAATTAGGGAACGATAAAGAAAAATATATTTTAAACATTTTTATAATTTATCAATTGCCATAAGAAGCCAACGGCATTGTATGTATACAGTGTAAAGTCAGAAACGAAAGAGGGTTTCATCTCGGCATTCGCTGCAGCATAAGCTTGGAAATAACTAGGCTCGGTGAGTTTCCGGCACCATCTTAGAAGCTCGTAACTTGAGTGTAAGCTCAGCCCGAGGTATCACTGTTTAACAATTTGAAAAGATTTGAAGTATTGCCAGTATGACCACCTTAAATCAAAATACATTACTCCAAAGCTTCTCAAATCTTCCTTTCTTCAGAGTGCTTAAAGCGCCTTAATATGAGCTCGGTGATGGGCTCTCAATTTCATTGCGCAATGCTTCAATCAGGAATGAAGATCCCAATGTTAAGGACATTTCGTGGGCTACTGAATGCTGATTTCTACCCTTTGCTGAAGCAGCGTTATAGAGCATTAATTTGGAGTGCAACTAACAGCGCAGACGCAGAAATCTTTTTTAGTAAATTATGATGTCGTCGTTATTGACAGAAGATCGACTCTAACAGAATCAACTGTTAAAATAACATCATTTCATTGCGCAATGCTTCAATCAGGAATGAAGATCCCAATGTTAAGGACATTTCATGGGCTATTGAATGCTGATTTCTACCCTTTGCTGAGCAGCGTTATAGAGCATTAATTTGGAGTGCAACTAACAGCGCAGACGCAGAACTCTTTTTTAGTAAATTATGATGTCGTCATTATTGACAGAAGATCGACTCTAACAGAATCAACTGTTAAAATAACATCAATGCTATTATTTAATTAAGATGAAAGGTGAATTTTAAGGGTATAAAAAAATGTTATATTTCATATATGTAGTATATGCGAATTTTAGGGAAATTTCGAACTTTAACTTCTTTTTTTTTGCGAAATTTCTGTTTTATATTTGCGATAATTCCGTACCTCTAGTTATGACCGTTAGAAGCTCAAAACTAAGTACGAAGACCACCTTTCCTGAGCCCTTTAAACTTACGAATCTTAAAAACGAAAGGCTCAAAAAAATCTGAAAAAATTAGGACTTATAGCGCTTCAAATTCCCTACAAAATGGTTTTTTGAGCGAATTTATAACTTTAAAATTTAAAAACTTATGGTAAAAAGAGTAATCGCAATTTTTCAGAAAAATGTTCGGAGCTGGTAAATTACCACCATTCTAGTGTATTTTGAAGTGCTTGTGAATTAATTTGAGTGAGTATTTCAATATTATACATACACACATGAACCCGAGTTTTTGTGTATATGTTTGAGTGCACGTAAGTACACAATAGATGGACCACAGAGAACTAGACAAAGAATAACTAGACAAGAACTAGACAAGAATAAACCAAGAACATTGGAGGGAGAGCAGAGAAAACACGAGGTTTGCCTTATTTATAAATTAAATAAAAGGTGTTATTTTGTTAATCAATTTACAATGTAAGTGTGGTAATAGATTATTTGATTCATTTTTCAATATCGCGTTCCTACATTTTATTAAAATTTAATATAATGAGGTGTATGAAGTAAAAACTACATATTATAACTTTTACTAGTTAAAAACTAAAATACAACTGACTGTTTATTATAAGGTTGTTGGGAGGGGAGAGATCTCAAATAAATAGGGGAATCCTTTGTTTTTATTAATACAAATACAATTCAAAGTTCATAGCACATCATAATATTGTATTTCTAGAATTAATGTTTAAACGCAGGAATGTAATATACACATGAATTTGAATGAGTGTTGTGTGTAATTGCTGGATATTTTCGCAATCACAAAAAAGGATGCGGCGCAACTTGTGGTTGCAGAAAAGTTAGACTTTTTTGCAATGCCACATGTAGTTTATGTTCTGGCGATAATTGTAACAATTATGGATCAAGGCGAGGCCGAAGACAGTGATGATAGTGATGTATTATAATGTATATAATTTTGTTTTTGTTTTGAATTAATTTAATAAAAAAATATTAAAAATAAATTCGATAAAATTAAAAAAAAAAAAAAATGAATTATATCATCCTGTTACATATAATTTTACGCAATTCCTCCATAAGGGGTAGGTCTTCCATAAGGGTTTTTTGGGGGTTAAAAAGTTGCAATACAATCATAGGCCATTTGAAAACCTATAAAAAGTTTAAAATTTTTCATAGGTATACCATTAAAAACATCTTAAGCCTTCAACCATAATTTTATTATAAAGGGGTAGTTTTTAAGGGTTACAACTTTTTAATTAGTCGTAAGTTTTCTAATGAATAACAAAAGAGATTTAATACATTGTGAATGCTCCAAAAGAACATTTTAAGCTGCTAAAAACTTGTATTCCTATTCTTTGGGCATTAAGGGGTAGTTTTTAAAATTTTTTAAGGGTATTAAAGTAATTAAATTTCATAAATTTAAAATAAATTTCATAAAAAACTTTAAAGGATCTTGATCCAACATATTTGAACATGAATTAAATCTTTATAATACGTAAACCTGAAATTTTCGCATTTTTCCCATACAAGGGTAGTTTTCACCCCCAAATAGCTAAAAGCACACATCGAGACAATATAACTTTTGAAGTGGGGGGTCAGATGAGCTTGTATGCAAATTTTCAGGACAATCCATTCAATCCGAAAAAATTTGGAGCTTTTACCTTATTTTCGCCTTCATTGACTGGACTACTAGCAAACTGTATAACAACACCGAATTACAAAACGCGCATCACTTATCATTAGCATGTACTTGAAGGTGCAGTTTTGCCAGTTCCCACTGTTTTTTTTTTTTTTTTTTTTTTTTTTTTTTTTTTTTTTTTTTTATTGAAGACCTACTATCTTTGAAGTTATTAAACTATAATTTATAATACTGTAAGGGAGAAACAAAATTATTAGATAAGAAAAGTTTACAAAGCCATTGCTAGAGGATAAAGAGGATAAACAGTTACTTTCATTAAACAAACAGCAAATTAGTTTTGTTAAATGTAAACAAACACGCTAATCGTGCGATAAGGTGAAGAATTCTTCTTTTTTTCTGCACTAGTGTGTAGAATTATGAAACACGCATGCTCTATGAATACATCTACGAAAAGAATCACTTTCTACGCATCTAAACAGAGATAAAATGTTATATGAGAGTATTTGATGATATTAGCAACTATGGACTATGCTTGATGACAGCTGAAGTAGCAATTGATTTTATTCAAATTTTATTAATTTTGTTAATGTCCAGCAGTAATATTTATTCATTGGAACAGTTGTGATCTTTATGATAAGGTCACTCTCAGATAGTTTACAAAATAGAGAAATAATTAATTAATTAATTTAGTATGAGTTATTTTTTCTGTTCTAGTAGATAATATAAATTATTGAGGAACATTTTATTATGATGTTGCAGACAGAGGCACAAGGCCGCTTCCTTACAGCCTAACCATAAAACACAATCGGTTCCTCCTCCTCAAGAGAAGCCTAAGAAAAAGACTTTCTGGAATAGGCTTAAGAATAATGGCTCGAACAGTACCCCTGCCTCTGACCCCAGGACTAACCAATATTTCAGGTATTGCTGTAATAGCTTTTAACTTTTTTCTTTCATTAAAAAGGAATTGCTTTAACTGACAATTTATTAATAAATTTATGACACTTCTATCAGCACTTTATTTAAATTTCTAACCAAGTTAATTTTTGTAAATAAAACTCTAGAGTATAATTAATCAGTTTACTGTAAAACAAGTCTTAACACAATATGTAGTAGTTAAGAAGTAGTATTAATAAACGGATGGTCATCATTAGTAACTAAAAACCTCCTTAAGTGCTAGGTCTGCACTGATACACATACCCTGAGTGTTGGGAGACATTGGAGCTTCTTACAAAATGAACGAAGGTAGTGAAGCTTCTTTAGATCCTCGGTCAAACTAGGTTTCCAGAAACAAAAATGCGGATAGAGCCAAAATATGAGCTCTTGCAGCATTCCTATGGACTGGAGCCTACTATTGACTGCTTCAGATGGCTGGCCAAATTAGCTTTTAAGGTTTGGATTCAGCAGGAGGCAGACATAATGTGTACAAACACAAAAAATGTATGTGTTCATTACCAACAATTATTATCTTATTATTATTGTTTAAAATCAATTTATTTTGACTTATAATATGAAGACCATAAATATCATTTTTGTTATGTTTTACGGTAAACTTGGCCCATTTATTTTCATTATATTATTTCCAATACAATTTACCATTTAACATCAAATTAAAAATAAAAAAATCTTTTTATCAGGGAACATTCTTGACAAATTAATTAGTGACTGTTTAACAGACACTACCACAAACACTCAAATAATGTTTTGCCCAACTAACATTCTCTATCGAATCTTTTAGACAGCAAACATCCTCTTGTTGATAAAATAAATGTATGAGAGTTAAATTATATATTGGATATATTTTTAAAGTAATGTGTATTTTAGGGCATCTACCTGCCGTGGATTAGACTGTTGTGGGGTTCGCCTTCGTTGTGATGACCCTGCTGAATCTGTTTGGCTAGAGTGTGATGATGAATCAGTCAGAACTATAACCAAACGACAGCTTGAAGATATTTTGGCACAAAAACAGCCAAAAAATTCTGCACTCACACCGTACCTTCTCTTTTACGCCAGGCAGTAACTTACCAAATAGCATCCTCTAGTAAATAGTACCGTTAATTAAAAAAATATAAAAATAAATTAAAAAAAAGAATGTATTTATATGTAAATCTATGTTTTTAATCTCATGACGCTTTTTTTCTAATTTGTTTTTGTTGTTAAACTTTGTATAAAAAAAATTTATATATAAACTCAATCAAATAAATCACAAATATTGCTATGAATTATTGAACAAAAATTGTATTATACCGTGACTTTTATTTTTAATGGGGAACATTGCAGTTTCTTTTTGTATGCACTGATAAAACATCATGAATTATTAATGTTTCACACTAGGAGAGTGGTTGCAGTGGTAATAAGAAAACTTGTATTAAATTCCTAACATCAAAAATAATAAATATGTTTTGAATTTTTTAGTATGTAATACATTTTTTAAAAGAAACTTCTTTAATGCCAATTTTTATTGTGTTGCATTCATGGTTTATGGTGAGAACAGTGGATCAATTGATGATTAAAATAAATTATTTTAGTGTCCTATTGACCACATATTTTATTAAGTAACTACAATTGCTTTGTCTTAAAAATAATTTTTAACGTCCAAACAATTCATATTTTATAATTACAATGACTGATTTATTTTTTTTCCTTTTTTTTATCTTGCTAAAATTTTATCAAAGTATAAGAAATTGCACATAAAATGCTGGTTCCTCATTGAGTTTGTGTATTGGTCTCAGTATTAAATTAAATTTTAAAGAAGTATTTTAATTAACGGAGTGAACATGATTATTAATTTAAGTCATCAGCATTATTAATTATGTATTTCATTGTTATTTATTTATTTTAATTTCAACGTGTTATAATTTATTGATATTATTTATGTAATTAATCTGTATTTATTTGTTTATTTTTATTTTTATATAGTTGCCAGTTAAAATCTTTTTAGGTCCGTTAATAATGCTCTGTAGTTTAAAATAAACTTGACAGGGTAACTGGTGATATTGGTTAAAAAAATTCCATTTGTGTATTCTATTTGACAGAATTTATGTGATTATAATATTTGGAAAGTTTTGAAATAATAGTATGAAAAAGTAATGGCACAAACATACAGTGTGAATAATTTGGAATGATTTCAATTTGTGCAAATTTTATCTCTCGTTATCAGAAAGGAGCTCCCTCTTGTAGATAATACAACTTAAATTAAATCATTACCAACCGTTCTTGAAATCTGCAGTTATATCCTGATCCAGAAGTTTTTAAAACACTATTTGAGACTATTTATTTACAAAATTCTTTAACTCCATAAACTGTATTGCTTGCTCTTTTGATTTTTAAATAATCTAATTTGCTTAGTTGTTTGATTTGACTTAATTATTTCAATATCATTCGAAGCATTGTAACAGGTGTTTCATAATGCTATCCAAATGTTACACATATTTTATAAGTTAATCATAGTACTTGGTTTATTGTTTTATTAATTTTGACATTATACTGTTTTAGTTTACCTATGTTAATAATAAATCTACCATTAATCTTTTGTTCTTTTTAAAATTACATTAAGAAACATTTCAAGTGCTTATTTTAAAACATTATATAAAAAAAAAAGATTTACAAAAAGTTTGGTAACTCTTTTATTAATTATACATTTCTAAGAATATCTCTGGGGAGATCTGTTAAACCCCCATCCATCACCGTTTCAGATTTAATATTAACTTTAATTATTTTTGTTTAACTTTTGTATCCTTCTCGGTACTTCTTTAGATTGTTACTCCTCTATGTTTTTTTTAGAATATAAATGACTTTGACTAAATAACTATTAGACAAAGGGTTGTTTAGTCCAAAATTTTTGGGATAAAGGAATATCACACTTCTGCTTTTATAAGGGGAGTAACAGTCTAAAGAAGAACATTCCATACACCTTCTTTAGATTGATACTCCCCTCTGGTTCTTTTATAAGGGGAGTAACAATCTAAAGAAGTGCCAAATCCATTAACAAGTCATAAAACTCCCATTTGCCCTGACAAGGTAAAGTAGGTCGCTGCCAAGTTTGCCTCCTTCTCATTAATTAAAATGATGGTCCAGCAGATAAGGGTCTTGAAAACTCCTCGAATTATAAATATTTTCCTCTCCTCATCTTCAGGGTTCAAATATTAATTAAATAAAATGGTAACTACTGTAAAAGGTTCATAGAAAATTATGAGGCATGTTTGAAAAGTAAGTGCTTTTTTTTTGTTTGGTCATGAAATAAAATATATTTGGCTCAGTATTCTAAAAACCTACTTCACTTTCCAGCACAATTACCATTCACTTTTAAGCATCTCTGCATAGAAGTTGAAAACAGCAGCCTCGAGTTCCTCGTTTTCTTCAAACCATTCTTTGCCAAGCCACTGTTTCAAGTGCAAGAAGAGGAAAATTAAAAAAAAACAAAACAGTTTCTATCATTTTCCTATGTAGAGGTAGAGGTTGCTCCACTTAAGTGTAGAGGTTGCTTGAATTTGTTTTCTCTCCATCATGCACATTTGTGCAGCCATTTTAGAAGTCGACACCATTTACTAAACTTTCTATCACTCATTACTATAGGTCCATAAACTAGGTGCAACTCCCCATGAATTTTGATAATCCTCTTGCACACAAAAATGAAATTAAAGCTCGCACTTTGCCACTGGCAGGAGCAACAATTTTCATGGATAATGTTGTCTATATCACTGACAGGCAAACAACTACTGAATTAGAACAATAACTAAAGTGGCTTTAAAAACAGTCAATAGATGGCGCCACATTCGTTCAACTCTGTTCAAACCTGCCGATATTTAAATATAAGCAGCATTTTTATTTCAAACGAGGTTAAGCCTTCGGGCTTAACCTTCTTTATATTTAGAAAAATTGTAAAATTAAGTAAATTAATTTAGATATCTATTGAGATAAGTTATTATATCTATTTGAAGACCCAAAAATCAAAACAAACATTTATTTTTATTGCAATAAATGGGGTTGCCATAGCTTAGCAATAACAAATCATTTTGGGGCACTGCTCGATTATTTAGCTGAGAAAAGGGCTTAACTTTTCAAGTATGCCTCATAATAATAATGGCTTAACCAATTTTGTGTGATAGACCAAAAATTGCATTGTTTAAGATTATTAATGAAACCTAATTGCATTAATTATTCTCACTTTTAATTTTTACAACTCTATCTACACAAATATTATTTTATTAAATCTCATTAAAATAATTATAAATAAGCATATAAATATAATTCAATTGCTCAATGTATTTAACATTGGTGAGATTGTTTTAAAATCTTGATTTATTTGTAAGTTGAGAAAATGTGTATTTGTTAACATTTCAGTGCTTGTGCTTCGTTTTCTTACAAGGGAGGTCAGGTGAGAAACAAAACAGGAAAGTGTCAAGGAGGGGAATTAAAAATGATTGAATTATCATTACCTGAGAACGTAGAATGATACTTAAATTACATTTAACAGTTTAATTTAATTTAAAACTTAGGGGTTTGAGAAAAAAATTTGTATCCCAAGCCTGAATAATACCTAATTAGCTGATAACAACACAGAGAAAGTAAATGATCCTGATTCAGTTACAAAGCTAAGACAGTTGATGTAGCATATCTGGGGCATTATGTATAGAAATGAAAAAGCTGGCACATATAATTAGTCTTTTCTCTAGATTGATCAAAAATGAATACATTTTTTTTTTAATTATAGATACTTCTTCATTTCATAAGTTTTCTCTTAATACATTTTCCATCTTCAGCCCACTATTTTGAGACACAGCTGTATACAGGTCGATTATGCGAATCTTGGGCGTATGTATCTGTCGTAGATTAACTGGGCTTCGATGTAGCATATCTGGTTTTTCGAGAGAGTATTAAATGAAAAAGTATCCTTAAATAATGCAATCTTTATCAATATACATGAAACACTTTAATTATATATGCATTATATTTGTTAGTTTTTCCATTTCTATATGTGATGTATAGAATCTTCTATAGTCAAAGATTACCTAGACCATCAAAACTCTCTTATAAGTTCCAGTCATGCTAATTTTTGCAAAGGTTGAGGGTACAAAATTACCCCTCGTGAGTTCTGAAGGGTTAAAAATGGATTTCACAAATCTCTGATGGACCTATAATACTTTGTTGAATTGGTTTCCAAGTTGACTTTAAAATGTAAAAAAATATTTTATTTATTTTTTTTTATTTTTTGATTGTTTCTTAAAATTTAAATGGCAGTAGTATTTTTTAAAGGTTTGGATATTCTGCAGTGAAGGGTATGTTTGAGAATTGCTTGGCGTGTGGGTGAGGCTAGGCTAATATATTTTATTCACATTAGTACTTATTTTTACATTTGAGAGATTATACCCCTTTGTCAAACAGTACATTTGAGGTGGTTAGTTTTGAGACCCACTTTTCGAAGCCCCTCTCCAAAACCTCCCATACACTGCAGATTAACTAAAAATTGAATTGTAGTTGTTAAAGTATTATCTTGCTGCGAAATGAAACATGTATTGGACAGATAATGATTTAAAAATTTTAATCGCTATTGTTTAAGATTATGTACCTAGAAATTCAAGTTAGTGATAGTATCAGCTAAAATAATAATTGGCTATACAGAAAACTGATTTTAGTATATTCTTTTGTTTCACATAATTTGGATAGTTTAAGTATTTCTAGATTCAAACAAAAGGAACGAAGTTAAAATATAAAAGTTGATTTATTTACATTTATATAATCTGCTTTGTTGACATGGTGCATTTCAATTTTATGTGGATCAAAAGAACACAATATCTGGCAGTAATTCTAATTTGATTTAATAAGTTGTAGAGTATTTCACAAAATAAAAAAGTTATTAAGATTCATTGTACAGTCGATCCTTAACTTTCATGACTTTGCCTATTCATGAGAATTTATTTTACACTTAATTTTAACATTGTCATACCTACTCTGCTTATTTGCTGATTGCTTTATTATATTGAAATGAAATTGTCACTTGTAGGTCTAATGAGATGTATTCAGAGAATTGGGGTGGTAAACTTAATAAATTCTAGGAATATTTGATAACACAAAGAAGCTTTTTTCATGAGTATTGTGAGTAATCAACCACCCTTTTATGTTTTCTAGAGAAAAAAGAAACAACACTTCTTCATAACAAAAAATTTAGTTTTGTTTTGGTTCTTGCTGTCTCACTAAGGGTGCGTTCGGAAACACTAACCTGTCAACCTCTCGTTCGTTCGGCGGTTTGTTGTGGTTAGTGTCATGGCGGCTTGAAATAATTTTGTTTCCAATCGAGACGGTTGAAGGCAACGGTCAACCGAAAAGGTTATAGACAAAGAGAGGTTACAAATATAAATTCGTTTTTGTTTGGTGTGAGATAGAAGTGAAGCTGTGAAGATTCCGCAAGTGAATAAACTATTGCAGCGGCGCCCCTTTAGGTTAAATCTGTATATAGTTGTCATCCCTTTCCTTTTTCCTTCTACTAAAAACTCAGATTACACGATGTTCAGCAGCATCTTCCTCCTGAAACCTTGCACTGCACTGTTTACATCGATAATATCAACTCTTCTGTATACAAATGATACATTTATAATCTCTTAAATATATAAAATATGCAAATGAACAGTTTAACAAATGGATATAATCTCTCGTGTATAAATCAAGCAAAATTATGCCACCAAGCGATCCTCGACCGCACAGTCTCCTTCAATTCAGGCAGGGGTTCTATTTTAGATTGTCTAAAATAACAACTGTATCCGTATCCATAAAATGTTGAATAGTAGAATTGGTAAAAAAGTAAATAGGTAACTATTAGTCTATAATGAACTGTGGTACAAAGGAATATCACACTTTTCATCTTTCAGTTTTGATATATAGTTATTATTAGTCACAAAATTACCCACCAAATTCATTTCAATTTTAAAATAAAAAAAAAAAGGTGAATAACGAAGTAAAAGAGTGCCGATAAAGGTCCATGTTTCGAAAAAACTAAATATAAAAAAAGAATTTTAATGATTAGCAAATAAAAACTACGACAATGTATTCAATGTTTATAAAACTTAATCAAATGTTTATAAAAGAACAATGACATTCTGCCAAAAAAGGTAACATTATGGTTACTAACCTTATTTCAATTTCAGTCAACTGCTAAAACGACCGGAGGTTTACGAACGCGGTCGGTTGTTTAGGTTGGTGTTTCCAGACACACCGGTTACTTCTCGGTCGACCTGGTTAGTGTTTCCGAACGCACCCTAAATTATCTATCCATTTATTTACTATTCAGTTTACTTTTAAACCTTTTGTCAAGTATTTAAGTTAACTATATCTCCCATCCCCTTTTAGAGGTCTAAATAGTCAGACAGAAATGAAATTAAGCAATAACATAAAAATCTTGGATAAACTTGAAGGAGGTATATCAGTGGCACGAAAATGCCTAATTTTACTTTTTATTTGTTTTAGCATTATTAGGACCGTATTATTGCTAAATTTAAGGATTGCCTGTATTATTTTAAAAAATGGAGATTAGAAAAGGTTAAAAAAAAAAATCTTGCCTTAATTTATGTGATTGCTTGCAGGCCAGATAAATATATTTTCTGTTATTATTTTTTTTCTATTGTGTCATTGGTTTTTATAAACCAATTAATAATCTTCTTATTCATATTCATTGGTTGTGACTGCAATAATTGAACATTAATTTAATCCCTAATTAATTTAAAATGTGATATTATGTTTTCTGGTTGGCTTAATAACATTTTTTAAATTTCAGCTCATGTTTGTACAGAATAATCATGAAATAATGAAAAGCAATGGAATAAAATTATATTGTTTTAATTTTTTATGCTCTATTTTTTATGACTATCTTAAAATCACCTTCTCTGTTTTATTGCTTCACAGCAAATTTTATTATATCCTCACACTCTTTTATTGGTAAATTTGGTTTTAACACTAGCAGGACTGGGATACAGAATTACTTTAATGACAGCTAGCAGTCATTTTGACTTAAATGGTTAAACCATACTTTATCAACCATCTATAAACTTCCATTTTGTAGAATAAGTATCATAATTTTATTTAAATGCCATGTAATGTAATAAAAAGTGAATTATGAGGCAAAAACGTCAAAACCTTTATATGTGTGAAAACATGAAATTGCCATGTTTGTCAGCCCAAATGGGGCTCTTGCATATAGAATTGCATAAAGTGCCATTAATTCTTATATTGTTAGGTCCCAACAGTTGTCTTGTAATACTCTTCTTGCATTGTGTCTTTGGTGCATCCAGCAGTAAACTCTTTACATTTTTATGTCTTTGAGCAGATTCTATATGCTAACATCACTATTATGCTCAATGAGTCTCTTAGACTAACTGATTAGTCCAGCCACTTAAGCCAAAATATTTCTCCAAGGAATACTTTCTTGCTTGTTATTTTCCATAATCCACTTAGTAGTTGTAATTTGTACCAAAATTATCCACATTAATTTATAATTATCACATTAGCCAGTCTTCCCCGCTTTCTGCTAGATCCACCATCCAATGTGAATTCTTTATCAGAAGAAAAATTCAGAAGGCTCTGAATTTTCATCTTCTCTAGATAAGTAATTGATTGGCAGCAACACTTTACAATGAATAATTTCTTCACTGTTCTTTCAAATAATCTCACTTTCATAATCACCTATGTATGCTTTTTTTTCCAGAGTCCTTGGCCTATAACTCTTGAAAAATACTTAGTATACTTCAAGATTAGTATAATGTTTCTCTATAATTATAAATTACAAAATACTAAAAGCACTGATATGGCTGACGCCATTGGTGAAGGTGAACTGAGAGGTTATCCTTGAGGGACTATATGTAAAAAACTGAAACAAGAAACATTTGGTCTATAAATCCCAAATAAAATATTCAATAATTACCTCATGTTCATCTCCCTAAAACCACATATATGCAGGCTACTTTTGACAAACCATTCAAATTACATTAAAATCAGATTAGGAGTACTTTTGAAGATATAGGTGTGATTAAATGTATGTTTTTGCTCATGTGGAAGAGAAACAACTGAATGCAGAGCTTGAAACTTATATGGTACCAAAAATAGGCTAATTATTACGCAAATTGACGTTTTCTTCATAAAACATTATTTGAAGCTATTGATTTATAATGACACTTTGCATTTTTTTAATGAAATGTTACAGTTTTATTATTTTGCTCTAAATTGAAAACCCTCTAAGTTTCATTGTAAAATCCTGAGGGAAACACATGTATCGGTCTCGTAGGCATTTCTTGAAAATAAGATGAGTGGCAGGGCACTCAATGTGGACAATGCTAACTCTATTGCACTCAATAGTGAAAAATTATTCATAACTTAATGGTTGTTTTAAACTTATTTACAGTGAGAAAAAAACAACTTTTTATAAAAATATATTTTTAAATTTCTTTAAGAAGAATTAAAATAAAAAAAGCTATAAATTTAAATGGTTAAATTGCTTTTGAACTTCTAGAAGTTTGAAATACTTTTTAATGTTTGATAGTCATGATGACATATTTTTACTAATTAATTAATAATATAATTTGGTCAAGGTATAGTTGTGGAGCTATATATTAAGAAAGGGGAAAGTGACAAACCACACAAAAGCCATGTCTCAGGGTTGCAGTTTCCTGTCGAAAATGAACTGGGTTGGCCCGCAAAACACTGCTTTTGTGTGGCTTGGCACTTTCCCTTTTTTAATATATATGGCCCCACAACAATACCATATACATATTTAGCAATGATATTTCTGTTATATAGTTATTGAGGCTTTATTACAACTATAATATATTCAATTATATGATTATAATAATGGTCCCTAGTACCTAATTGCTTCTCACTCAGGAAGTCCAGGTTCGAATCCTGACTGCATCAAGGATATAGATTGGTAGCTGCTTAAGTAAAGTGGTGTCTGCCCGGTTACGCATGTCGATTATACTGTTGATGCCAGCTGATGGTATACTAACCCCATGTCGTGCATTATATATATATATATATATATATATATATATATATATATATATATATATATATATATATATATATATATATAAATAAGCCTTCCTCAGGGCTGTTGTGCCTCGGTTTATTATATTTTTGTATATTCTGAGTGAAAGGGCCATTTTAGGCCTCTGAATTATCTTATTTTTCTTTATAGATATTGTGACTATATTTTTGGAATAGTGTTTGGAAATTAAAATGATTACCTTTAATCAAATATTAAAAAAATAGTATTAATATTTGAAATGTGCACAAAGTATTCAATAGTAGTCAGGTATGAATTATATTAATAAAAATATTTATTTCATTAGTAAAAAGGAATAACACTTGCATTTCTTGAAATTACAAAATTTATTAACTAATTACTTTTTCTTTTTTTTAATTTATTGCTTGTAATAAATAAAGTATTCTCTAACCATAAAACTGTTTATAGTGCTTGACTTTAAAATGCAATTAACCTTGTACATGGTCATGACTAGCAATTAGGAGCCAGAGACTGTTACTATCTCAATTTTGACAAAATGGATTGTGGCACTCTAGCCACTAATGTGTGAGATAGACCCTCTGCCTAACTTATGCCTCAACCCTAATTATGGAGCAAAATATTATTAAAACCAGTACAAGAGTCATCCCAAAGAAGGGACTACATTCTAATGATTTTACATTTTCTATAATGTATATTGCATTGGCAACATTTTTTATATTGTTTAAGAAAATTATATACAATATTTTTAGTCAAAGGGCTGTGAGATAACACTTATTTCGGATGGACTTTGAAGTAACTAAGCAGAATGTATAGTTTCGAGTGAACTGATGAGGTAAAATCTTTTTATTTTATTAATTTATTAGTTTTGTAAAGACAACTATTTATTGTAACATCGCCATCCTTCAAAAATCAGCAATTCAAATGTAATTTAGCATATCAACTTTTTTTTAATTGTCCTTTCTAAATAAGGAAATACTGTTTAAAAGGCTTATGAAAAATATCTATGGATCAGAAGTTGAGGCACTTAAGAATTGTCTTTCTACCATTTTCCAACTAAAGTTTTAATACATTTGGTTTAGGTTACAGTGAAGTGAGACTTTTAGTTTATGTTGCTAATAATTGAATTGGCCAGTCCAAGATTTTAAAGGTGTTAAATGCCAGTGGCGTAGCTAGGGCATTGGGGGCCCCCCGCAAGAACTTTTTGGGGCCCCCACCAAAACAAAATTGACAAGCCAAAAAAAAAAACCTCTTGTGTTTAGAACTGGGGGCCCCCAGTTCTAAACGCAAGAGGTTCTTTTGAACTGGGGGCCCCGTTGTCGTTGATTCGGGGGCCCCCTGACGGTGGGGGCCCTCCCACAATGCGGGCCCATAGTTACGCCACTGGAATAGGCCTAAAAAAATTGTGCTAAAATTATGATGTGTTATGGTCTTATACAATTATCAGGCTCACTGTGTATAACACTGTTATTTATTACTGCTTTGAATACTGAAAGTTTGTGATAGTTTAAACCACTGTATAAATTAAAAAATAATGATTTATCTTTGAATATTGGATTACCCAATTCTAATTGACTTGAATACACTGGGCTGAAGCTATTTCAATGTTTTATAAAATGTATAAATAATTATATTAAAATGTATTTGTTAATTAATTTTCATTTATGGAAAGCTCTACTATATTAAATGATACTCATTTCAACTTACTAGCAATTATAAATCAATTTATTTATTGTTTTATTAACTTGTATCAATTTTAAAGTTTCTTATTTTTTTTTTAAGTTGTAGCATGCATTTATTCATAACTATGATAATAAATGACATATAGATACACACACACACATATATATATATATATATATATATATATATATATAAATATATATATATAAATATATATATATAAATATATATATATATATATATATATATATATATATATATATATATATATATATAATATATACAGTGTAACCCCTCTTAACCGGCCACGGATCAACCGGTCCTCGGATTAACCTAACCGGCCTATTATATGATTTTTTTTTTTTTTTTTTTTTTGTACAACTATAGTAGTATCACTATAGTCGATGCAGATACAATTAAAAAACAAAATATTAGATGGCAGGTGGCTCAAACATTGATTGTTTGACGGCATTTCCTGGTAAATAAAGGGGGGTCACGTGACGTTGATGTGGTGGACAAAATAGGAGTACGTTTTATTCTATGACTACATATTTCTAGGAATCAATTAACATCTCTGTGATTCTTTTTTCTTTACCTGTTGCTTTGTCGGAGCCTTTCTCCGAATTTCGTTTGAGCAAATTTCTTAAGGATAAGAGGAGAGAGGACGTTACTCACTCAGTTGTGTGCTTGCCTTAACAAAAAATATAGTTATAAAAAAATTAGGTAATAAAATAAGTTGCAAAAACGTTTTAATTGTTTTTTATTCATGACATATGATAAAATATATAGGTTCTTTTTGATTGGTTCTATTTTTCACGAGAACCTCGGATCAACCGGCCAAACGGGTAACCGGCCAGGTCCTGGTCCCGACCAGGCCGGTTAAGAGGGGTTACACTGTATATATATATATATATATATATATATATATATATATATATATATATATATATATATATATATATATATATATATATATATATATATATATATAATCATCCACTTACAGCTTAAGTTACTTGCTAGAAACTTAAGAGCAGCGAGACCTACCTGTCGGTTGGAACCATGGTGCAAACCCAGTAATAAGTAATAGTCCTATCCACTTAGCAGGCCTAGTAACCCATTTTAAGATTTTGAACTACAGCTAAGTTAATGCAGAGCAGCTGCTGATAAGATAAGGAGGGGTTTGATCTTTTCACCACCCAGACTGTACTGGAGCTTTTACACAGACTAAGTATGTGTAAATGCCAATTTAGACTACTTTCGATAAGAATGTCTGTTAAAAGATGACAGAATGTTTAGATGGTTCTTGGATTATCATTTTAGATTGTCCCATTCCAGAGGGGATCCATAGGGAAACTGTATATTTCTACGTTGGGGACCATCTCCAAATCCCCAGTTATCTCTTCAGGAAGGAGTTTCTTCTAGCTAATTTCAAAATAAAATCCCATTATGGTAAAATCAATTATGGTATGGTAGCACAATGTTTTCTCATGCAAGTTTGGAAATGGTATATTTCTAAAGGTAATTAAATTTTAAATGACATTGATCATATCACCAGTAAAATATAGTTGTAGTGTTGTGTATGTATACTTCATTAAATTTAAATGTGCCATTATTGCTGTCATCTTTTTAGAATTTAGTGGAGTATTGAAATACTGCAGCTTTGCTCTTTCTAATTGTGGAATATGGTGGATACATAAAAAAAAAAAATAATGAAGCTTGTAAAAACAAATTACATATATTGTCCAATAGTATATTTATGTATTACTGTAACATATATTTGCTTGAGCTCATTTGCTAGCAAATATTTATAATTTTCCACTTATGCAATTATGGCTAAATTATTAGCCAACAGATAAAAGATTTTTGGTAAATTAAATGCATTTGAGTGACTGTAAAATTTTGAAGTCAAGTTTATGGTGATATTGGTTGTTAGCTTGGAGGTATGCTGAAAGCTCATAAATTTTTGTAAAATAATTTATTTAATGATTAACGCCACTTAATTACAAAATAACTGATTCATGAACTATTGCTGTGAAAAGGGAACTATAATAAAGGCGGAAATACACATGCTAGTAAAAAAGCATGCCAGTGGCGAGTTACTAGCACGTCAGTAGCTGGCATGCTGCATCGCTGTGTACATTTGCCAGTAAAACAGCATGCTAGTATCATCCGGATGATCGGTCTTGTATCATGTCTTGTGTCGAGCTACTAGCTCAAGACAATATACATTCCAGTCAAAGTTCTAGTTTTGAAACAGGCAAACGTTTCTTGTCTTCTCTTGGCCGGAATAAATTGTGAAATAATTTTATTTGATTTAATTAATTGTAATAGTTTTATTAATTGTGTTTCAATGTACATAATGAATGTATCGGTGCGGAATGAAATTAACCAGATTGTTCTGTTACTTGCAAAGAACTGTTTTTTAAAACATTTGAAAAATAATAAAAAGACACGAAGAATGTGGGTAAAAGATTGGATAGGAATTACAAGGGAATTAGGTACATGGAGCGAGTCAGTGCCTACTAAATGAAATGCGGTTCAGGGACGTCAATGGTTTTAGGAATCAATTGCGAATGCTTCCGGAGAAATTTGATGAGTTGTTGTCAGATACCCGTGAAGGGAAGGAACGCGACTGAAGGGCTGAGAGAGACTCGTGCTAGGCCTGTTTACATGTGCCTTATCAGTTCCCCCTCCCCTCGACTTGTGCCACTGGCAAGACAAAAATCAAACCTCGTCCGATTAACTCGCATGCTATTTGATGTATACACATGCCAGTAGCACTCCTCGGCGAGCTACTCGTAACTCGAGTAACTAGCATGTGTATTTCTACCTTAAAGGAGATTGTTCACCTTATTTTACATACATAAAATAAAAAACAAACAAAGTTTATGTCAAGTTTGTTTTCAATGATTTTCAGGTACTTGTAATCTTGATTACCTTCTGTGAATGGTAATATTTTTATGTATAGGATCTTGAAATAACTAGGATAAATTAAAATTAATGTTAAAAAATCTGCTACATAGTTAATGTCATTGACCGCTTGAAATAATTGACATGCTATGGAATGAAGAAATTTAATGACAAAAAAAAAATCTTCCAAAATTATATTAACTTGATACTCTAATTGTTATAAATTATTTTCTGTTATGTTGTAAATTGAAAAAAAAAAAAGTAGTTTAAGATAAAAGTTCTTTTGTAAATAATCAAACTAGTATATTTTTTTTTTTTTTTTTTTTTGAAAATATAAACTTTAAGAACATTCGCATATAAATTTTACATTTTTAGAATTATTATAAATAATAATCCTTAAAACTCTATTTATTATAAAGATAATTCAGATTATGTATAGGCTGTGTGCGTTAAGTAGATTATTCCAATAACATGGATGTACTAAAATCTAAGCTTGCACAAAAATATGTCAGAATTTCAAGAAACTGATAAAATATTAAATGGAAGGTAATTTTTGGGATATTTTGTTATGTATAACAATTTTTTGCTTAATATTAAATTTAAAACATTTTATAATTGCTTATTATTTCTTTAAAAATAAAATTTAATAAGGAATATTGTTTAAGATAAACAGTTAGACTATAATGAAATGATTTCCACATCTTAGTTAAGATTTTAGTCATTTTTATTAGATTCTGTTGGATGCCTGTTAAAGTTTTATTTTCTAACCTCATTTATACTTTGATTTCTTACTCAGCATTTTTCGTTTTGTTTTTTGAAGTCATTTACCAAGACCAAGGCATTATTTAACTTAATCCAGTTTATTGATTTTATTTTTATTTGCAATTAAGTTATTTAATCAATTCTTCAAGAAGGTAAGGTTTATAACCATTTTGATCAAGAATTAAAGTGCATTTGTAATGTAAATTCTTCTGTTACAATATAAAAAAAAATCCTTTAATTTGAGTTAATTTTCACAAAATAAATTTTCACTGAGAAAAATTAAAGTAATTCAAGTAAGATAAAGAGAATATAATAGTAGTTAGAAAACTTGTTATTTTTACTTTAAGGTGGGACAAACTTCTTTAGAATACATCCAGAAATGTATGCCTACCTACTTAGAATTGTCCGTCATTTGTTTTTTTTTAAAACTGTTCCTTTTTACGTTTTAAAAATGATTTCAATTGTATTAACTCGATAAATTTAATAGGTTTTTTTTTTGTTTTACAAAAAATGGATCAATTGTCACTTCCTAAGAAAAATAGTGAAGGTTATGCTTAGTTTAGGTTAAGATTTGTACTTTTCGACCTAACCTAAGTATAACCTATCATCATGTCCCTAAAGCCTTGATTACACAGGGCGAGTTTGCTTGCTGCGAGTAAACTCGCTCCGTCTAATATAGCTGGCTAGTAAACTCGCTACTCGCTCAATGTGAGTGGGTTAAGTTGATTGCTGGGCTACTTTACTCGCTACTTGCTGGTGAGTTTGCTCGCCGCGAATAAACTCACTCCGTCTAATATAGTTAAGCTAGTAAACTCAGTCATTGACTGTATTTCTGCTCCCGCGCTAGTGTTGACTACACTAGCGCCGGAAGAGGGGAATATGGCGAATTTACTCACTACTCCCTAGCGATTTTACTCGCTGTGTGTACTTAACTGCTGCAGAGCGAGTAGCTACTCGCTCTCGTGTGACCGAGGCTTAAGGAAGTGACACTTTACGTTTTTTTTTAAACTACTGAATTTATCAATTTTTTTAAATTAGTGGGCCAAATAGTGCAGATTTACAAATAAAAAAAATAAAATAAATAACAGCCACATGCAATTTTATTGATACAATAATTTTATGGTAAGTTTTAAATAGCATAAAACTGCAGGTTTCTTTTTACAAATTAATTCAAGCAGAAGTAGGATCTTATTTCTGGATTAAAGGAATTGATGAAAATATATGTCTGATAACAACAATTAACTGACAGAAGTTATCAGAGTAATTTTAATGCTTATTTACGTAACGGGCTCGAGCCCCCTATAGGACTATAAAATGCATAATAACATAAAAATAAATAACTTCTTTTACTGCATTTAGTGATAAATTAAGAATAAGCTAGATAATGGGACTTACCATATCTCTGTACTTTAACCTCTTCTATTCTTTTCATGGTCTCAGTTCTTAAGAATGTCAAACTGTAAATTGTGTTTACCTTAAGTCCCTTAGGCTTAGCTTTTTTTTAATCTACCTTTATTTTTTTAAGTGCTTACAATTTTACATTTGTGACCCGGTAAGTTATAGTCAAAGTACCTATTTAAATTGTTTCTTAACAAGGTTTAAGCATATCGACATGGATGATTAACATGAAAATAGTTACCTTATAATTATAGGTAACTGCCTTTGTTAAAATTTATAACAAATTATCTATAGATGTGTACGTGTTATGTGTATTTATTATTTTTTTAGATGGAAAGGTCGGGTATGAACTTGGATGCATTTATGAACAGTATCATTATTAAAAATGCACTTTTGGATAGCTCCATGTGTCAGATTCAACATGAATACAACCGTATTATTTTTTTTATATTAAAATTATTATGTACATATTTATTTTTAATGTGCTTTATAAACTATTTGAAGTGGAAGGCAACCCTGGGGCTCTATTGTTTATGATATATGATCAACATTTAAGAAGAGATGTTATTAAACCATTTAACCCTGCAGTGCACATAATTTTTCGTGCACATAAACCTACCGGTAAACGAAGGTTTGTAACCAAACCTTCGTTTACCGGTAGGTTCTATTAATATTAATCATTGGCGTAACTAGGGGGGTGCTAGGGTGGGCTAAGCCCACCCTAGACGAAAATTAGCCCCCCCTAGAAAAATAGAAAAGTAAAAAAAAAAATCCAAGTTGTAAAATTCTACCGTATTTTAAGGCACCGCGGCTAAAAAAAATTATACCACGCCTCTTGATTTTGGGAAAAAATTTCGAGTAGGTAATGTCAAAATCGGTTAGGAACCTTAAAAATCGCTTGACCAAACGTTAGGTAAGGGCAGTTTTAAACCACTCCTTAAGGGTGGAAATCGGCCCTAAAGGGGAAAATAGTGTGTTTTTTTGATTTTTGTACTGATGGGTGTTTGTCGTGGAGACATGCAGTTTTCTGGAAATTGTTAAGGTTATAGTGTATTTTTAGGGAAAAATGCTATATGCCGGAAAATTTTTCGGGAAATGGATTTATTTTCAACGGGAAATCTTCTAAAAAAGGCGTTTTTTAAAACACGTTTTTACGTAAAACTTTTGAAATTATTAAAAAATTAAAATTTCTTTTCAAGGCTTTTGTAGATCCCGCAGAAGTCCATCGCTGGTATAGAGAACTTTTTTTTACCTGCACTCCAGCTTAAGGGCGACAATGGGAATTTTTTTTTTCGCTGATCAAAAAACCGGAGATATTCGGTGCGGGGTGTGGTATATCATTGAAAAGCCCTTGGGAAGAATACAAAAGTGATCCAAAAACATTTTAAAAATTTTCACGTTTCAGACCCTTTGAAGCGAAAAAACCTTTTTTAAACGTTTTTCTACATGAGGCTTCGACGCCATTGGGCTTTTATGCCTTAAAAGCCTATGAAATGCTGCTCACCGCATTTTGCTTTTAAATTCCGAGTTCGAGGTACTACAAGATGGTACATAAGAGGTACATACGGAGAAAAAAAAGTAGTCTCCTACTCTGCTTCGTATGCTCTGAAAATGTAATTTTCAAGGGGTAACGGCAATCCCCCTTTTCTTAGTACCTTCACGGGGGGAGTCCAGTACCTCACCAAAACTCACAAAAATCGGGTTTTTCCGAAATTTCGACTTTGACCTTACGTACCGTTTGCAATTTGATTCGGACGGGGTTCAAAAGGGTACCGGACTTTAGGTCAAATTGTCCTCTTTAAGATTCCGGTTTGTTTTTATATTTCCGATTCCTACTTCGGGAGCTACGTCTATGTGAAGGACGTCCTCCTTGGTTAGCCGCAACCAGAAAGGGCTTTGTGCCGATTTGACAGAGGTATCGTTGGAAAGGCCTTTTAAAATGTACCAAATGTGTGCAAAAATATTTTCGAAAAAAGTACTTAAGACATTTTTAAATTTATATTAGTACAATTTATATTAGTACACAATTTATATCATATACTAGAAGATTTAAATTTCTTATTTTTACCTACATTTTTCGATACTTTTTAAAATGTACCTACATTTTTATTAGGTAAAAAGAACCTTTAGAATTAGATTTTAGGGTATCGAAATTTCAAAATTTTCCCCGGACCCCCCTCCCCCCCAGGGGCTTAGCCCACCCTAGACTTTTATCCTAGTTACGCCAATGATATTAATTGTTTTAATTGATCTCATTTCTAAAATAGGTTTCTGTCTTATGTATAGTTTATTTTTCACCTAGTCAGAACTGTATTTATATGAAGTTAAAATTATGTTTCAGGCACTTCTATGCCCCTGAGTGGGGCGAAATATAGTCATTCGTAAATTTTAAACCACATCGTTTTATTACCCTTCACGACCCACATCTACAGCTTTACTTATTATTCATATCAAAATATGTACCCTAATAGTTATTTTTTCTTCCAAAAGGTCTAAACAAAGTAACTAATTGAGAAAAAAATTGTTATGCTATAAAATTGCTTTTTTTTTGTTTCTTGTTTGATTCTTAATATAAAAAAATTAAAGTTATAATAAATCAATTAAATTTTTTCTTACTGTGATTTTGATAAGTGTTTAATTGTATTTTTCAATCCTGTTCCGAAAGATACCTAGGTCTCCATCTTGACCGACGATTGACTTGGGCTCTGCACACCAAAACTAAACGTACCATCACTAATAGACGCTACAAACTCTTACTCAGACTCCTTGACCAAAGATCCCACCTATCCCTTTGTAATAAACTCCTTATCTTCAATTCCATACTCAAACCAATTTGGACCTATGGAATTGAGGTCTGGGGTAGCACCAAGCGCTCAAATTCTTATACGATCCAATCCCTTCAATCAAAGATCCTTAAAAATATCACTAACTCTCCCTCATAAGTTTCCAATCTCACAATTCATAACAACCTCAAAATTCCCTTTGTACAAAACTTCGCTTCTTCCCGCTACACTAAATTCCATGAAAACCTAAACCATCATCCTAATCCTTTAGTTGAATCCATGGCTTCCATTCATATACCCGACCGCCCTCCCCATCGGCTGAAGAGGAGTTGGCCAAGAGATTTATTGCAATAATTAAAATAATGTAATACCCGATAGGAGTACTACCACTGGGTAGCCTCTCCTCTCACGATAAACCATGCTAATTAACCATTGTAATCTGTGTTACTAATAGCAATCTTTTGCAAGTAGCTTAAAATAAAAATTAAAAAAAAAATTATACAAATAAATGAAGGTAATCCTTATCCCAAAATTTAAATATATATATAAATATGTTAGCATATCTATAATTTCTTTTTTTTAATTGTGTCAGACTGACCTATCTTGGGCTCTGGTGTGATTTTATTTCACCTTTGCATTTGCACTGCAGGGTTAAATGATATGTTTTAATAAGATGGTCGTTTTAATTCTAGTTTGATTTACAGTAGTCTCACTAATGTCAAGGTAATCCCCCCTAGTCCGGACATCCACTTAATCCAGTCGGATCTCAATAATTTTCTAATTATGTACAATCAAAGTAAAAACCATTTAGTTAATAATATCCTTTTAACTTTGATTTTTTATAATTGAGAGGGTATGTTTTTTACCCTAAATCAATTTATAAGTTTATAAAGTGGACCTGTTTTGAGCCTAACAGTAATTTTTTGATAAAAACATTGATTTTAATAGTTTTATCCAGCTAAAACTAGTTTTACTAAACTAGACATTTTAAAACTGATTCCTTTTTGTCTGGACTTTCAGTTACCTGGAAAGTGCTTTATCCCATGAAATCCAGATTAGCGAGACTCTACTGTATTTCTAAAAAATTCTGTAATTCTACAAAATTCACTAATTGTGTAAAATAGTTATTGAAGTTGTATAATATTTGTATGAGACAAGATATATTATGAGTTACTATGTTTCCAGGTGTAGTAGAGGTTTGCGAATCTGTTGAACAAGATTTGGTAGAATATAATAAAACAGCATCAAGATTAGAAGCAGAAGTAACTGCACTTAAATTAAGACAGAAAAAATCATTGGATATCGTTGAAGGGTAATTTATAATATTTTACATATTTTATGTTTTATGACCTAATTAGCACACAATTAGGTAGCTACAAGATTAAGAGGCCTGTATCTTACACATCTACTCAATTTAATAATTATTGTTAAGAAAAGTCTCACTTCAGGTGTTAGAAAAGTTAGCAGTAAAATGTAATACTTACAGTACCTTATTTATTTATATATAATTACTTACTTATAAAGGGTATGGTTAATAGTTAGCCAAAAAGGGTTCCAATTATGCCTGAACCCACGTCATTAGAGTGTGTTGGGGTAAAAACTCCATGAGGACTTTCATGAAATTAGATCTTTATAAAATACTAGCTGGATACCCGTGCTTCGCTACGAAGTGTTTTTAAATTTGATAAGTTTATATACTACCAGGAAAGCATACAAATTATTTTACTATGCGAGAATATCTAGATTCTATCCCTCCTAGTTATATCCCACACCTCTTTGATAAGATCATTTGCAAATATCCTAAATTTACCCCCTCCTAAATGAAAATATGACAAAACTGTACACATAACAACAATTACTGTACTCTTAAAGAGCATTTCAACGATATGCATCATGAAGATAAAGGGTATTCATTACTTGTACCCCGTACCCCTTTGAACCAAAAGTTATAGTTCGAAAATTCATGTAAACAGTTACCTTCCCCTTGCTTTGAAGGTCAAGTGTGCAAATTTTCATCGAGATCAGAATAAAACTGTAGATTTGTATAAAAGAACATGCATATGTACACACATATGTTGACTTTTATATACATATATAGATATAGATATAAATTTCCATTTTACCTCTCCCCCTTATCTAAATGAAAATAAGACAAAACTGTACTTAAGAACAATTACTTTTCTCTTAAACAGCTTTTCAACGATTTGTATCATGAAGGGTATCCATTACTTTGTCATTTGTACCCCGTACACATAACAACAGTTACTGTACTCTTAAAGAGCATTTCAACGATATGCATCATGAAGATGAAGGGTATTCATCACTTGTACCCCGTACCCCTGTGTACCAAAATTTTAATTTCGCAATCTCATGTAGGCACTAGGCAGTGACCTTCACCTTGTTTCGAAGAAAGAGTGTGTAAATATTCATCAAATTAGGATAAAAGATATACCCTCATACGGATACACTTCTTTTTATATAAGATATAGCTATATTTTTTAATTATACCCCCCTCCTAAGTGAAAATATGATAAAACTGCACATAACACTGTCCTGTTAAAGAGCTTTTCAACGATATGCATCATGAAGGATGTTCATTACTTTAACATTTGTACCCTGTACCCCTGTGTACCAAAATTAAATTTTTTAATATTCATGTAGACAGTGATTTTCCCCTTGCTTTGAAGGTCAAGTGTGCAAATTTCCATCGAGATCGGACTAAAACTGTAGATTTGTATAAAGAACATGCACACATGTTGACTTTTATATATGTATGGCCGCCATCTTGAATCAATATGCCCGATTGGTAAACTATTTATCAAAAGTTACTAATTTCATAAAAGGAAGCCAACTTCTGAATTTCAAGAATTTTGTATATAAATGGCCGCCATCTTGAATCAAGATGGCGGATTTTTAAAATATTTCTTAGCGAGCACCTAGGAGGTTAGAGGAACACACCTACAAAATTTCATGGTCGTAGGTCTAGTGGTTTCAGAGATATCAAGATGTGTCAGTCAGTCAGTCAGTGAGTGGTATTTGGATTTTATATATATAGATGAACAGTGCCTCAGGTATGAGTCTGTATAATATGATGGTCTGGGCATCTTATCTTATCTGGGTCTCAGCATCTTACCAGATAACTCCTTTCACTAAAAAAAAAAAAAACAGGCTTTTTTACTAGGTACTGTTGTCTAAATCAACATCTACACCAAATTGGCCTAGCTGTGAGCCCAGTGTGCAGGCTGTGTGAAGAAGAGGTTGAAACAACTTATCAGCACAGCTATCCTGCATTAACTTGTTTGAGGTTGGAAATCTTTGGCTTAGCCATTCTGCCTACTGATTAACTAAGGATACTTCCCCTAAGCAGGGCTGTCAGCCTGCTTAGTGGTTAGAGTTCTGTAAGATGGTTTACTAAACTGGGTTTGCACCTTGGACCCCATGTGAGGTCATACTGCTTCGGACTTTATCTTTAAAGTTCCCTGGAAAAAGGGTGCTTAATATAGATTTATGTGTGGTTAAAAATTTAGTTAAATAATGTTTTGTTTTAATTACACTATTCTGTAAGTCAATGCAGCACTAGATGGGTATAGTAGGAGTGTTACCTTGAAACTAGATGGAAGCACTCTCCTTAGCAATGTGTTTTTAGTGATACATCTGTATATCTCACTTGGAGTTAGACTGTCAATGTATCAGTGTATAATACTTAGTACTATTCCCATCTTGTTAGTACTAACCCAATATTGTTTAATTTATTTAATTGTTTCTCCTTTTTTAAATCTGACAAAATTGTTTGGTTTTTTACTTGAATAAAAGTATCATGTGTTTTTTCAAGTATTTAATATTTAATGTAACAGGTGGTTGAAATTAATCTAGGGCTACTTTTAACAAACGATCCAAATTACTTAAAAATCAGCTGAGTACTTGAAGATTGATTTGAGCTGAGTACTTGAAGAGCTGATCTTTTGAAGATGTAGGTGTTAATAAATGTAAAGGAAGAGAAATAAATGGGTGCAGACGGTTGAAACTCATATGGGACCAACAATGGGCTAATTATAACCTATCATACAAATTGCATTGAAAATTGGGCAAATAGTTTTTAAGAACATTTGGTTCACAAAAATTAAGTGACACAGACATGGGACAAAAGAATGTTTCATGATGTCTGAAATGGATTTCTGTCTTGGAATTTCATTTTTCAGAACGATCACATAGCTTCCATTACCATTGGTAAGCTCGGAAGCAAAAATGATGTTATTGATACATTGGGAAATATTAAAGCTTTAATACTATTATTTATAATAAAATATTTACCTCTCAACCCTGCCAAGTAACCTTGAGGCTTGTCTCACAGTGTCTGTCTACCTCAAAGACGTACATCATCTTAAAAATAGGTTATAAATAATACTACTATTATAGTAGCTCTGCAGACACTTCTTTTGAAGCAAAAGCCTCCCTTATTAAGGGGATAGAGACTAAATTATCGTTAAATTTTTAACCATAACATTACTTAACATTCTTGAATTAGAAAATTCCTAATTCGTGTTTAAAGAAGTCGCTTTTTGTCATCTTTGCTTTCCATAGCTGTCCTGCGCTATTGTTTTCCCATTCTTTCCACAAATTAATTTCTCCATTTTCTAGCTGGCCTTTACTTCTATATAGTGTCCATCTTAGGAGTTTCATTCTATAAACATAGCCTGATTTCCATTTTTGATTATGACTGTATCATCACGTCAGACTAATAGTTCCACTGCTAGTGATAATCTTTTTATACTTCTAATTTTTTCCTTCCAGCTTACTTCGTCAGTGACTGGGTTGTAACTATGGCCAATTTTCTGTTATATTTGAATATTGTAGAAAATTGTACAGTTTGGCCATTTATGATTTTGATGGTGGTATCTTTCTTATTGTGATTTCAGGGATCTAGGGAAATCCCAATTAATTATTTATTTTTTCTTTCTATATTAGATTTTCTTAAAGGTTTATTTCTCCAACCTATAAAGAAATAAAAATCAATCGAGTTAATTTTATTTTATTTTATGCCATGCTCGTTTAACCAGCATGGCATATGCAGAGGCTTTTAAGATGGCTCTAGCTGTGGGGCCGAACCTCTAATAAAGTATACTTTTTCCCAGTTCAGCATTTTTAGCTTCAAATGATCAAGTTTAAGGAAGGTATAGCAGGAGGACCTCCTCAGTTTAATTGTTCATATTTTTTTCTATGTATGTAGAAGCTCTCCGGAGCCCTTCATGTGGGTTGACCTTGGTCGCGCCATTACTTTTTCCTGCAGTTTTTATAATTCAAATGGTTATGTTCTCCTTTTTATTTATTTTAGGGTGGTTATTCCGGGGCTGAAACACATTTTGTATATGACCATAACATTTTTTTTTTTAAGTTAGTTTTATGTATAGGCAAGTTAATTTTTTGGCTTCCTCAACTGCTACCAGGTTTTGGTTAACATTAGATAAGGTTATGTCTATTTTCTCATGCTGACCACATGATGTCTAGTCTATTTCTTATTTGCAAACACCTATAATGCATGGTTAACAAATAATATCTTTGTGTTTTAGTTTAAAGAGGGAAGTGGCAACTTTACGATCATTAGATCATTCTCTTAGCCTTCAGCTGCAGAGTATCCTAGCTGAAAACAGTGAGCTGGCTAAACAACAAGATGCCTTGCTTGACAAATGCAACACTGTATGGCATCAGTATCAGGTTTCTTTTTTAAAAACATTTTTCTTTCAAAAAATAAATAACTATCTTAGTATGCTTTGTTCATTTCTGTTTCTCAAACAATGTTAGGAAGATTAGTCAGACACTTTTAGGTTATCAATAAGACCTAGTACAATTCAGAATCAATTTACAGACCTTACTGTGGGATCTTTGATGTAATGAACAATTTGATAGGATCACTTTTTTCTTGCTTTTGCTATCAGAATAATTAAATAACTTTTAAAAGAAAGTAATTATATTACAAATAACTATTGTAAATACATTTTTTTTTAAGGAAGAATATGGGAAGTTGCCTTGGATACAGGAGTTAAGAAAAGTTAATCTTAATAACAAACAACTCGTCATAGAGCTAAAAATACAGAAGCAAAAACTTTTTCAAGAGGAACAAAAAAATGTTTTACTCCATGCAGTCAATCGTAAGTTAAAATAAAAATATTATTTATTAATGTAACCTGGTTGGAAATATCATAACCAGTTATAATGGTTCTTTGTTTGGGGATAAGTTCTTAGCCAATGAACTTCGTTCTTTTAAAAAAATGTCGTTTGTTTATATCTGGTTGGTAGTTACATTTAAAATTCAGGGAAAAATTTAGTGGGTACTTCAGCAGATTTGTAATTTAAATGATGATTTCATTTTTTATGACTAATTGATGTTTACCTAATAAGAAATTCTAGGTATGTTAAATTCCCAAAAGCTATTAATATAACATTTTCTTTTTTGGAATATGTGAATAGCTGCATAAAATTACATATAAACATTTCTATTCATTTTTGTGCTAAAGTCAACCATTTTGGAGTTATGGGGTAGAAATATCATTTTTTTGATGCTCAGAATTTCCCGAAATGGCTTGAACAACAGCAAAGTTTTGATATTATGTCATTTAGGAATAAAAAAAAGTATGGCTTCAAAATCATTTATTTGTTTGTCTCCAAATCTTTTAACCTAAATCCCCTACAAAAACCTTACCTTGAAAAAAAGGAAATAACTCAGAAGAAATATAATAGTTCCAGACCCCTCCCAAAAAAATCAGTCTATCAAAGTAATGATTAAATTACGGCCAAGTCTGTTTTATGCCTCATTCAGAAACTGGTCAACTGGTATTTGGTAATAAAAATTAAATAGCAGTCATGATCATGAAAGTAGGAATGAAGTGACAAACTTTAAAAATAATGGTCACAGTCATAGTCATTTATAAAATAATAAATACTCAATTTATACCAGCCATTAACAGTCCAACTAGGCTGTACAGCACTGTTTCATTCGACGTTCGGATTTACCCCACATATGATCCCACACGGACTTCCGAAAAGAGCATTAATGTGAGATTTGAGCCAATCAATAGAAATATTATCGGTCAATAATTGCAGACACTATGAGAGCTCAAAGTCAATAAAGAATATTCATCAAATCTTAGCTCCAACTATAAGGAATCAAACTTGAGATCTTTCATCTGTACCTGTTTGAGCAGTCAGTTTTTCGATAACACGTTAATTCTTAAAAACTTTAACCATGTGTCAACCATTTTTTTGGGGGGGGGGGGAGGGATATTAACAAATTTCATTTTTTTTTAAATTTCCATGTCAGCTACACGGCTATAGCTACAAGTGTGCCAAATTTCAGTTTTTGGCTATTTTGGAAGTGACTTATAATTTTGATGATGAGTGAGTCAGCAACAAAAATGTCAAATACCCTTTTCAAATGGCTGAATATTAAGGACTTAATTTTTTACAGTGTCCTAACCTACTTAAGCTTAATCCATGCTTCAAAATTCAAAAAACCATCCTAAGAGGAAGCAAAGATATGAGAAAAACCTGATGAATTGGTTCAGTAAAGATACACATGCTGGAACTTTACTTTGCAACTACCGTCCACTCACATTTCTTCCACTTCCCGACTACCTAAAAAGCTGAAACTTGTACAGATTATGTACGAGGTGCTACCCAAAAGTTCCTGAACTCTGTGTATAACTCTTCTAACTACTGAAGTGCATCGATTTGCCTATTGAAACCTACCATTTTATCTCCCTGCCAAACTCGATGGTGCTGTGTGGGTCATGCAACTTTTTATCACTTACTACAGGGAGTGTTTAGTACAAATTGGCATGGGGTAGACCTTTTTTTTAGATGTTTGGGTTTGGACAACTTTTGAGCTAGTTTTACCGTAGTATAAGAGCAGAAAATAAATCCTGGAGAAGTTAATGTTTTCTAGCGCGTAGATAATAGATCAAAACACCATTGGAAGAATTGCTTATGTTGGGGAAAGAATATTAAAATGTTAACCATTTATTTTATTTTGCTCTTTTTTTCCTTTTAATGTGCTTCTAAATCTAGAATCTATTCTTCAATATATTATAATCATTAACAGTGTTGTACAGTTAAATGCACAAATATGTTTTTTTTTATGTATTCTTTGTTACAATGCTTATTTGTTAAAGGTCGTAGGGAACAATTACCAATTATAGCATTAGCAAGAGTCAGCCTTGATCTTTCAAAAGCTCGTTCAACCAATTCAACTAATCAGTCAAAAAAACTGTGAGTTTATATTTATTGATATAAATTATGTACCATAAATAACCCTTTTAATAATGAAATTTGTTGTGCCCTTATACTTCCTTATAAACTAGGCATCACGTGGCTCTATTATTGGAGCGAGCGTATAGTAATAAATATGTATTGAATATTGAAAAAATAAATAATCATGATGAGTTGATAGATAATAGGTATAGTAGTAGTGCAGCGGCTAGTAGTAAGGGAACCACCTCCCAATCTTACTATTCCTCTAACCACATCTCTCCTTTTCAATTATTATAAAATGTATCTCTTTGCTACAAAAAAACTACTGCATGTATCAAATTGAAATTTTGCATATACCTGTTTCAATTGTGCATTAGATGGTGTATATAAAGTTTTAATAAAGTTGTTTCGTTAGAACGTAAGATATCGGTAAAAAGGTTGTTTTCTCTATTATAAACGTTTAGGTCCGCTTTAATAGTTTTAGCGATCTTTATTAATTCATAGCGATGTTGCTGTTGGTTTTACTAAAAAATGTTTTTTGAAAAAAATGTTCGTCTCATCAAATAGATGGTGATAGAATCTTTTCCCATCCTGAAATTCCAATTTAATTTTTGTATGAACCCTTCCCCACCAAAACTGACCGGATACCCGAAAATACATAAAAAAAGACACCCCTATCAGACCAGTAGTTAGTAGTATAAACTCACCCACATATAAAGTAGCCAAAGAACTTAACACGATTTTAAAAAGCATTTGTCCTAAATTTAAGTACACCATAAAAAATTCCTACGAACTAGCTGCAAAGATAATAGACATAAACATTCCGAAAAATGCGACCTTCATATCCTTTGATGTAGTAAACCTCTTCACAACGTACCGACAATGAAATGCTTAGAAATTATTAGAAAACTTATAACACTGTCCGACCTAGAAATCTTCGAAAAAATAGAACTGGAAAAATTGGTAGAAACTACCTTAACACAAAACTACATGGTGTTTAATGACAAATTCTATAAATCAGATAGTTTAGCTATGGGCTCCCCACTCAGTCCCTTACTGGCAGATATGTTCATGAACTACATCGAAGAAAAGATATTTAGCTCCAACAATAACCTACTTAAGAACATAATTTACTGGTACAGATACGTAGATGACATCATATGCCTTTGGACCAGAACAGAGAGGATATTAAGCCAGTTTCTAGATTTTATAAACTCATTCCACCCACAAATTAAATTTACTCTAGAACTAGAAAATAACAAATCAATTAACTTTTTAGACCTAACCATAAACAGAATAGAAAATAAACATAAATTCAAAATATACCAAAAACCCACGTACTCAGATATAATCATACATAATAGCTCCAACACATTTTATAAACACAAGATGGCAGCCTTCCACAGCCTCGTACACAGAGTAATAAACATACCTATGGATGATATGGACTTCAATAATGAAATAGAAACCATCAAAACTATAGCTAAAAACAACCATAAAACTAGCTACACACCACAATAACCCACCGGTCATAGCACAATCATGGATAAGTTTACCCTACCTAGGAGATATCTCGACACAAATAGGCAAAATTATAAAAAACAATAACAACAAAATGACCTATAGGCCATATGTAACATTAGGGAAATACTTAGGTTCGGTCAAACAAAAAACAGAAACATCAGACAAAAGTGGTAATTATAAGCTAATATGTGACACCTGTAAAGGTGTATTCATAGGCCAGACCGGAAGAAAAATTTCAAAAGGAGTCGCAGAACACTATTCGGCCTGGACTAAAATAACTAAGATTTCCAGTTTCGCTAACCATTTATTAGATGCCAACCATACGTTTACTAAAGACAACTATGAGCTAGTCCATGTTTGTGGAAAAGGTAAAAAACTAGACTTACTAGAGAATTTAGAGATCCACAGAGTCTTAAACACCCCTGGTTTAGAATGTTTCAATGAAAGAACCAATCTAAACCACTCAGTCCTGGTTAAACCCCTTCAATAGTTTTACACAAATACCACAATCCAACCACCACTTACTTTGCCTAAGTCCTTGCTAGTTATTAATAGTAGACCCGATTCTTTTTTATTAATTATAGATTTAAACTATTTGGTAAAATATTAGATTATTGTTAAGGATCCTACATCCTTAACAAATTTTGTTAACTTCATTTATTGTATGTAATTTTTTTGGGAGACGTTCTCACTGGTCATACCAGATGTGTACCCCCACAGACCACAAACCAACAGATACATCTTTACACTTTGTAACCCTTGTTTTTTCTTTACTCAGTCTATATATACGATTCACTGAAGATGGTCGAAACACTGAAACGATCGTCTGATTTTTATTATGTTAATTGTGGTTAGACTAAAATATATATATTTTAACTTGAACAACGTGTGACTTATTCAAGAGTTAATTATTATCATGTTCGATTACCACAAAATATCGGTCAACACAACCAATTTTTTATTATTTATTAAATATTTTACTTAAAATATTAATATATATTCTAAATATCTATAGTTGTTTTAGCTCCTACTGTAAAATAATAATTGTAAATTCAATTTTTAAGTTTTTGGTAGTATTCATACTACGGAAAGTTGAAATTTTAATTTAAATCAAATTATAATTATTAATTACACTGGGAGACAGACAGAGAAAAATAGACTCCAGCGCCGGAACTTGTTCCACGGGCCTCTAGATTTCCAGTGTAGCGCTCTTTCCAACTAAGCTACGCAGGAGAATGATCTTTTTCTGCCGTAACCAATAAGTAGTCTTTCAATATTTCTACAAGTTTAGCAAGTCAATATTTATGGCATTAGAACTAGACCGAGAATTAACGCTTATAATAATTATAAGGGTGATAGGGGCTAGGCCCTTGCTGCATGGGCTTTTTATCATGGCCTTCACGGTATTTTTTAGCTCTAAATTTGAGCTGATTTATGATAATTATGTATAAATCATATTATAATTATTATTATCACTGGGAGGCAGACAGAGAAAAATTATACTGGAAATGTAGAGGCCCGTGATTCAAGTCCCGGCGCTAGTGTCTATTTTCCTCTGTCTGTCTCCCAGTGTAATTAATAATTATAATTTGATTTAAATTAAAATTTAAACTTTCCGTAGTATGAATACTAATTATAATTTTATTTAAAATAATAATTGTATTGATAAATTTAACTCTTTGTTTGAATCGTATAACTTTTTTTTATGATTTCTAGGAATTTAAAGGAAGAAGTTAATGGTTTAAAAGAAATGAAGAAAAATCTAATAGAAGAATTAGCTAAGAAGACAAGATCAATGATTGATGTGATAAAACACAAAAGAGGTTTGACCAATATTAATTAGAATTAAATAGATAATATAAATTCTTAATATAAATTTTAGATAAACCGAGTTTTTTCAAATTTAAAGTTTTTGAAGTCTGTCTGTATAGAAGTATTAGCTGGTTAATCTTGCTTCACAAATGATTGTGGTACAAATATATGATTTTTTTTTTAATTTGATGGGTTTTTAAAAAACCGTCAAGAACATTAAACTTTTTTTGCTAAGCAAGAATATCTAGATGCCACAGATTTTACTCCCCCACCCCCTTTCTAATATGGAGGAATATAAGTTGTGATAATCTTGATTGAATTGATTTTTAAAACTGCTTTTGTCCTTCTGTATCCCCTCTCCCTCCAGTGTCTTATTGTATCTCTGAGATGAAACTGGGAAAATAGAAAAGTCCTTTTTCAAGTATTAAATTCCTAATTAAGACGGTCTGTCATGGCTTAATTCCCCCTTTTTACTATTCCTTACCTTTAAAGGAAAAATATTGTTTTCACCCAAATGATTTTAACGGATGATTTTCCGTTTTGGGTGTTTTCAAGACGATTTAAGTGGTTTTTAGCTGGATGTCTCTGTCTGTGTGTGTGTGTGTGTCTGTCAGTCTGTGTCGTGCATAACCCCCACAGTTTTTAAGCTCAAGATTGGAAACTTAGTACAAAAATCATTCCTTACATGTAGCTGTGCTGCCTGGAAAATCATAAATGTGTAATGTCATAAACCTATTTTGTTGTCAGAAAAAAAATGTAAAAAATTTCCGATTGTGCTGAAATTTGCACCAATTATACCTTGTTAAAATACCAATATTGTTCTTAACCAAAATGTTCTTAAAGGAAAACAAAAATTGTCTCTCCACGTAAAATAAACTTCCTTACTAGCCAAAGCAGCTTTTCAGCCTTCATTAGGCCATCATCAGTGCCTAAGAACAAACAGTAGGTGATAAACCATGTAATAATAGCCAAATTCAAATAAATCACAGTAAAAACTAAATTGATAAAAAAACCAATAAAGGCTACTAAAGTTAACAATTAATAAGTCAAAACAATGAGTTCATATTGTGGTGTCACAGCGAACAGATCGAGCTCTTGGTTTATTGTAATTTTACTGTGTTACTGTTATTCTATGGTTAAAATTATTGTTTTAGTTATTGTTATCTAGTTTTTATTGACAGTTCGTTATTGTTACTTTTTACTAGGATAATTTAATAAAGTTTTAATTAATATTTTTAGTGCATATATGTGGAAACACATGTTACTAGTTTTGATATTAAATTTAATATAAGTGCATCACGCCGAGCAGTACCTTATAGAGGAGTTGTCAAGGTCGTATCTTTAGCTACTAAAATATAATAATTTAATTGCTCTAAGTGCTAAATTGCATATACTAATTAAAACAAATTGACAAACATTCATCATAACCTAGTGTTTTGTTTATAATTCGAGGCAAGAAAACACTTTTGACAAAGAAGGTACTGTGAGATCGTGTGGAGCATCCGTAGCTGAGAGGTTAAGGTGCCTGCCTACTCGTTTCGTTTTATCTGTATACTTCAACACATCCCGGGTTCAGTTCCCATTGCTTGGACATTTATTTTCTTTGCTTTCATTTCAATTAAATAGCCCGTTGATCTTCTGCCATAACTGAATAATACAATATTTATAATTCTACATAATCGAAGAGGGAAAATGGTGGACGTAAATACTTTAACTGATATGCTAAATAAATTTAAAGAAGATCTATTTAAACAGTTAAGTAAACAAACAGAAGATATTCTTACAGGTTTTAATGAGACGTTATGCGAAACTAATAAGCTGGCAAAAGAAAATAGTGAGAGATTGAGCGTCTTAGAGAGGGAGGCGAGAAGGAAAAATATAATCATCCACGGGCTAAAGGAGAGCGGTCAATCTGAAAAACTTGTAGATAATGTACAGGGTTTTATGACACAAGCTCTGGACCTAAACATTTTACCGAATGAGATAGATATGGTGAGAAGATTGGGGAAACTAGATGGAAATAAAGCAAGACCAGTTCTCGTCACTTTTACTACTCAATTAAGGAAAATAGATGTTTTAAAAAATAAGAAAAAACTGAAAAATTCTGACATTTTCATTAATGAGGACTACCCTATACATATCAGAGAAAAAAGGAAATCTTTGTATAAGGAAATGGTAGAAGCAAGGGAGAGCGGAAAATTCGCTATCATTCGATATGATAAACTAATTATTAAGGAATATGACCGTAACATCTACGATAAGAAATCTAGACGACCAAAAAGAGACATAAGTGAATCACCGAACAGTAAGGGCACCAAAGAAAAAGATATTAAGAAAAGTAAGCCAGAGGATCACTCAAGTCGAAAAGGATTAGACGCGTTTTTTCGTCCCCGATGTGAATCGTGGAAACAGTAAGCGAGAGTGGATAAGTCACAAGTTTGAAATAAGGAATAACATTATCACTAATAAGAACTCAAATCTCCTAGAAAGCGTGGTCGGCGAAGGAGATTATGACCAAGTGATTATGAACAAGTAGGGAAAATAGAAAACCCAAGCGGAAAAAAGAAGCATTAAATATTGGTACTCTAAATGTAAGAACCCTGTCATCTTCTTGGAGACTTGAGGAATTAGACGAGGCACTCAAGAATTCGTGCATTCAGATCCTGGGATTAGCGGAAGTCAGAAGAAAAGGAGAGAGAATAATAAAACTGAAGTCTGGCTCTACTTTTATGTACTACGGTGAAAGGAACGATCAGCGGGGAGTGGGCTTCCTAGTTAAAGAAGAAGAGGCGCAGAATATAGTTGAGTTTAAACCAGTTTCAGACAGAGTTGCTAGTCTTCGAGTCAAAATTGGAAAAGAGAAATACTTGACTTTGATTCAGGTATATGCACCAACAATAAAATATGACGAAGAAGCTGTAGAAACTTTTTACAAGGACCTTGATGATTGTTTGCTGGCAGCTAAGAAAATGAAACAAAATTTTGTCATCGTAATAGGGGATATAAACAGTCAAGTAGGAACAAAGCAGTGTGAGGAAGAGGATGTGTTAGGACCCTACGGATTCGGCTCAAGGAACGACAGGGGAACGAGACTTCTAACATTCTGTAAAGAAAATAACTTAAAAGTCAGGAACTCATTTTTTAAGAAAAGAAGAGGAAACAAGTGGACATGGTTGTCTCCTAATGCGAGTTGTAGAAATGAGATTGATTTTATGTTAAGTGAGAGAAGAGACATTTTTCTAGACGTCGAAGTAATGAGAAAATTTCCTTTCTTATCAGACCACCGTGTTGTTAAAGCTTCCCTAAGTTTTCCTAGAGTACACAAACCACGTAAATCTAGTTATACGAAGAAACTCGTTGACTCCATGCTTTACATGGAAAAAATCAAGTGTAAAATCAGTCAAATGCAAATGATATACTTTCAAGATGTACAGGTCAGGTACAATGAACTTGAAAATATATTGTTGACATCGTCAGAAGAAAGTACAGTCTTAGAAAAACTTAAAACCCAGAAGATGACTGAAAATACCTACAAACTTATTAAAATAAGAGAAGAACTTAGAAGTAGAAGTGGGAAAAGTGTAGCAGAAAGAATAGAGCTTAGCGAAGTTTGCAAGTTAACTAAAGCAGCTATTAGAAAGGATGTCGAAGAATACCACAATAAAATAGTAGAGGACTGCTTAAAAAATAACGTGGCAATAAAGAAAGCAAGGAAAATTACAAGTGTGGGAAAAGATTGGATACCTGCTCTTAAGTCAACTAATGGAGTCATGGAAAGATCCAGAACTGATGTTCTTCAAATAGCCACAGATTTCTATTCTAATCTCTACAACGAAACAAACAAGGAGTCAGAGAGGCTCACACCGATTAGCCTACCACTTTATCATGATATTTTTCCATTGATATTAAAAGAGGAAGTAAGGGAAGCCGTTAATAGCTTAAAAAAAGAAAGAAGCCCTGGAGCTGATGGTATTACATCTGAAATGATACAAGAAGGTGGGGAAGTTCTAATCGAGGAATTGACAACTCTCTTTAATAAAATCAGCAGCGAAAGAAAAGTGCCCAGGCAGTGGTGGGACTCGGATATAATTTTAATTCATAAGAAAGGAAGTAAAGAGGAAATTATAAATTATAGGCCTGTAAGCTTGATGTCATCGGTAGGCAAAGTGTTTGCTAAAGTATTGCAAGCAAGAATGAAGAGTAACATTTGTGAGAGCTTATCATGGGAACAAGCAGGATTTAGAAAAGGCTTCAGCACAGTCGATAACTTGCAAGTGATTCAGCAGCTTATAGAGAGAAGCAAAGAGTACCAGAAAGTCATTTACATGGCCTTTATAGACTATTCTAAAGCATTCGATTCCCTGAATCACAGTTTCTTGTTCGCCGCTCTAGCAGAGCAAGGGGTTAACAATTGTATAATCGACATTTTAAAAAATTGGTATTATAACAGTCGAGCCAGAGTTAAACTGGAGAGAAATGGTATTTTCTTCAATATACAGAAGGGCGTAAGGCAAGGAGACCCATTATCACCAGATTTATTTTCCGCCGCGTTGGAGAAAGTCTTTAAGAAGCTGAACTGGGAGAGCAGAGGGGTCAATATAAACGGAGCTAAGCTGAGCAACCTTAGATTTGCAGACGATTTAGTGGTATTTGCTGAGTCATTAGAAGAAATCAAAATTATGCTGCAAGAATTAAATGAAGCTAGTGAGCCTGCTGGTTTGAGTGTTAACTTTGAAAAAACCTGCCTAATCACGAATGGTGATGAAGGGGTATTAAAAATAAGCGGCAAAGAACTTACTTGGGTAAAAGAAACCATATACTTAGGCCAACTCATATCTCTGGACCAGGATGGCAATATGAAAGAAGTTAAAAGAAGAACTGACTTAGCATGGAGAAAATTTTGGTCTTTAAAATATATATTTAAGAGCAATATGAATCCTGCATTGAAGGCCAAAGTTTTTAATAGCTGCATAATTCCATGCTTATCATATGGCAGTCAAACCTGGGCTCTAACAGGGAAAGTTTTGCACCACTTGGAGGTTACTCAAAGGGCTATGGAAAGGAGTCTACTAAAAGTCAGACTCTCAGACCGAATAAGATCTACCGAGCTAAGGAAGAAGTCAGGGTTGAGAGATGTAAGAGAGGCAACACTTAAATTAAAGTGGCAGTGGGCAGGACATGTTGCTAGAATGGAGGAGCAGAGATGGGCTCAACGCATCACTGACTGGTACCCCAGGGATGGAGTCAGGAAAAGAGGCAGGCCGGCGAGAAGATGGAGAGACGACATCACCAACTTTTGCGGTATGTTATGGCATCGTTCAGCAAGAGATAGAGAAGCGTGGGCAAAATTGGGAGAGGCCTATGCCCGTAGATGGGCTGCTTAGAAAAATATTTATTTTTTTATGGAAAAATATAAAAAAAGAAAAGAAGAAATTTATTATTATTTAATTTTAATTTAAAGGGTATACATTATCTGAGGAAAAATAAATAAATAAAAATAAGGTACAAATACTTTTTAATTTAAGATTTTTTTGAAATAATGTTTTTAAGAAGTGAAAAAATAAATAAATAAAATTATGTATAATTTCTCGTTATGTATATATATATATTCAATAAAGGCTATTATTATTATTATTATTATTATTAAGTCAAAAAAATAAAATTAATTAATAAAAAAATAAAATTTCAAAAAAATTAGATAAAGCAGTACTGCTTTATCTAATTTTTTTGAATTTTTATTTACTAATTTTATTGTTTTGACTTTTTGGTTTATTAGCCTTTATTGATTTCTTTATGGATTTAGTTTTTATTGTGATTTAAGTCTGGCTATTATTACTTGCTTTATCACCTACTGTTTGTTCTTAGGCACTGATGATGGCATTATGAAGGCTGAAAGCTGCTTTGGCTAGTAAAGAAGTCTATTTTACATGAAGAGATAATTTTTATTTCCCTTTAAGATGAACTCTCTACGCTCCCATACCTAACAAAAATGTTCTTAATTATTTGAGCTGTTTAGTGTTTATAAGACTAGCATTTCTATGGAATGTCATTTTGAAATTATTGGCTTCTGAACTTTGAAAATTAACTATTTGCCGATTGAACGGAAATTAGCACCAATTATACCTTTTTTATAAGAAAAATAAGTCCTCCATAATCAATCTCACTGTCTGCCGCTATTTGGAAAATATCGATTTTTGAAAAGTTTGTTGAAACTTTAGGAAAGTTTGTTTACATTTTTTAAATACCTCACTATATTGGACCTCATTATACCGGACTTAACTTTTAACGGACATGCAAAATTATGATTCACATAATAAAAAAAAAATGTTGTCATTTATAGGATTACGTTTGGTAAGGAAAAGTCCAATTTTCTTACTTTGTTACTTATTCCTCTTTTTTGCCTGGTAGGGACGATTTTCAGAAAATCTCTTATTGACAAACATCATTATCATTGTAGAAAATATCACATACCAAATGCACTCAATTTATTTTACCGTTACAAAGAATTAGTGATGATTATCTTTGTGAGCAGATTTCGTTTTTAATAGGGAGCCAGAGTGGCCGAGCGGCTCGCCCAGCTATCAATAAGTCGAGGCGAATCGAGGTCGTGGGTTCGATCCCGTGCCATGATACTCTGAATTGCATCTATGAATCACAGACAGAGCAGGGCGAGGGACACCCCCTGTGGGGCACTCTTCCCCCACTCTTTGATCTGGTCCGATTGATGTTGGTCCGATCCGTGTCATGACAATGTGATTTGTATCTATGGTTCAAGGACGGAGCAGGGTGAGAGACACCCCCTATGGCGCACTCTTCCCCCACGCTTTGACGTACGCCTATATAGCTTACTAATGATCACACCATACTCCCGAAGCAGTACAATGTACAATTGTTGATGTGTGAAGTAGCTGGAACTCTCCACCACAGGGCGTATAAAGGGCCTAAAAGATGGCCTAATTGCTAGGTTCAAACAAGTGGTTTGTCCTACCCGTTTTAGTAGGAAGTACTAGAATACTACTACTACTACTACTTGTTTTTAATATATAAACCTCCATGCAAAATATCAGCTCTCTATTGCTTTTCTGGAGGTTCGGTAATAAATAAGTTAGTTAGCCATGTGTCTTTTTAGTTTATAGATAGATAAGTTACTAACTTATTAGTATGTGTAAGGTAATCTATATTGGTGAAACAGTTCTGATTTGCCACACCTTGTAAAATGGTGATATGAACATAAAACAAGGTCACTATCCCCATTCATGCCCTACTCATGGTGATAGAGAATTTTTGGTGATGATCTCCAGTTTAAATATTTTTAAAAAAATCACCACCACAATTGAGTTGGGCATGGCCAATTTAGTGGGGTTAGAGACCTGTTTTTATTTCCATAGTCAGTTTAACTATTTTACCAGGTGTAACGCTTTGAGTTGTTCCAAACTATAATCAAGCTAGGAATGTTTCTCCAGTAGTTAGAATAAGTCACTATTTAGGGAGTTTTGTAATTATATATTATCCATGGGAGGCATCTAAATATTTTCGCTTAGCAAAAATGTTTAATGTTTCTTGTCGATAGTTTATAAACCTATTAAATTAAAACCATGAATTAAAAATAACACACTGTAGAGAATCAAGGGAATCCAGCTAGCATATAATATAAGTATTTAATGGTCAGGGAGTTAATACATATATTTATGTGTCTGTATGTGGGCTGCATATAATCTTCTCCTTCATTAAATATTAATATTGTTCTTTACTTAAATTATATTCTTAATTATCTGAGCTTTTAATTGATGGAAGTGATTTATATTAATGAAAAACACGTCATTTACAAAAACGCTTCCACTAATAAACCAACACAGCACAAATGTATATGCTGGTAAAAGTATAAAACCATTCTCTTTACCTACTGTTATTTGACTCAAAAAGTACTTTTAATGTATTAATGTTTATTACCCATTGCTCTTGCCATCAAATAAATTATAATTATAGTATGAATATTATTAATGTTATCTTTGAGACATTTTTAGTGATATTATATTGATTAAATTATTATTTAATTTGTATTATATTTGTAAATATTTATTAAGTGTATAAGTTTAGTTGTGTGATTTTATAAAGAACATTTTTTGTTTTAGATTTAATGCAAGTTGGTCATCAGCCGCTTGACAAGGTTAGATAGATATATGAATTATTTTTCTACTGCTTCATAATGATATAATCTTTGATTTTTTATCAGGGAAATTAGATTTAATATTTTTTTAATAACCTTTGATTCTTTATTAAGGAAATTATAGTCTAGGAGATAGCGTGCAAAAAAGTGTTTGACTAACATCAAGCTACAATTTTGTGTATAAGTAAATCTTTTGGTGCCTTTTAAGAATATGTGGTCGGCTTTGGTTTTTTGGTATATCTTTAGTATATCCAACAATACAAGTCAAATATTACTCAAAATCAAAGAGGTCAACTATTAAGTGACAACCTACCATCAACTTGATTATTGGTCTACTAACTAATTTTGAACTCAGGATTATGAAAATCACATTTTCCACTAAAAAGGGCGGGACATGTTCTTTGAAATGCCTATTGCTAAGCTATGTCCTGCACACGAACTTAGCCATCCACATATTCATAAAAGGCACCAAAAGATTTACTTATACACAAAATTGTAGCTTGATGTTGGTCTAACACTTTTTTGCTCGCTATCTCCTGGACTATTAGATTTAATATATTTTTAGATTTACAATTGAACCGATGCATTACTTTAGAAATATTTATTTGAAGAATGAATATCACTATACCTTTTTTGGATACTTGTTAGAGATTAAATATTAATTATATAAATAAATAGGATATTGCATTAGTTTTTAATTTAATTTTTGTCTTTGTTGCCTGATAAAAACGTCTTAAAAAACTGACCTTAAGCATTAAAATAGTCAGTAATGTAAATGAGGCTTGGCGATTTCCCACCTATTATTTTCTACCTATATCTGGTGTTTCCTCTTCTTTGTTATTATACTGCAATTATTAATTTTATTTTATTTTAGAACTCTCTAAATTTTGACATTGGAGAAAGAAGCAAAGAGAAATGCCAATTTTTGAATTTTGTGAGTATAACTATTTATATAAAAGCCAAATACCACTCATTCATCCATCACCGTATCTCCATAACTGCAGTAGCTAGAGAGCTAAAATGTTGCATAGAGGTCCGCCTTACCCTTTTGTTGCTAGCTAAGAATCTTGATTCTTATCCACCATCTTGATTCAAGATGATGAAGCAGCCATCTATTTGTGGAATTCGACAAGACCAATTGAACTAAACTATCAATTGTGAATAAACTATCGCAGCGGTCCCCTTTAGGTTAAATCTGTATATAGCTTTCACACGACGTTCAGCAGCATCTTCCTCCTAAAACCTTGCACTTCACTGTTTACATCGATACTATCAACTCCTCTTCTGTGTACAAATGATACATTTATAATCTCTTAAATGTATAAAATATGCAAATGAACAGTTTAACTAATGGATATAATCTCTCATGTATACACCCTAAGAGAGCTGAAATTTTGCATGGAGGCTTATCTTACTCCCTAGGTGAAACCTTAAAACCTTGTTCTAAAACCTTTTAGAACCTTGAAATTTAGAAATTAGTTTCCTTTTATGATATAAACAACAACTTTTTGTGAAAAGATTTTTGAATTGGCCATTTGATTTAAGATGGTGGCCATATAAGTTACTATGTTTATCACCATTTCTTTAAATTAGCAACTTAATTCTTAGTAAAAGCAAATTAGATGTGATCCACGGGGATGGGTCACAAGGTATTTTTTTCATATTTATGTATTTAACATTAAATAATGGAGGCATACAACATGAATACTTAATGTCATTAAGATATTCTATTTATGGTTAAGTATTCCCATTTGCTATATACAGGTACTTTTCCAGGTCTCCAGCCCCATGCCCCAAGTTAACAGCTATTGGCTCGTGGCTCCCGGCAACAGGCCCGTTACCCCAGGCTCTTAGGCTATCAACCCTTGGCCTTATGCCCCAAGTTACCACCTATTAGCCCGATGCTGACTTACATGCTCTCTCAGATTTCATGGGGTTGATAATCGTATGCTAAAATATATTCAGTTTTATATTTTTAATAAACTTTAATTTCATTTTTTATTGACAATTAACAGACTTTCTCAAGCAGACCTGATACCTCTTTGAGCTTTTTAAAATTGCCAGGCTTGCCACTCTCTCTGAGGAGTCTAGTTGGATCTCTACATGGAGATCAACCTTCATCAGCTTCTACTGCTCTACCTGTAAGTTTCTATCAAAAGAATATATGCTCCTGAATATAACTGCAAATATTAGTCCCCAAAATGGTGACTTTAATGTACACTACAGATAGTTGTATGTGTGTATTTTAGTCTCAAAAATTTTAGTATTGAGTAGAATCTATAAATATATATATATATTTTATATATATATTTTATATATATATATAAATATATATATATAAATATATATATATATATATATATATATATATATATATATATATATATATATATATATATATTAATTCAAAGCTGACCATTTGATTACGTTTTTTCCAGGCTGGTTTTAAAGATGATAGAGAAATAAATAAAGATTTAAACCAAGGCAGTATATCTCAGATGATGAAAGCTTTAAATGCCTGCAAATTTAGTGATACATCTAGTAAAAGTAATAATCCTGCTATTGGCCAATCAGAAAAGAGGGGACAATGCTCAGAAGATAATAAAGACAAAAATTTAGAATCAACTATTAAAAATTATGATGTACCTCAAAATAATCATAACAAAATTACATCAAATCTTGCAAATACTGAAATAATTTTTGAAGTCTCTGGAGAATCTATGGAAAAAGATGGGGAATATTGGGAACAAAGTGATTCATCCTCTCAAAAATGGCTTTTAAGAGGAAATATAGAGTCTAATTCGTGTGAGTTGATCAATACTTCATCAGAAATGAACCAAGAAGAGAAATACATGAATATTTCTCCACAACATACTTCAAGTCCTGTTAACAAAGATTCAAATAATAGAAATGAAAATAAATCTCCTCCTTCAGTTGACAGTCAGCAAGTCACCCAAACCAGGGATTTGAACAGATTAAGCAGGGGAGTTGACGTTAATAGGACTAATAGAAATGAACAATATTATAGCCCTGAAGAGGAAGATGACTATAGGAGCCCTAGAAGAGGTTCTCAACAAATTGGTCTTGATTCTAGTGCTCTTTATAAAGATAGTGTAGATCTTCAGAATGAGTTTGTCTACAGTGAAAGGCAGCAGCAATCAGCCCTGAAAAGAGTAAAGCTTCAAACTAATAATGAATATAACAGGTAAACTGTAAATAGTTTTAGTATAAATTTCAACAATTTAGTTTCATATTGTATTAGATAAGATACATAACATCCATTCTCTGCTGTATTACTTTACAATTTTCTAGTATTGTTTTTTTACGACAAACACCAGTCGTAATAAACTCAAATGTCATTGACTGGAATTGACATGCTGGCACCATGTCACCCATTACCATTGTAGCAAAGAACTTCTGATTGGCCCTAGAAGAACCATCTGATTGGCCCTCCTTGAAGCTGTCGTGCCACAGTTTATTATTATATGAACCTTTACTAACACTTCTCCCCTTCTATACTGTAGTTACCTTTTATAATTATCTATTACAGATTTTCTCAGGATATTTATATTACTCAGACAAATTCCCCCCGTGAACCAAATGAATTTTCGTCAAGTCCTCTTAAATCTAATAGAGAAGGAGAAAGAAGTCCTAATACATCACCTCCTAGTGTGTTCAAAAAACCTTCACCACTAACCAGTTCATTAATGAAGGTAGAGTATTGAAAGCCAAATGTTAAATTTGTTGATAAATGTGCTCTAATTGATCAATTAAATTGGAATATCAATTATGACCTATCTTTCTAATATTTAGTTTTATAAAATATTAAAATTGTTAAGATCTTGTTTCAATATATTAATGGCTACCTATTAAAAAGTTAACTGGAGGGCATTATTACTTAAATAAGTAGATAATGACAGGATAGGTCGAAACGTCGCCACAATAACTTGAAAATTACTATTTTTTACCCTGAAGTGGATCCACCTATGTGTATTAATATTTAGGTTATGATATTGGTGAGTGGGAATATGAGTAATCTACCCTTTTCTTGGGAAAACTGCTAGATAATTATTATACTTGTGGAAACCCCTTAAAGCGATGGAGTCCCTCTCTTTACATATCATATTTCTGGATATAGTTAAAAGTAGGCTTGTAGACAATTATTTAAATTCTTTTAAAGGAACAATTATTTTCTATTCAAAAGTTGGACAAATAGTAAATGAGACTGAATTTATCTCTACTTTTCTCCAAGCTCCATACTTCTGCTGGTCCAATTAGCTGACATGAGCTCCTGATGTTGGCTAACAGCTCTTATTCGGTTTATGAGATTATCCTTGGCAACTTCTGATCAAATTGATGTCCTAATTATTTTTTATTTCAGAGTAAGACAACATTAAAGCAAATCAAAAAGAGAGTAACCTTTGCTAATTGGGAAGAAAGTAATTTGCAGCCTTCACAGGATATTTTTTCTTATGACTCAGGATTTTCAGGTATACTTTGTTTGAACTTCATCTTTTATGATTCCAGAAAAACAATTATAAATTATTTGTTTAAAATGAAAAGTGCATCTTAACAGCTAGTTTGCTAATTTCTATGTAGCTGAATATCATGGTTTTTACACATACTAATATATATAAAAAAAAAATACTATTTTAAATACTAAATAACAACATGATCCTGAAGAAACAGAAATGGATAACGGATTTGTGGTTTTAAAATAATGGATTTGTGGTTTTATAGCATACTATAAAACCACAAAAACCTTATGGGCACAATAAAGGATGTGTCTGTACCATAAGATCCTGGTCAATATATAAGCCTCAAACCTAGACCCAACCCTCCAGACTTACTCCTATCAAGTTGGGTCATCATTGAGGGTCTTCATTACGAGACCAAAGGTGTAATAAAAACCATTTATATTTCACTAATACTATTTAATTAATCTGTTTAAATAGGAAGCCAAGAATTGATGGATGTTGATAGTGGTAGCGGCATTTTAAAAAGATCCTGTCGTCAGGACAGAACTAAGAATGTGGAAAATGAACTAAGGCCAAGTAGAGGTGTTGCTGATAGACATTCACCGAATTCAAAGCAACAGTCTTTAAGCACACACATGGATTTTGACTCTCAATCTGATAATAGGTTTTTAATGCATTTATTATTTTATATTTTTTCAAAAAGAAATTAAAAATAATGTATTAAAAAAAAAATAATAAATAAATAAAAAAAAAAAAAAATAAAATAAACTGTTGATAGTACCCCACGCTTTTATCTTTAGCGACATACAGTGATCTCTCGCAGTATGGTGGCTGTTAAAAATTGTTATCTCCTTTAAAATGCATGTTTTTATTTTTAAATGTTATACGTATAATTTTCTCCTTCTTAGTCTTTGTCACATAAAATCTTGTAATCTACATAGTTTGTTCAGTAATTATCAGGACTGATTTTTTATTTATTTTTCTTTCTGCCAATGGGAAGGGGTGGAGGATGGTCTCTGGACAGTTTCAGTGGTGTGGGATGTCATATAAGATAGGAGACCCATCTCAGCTGCCTCCGCCCTTTTGGAGTGTGGTGATTGTATGCTTGCATTCAGAGTCAAGGTGCAGTGCTATCAAATTTTGAGTGAAATTGAGCAACTCTGCTACGGAGGCTTTCATATGATTCTACCACCTTGTTTAAGTGGTTGAAGAGCCTTGCATTTGCCGACTTGGGGGGGGGGGGGATGAACAATGGAAAAAGTGCTGTCGGCGGAGTATTGCAGGAGAGTTACATTTTGAAGAATATTAACTCATTGTAAATATACCCTTATTTTTTTTTTTTTTTTACAAAATTAGTCCTGATAGTTATCTGCTGTACCATAATAAACATTGATGTTACCAGAGTTACTGAAAATCTAATTGGAAGTTGAACAAGCAGCTCTGGTTCTACGGCTATAGTCATTTCACACGTCACTTTTATATTGAAACTCACACATCATTGAGACCTATAAATTACTATCCAGATATTTCTTTTATGGAATTTTTATGTATTTATTGTCTATTTATTATATATTGATTAACTTCTAGCTGAATGGTATTGAATTTTGTACAGGCAAACATCACCACCTTCTCAACAAGGTAGACAGATGTTGCCGTTTGTACAGGATACCCGGTCTGTCATGAGTCCCGTGAAAATGTCTCCATCTCCAGTTCACGAAACTTTTGGACGATCTAAATCTGGAGCTACTTCTAGACCTGAACCACCCTCGACTCCTGATTTACCTCAATATATCATGAGCCCAATCAAGACACCTATTGCTAATCAAGACATTTCACATGGTAACTCTAAGGGTCTGCTATTGATTGATTAATATGAAGATATCCTAAACAATTTTTTTATTGATTTATTTAGGTGGGTTAGGCTAAACTTGGATATTTGTAAAGAAGTAACTTATTGTGTAGTACAACCATTAAGGCGGGGCGGGAACCGGTAGTGTTTTCGTAGTTTACAAATGGGGCCTCTATTTCAAGAGCTAGAGAGCTGATTTTTTTACATAAGATTCACAACTAAATTCCAAAGGGCGGCTAGTTTTTAGATTTTTTTTATTTGGTTTATTTTAGCCCAAATAAGCCCTAAAAGTCAAAAATTGTGTTTTCATGAACGAAATTCAAAATTCTAAAAACTAGCCGCCCTTAAGAAGCATTAGTAGGTACCAAATATGTAAAAATTATTTTAAAATATTTAAATTTGGAGGCTGTATTTACTAAGAACGATATGACGGGACAAGGCCGTCCGCTACTGAACCTGGCGGAATTTTAATGTACTAGTGAATTAGGTTCTATTCAGATTGGGGAAGGGAATCAAGGGAGGAGTGTCATGTGTCCCGAGACCCAGGTACTCTCACCCTGACTGACTCTAGTTCTAACCATTTCCTTATCTCTAACCATACAACACAACTTATGCATTTTAATAAACTAGTATAATGTTTCCGATTTCAAACATTCCAAGGCAAAATCCGTTTCAGACAACAGTAAACTTTTTTGGTCTCTTTGTCTGCGTCCTTTCTTTTTCGAACCATCATATTTCAAGAACTGCTTATTCGATTTTAATTAAATGTAATTTAATTAAAATATAATTATAAATATAATTATAAATATAATTATATATTATAATTATAAATAATAATTTTAATTAAAATGGTGTTGGTCCCATATACGTTTCAACCTAATGCTCCCATTTCTTTATCTTCCATATCGACATTCGGCACGCAAATTTCGCTCAGAACATTGCTGCTTCATATAATTTGTTTTTAAAGTAATCGTACTGTTTACTGATTTCTTTTATTATGTATTAGGCCAGTCAAATATTAGACATTAAATTCGCAAAACGTGATGTAGTTCTGTTTTTACTTTCTCATATAAAGAGAAAGTATTGTGATGGCGTGAAAATTCGATTTTGATGGATTTACACGTTTTGAGGTCCCCTGAATCCAAATAAGTGGTTTTTAAAAAATGTCTGTCCGTCGTCTGTCTGTGCAGACGCCTGGAGCCTAAACTACTGGGCCGATTTTGACGAAATTTTGCATACATGTTCAGAAAAATCATACCCCAAGGCGAATTTGAGAAATTAATTTTAGCTCCAAATTTAGGGGCGCCACCCCCCAAAAACTCTGAAATAACTATTCTCGAAAAACGGTTCCGACGATTTTGATTAAAAAATTCTAAAATGTAGTCCATTTAAATACGAATCCAACGATATAAGCCGTTTTCCCGGGAAAAATCTAGTTCCTGAGAAAAAAGCTTAAAACGCGGACCGAGAGAGCCCGGGGTCGATTCCCCGCCCGGTAGAAGTTATTTTTATGATACATTTTGATGAAATGCTCAATTGTAATTAAATGTACATACGAAAACTAATAAATGGAAAACACTGACTAATTTATGAACTCGTATATGAGAAAGTTTGTCTGAGTTGTCTCGGACCGATTTTTTTTATAATGTTGTTCGGACCAGTTAGGGTGGTGTGATCCTAAGTTTGCAGCTTTAATTACCTGCGCTAGCTGCGTTATACCTGAAAAACTGAAGAGCAAATTTAGACTTTTTTCAGTTTTTGCCTTATAACTCGTTAACTATGTGTTTTTCGATATTAGTCGTTATAACTATTTTTAAAGTACATTAAATTTGCAGCAGCATTAAACTAAATAACTACAGTTATAACTGCAGCTCTGCACATCTAATAGTTTCCAAGATGTGACACTTCAAAAATTGGAAATATTTTTCAAAAAATGGAAATTTGATGTGTTGCTCTCGTTGCGGGCGGAATATCAGCGTAAAACCACTCATCTGCGAAAAAAGTCATAAGAAATGAAGTTGTAGTAAATTTAATTGGTTTCCTTTTATGTTCATCGGAAACTCTGTACGTTCAATAGTTTCCGAGATATGACACAAAAAAAAAAAAAAAAAAAATGGATATTCTTATTATTACCTCTCGCCTACAAGAAAAGGCAAAGAAATGAAGTTGTAATAAATTTAATTGGCTTTTATGAAATTAAAAAATAGTTCTGTGGCTATCGTAAAAGAAACAAAAAATGTTTTTTAAGAAATGAACATAACTCACATATTATAATATCAAGTTTTAGGCTTTCAACGAAAGAAAAATGCATAGAATCGTGTTTAGAGGTGGAGTAATGAAATTACAGGTATGTAAATTTCTTATTAAAAATGTTCTTCAATAATTGAAAGCATCTCCTCTTCGTTGAGCAATACTCATGGGCCACTTTGAATTTGAAATACTCTGTCAATTCGTCAATTCCGTGTTATACTGCTGAGAAATGCACAACTTTTAGAAGATGGTGAGTGAATCCACGCCAAACGGCTTGCTATGCATTGCAATAGAGCCAGTGATTGTCGTAAAATTACCACAACTTGTTATTGGAAGTGGTTTAGGTGGATTATTTATTTTTCAAAAAATACAATTTTTACGATTGCAACAAAACTATTTTGTCTATACGGGCTTCGTTTTGTGCTTCTGTAAAAGCCAATTAAATTTACTACAACTTCAAGTCCTATAATTTTTCTAGTAGTGAGCGGTGATATGCCGATATTGGGTCCGAAACGAGAGAAAACTTCAAATTTTCATTTTTATAAAAACTGAACTGTCAATTTTTGACGTGGCATATCTCGGAAAGTATTATATGTGCAGATCTGCAATTGGGCTTATGCTGCTGCTGCATTTACTGTACTTCAAAAATAGTAATAATGACTAATATCGAAAAAAACATAGTTTACCCGTTATAAGGCAAAAACTGAAAAAAGTCCAAATTTGCTTCAGTTTTTCACAAATAACGCAGCTAGCGCAGGTATTTTGAAGCTGCAAACTTAGGATCACACTACCCTAACTATAGTCCAAACAACATATCAAATAAATTGGTTATGCGTGAAGCCTCACGTAAAAAGGGTTTCGTTGGTATCTTCAACATGAAATTAGTATAAAGGGGGCAAATCAGTAAAAATGCTAATATGTATAAAAATAGTCGAGTATGAAATAGGCTGCGAGGAAGCTAAGTGCCACACAAATTGACAGACTATTTTTGTGTATAAAACTATTGAAGTATACACTTTAATAGTTTTATGTCTTAACAACCTATTACTGTCAAATGTATTTAATTCCCCCCCCCCCCCCAAATTTTTTTAAACTGACAAAATTATTTTGAATTTTTACCTGAAAAAAAGTATCAACTGAGCAAAAATTTAAAGAGCCCAGACGAATGACATTAATCTGAAGCTATATGAGTTCTACTTTTGACAAACCATCCAAATTTCATAAAAAACTAGATGAGTACTTTTGAAGATATTGATCTTTTTTTCTTAGGTTTATAGGGAAATTATAGGGAATTGAAATTCACGAGTTCAAATTTGTAGTGCTTGAAAGTACCTACATATAAATTTAATTTCGTTTTCTTGAAAGTTAAAAAAGTTAAAATTTGGTCGAAATATAGCACGAGAAAATTAGATTAAAAATTAGTTAAAATAGAGTCTTTGAGCTTTTTTTAATTTCAGAGGGTCGAATCGCATCTTTCTCAAAATTGTGTCACGTTTTTAAACGTTTAGAATTTTTAACAGCATCATAGTAGGCTTATGCCATGACTAAATTAAATAAATCAATAATAAAATAAAATAGACTGCCAATTAGTGTGGCACATAGCTTCCTCGCATCCTATCATGTACTTTATTGTTATATTAACATTCAAATTATTATATTGTTTATTGTGTAAAAACTATTAATAGTGTTAGCGATCTTTAACACTTCATAGCGGTGCCGCCGTTGGTTTTACTAAAAAAATTTATTTGAAAAAAATGTTTGTCTCTTTGAATAGATGAAGTTAGATTTTTTTCCCGACCTAAAATTCCAATTTTAAATTTGAAGTCCACGTTTACGCGAGCTTTGCTCGTGAACGCTTGGACAGACAACGTTCTGGGCATTGGTAAAATGGACATGTCTACCAAATTTTATCAAAATGTCTGAAACGGATTTCTGTCTTGGAATTTTTAAAATCGGAAGCATAAAAGTTCTTCGTTCTCATAAGTGAACACAATGCTTCCGTTACCTTCGGTAAGCTCGGAAGCAAAATAATAGTAAATTATTGCTTATAACTTTATAACTTAGGACATCATAAAATAACGCAATAACGTCATAGGTTATTGGTAGAATAACTAATGAGGACTGAAAAAGTCAGGCCCATTAGTCTAATAATAAAAGTACAATATTATTTTGAAATCTAGCTAGAATATATTGTTATTTGCGACAAAACATGGTTAATTTAATCTTGTGAATTAGCAGCAAAAACATATTTTGATCCAAATGAACCAATTATTTCACACTATATTTCTGTTTAGCGCACCAATAGGCCTAGATTACGAGGTATAGAAGGGAAAATTTAAATACAACTATGACTTTCCATAAGTTGTTTAATGTAAATAGTAAGAAAACAACTATTATTTTTGTTGCACGAAAAGTACGATCAACAGGTAAATTATACAAAAGCAGTGTTCAAAGAAAAATTATTAAGTTACATTTTCCCAGAAAGTGCCCCCCCCCCCCCCCCCCCCCCCCTAATCGACAAAAGATAAATTATAGTTATAAATGAAACAATGGAAAATAGTGACAATAAACATTCAGGGTAAGGGAACGAACGGTAACGGTCAGCGATCGACTACAGCTAAATAGCCTCCAAAACAATGACAAAAAGGACAATCTAATAATACCTATTTTTGTTTAGCCCGGCCGCTAAACAAGCTCGGGTTAATTGTTATTGGGTGAAATGAAGAAGAGAGAGAGAGAGTGCGACAAGGTAAGGTTTGATTATAAGGGAACTAACTACACTTGGAATTGGAAGGGAGATGTCATATTATGTCTTTAGGCAGAGAGAAGAGGGGTGAAGGTCAAATGAAGCCGCGATTATCAGAGGCATCTAGCGGCAAAAGATGGCTAGTTTTTCTGAAGAAATCAGCGACCGGTGCGGTAAATCGGTGTACTAATTATAGGAGTAGGGACAGCGGATTACGACGAACTATATCTCGTAGCTCACCGAGTATGAGTTCGACATCGCTTCCCGCCCCGCCTTAAAACCTATTCTAGCTAAGACTATGCTCCAGATTTTTAATGGAAATTAGCATTTCAATGAAATGTTTATTTTGATGTTATTTGTGTTGGTACATCACATCAAATTTAGAAAGAAATAAAAATTTTGTTAAATTTTTAGATGATGAAATGACTCCAATGTTCAACTTTGCAAGTTCATCTAGTATTCTTAGTCCAGTCAGGCCTACATCATTCCTTAATTTTGGAAATAGTTCAGGTAAGCGGATTTTGTCTTATTGAAAGGGTTTACCTACCAATCTATAATATATTAATACAGGGGAGTTTTACAGGTGTATTAGTTAGTGTTACCTATAAGCAAAATGTCGAAGATATAGCTGCTTGCTGCTTTGGTAGAAGACAATGCTGGGGCTTAAGTATAAATACAATAAAACATCATACAATTGAAATTGAGAATATGGCAGGGGTCCCAGACCCTCCTACTTTTCCTACTTTTTTAGTAGGAAAGTAGGAAACCTCCTACTTTTAGTAAAACCTCCTACTTTTCCTACTTTTTTACCTCATAGATATCTTTAATTTTTATTTTTTGAATATTTAAAAAAAATCTTTCTAGCTATTCTGGTTCCATTTATTAAGTTAAATTATTTATTAATATCCTTTGCTCACGTATCATTCAATCTTTGATTCGTTTTGATTTTATTAACAGTATGAGAGGTATTACTACTCTTTTACATTAATCTGAAACTTTCAATCCTTTGCTCCTCTTAAATTTTTATTTAGGATTTCCTTGTTATGAGATGTTCATTTTTGTTTTCATCCCAGCAAGAAGGGTAAGAGATAATAGGTTGTAGAAAAAAATAAAGCTAGGAGCATATTTTGTTTGCAAGTATGTTGACGTTTGTGATTTATTTGATTATTATCATCTGTAAATTTGAATGCAATAAAATCTGTATAAAAGCAATCAAATAATTATATAGTCTATGATAATATTTCTGTAAGAAAAAATGTTATAGTTGGAATTAAAATAAAACAAATCAAAGACAATTTACATGGCTATTATCATAATAATTAATACAAATAAAATTGTTATACTTGTATTACTTTATCTTTAGCACAAATTAAAAAATAGTCTGCCAATTGGTGTGGCACATAGCTTCCTTGCATCCTATCCACGTACTTTATTCATTTTATTCTTTTATAAACCATTATTATCTAATTGGTTTAATTGTTTCCCCCGTTTTTTTTAATCGGTCAAAATTGTTTTGATTTTTTACACAAATTAAAGTATCAATTTAGCAAAAGTTAAAGAGCGCAGACGGTTCAAATTAATCTGGGGCTATCTGCGGGTTACTTTCGATAAACTATAAAAGTTTCATACAAATCAGATAAGTACTTTTGAAGCTACAGGTATAAATAAATGTTTATTTGTGAGCATGTGGAAGAGAAACAAATGAGCGCAGAAGGTTGAAACTTATATGGGTCCAACAATGGACTAATTATGACCTACCACCCAAATTTCATTAAAATTGGACGTGTAGTTTTTAAAATATGTTGGTTCGCAAAAATTGAACGACAGACACACGGAACCAAAAATGTTCCCCGATGTCTGAAACGGATTTCTGTCTTGGAATTTTTTAAATCTTTTTTGATCACATAGCTTCCGTTACCTTCGGTAAGCTCGGAAGCAAAATAATAATATGAAGTTATTCTTCATACAATTATTCTAAAAAATATTAGATACCAATTTATTTCCAACGTTAAATGAAACTACAAAAAACTTATTTTTATCCATTATCCTATTAATTTCTCAAGGATTATAAAAATTAAAAGTTTTGTTTATATTTAGTTTAAATATGTTAAAACTGATTTAAAATACAATGCCCATAAATTAGATCCTTTTATCAAATTATATTTGATAAAAGATGATTTATCAATATAATTTTATCAGTATATATTTGTACTCTTTGCTTCATGGAATTAATCTTTTTATCAAAACATGCAGATATAATACATCATTAATATATTTTCAATAATTTTAATTATTGTTTCAACTACATCACCTCAACTGGAACTTCATCCTGCCCATTTTTGTTGAGGGGGGGGATATTATTTATAATATTAATATTATTATGTGTTTATTAATCAATGAATTATTTTTATATTTTAATTAAGTGCATGAGATAATAATAAAAACATAAAAATATATCTAAGTTCATTTTAACACATCCTATTTATTTACCAAAATTTCCTACTTTTTTAAAAATAACCTCCTACTTTTTAATAAAAATATCCTACTTTTCCTACTTTTTTGACCTCAAAAACCACTGGGACCCCTGATATGGTGACTAGATGGTAGGTGCTTCTTTAAAAGGAAATGGCTATTTTTGTTTCAGATAAACCTCTTTACCATAAAAAAATTGTTTATATTTAGAAGGTTTTTGTAACTCCTTCCACTTTTATCAATAGAGAATCCAGATAAAGCTCAATAACATGACAAATATGAATTCAAAAATTTAAATAATTGCCTTTTACATTTTTACTACATCAATTAATCTTTAATCTGCCTTTACAATTAATGTTCATTCTCCATGAATCTAACCTTTTTAACTATAAATGTTTTGTTAAATTTATTTACAAAACTAGAAGTGAAAGTTTTTTGAGAGGTCACCAACTTAAGGGGGGGGGGGGATGGTAGCAAAAGTAATGGAAGCATCGCGATGTTGCATTGTGGATTATATTTGTGACTAAAATGTCAGTACTGATTATTATTTTCACAATTTATTTATTTAGTTTTAAATTATATTTATTTGTTATTTAGAATTATTCAGAAATTTTGTTTATATTCATCAGCAATGGAAAAAAATCATAAATATTCTTCTGAATATTTATGATTTTTTTCCATTCCAAACTTGACTAGCAATGGAGTAGAGAAGCCATAATGCATATGGATCATTTTCACCAGAGTTGCCAACATAGGGTTTTAAATCCGATATTTTGACACTCAACTAAAACTTTCTGTATCGCGCTATAATTTTTTTTCTGGAATCCTTTATAGTTGTAGATTAATGAACTCAGTTGCTTTTGCGAGTTTTCTGGCTCATTTTCCTGATTTTTTTTTTTTTTTTATACATCTGATTGCAATTTTTTACTCATGTATGTTACCATTGCTATTGAGGGTCAACAGATTCCTAAAAATATCCAGAAGCCTTTGAAATTGTCAGGTTTGTTAGTGAGGCTTATATTCTATGGGATAATATATAATAAATTAATAACGCTTAAGAGGGCTTTAAAGCATGAAAATATCATGAATGTTACCATGTTGGTTGTCAAGGTTGAACTTTATTTCGATACACTTATTCCGTAATGTCAGTAATGAGTAAAATTATTTGTGTGCCTTTTTCTACCATTGAATGCTACCAAATGCTACTTTAGTCTAAGTAGAAAAAACATTTCTTCACACAAACCGATTAAATATTTTTTGCAGACATAGTAACGTACATGAGTTAACGGGTAACATACATGATGAACATGGTAACATACATACAAATCACTGAATAATAAAATCTTTAACAGACAAATCCGAATCTACTCTGACACCCAGGCAGCGATCAAAACACTGGTTGCACCAAGGTATACATCTAAGCTGGTTGCTGAGTGCAAAAGCTATCTTAACACTCTTGGACAACTTAACAAGGTACAACTGATATGGGTTCCTGGAAATTGTGGGGAATGATATTGCTGACCAGTTAGCTAAAACGGGTTCCAATTCGACCCCAATTACACCGGAACCAGTTGTTGCAACATCCCCATTAAACTGGATGAATTCGATTTTGGGTAGTTTAAACCTCTTACTTTGCCCCCCAGGAAATCCCCCCGAACGAGCAGTTTCTAATCGCGACGGTCCCTCTGACTGTGGATTCTGAGCTGGTGACATAATGTTTTCTAAATCGATTTTAACCTTCTGATACTTGACTAGGTACTCCTCCTCTTCAGAACTTAATTCTGTTCGAACTTAAGTAATTTTCGGAAGTATCCTCAGTCAACATTCCCTCAAATATAGCTAAATCTAACGCCTTAATCGCTAAGAACCTTTCACCAAATGCAGTTAAAAAGCACCTTATTGTTGTGACATCTGGAGCAACGATGGCCGCTAATTGCTCCATCTTCGCAATTGTTCTAGTTAGAATGGCCCAATTTGCCTTTCTTGATTTCTTCTGAAGTTCCATATTTAACTTCTTAATATTCGTCATCCAATATTAACACAAATTAATTTTTGAAAAATGTCTTCAAACTAAATGTATATGTTGGAAAATGTCACGGTCGCCACAATGTCAAATCCATCGGCAACCAATTTAATTCCATCGGCAAAAGTCCGAGTTGACTCGGGCCTCATTTAACTCAATGTATTTTTCCATCAACAAACACCCAAGCCAAGTCGGCAATCGGGATATTGAACACATCTCACTTCATTTTAATGTATTCAATTCAATCGGTGAAAATAAAAATTGGTGGTAATTGGGCTAGTTTATTTAACGTATCCTAATTCAATTCAATACATTTTCAATTTAATTCGAAAAATCCGGGCCCCTCTGTCAATTCGGCCAGTCTTGTTTACGAATCCTAATTGAATTCAATCGGCGAAAAAACGGGCCTAGCCGGTAATTGGGCTGATCTAGTTAACACATCCTAATTCATGTCAATGTATTTAATTCCATCGGCTAAAAATTCCGGGCCCGGAGGGCAATTGGACTGATTTAGTTTAGGAATCCAAATTTAATTCCAATGCATTTAATTTCATCGGCAAATATCCAGATCCAGCCAGTAATCGGGTTGATCAAGTTTAATGTTTATAGTTCCATCGACAAAAATGGGTAGAGCTGGAAATTGGGCTGATTTAGTTTATGCATGCTCATTTAATTCCATTAGCAAAAATTAGGGCCTAGTTGGCAATTGGGCCAATTTAGTTTACGCATCCTAATTAAAATCAATGAATCTAATTCTATTGGCTAAAATCCGGGCCAAGCCGGCAATTGGACCAACTTAGTTTATGCTTCCTAATTTAATCGGCGGTATAGTGTTTAATGAATTTAATTCCAACAGCAAAATTTGAGCTGATTTTAAAGTTTGATCTGAGCCTATATTCATGTTGTTATAGTCGTTTATGTAGAAATTGGGAAGTTTGGCCAATGTATGATGAGTTGCAATCTAAACAATTAATTTTGTATATGACAGCGGATTTATCTGTAAGAGGAGTTGGGCCTTTTAACCTGCAGTAAAGCATTCTGTACAGTGTTAGTGGGTTTAAAAGAAATTTTAGTTGTAGGGGATTGTAGTATATTGTTGACTTATTCAATAATCCACTCAGTCCTATTATCTCGTATGTAAACTCTCCCACCTACAAATTATCTAAAAACATTACTAATTTATTACACACCATTTCTGACCCAAACGTATATAACATTAAAGATTCTGTTGATTTAAAATCTAAAATCTGTCCAATTATTGTCCCTGGTGAACATATTCTTGTTTCCTTCAATGTATCTTCTTTTATTACTAACATCCCAGTGATATTGTCAATGAAAAGTGGAGTATCCTACAAAATCATACACAAAGATACAAAAAACATCAACATTTTGTGTGTCAAAACCATGTTTCTGCTGTTACTAAATATATTTATATAAAAAAATGCAAAACAAGTGGTCTACTGGGCCATAGAAAAAGTAAGATTAACAATTTGATCTGATTTGGCCCTAGGAAAATTGATTTTGTCCAAGTTTTCACAATCATTGTGCATTTTTTTCATCAGCAGTTCCCCTGTCGATTAATAATTTTATGCTAATTCAAATCTTATTATTTTTAATTATTTTCTCTTGCTTACTTTTCAGAAGAAAATGAACCTTTCAATTTATTTGGGCCCAGCAGCGAAGAAAATGATGATTCCAACATCGCATCTAATTTTTTTAAGCTTTTTTAAACTTAAAAAAAACATAATGCATATTGTATTATTTTACTTTATCAAATTAATGGTTGAGTTTGTCTAGATTTTTGTTTTATTTTATATTTAATAGTCCATGAGATAACGTGCATAAAAGAACTGACTAGCACCAAGCTAGTATTTTATGTGAGTTAATATGTTATGGTCCACCAAGAATGGTCAGCAAAGTTTATCTGCGGGACATAGCTTAGTCATAAGCTTTTAAAAAAATCCAGACCAGTGAAGATTCCCGCCCATTTTTGAGGAAAATGAGATTTTCATGATCCTTAGTACAAAATTAGTTAGTAGATCAAAAATCAAGTTGATATTAGTTAGTCACTATGTAGTTTAGTTATTTAAATATTTCTCTAAATCAAAGCGGTCACCTATATTAAGTGACAAACTACCATAGCATTAACTCTTTTTGTGCTCAGGATCATTAAAATCAAATTTCTATAGTAGTTTATTACCCTCTCTAAGCATTATTTGTGAAAAAAAAACTAAGGATTTGTCCTAAGGAAACTAAGGCTGGTCTGTTGGTTACTATAATTATTTCAAAAAATCACATTTCAAACAAATTCCACAATTTACTAATTTTTCATCTTCCTGAATTGTATCAAAATGTCTTGTTTAAACCATTGATTAATCCAAAATATTAAAATATAATAATTTACATCATTTTGTGATACCTCAAAAATATTTTTTTATCCATTAATACAATGATTAATCTTTGCTTACATATTCCTTTTTAATAATTTGTTAAGAAGGCACATACACCTCTTTATCACTGATTACAATGCATATTTTAACCACCAATTAACTGTATTGAATTGTTTACTATAATTCCTCGAGAGAAATTGAGTCTAAGTTAAAATCATTGTTTGCCAAAAATAGGGGGGGACAGGACCGCTCTCCACCAGTCTGGTTTTTCTAACAGCTTATGGCCAAGCTATGTCCCGCAGACAAACTTTGGTGACCACATATTCATAGAGGATACCGAAACATTAACTCACTTACAGAAGTCTAGCTTGATGTTAGTCAGTCACTTTTACTCACGCTATCTCCTGGACTATTAGTTGTTATATATATATATATATATATATATATATATATATATATATATATATATATATATATATATATATATATATATATATATATATATAATTATATATATAAGGATTATTATATATTAATTAATAATAATATTAATGAGGGGATATTTTTCTTCAAATATTTAACTTTTAAACAAGCTTAGTTATTTTTTCAGCTTAGTTTATGGGTTTAGCTCAATTCGTTTGGGCAGTTTATGGATGCTGGATTTGTGTTTTCAGATCAATTAGACATATTATTTACGGTGTATTTACTTTATTATATTATTTTCTTTATTTAAGAAAGCTCAATTGGAAATAGTAGAAAAAATAAAATTTAAGTGATTTAAATAAAGATCATTTTGATTTATACTACTTTTTACTAGTATAAATTATACTTATAAAAAAAAACTATAACGACAATATAACAATATAGTTGAGGATCCTAGTATCAAAGACGGAGATTCAACATTTTTTTCCGAATTTCAGTTATCAATGGCAGCTGCATCTGATTCTGCTATCCATATGCATCAAAAAATGACCAGAAAAAGGGTAAAAATGCAATAATATTTGTAGTTTTGTTTCAAATATGGACAAGTCAACACACGTTTTGTTTCAAAAGTGACATAACCTAAACAGCCAATCAGGAGGCTGCATTTAACTAACTTGTTCCCATGATGCACTGCGGCCTTTAACATCTGAATACCTACTCCTACCATTTGTTAAGTACCAGATAGTTAAGAACTTTATTTTTTTTACTTTGATAACAGGCACTTTGCCTTAAAGGTTTTATTATTATATTATTTTAGGGTTTTCTTCTTAACTCTGTCTAATTTCGAATTTATGTGTCGTTAATTTTTCTTTAGACATCTGTACTTTAATTATTAAATTTAGTAGTTTAAAAATATACATACATCAGTTTTTTAAAAAAGACTGATGCCAATTTTAATTTATAATTGATTTTTTATTTTTACCAGTTAAAAAGCTAGTGATTGTTAAGAACTTTGTTTTTGTTTACATTGATTTCAGGCACCTGCTTGCCTTAATAAGGTTGTGTTACATTATTTCAAGGGTTACTTCTTAACCTGTTGAGTTTCGATTTTTTTAAGTGCCATACATTTTTCTTTAGACGGCGGTACTTAAATAATTTTAGTTTGATGTCACCATCAAAATCCTAAAAGCTTTTAGCTTAGATTTACTTTTACCTTTGGTTCTTTAACCTTTTTACTTTCTCATATAAAGAGAAAGTATTGTGATGATGGCGTGAGAATTAATTTTGATGGATTTACATGTCTTGAGGTCCCCTGAGTCCAAAAAAGTGTTTTTGTTTTTTTTAAAAAAAAAGTCTGTGTGCAGACGCCTGGAGTCTAAATTACTGGCCGAAATTTGGCATACATGTTTAGAAAAATAATACCCCGAGGGAAAAAAAATAAATAAAATTTAGCTCTAAATTTGGGGGTGCTACCCCCAAATACTCTGAAAAAAAAAATTCTCCAAATTATTATTCCAACAATTATTCTCCGTGTCGTTTTGTTTCAAAAACAGACTATTTTCAAAAACTCCATTTTGTAGCTAAAATAAAGAAATTCACGTTTTCAGAACTTCTAACTAGTTTTGAGTCTATTAGGAATGTACAGAAAAAAATCGTAGCTCCAGCCTCTGTAGAATTTGAGCTACAGATTTTTGGCTCTTCTGTAAAATTTTGAAAAGTTCTCTTGTCCGTCTTTGATACTAGCTCCTCAGTTATCCTCATGCCATTATTCTGTCAGCCCAGGGAATTCGAAAAAAAATGGGAGGGGGCCAACGAGAGCTCGAGATTTTGGAGATTTGGGCCAACTGGGCAAAAAAATTAACTCTGGATAACCTCGGTTTCATTTTTTCCCTTACATAGGTTGGCCAATCTGAGCTGTCAGATTTACAAAGTATAATGCCATGAGTATAGTTGTTGTTCCATAAGATGTTTTATCACTCTTTAATACCAGATGGAGAAGAGATAGTGAACATTTTATTTAAATTATATACACTGGTTAACTACTAGGAATGATAAGTTTGTAAATATGAATATTATAAATAAAAATAATTTCAAGGATATTTCTATGTTAGTTGTGTTTTATTTATTGAAATTTTTACTGAATTTAACTAGTCTTATAAGGCAACTTAGTAATTTATTTTTCTTACTGGTTGATACCAGTCTATATTAGACGTACTTGTTAAATTATTTTGTCGATACAACAAATCTTTTTAAATTTTATTCACTGTGAGTAAGTACCACAATATAATTAACCTAAGTGAAAGGAGGTGGAACATCAATAACAACAGATCTTTATGTACTATTATATATATATATATATATTATTTTACATACAATTTTATTTGGGCGGCCCCCTAATTTTGTGCCATGCATCAACAACGGTTTTTCGATTCATCCATATATTTTGGTAACCCCAAGTAGCCCAAAATACTCCAAAAAGAGCTCCACCAAGATGGGCAGCATGATCAAAAACTTTCCATCCCATAAGGACACCAACTGCATCGATGCCCATGATTACCTTGAGGGCAGAAGCAGCTTTAAAGGTGAAGAAAGGAAGAAAAATTATACTGAGATCAAGGTCTGGGTATTGGGAGCATGTATAACCTAAGACAGCCATAATCGCACCACTTGCACCTAATGAGAGGCCAGGCTTGTTGAATACTACTTTGTGGAGATAACTTGCCATCGAAGATATAACACCCGCAGCCATAAAGAATCCAACAAACTGCTCTTGGCCCATGTTTGCAACAGCTATCCTAGAGAAACTGTGAAGGACATACATGTTCGCAAATATATGGAAGCCTGAATAGTGGCTAAAAACTGAGAGTATCATGGGCCAACAGACAGTATTAGATGAAGGGTTCGAACAGAAGTACCTAACGAGAGCAGGCTGAAACCTTGGCACTCTCCAAGCAGCGAAAACCAGCACATTAGCTATACATAAAGGAAAGAACACTCGCTCCCCAGCAGAAAGGCCGTGCCACCATCGGTTCATGGTGTTTCTCCAGTCCATAACTTTCTTCCTTTCGTGAAACCATGGAAAAGTATTGTGAAATTTACTAACAGTTTTCGTTCTGACGTTTTCATACTGCCAGATCGCTGCCGCACCTATACTAGCCGAACTAAAACCGATAGTAAAAATCAGGGGCTTCCAAAGTTGATCACCCCTTGGAGCACCCGTTTCGACAGCAACTCCGTCCAGCGAAGGTTCTAGTGTTTCCATCTTCCTTTCGCCACCGCTTCTCTGTGTCCATCTTCTTTGGTTCCGAGTAGCACTTGATTTGAAGTAACGTCTGTGAAGGTTTAAGCATGAAAATTCTCGACTTGCCCACTGATCTAAAAAACATTTTCCCCACCTATCACAGACAACTTTCCTTAAAGTAAAAACAGTGTTCATAATATTGAAATAACAATTTAACTTTGAAAAACTAAACAAAACATTTTGAAGATAAATTAAATAACTGAAACAGCTGAAAAGTTATCAACAGCAAATGGAAACATCTGGTGAGTTTATTTAGTGGTTATAGTATTCAGTATTGATTTTTTTTTCGTATCTTTTATTTGCAACGCTCGGTGAAGCCGTTTCAACTGGAATGGTTACTACGAATATTGGAGCCCATTAAATTTAGAAATCCCTCTTTCTGCATCTTGTGGTGAGTATCAATCAAAATTGCACCTTTTATATTTGGGAACTTAATTTTTAAAGAGCTATATGTTTATGTAGGTTCTTTAGGTAATAATTTAATCTAAATCGAAAAGAGAGGAGGGGAAACAGATCGTTTTCATGCATTTGCTCGTTTGTATCAGTTTAAAATTTTATAAGTTTCTATTCAAATTTATGAATTAAAAGATGGAGGCGTGGGTTGCATTTAAAATATTGAAAAAGCCCAGAAAAGAATTATAAATATTTATCCATGGGGAAGGGGTCAAACCAACCCTGTTCGTTAGATCGTTAAACATTACCCCACTGGCTAAATTTAGATCTACTTATCCGATTTATTCAAAGTAAAATGTAACGTTCCGTTTTGCGCTCAACGGTTCAACGCATATTTAAATTTTGTTTGTCTTTAGTCTTACGCTGTATTTTGTATTTACTGTATTGTACTATTTGTGAACGTAATTATTATTTAATTACTTTTATAATAATTAATTCATTCCTTTTTTAGTGTATATTTTAAGTGATTGTTGGTACTTTATATTAATAATGGGTTAGGGAATAGTTTATTTTGTTAGAGGTCAAGGGTTTGACTTGAAAAGGTTTCAGTTGTTTACTATTACTAGATTAAACATTTTCTCTCTACTTATTTGGTGTACTTTGATCTATTAGATAACAGTCATCTGTTTAACTCTCTACTCTCTAGTTCGTTTCATCAGTCTTCGTCGGTATTTTATACATTAACATGGAAGGAAAAACGTTTTTTGAGGTCAGTACCAAGGGGGATGTATTAAACTTACCCTTAACAAGTTTATTTATTAGTTTTGTCTTCAGAAATTCCCAAATTGGGTAAAAGTGAATTGTACGGTGCTGTTTACAGAATTAAAGTACAACAATTTTTTTTGCCCTAGAATTTTCAATGGCAATAAGGCTCAAGGAAATGAGCGAAGCAGTGCGGAGCGGCTATTGAAAATTCAAGGGTACACAAAATTAAGGTTTTTAATTTAATATGCAGGATTTTATCACCTAACCTTAAAGTGGTGGTACGTGCAATTCAAATTTACCCATTTTAGAGTAGCATATTTTGTTTTTCAGTGGTAAATGTTACAGGATAATTTGATTAACTGTCTGTAAATTTATATTAGACAAAGTAACAGTTTACTCTTTTTGTAATATAATTGTATTTTATTTGAGCTCATCTTTGCTACAAGGTCTTGGGCTTAAGGGAATTGTACACCCATATTTGGGAAAAATGAATTTTGTACTTTGATGAGGACCTCTACCTGGTCTATATGCAGAAGGGTTGTTTTTCTTCAGTAAATGAGTGGAGAAACGGTGCTGAACAGCCGTAGAAAATTCTTGGGGGAAAAAAATTGTAGGTACTTTGATCCTGTAAACAGCACCGTACAATTCACTTTTACCAGGTCTGCACTATTTGGCCCACCAATTTCTAATTGTCCAATTTACTTGCAACTTTTTTTAAAGTGTTCCTTTTTACATATTAAAAACGATTCCGGTTGTACCATCTCAGTAAATTCATTTTTTTTTTTTTTTTTTTTTTTTAAATACGTAAAAGTGAAGTGTACAGTGCTGATTCACAGACTACCCATTCCTAGGCCCTACAACCCCCTCTACCCTCTTAGGAACATGTCCCTATAATAATTCGTCTAGCCCGCCTGTTCAGTCTTGCTTCTGCCTTCTCCTGTTGAACTTTTTTTGCACGCTTGTCACTTTGGTGAACTCAGTATGCCGCCCCTTCAAATATGTCTAGAAAAGATTTTGTACATCCTGAAGACTATCTGTGGGTTTTAAAAGAACTTTCTGATGAAGAGGCTCTTGGCGGTGGGGACTGTGCATCTGATATCGATGAGTGAGTGCATTGAACATTCTGATCATGACACTGAGTCAGAAGTTGGAGGAAAGGTTTTTGAAATTCTTCAATCTCCGAGGTCACATCAAGCTTCTCAAGATTTGCCAATCGATTCTACTGATGAAGATGAAGTTAGTAATGAAGGTAAGGATGATTTTTTTATTTAAACGATTTACAACATGAAAAAGGTAAAAGAGGAGGTGAAAGAACAAAGTGAAATTTTTTAAGTGGAAGAGAACGCCCGTAAGGAGCAAATTCTCAAGAACTCCATGTAAAAATATATTGAAAACCATTCTTCCTTTTTCCAAACATTGTGATAATGTTATTGACGAACTTTCTGCTATTCTGCAAATATTAGTATGATTGATTCTCTCGTAGAGTATACAAATATTTATCTTCAACAGAATAGGACTGATGACCCCAAAACAATTTCTAAAAGAAGTATGAACAATACCATAGAGCAGAAATATTAGCTTATTTGGGTATTTTATACTTATTGGGGTGCAAAAAAATGTCCAAAATTAATCATGAAGAAGCGTGGGCAAAAGACGGTACTGGAATCGAAATTTTGAACGGGATCATGGGTCTTAAAAGATTTAGAAACTTGTGTTCTGCCATCAGATTCGACAACTAAAACACAAGAGACACGGCAGAAAAACTGATAAGTTAGCCGCAGTCCGCAGTGAGAGGATGTTTTGACTCTTTCAATAAAAACTGTCAAAACATGTATACACCCGGTGACCAACTCACAATTGACGAGAAATTAGAGCCCTTCCGTGGGAGGTGCTCATTTATTCAATACATGCCAAATAAGCCCACAAAATACGGATTGAAAATGTTTGCAGTTGTTGACTCGCAAATTTTATATACCTTGAAGCTTGAACTTTATTGTGGTAATCAACCACCAGGACCTTACCAAGCTTCTAATTCAGCCATTGACATTGTCAAGCGGCTAGTTAGTGAATATGAGGCTTCAAATCGTAACTTAAATACCGACAACTGGTATACAAGTTACCCTCTTGCAAAATATCTTCTCACCAAAGGCATGCTAAAGAAAAACAAAAATGAAATTCCAACTGAATTCCAGCCATTAAGAAAAAGATAAGTCGGAAGTTCATTATTTGGATTTCAGAAGGACATCACACTAGTTTCTTATGTGACGAAAAAAATAAGTGTGTTCTTCTGCTAAGTACTTCTCACAACGATGACAAAATTGACCAGGAACAAATAAGGAAACAAATAAACCTGAAATAATAATGGACTACAACAAATATAAAGGAGGAGTTGACACAGTGGAACTTCGAGGAAACTTTACTGTTGCTCGAAAAACAAACAGGTGGAAAATTGCGGTTTTCTATGCACTGCTAAATGTTGCAGGCATAAATTCACAAGTCCTCTAGAATTTCTCGAAACTAGATGCATTGCCCAAGTTCAGAAGACATTTTTTTAAAAAAATCTCGCAACATCTTTGATGAAACCACACCTTCAAAACCACCTAAAGCTAAAATTCCTCCCGGTTCATTCAAAAGCTATCATTAAAAGGCTGCTACAAGGAGAGGCAGCCGAATTGACCGGAGAGGACACAGAACCACCAGCAAAAAAGCTCAAAGGGCGTTGTACTGAGTGTTGGTACAATGAAGAACAATTATACCACGATAATATGTTCTCAGTGTTCTGATTTCACATGTAAATCTCATCTAGGCAAGATAGTCCACATCTGCTGAACATGCTGTCAGGAACGGTCTGAAGACGATTAAATGGATTCTGATTACTTAATTATGTAATTTAAATTTTAAGTAAAAGAACTTAATTTTAATACTAACTTTAATTTTTTATTTAATTTTTACTTAAAATTTTAACTTTTTAATTTAATTTTCGTAAAAGACATCATTTGAATTTCTTTACTTAATAATGTAAAAAATTTCTTTATAAAAGTTTGGTATTTTTTTTTTTTATTGTGAATTGTAAAATTATAAATAAATACGTTCTTTTCTCGTTTTTTTCTTAATTTTTTTTTTTTAATATAGTTCCTGAACCGACAAACATAATAAAATAGAAAAATTAGGTGGAAGTTTAACGCAGTGGATAAAGAAATGATCTGGCGTACTCCGTACGCCGCTTCTCCAAAATTGCACTGTATTTAAGCCTCTCTAATTGAGGGTTAGTTATCACTTTAACTTTAGCCAAAAAAAAAAAACTTAAGTCACTTCCTAAGAAAAATAAGGGAAGGTTATGGTTAATTTAGGTTATGATTTAAATTAAACTCTAAGAAAATGACACTTACGTATTTTTTTTTTTTTTTTTAAACAAAATAACTGTTGAATTTACCGAGATGGTACAACCGGAATCGTTTTTGATGTAAAAAGGGCCCTCATTCGAATGTACTGTTTTGGCAAAGGGATTATGACTAGAGAGGTTAATTTAAAGAAACAATAATATTCATTAGTAGTTGTGACGGAGATTTTGTGATATTTAGATAACATTGTTATTATTAGGCAACTGAGTAAATAAATAATAAGACACATCTAAGTATAATCAGTGTATTGGCTGACCACAAGAATAATTGAATCGGTTCTTTCAGAAACAGCACATGTGACATTTTTGGTACTAATGGAATTATATAGTGATTCCTTTACAAGAGGCCAAGACGCATCGATTGATGCAGAAATAACACATGTTCCATACAGTCTTACTTATATTATGTTAAACATATATTTTTTAGATTAATTTAGTTATCAAGAGTTTGTTGTGAAACCATTTTCTTTGTTTTTCTCAAAATGTTAAAAATGTCACATGTGCTGTTTCTGAAATAACCGATTCAACTACAAATTTAAAAATAAAAGGTTTCGACTTAACGTCATCATCAGCTAGTTGATTATTTTACACTGCTTGTTTTTTAGCATTTACAGGGTGATTGGCGATATATGTACAAAAATAAATAAGATGATTCTAAACATCATTGGCTACAAAAAACGTCATACAAACCATTGGTCTACACTCAACCTTTTTCCCACAACAAGGTCAAATTTTATGATTTTTTTTAGATCGCATACCTTTGCTCATAAAAACACTTATTGCTCCAAAAGTATAAAAGCAAAAACAAAAATTTTGGTTTCGTTGTGAAGCTGACAAAATTTCTTAAATTAAAAGTGTAATATTAATTTTGATACCCTCAAATTACATGACAACAAAATTATACAAATTTTATTTAAAAAAAAAAAAATTATCATACTTAAACTTGTCGGACTTCAGGAAAAATTTCCTTATTTACCAACGTTTGGATCAATATTAATATTATTACCCATTCATAAGGCGGAATGTTCAGTAAACTTTGCTTAAAGTAAAAAAGAAACGTGTTTATTGTTGACATGTAGGTGAGTGAACTAAACATATCTTGCTTCTTCTAGTATACATACTTTTAATTTTATTTACTCACCTGTAAGTTAACAATAAACTCGTTTACTTTTTTACTTTCTGCAAAGTTTACTAACAATTCTGCCTTATGAATGGGTAATATTATTAATATTGATCGAAACGTTGGTAAATAAGGAAATTTTTCCTGAAGTCCGACAAATTTAAGTCTGTTCTCTACCAAGTTATGGAACCACATTTTTTTTTTTTTTTTAAATAAAATTTGTATAATTTTGTTGTCATGTAATTTGAGGGTATGAAAGTTAATATTATACTTGGTGTATATTTTTGATAGCATATTTGGAATCTACGGTGAAAAATAATAAAATTTCACTTGAAATTTTGTTTTCTATCCCCAGTATTTTGCCCCCTATAGGGGGGCAAAGATAGCAAAATAACCCTTCGAAAATATTTTTTAAAAAATCTCTTATATTGTTATAAAATCTAAACGGTTTGAAATAAACTGATGGAACTTGGGGGATCTGTACCATGTAAAGGGAAGAGTGTATTCATCCACTCGCATACTAGGTAGGGTGACCATAAGTAAGTTTGTCCAAAACGGGACAAAGAAATACCGGGGGGGGGGGGGGGATTTGAGGGAAAAATAACTGCATATTTTTACAGGCAAATTTATATTTTAATTTCCACAAAATTAAAGTAAGAAGTAAAATACGAAACAATTTAGTAAAAATTTAAAAAAAGTGAAAAAACTACTATGGTAAAATAACATAAAAATAGGAAGGTACGAATTACATATATCTTAAAATTCCCGATTTTAAAATATTAGGAACTTTTTAAAAATATCAGTAAACCTAGAATTCGAGGCGGATTTTTTTTCTCCAATTTTAAAGTATTTAAAGCCGAAGAAGTTCGGCTTAAATTCGAATTACGGTAGTGACGAATCATCTGAATCGATAATAACTTTAAATTGATAATTACTCCAATTGAATAAATATTTACTAACATTGAAAACGTCTTATGGCGTACGGGACAGTTTTTCATTTTATCCAGATCTTCTGGGTAAAATGTCCCTTTTCCCGAAAACGTGACATTTTTGGAAACCGTCGGGACGCCTTCAAAAGATTAAAAAAACGGGACTGTCCCGGCCAAAACGGGACGTATGGTCACCCTAATACTAGGGCAACCTCCTTTTGCCCCCAGGCGCTAAAATCCACCATTTTTCTACTTTTGCCCCATGTAGGGGGCAAAATATTGGAGATAAAAAAGTTTGAAGTAAAATATTTTTATTTTTCGACATAGAATCCAAATCTGCCATCAAAAAAATGCACTCCAATATGAAATTTTAAAGTTGGGTGGTCTGGGGGCAAAGTGGGAGGTTGCCCCTAGTGTGCGATTGCATGAAAACAAACTTCCCTTTACATGGTACGGATCCCCCAAGTTTCAATAATTTATCTCAAACTGTTCAAAAGTTAAGAGGGGGGGGGGGACTTTTGGACCACCCTGTATATCGCCAATCACCCTGTGTAGGAGAGAAAAAAGAGAAAGGTAGGTGGGGATGTGAGGGTGTAAAGGTTTTATCTGTTTAGCATTTAAGTTATTTCTTGTGTATGCCTAGTACCTGACTCCCAGTAATCCTCTAACTTCATCCAGCCATCAAGCCTACCCCTCCACCTCTTAAACCTTTACACCCTCACATCCCCACCTACCTTTCTCTCCTACATATATGTTAAAAAACAAGCAGTGTAAAATAATCAACTAACTGATGATGAGGTTAAATGAAAACCGGTTTTTTATTTAGAGTGAAGGAGTTGGTTGGAATTTATTTTTATTTATTTTTTTTAATTGTAATTATTCTTGTGTTCAGACAATACACTGATTGTTCCTTTAGATGTGCGTTATTATTTATTTACTCAGTTGCCTAATAATACCATAATGTTAACAATATTGTCACCATATAATTTTTGTATCATCTTCAGTGGTAAGGGTAAGTTTTAGCAAAGTTAAGAGTAAAGATTCTACTAGCTACATATTTTACTTTACAAGCTTTATGACTTAAATTAAAAGTTCAAAGTGGGGTTAGGCTAGGGCTACAGAAGGAAAAATAGGCTGAACTGAAGGAGATGATATGGTCAAGAATCGCTTGGAGGCACAACTTTGCTTAATTTACAGATTTAGGAGATTACAAAATGTTCAGCACCTTTGTCAATCAGTACATTTATATGATTTAAAAATTTGAGAAATTATATATGTATAATTTGTTCATAGGAGAGTTAATATCCCTTAGTAAAAAAAATATTTTGGTGTGAGGCCCGCCATCTTTTCTATAACCCGCCTCATATTCTTCAATTTTACCAAAAAAATGCGAATTTCTGGATCACTTTAGATTATTTTCCTCCTTTGATTTTTTTACTGAGAAAGCAAGTGCAAGTATTCTAGCGAAGTAATTTTGTAGTATTTTTTTGCTTCTGCTTTATACAGTTGGAATCGACATATAATTTTCGGCGCCTATTTTATTTTATCATACATTCACCACTATTTTATTGTAGCTTTAACTATCGCATTATAAAATAAAATATATGGATCAAATTGTGATATTTTTACCATCAAATCCCCCCTAAAAAAAATGATGAACACAGTTCTGATGATTTTTATTTTAAAAAAATCTAAATTGAAGTCCATTTAAATACGAATCTAACCTTGCAAGTGGTTTCCTGGAAAAATATCTAGTTTCTAAGATATTTATGAAAATAAATTTGATTTAGATTAGAAATAGATTTGTCTTTTAGAGGCTTCATAACTTTAAATATTTTCATCTGAAATGAATCAATGTAAGTAATTTTCTTATAGGCTAAGTTCAGTGTTTCTTTGATCTATAAATGCTGGAAAGCAGGTTTTGATTATATTAATGAATTATATAATGTTCTTTTGGGTTACAGGTTAGTGTTTCCCCTGCTAAAAAACAGAAGATGGCTCCAATAGTTGAAGAAAAAGAACTTCTTATTCTTGGGCTATTTAAACCAATACCTAAACTGGAATTCAACGATGTTAAAGTTTCCACACTTAAAACAAAAGCTATATCTGTTTACAATCCATCTAAATGTCCAATTAAAGTGAGTTATACTACTAAGTAGTAATAATAATAATATAATTTGGTACATTTTTATTTGACGAAACTTTGAATTTCTTTACTTTTCAAATATTAATGTAAAATAATTAGTTTAATCTAATTAATATTTTTCTTTGTTTGGTGTTCAGGTAAATTTTGAAGTTGGTGATGGTGCTGAAGAGGTCAAGATTGATCCATCAGAATTGGAAGTTGGAGGTGGTGAAACTGTAGATGTCAATGTATTATGGGTGGCCCCATCTGTACCTGCAAGTTTTAGATATACCATTAATACTAAAAGTGCCACTCATAAAAAGCTACCTCACATCATTCTTGTCTGTCATTCTGTTGGCCCAAAAGTAAGATTTAGAGTTTTAAGGTGAATATTCTTTTAAGTTACTAGAACTAAAATGATCTGGAGCTGATTTTGCATTATATTTTGCACAACCATGTATTATTTAAATATAATAATTTAAAATTATGAACATACATCAAATATTCATTTAATACATCTATTTTCTTGCTTCTACGTTAATGAAATAAGTTGCTCAGGTCTGTCATCCCATGTCATTGAGTGTATATTTTTTTCATCGTGGTTTAATTGACGAAAAAACCTTGATTAAATATTTGTTTTCCATTTATTTTATTTTTAATATTTGCCCATGAAATTAATATATTTATGTATATTTTTTTTTTTTAGATTGCTCCTAATAAGAAAAAGAAAAATCAAGTTATTAAAAAAACAACAAAAGTAGTAAATTTGACAGACGATTTAGACAGACGACTCACATATAATGTTAAAATTGAGAAACCTCGAACTGCTCTACAAAATGTCCATAATACATTGGATGCTTTAAATAAAAATTATATATCTGAGCATAGTGTATTTACCTGTAAAGGAACTGAAAATTTACCGCCATGTCAACAAAATCGTTTACTTGGTTTAACACCTCCCGCATCATCCAATTTTCAGGAGAAGATGTCTCTGACAGTTGTCAGGAAGAGAAAGAGTTCTCATGAAGATCCAAAGATTAATCAGCCCTTTAGTATAAGCTGTGCTGATGACGAAGATCCACTTACATCTACACCTAATAAATTAGATTCCCCTAAATTTCGAGATTCTCTCGAGTCTGACTCTTTTGATACCATATCAACCATAGGAAATAATACTCTGGATGAGAATTGTAAACAGCCATTGTCCTTTGAAGTGTATAATACACCGATGTCCAAAACCTTTACAAAGTATTGTGACAAAACCCCTACACCACTAAAATTAAATTTTAGTAGGTCTAGCAATGACATTGATAAAGCTGGATTTACAGAAGAAAATTTTGATGCAGATGGGCCTGGCATTGACACACAACTGACTATGCGTCCATTTAATCATCGTTCTACTTATACTATCTCCTCATCTCGAATGGCTCAGTCAATGAATGATATTGCTTCCTATTTTAAACAGTCTACAGTATGTCTAACTAATCAATCAAGTAGATCAACTTGCAATATCTCCAATAATAGTAAGACACAGTGTTTAACTTTTCTTGGATCTAAGACATCACAATCAGACGATGACAGAACATTTATTGTTCCTCTTCAAAAGAGTGTTAAAGAAAAAGTGAAGAGTAATATATCTGCTTCTATGGACCGCCTTGAAAACTCCAATACTTCAGCTAATGTGAGACCTCGCAGTTTCAGCACTTCTATAACCTACCTAGGTAAAACTTATGTTTCATTTTTTATTAATGTCAAGGATTTTTTTTTTTTTTTTTTTAATCTAAATTAAAAACACTTTTATTGATTTTTGATTAATTTCTATGCTTTTTTGTAGATTCAGAAACGATGGCTCAATTTAATGAAAGCCCATCTCTTAATGATTCAAAATACAGGAAAGCAGCCACTATATACTCTGCATTCTTTCATGAACCTGAGAACATCCCTGTCAATGAGGATCCTTTCTCCAGGTTAGTTAAACTTAATTATTATTTTTAATGTGTTTTTAAAAAAATATTTTCCTTCAATGTTATATTATTGTTATAATTGAATGACTGGCTGGAAGAATGCAACTGAATTGAACTGCAAATTTATCATTATTCTTAAATTTTTCAAACTTTGACAAATTTGAAAATCATGTTAAATGGACTAACCCAGTATAATAAAAAGGTATGTCAGTTGTGAATTTAATACCATAATTCAAATATCAAAAAACAAGAAAAAACTGTTCCCTAAAAATCAAGAAGTAGGAAAACTCTGTTCTCCAGCCTATGAATTATTACAAGTAATACAACTAAATACATGTTTGTCAATGAATAGTTCTTTTTTCCATATCTATGTTCGTTTGGCGTTTAAAGAATAAATTATGTCATTTCCCAAAAATATAATACTGCTTTTCATTAGTACAAGATTAAAGAAAACACTGTTATATAAAATCTGTGGAATGTAATATCATGGTATTTACTGAAGAAATAAAAATAAAAGTCGAAACGGGTATTTATTTTTGTATAAATTCTCGTAGTCAGACAATAACTGTGTTTTATTTTTATTTACCAAAATACCATGTTATTATCTAAATACCACAAAATTTCCATCAAAACTACTAATGCATTTCTGTGAAATGTAATATGGTACTAGATAAAGCATCAAATTAACATATTTTATTAATCATTTTTTCATATTTCATTCAACAGAAAAAATATGGAATTTCACACAAAAGAATGGTTAGATGAGCGGGAGTACGAATTATTAAACTGGTTAAATGCCCTGATGACTCCACCAACTGGTTGGGAAGGTATTTCCCAGCTGACTATAGAATCTGAGGATATTGCCAAAATTTGGCATGCCGCTGCAAGGGCAAAAACACTTCTCTTACCTCCTTCAAAGGAATCTTTGGCAACTCAGTAAGTAATACATTTTATTTAACCCTTGGGAAGGCGTGCTCTAATTGAGATAATAGGATGCACGCACTTCTGTTAGGATTTGTTTTAATTGCACACACAACAGATAAAATAAGTAACATAGTATTCTTTTTTTTTAATTATAAAATATAATTTCTTATTTTCAAAATGTGCAAGCACTGAGAAACTGTTGGTTCCAGTAATCGTTTTCATATTACTATTATTTTATTTTTCAATTCTGGCTCTATATTAATTTATTTTGTATCATATACATATGGAAAAATTTCACTTAAATTAGTGTAATAATAAATTAAATTAAAATTAGTCAAAGTAAAGTGGTGCATGGGCACAGAAATGAAGTATTCTCAAGCACTATGACTAAAAGCAACTTGGTCTTATGATAGTAGTAAAATATGAAGCTTGATAGATCCTCACTTTTAAATCGCTCTCGTCCTCACTACTCACATTTTTATTTAACTTAGGGCCTAATTAGACTTCACCCCTCAGGGATTAAGCATATAGTCAAATTGTGTTAAACTATCACGAGAATGACTTTTTTTAAATAATAGAATTAGTTTAAATTTATTTGGGAGATAGCTCTTTCCCAATTCTAGAATTAATAGCAACAGAATTCTTTTGTTTATTCTAAATCTATCTTTTTACTTTTGTAAAAAAATATTTCTCGAAAACGGTTCCAACAATTTTAATTAAAAAATTCTAAAATACTGTAGTCCATTGAAATACCAATATTACTATTTAAGCAGTTTTCCTGAGAAAAATATATGTCCTGAGAAAATAGCTACAATTGTAAAAAGTGCAAGGTCAGGTTCGATTTTCCAAGTAATTATGTTCTCATGGGGCTTAGAGTCTTTCCTTTCAATGTTACCTAAATTATTTGTGACTTTGAGTTATATAAACCTTTAGAATGCTTGTGTTTCAATACATAAGCTGAGTGGGGCATATTATCTCGATCTATTATAGATAATAGATAGGGCATATTTTCTATTATTAATTGAGATAATATGCTCCAGGCTGCTTATGTATTGAAAGACAAGAATTCTAAAGGTGTATTAACTCAAAATTGGAAAAAAATGTAGATATCATTGTCTGACTTTAAGTCCTCACTATATGAGAAAGTTTAGTACGATTTGTATCTGAAAGATTTTTTTAAATTAGTAGTGTCACATTCTCTACCTTTACTGTTTATAAACAACACATTTTTTGCTAGTTATATCATTTACATCTAACCCTCTTTTCTTAAGTTCTATAACTATTTCATCTATAGTTGAACGATTTAACACTCCTTCATCTGTCGATAAAAATAAATTGTTTATACTTGCCTCGTTTACACTTCTTCTTTTCTTGGATGAAGTTTTCAATTTTCTTATCCGGGTTTTGGCACCATTTGTAAAGAACAAAATTTTAAGAACACAAATTTTCTCCTAATTATTATTCAACTATACAAATTAAATAATAGATACTACCAATGTTAAATATTCAATTTCTGTAAGATTGTTTGGCTTCTCCTTTCCCCATTTCAAATAACATTTGTCAATGAAAGAAAGTAAGTGGGATTTTATCACACTTCTATTCCTGTAAGTTTTGTGTTAAAGTCATTAATTGTTGAACTTGTCCCTTAAAGTATGTAATTCAATTAATAATTTTATATAAAACTGTTTTTAATTTAGATCTTTACTGGAGTCGGGTCGCCTAAGGTCCCTTAGAAAGGCAGCAAGTCAGTTGTTTAATTCTCAAGAAATTCGAGTGGTACATGATTGGTTACGTGCTCAAATCAGTAAAAAAACCTTTGAAGTTAAAAATGACGTTGACTTGGGGAAAAATCAAGGTAAATAATACTTGTTTTTGTTTATTTTATATTTTATTATTCTTTCTAAATTTCTTGAGACGCATCTACAAATTTGCAAGAATGGCAAGGCAGGTGGTATGGCGAATGTGTAGTCGGTTCACTCGTCATTCACCATGTCAGTTTTTTTGGGACCAGTCAAAGACATTTTATTGATGAGGGGACTAACTCTTGGCGATTGTGTAAACAGTCAGTTCGCATTATGGGGATGAATGGATGAATGCCTTGCATGTGCGTTTCACTATTAAAATTTTAATGTAACTCACTAATTTTTTTTTTTTATAAACTTATTTTTACTTTTACATTATTTATTTATAATAAATATTCTGATAATTTTTCTTCATTCCATACCTAATCATAATCATATAAGTGTTAACTTATATTCAAGCAATAAATTGAATATAATAAAATATAAAATCTGACAGTTTTTTAAAATTAATTTAAATGAGAAGAGCGATCTAGTTTTTCTATAGCAATCATTAAAAAGACAGAAAATAAAGTGGTTCTTATTATGCCCTTGATTAAGTTTTAATGACAATATTTTGTTTTTACTTTAGGCAGCAAAGTGCTGATAGTGAAGATGCTCTGCAGATACAATCCCCTTTGGCTCCGAATCGGACTTGAAGCTATTTACAAAACCACAATACACCTCCAGTCTATAAATGATTTTCAGGGTATAGTTATATTTTTGCAGCAGAATCTTTTAGCAAATGAATCTGTTGAAAAAAAGGTTGCGTCTAAAAAGAATTATAAAATCAAAATGGATAGTTATCGGGTAAGAATTGTTTCATTATCATGACATAATCATTATTGATAATTAAGTAATAAACTGTTTTTATTTGCTTTTTCTCTTATGATTTCAGACTGAAATGAATGCATTTGTGGTTGAAAAATTTCTTTTATTGATCTTTTTCTTGGATAGGGCTAAGTCTCGGAGGTTGATACCATTTGACCCTTGTCTTTTTATGAAAAATTCTCCAATTAAAGTAAGTTTTATTTTAACGTTTATTTTAAGTAAGTTTATTCTGACTATATAAATGTGTGTCTACATATTTTTTTTAATGAAATTTAAATTTTATTAATTGTTGGTTAAGTATATATATATATATTTTTTTTTAGGTCAGTGAGGAATTTCTTGATGAATTTATCAGGGAGTTCATGAAGTGTACTGGAGGAATGAAAAATAATATGAAACGTGTTGGATATGTTTTGACATATCATCAGACTTGCTTAGATGAGTATGATTATTCAATAAAAACTCGTCTTGACCTTCGTGATGGTATTAGGCTTGCTCGAGCTGTCGGAATCATACTGAAAAGAAATGATTTGGGAAAGTTACTAAGAGCTCCAGCAGTATCGCTTCTCCAGAAAGTTAATAATGTACAAGTTGCATTAAACACTTTGAAATCTGAAGGCTTTTCGATTATTGGAGATATTACAGCAAAGGATATTGCAATGGGTCATCGTGAAAAAACACTATCACTTCTTTGGCAAATTTTAAATAAATTTATTAAAACTCGGTATGAATTTTCAGCTAAAAAAATTCAAATATGGTGGAGAAAAAAATCTCTGTATGTTGTTATCAACAGACGTATAAGAATGAAAGAAGAAGAACGGAAGGCTAAAGCTGCCACTATCATTCAAAGTTGCTGGAGAGGGCGATATGTAAGAAAGTGGTTCTCTATTAACAAATTTGCTTTAAAACAGGCGTTAGAATCTAAGCAACTGATGCTTGAAAAACTTAATAGATGTGCTGCTCTTATTCAGAAAAAATACAGGGAGTACAGGTTGGTTAAACAGTGCCAACTGAATTTAGCTTCAAAGAAGAAAAGTGTAATAATTATACAAAGGTGGTATAGAGCATCTAAACTAACCATCAAGACAAGAAATCATTTTGCTTTATTGAAATCCTGTACTGTGAAAATTCAAAGGTGGTACAGATCATTAAGACAAACTAAAATTGACAGGCAAGGTTTTCTTTTAAAACAATCAAGTGCCATCCTTATCCAACAATACTTTAGATCTTACTTGTGCATGAAAAAGTGTAGAAATTATTATTTGAGTTTGATATTTTCAGTAATTAAAATTCAGCGTTTATTCAGAGCTCACCGCACCATGAAAGTCTGTAGGAATTCATATCTTTTAAAGAGAAATGCTGCTATTAAAATACAATTTAAATATAGAGCTTACAAAGAAATGGTTATTTTGAGAAATAATTTCACATTTTTGAAAACCAATACTTTGAAGATTCAGAATTGGTATCGAGCATGTCAAAAGATGAAAGAATCACGAAAAATGTTTTTGTGTATTAAGAAGAGTGTATTGATGATTGAAAACAGATATTCTGAATACCTTGTTATGAAAAAATGTAGAGAAAATTACTTAAAACAAAAAATATCTGTCATCAAAATACAACATTGGTATAGAGGTTTGCTAAACATGAAATATGAAAGACAACATTTTTTGTGTATAAAAAAATCTACCATAACAATTCAGCAACGATTTAAAAGTTATACTCAAACAAAGAAATTAAAATCTGAATATTTAATCATAAAATCATCAGCAATTAAAATTCAAAACTGGTTTAGAGCATGTCAAACTATGAAATTGCAAAGACAAAAATATAAGTGTCAGAAACAAGCAGCTGTAACCATTCAGAGGCATTTTAGAGTCTATTGTCAAATGAAGAAATGTCACAATGAATACCTTCGTCTAAAGTCATCAGCAATAAAAATACAGATGTGGTACAGGAATATTGTTGAGATGAAAACTGAACGACAAAAATTTATTCAGATACAGAAATCTGTTGTTGCAATTCAAAATCATTTCCGTTCCTACATACTCATGAAGACAGAAAAATTAAAATTCTTGACTTTAAAAACCTCAACAATAACAATTCAAAGTTGGTTTAGAGCTTGCCAACTTATGAAAGCAGAAAGGCAAAAGTACTTATGTCTGAAAAAGTCAACCACAATTATTCAAAACACTTTCCGAAGTTATCTCCTAATGAAAAAATGCAGGTCTGATTATTTACTTCTTAAGTCCTCTACTGTAAAGATACAGAACTGGTTCAGAGCTTGTAAAATCATGACATCAGAAAGGCAACATTATTTGCTTCTGAAGAATTCAACTGTAATAATTCAACATAAATTTAGAGGTTACTTGCTTATGAAGAAATGTCGGTACGACTACTTAAAGATTTGTTCAACTTCTATAAAGATACAAAACTGGTACAAAGCCTGTAAACTTGTGAAGACTGAAAGGCAGAAATTCCTACTTATGAAAAACTCAGCAGAAATAATTCAGAGCAGACTAAGAGCCCACCTTTTGAAGAAGAAATGCAGGTCTAACTATTTGGAAATGCGATCATCTTCTATTATGATTCAGAATTGGTTTAGAGCCTGTAAACTGATGAAGACAGAAAGGCAGAAATTCCTACTTATGAAACATTCAGCAGAAATAATTCAGAGCAGATTTAGAGCCTACCTTTTAAAGAAGAAATGCAGGTCTAACTATTTGGAAAAGCGATCGTCTTCTATTAAGATTCAGAATTGGTTTAGAGCCTGTAAACTTATGAAGACAAAAAGGCAGAAATTCCTACTTATGAAACATTCAGCAGAAATAATTCAGAGCAGATTTAGAGCCTACCTTTTAAAGAAGAAATGCAGGTCTATCTATTTGGAAAAGCGATCATCTTCTATTAAGATTCAGAATTGGTTTAGAGCCTGTAAACTTATGAAGACAAAAAGGCAGAAATTCCTACTTATGAAACATTCAGCAGAAATAATTCAGAGCAGATTTAGAGCCTACCTTTTAAAGAAGAAATGCAGGTCTATCTATTTGGAAAAGCGATCATCTTCTATTAAGATTCAGAATTGGTTTAGAGCCTGTAAACTAATGAAGACAGAAAGGCAGAAATTCCTACTTATGAAACACTCAGCAGAAATAATTCAGAGCAGACTTAGAGCCTACCTTTTAAAGAAGAAATGCAGGTCTAACTATTTGGAAAAGCGATCATCTTCTATTAAGATTCAGAATTGGTTTAGAGCCTGTAAACTTATGAAGACAAAAAGGCAGAAATTCCTACTTATGAAACATTTAGCAGAAATAATTCAGAGCAGATTTAGAGCCTACCTTTTAAAGAAGAAATGCAGGTCTAACTATTTGGAAAAGCGATCATCTTCTATTAAGATTCAGAATTGGTTTAGAGCCTGTAAACTAATGAAGACAGAAAGGCAGAAATTCCTACTTATGAAACACTCAGCAGAAATAATTCAGAGCAGACTTAGAGCCTACCTTTTAAAGAAGAAATGCAGGTCTAACTATTTGGAAAAGCGATCATCTTCTATTAAGATTCAGAATTGGTTTAGAGCCTGTAAACTAATGAAGACAGAAAGTCAAAAATTCCTACATATGAAACACTCAGCAGAAATAATTCAGAGCAGACTTAGAGCCTACCTTTTAAAGAAGAAATGCAGGTCTAACTATTTGGAAATGCGATCATCTTCTATTAAGATTCAGAATTGGTTTAGAGCCTGTAAACTTATGAAGATAGAAAGGAAGAAATTCCTACTTATGAAACACTCAGCAAAAATAATTCAGAGCAGATTTAGAGCATTCCTTGTAATGAAACAATGTAGGTCTAATTATAAGCAGATGCTGTGTTCTTCTATTAAAATTCAAAACTGGTACCGAGCTTGTAAACACATGCAAATAGTAAGGCACCGATTCCTAAATGTAAAAAAATCTACTCTTTTTATTCAGTGTAAATTTAGAGGATATTTGGCTATGAAAAAATGCAAATCTGATTATATGTATCTCAAGTCATCAACTCGCTTGATACAACTTTGGTACCAGGCCCATCGAAAAATGAGAACAGAACGTCAGAGATATTTAATCATGAAAAGGTCAGCTCAACTGATTCAGCAAAGGTTCAGGGGATATCTGGTAATGAAAAAATGCAGATCAGATTATCTACTTATGAAGTCAAGTATTATAATCATTCAAAATTGGTTTAGAGCCTGTAAACAAATGAAGTCTGAAAGACAACATTTCTTAAACTCAATTGTTAAAATCCAACAGAAATTTAGAGGATACCTACAAGTTAAACAATATAGGTCTGACTATTTGGCTCAGAAATCTTCTGCTATTTTAATTCAAAAGTGGTATCGTGCAAGTCAACTCATGAGGCATGAAAGAGAAAACTTCTTAAAAATCAAGAGCTCAGCTGTATTAATTCAAAATAAATATCGAGCATATGTGCTAATGAAGTTATATAAAACTGAATTCCTAAATAAAAGAGCCAGCATCATAAAAATTCAAAGGTGGTATAGAGGAGTTAAATTGATGCAAAGTGAACAAATTAAATTTTTCCAAATAAAGCAGTCAGCATTAATTATTCAAAATAATTTCAGAGCCTATTTAATGATGAGATCGTGTAAGTATAATTTTATTAAAATGAGGACAAGTGCAATTAAAATACAGAAATGGTTTAGAAGTGTTAAAATGATGGAGGCAGAGAAATTTAGATATATACAACTAAAACAAAATTTAATTTGCACTAAATACATGGACTTCCAGGCTGTTAAAATTCAGAGGTGGTATCGTAGCATTCGCTTAATGAGAGAAGAGAGGGAACGTTTTTTGAATATGAGACAAGCTGCTTTAGTTATTCAGCTTGGATTTAGAAACTACCAGCAACTGAAAACATACAAAAGTAAATATATTCTGATGAAATCAAGTGCTGTTAAAATTCAGAGAATGTATAGAGCTTTCTGTGCTATGAGGGAAGAGAGAAAGAAGTATCTAGCTCTGAAAAATTGTGTTGTGAAAATTCAGAGACATGTAAGAAACAATATAATTCAAAAGAGGAACCAGAAAGAATGGCTTAAAGTTCAAGAAAAAGCTGCTACTAAAATTCAGGTAATGGGTTTTAATCAATACTATTGTTTGACTATTCTTTGTTTTAAAGTTTGTTGTTTCATTATTTTATTTATTTATTTATTTTTTTGTCGTTATATTTAATTAATAATGTTATATTTACAGTCACTTTGGAGATGCTTTGTTGTTAGGAAGAAATATAGAGACTTGCTTTTGGCCAGGAAAGCCAAAGCTGATTTGGCAAGACAAGAACCACTCTTATCTGAACCTTTAAGGCAGCTATACGTTGCCACCATGTTTAGTTTGAAAAACACTCGAGGAAGTCTCAAAGAAAAATATGATTTGCTTCTAATGTTTTGTAAGTGTTTTCAGTGGCGTATCCAGCGGCTAGGTCTGGAGGGGGCACATTCTAAGTCTGTTTAGATTGGGGAGGGGGGGGGGGGGAATTCGTAGTGGTAACAAGAAAAGGGAACTTTTTCTTGGGGGGGAAAAGGGGGCACGTGCCCCTGTGCCCCCCCCCCCTGGATACGCCACTGAGTGTTTTTATTTAGTTATATTTTATTGTATTTACTCTTTATAAAACTTTCTTGCAAATAGACTTAAAGAAACATTACCCTTTCTAAGTTTTCTTTTGAACATAAAATGACTGAAATTGTATTTCTTCAGTGTTAGCTAAAATGGAGAAACTTCTGGGGAAAGAATACTAAATAAACATTGGTCTAAATTTCATTGTTTGGTCTTTAGTAATTGTGTTTAATTACGTTTAGCAAATCATTCATAGTCACTGCTCTTAACTCTGACTGAATTTTTAATTTCTTCTTTTTGTACCTTTTAAAATAAACATTTTTTAAGTTTTTGGTAGTATTCATACTACAGAAAGTTTAAATATTAATTTAAATCAAATTATAATTATTATTAACAACGGGAGACAGACACAGAAAAATAGAGCATCTGCACTGGAAATACAGGAGGCCCGTGGTACGAATCCCGGTGCTGGAGTTTATTTTTCTCTGTCTGTCTCCCGTTGTTAATAATAATTATAATTTGATTTAAATTAAAATTTAAACTTTCCGTAGTATGAATACTACCAAAAACTTAAAAATTGAATTTCTAATTGATTGTACTAGGTACAGGTACTAATTGGGTACTTTATAATTATAAGCGTTATTTCTCGGTCTAGTTCTATTATTGCAAATGTCGATTCCTAAGACTTGTGGAAAAATTGAAAGCTTTATTCGGGACTTGGTATCGTTAACAACAGAGGAAATTATTCTCCAGTATAGCTAAGTTGGTTAGAGCATCTGCACTGGAAATACAGTAGGCCCATGGTTCGAATCCCGGTGCTGGAGTCTATTTTTATCTGTCTGTCTCCCGTTGTTAATATTAATTATAATTTGATTTAAAATAAACATTTTTTCCAAAATCTAAAATACAGATTTAAATTTCTGAAAACTATTATGCTACTAACCAGCACTGGAGTAACATTTTTCCCAAAATCTAAAATACATATTTAAATTTCTGAAAACTATTATGCCACTAACCAGCACCGGAGTTACATTTTTTCGCCTCCACAGGCAAAATGGTAGCACTTATTATTATAGATAACTATAACCTTCTTTATTATCATCCCTGTCGAGAAGAAACCCTCCTTACACTACCAATCCATTTTAATTGTAAACTGAGAGACTATTAAAATTGACAAATAGATCGACTACTTCAAGACTCAAGCCTCGATTTAATGAGGATAAATATAAACGTCATCACTGTTGGTCAGAATTTAATATAAATGAATGCTATATTATAAGGCTAATATAAATGTGCTATAATGTTGCGACACTTATTGCTCAATTAACTTGCCTATCTATTTACATCAAGGCAATTACTGGCGCAAGTTGGTGTTGACACGAAGCATATCATGAAATGCAATTTTATTGCTCGTGTATATCAGCCTATGCACTCATATGGCATAATGAACCAAAAGAGGAGTTATAGAAAACCGAAAACAAAAGACACTGTGCAACCAAGAACCAACCCAAGGACTTAAGTGTTGTCTAGAGGATTTATAACTAGGATTCCATCTTAAAAAAGCTTGTTTAAAGATAACTGCCATACTTAGCATGCCACGTGATCATCGAAGGGTCCTCATTCCCCAAGGTGAAACTTACCTTCCACTACTAGACTTCTAATCTTTCCTAGGAGCGGCACATTACCAAGAGTCATCCTAGACTGGCTATAATATACTTTTATTTATTAGATTGTTTATTTCTCAATTAATCTTAATCTTATTACACATTATTATTTTGCTACTAATGATTTTGTTTTTAAATTTTTAAAACATTCTGAAAGGGCAGAATTGGCCGCCCTCTCAGTTTGCCCCACCCTAGTGTTGCACTGCCACTGCTACTAACTGTTTTCTAAGCTTCAACATTATTTTAAGTTATTAACAGTAAATGCAGTTAAAGTTAAAATATGTTTAAATAAACATTATAAATTGATTTTTTGTTTCTTGCATTTGCAGACAGACTCACTAAGTACTCACGAGAATTAAGTTCTGAACTATGTGTAAGTCTTGAATTTCATAGGATGCTTTGGACTACTCTTCATAATGCCAACAGAGCTCCTCACTATTTTGATGTCTGCGATGTAGGCCTTAGCATAGTTATGAATCTTGCTAAGGCTAACGCACTGGGGCTTTTCCATGTAAGCAAAATATTATATTATATTCATTCTTATTTTGATCTAAAAGGGTTAATAATGATGTAATCTTTCTTATGCTTTATGCTGTGTATTATTTCAGTTTTTACAACTCTTTTTCAAGTCTAAAAATATAATTGTGTACAACAGGGTAAAATATCTTGCTTATATTATTATTTTAAAATCTGATATTTTAAATTATGTTTCAGTCTTGAAACATAATTTATTAATGATATTAAAATAATGAATAATATGAATATACAACAATTTGTCAATTTCTAATAAATGTAACTTTTGTTTTTAGGTAATGAAAAATAATTCATACACAGACATTTTATTGGGTATAATGATGAAGTATCTCACTAATATGCCCTCTCTATTTTGTAAATGTGCAACTATTATTTGGGTCTTGATAAAAGAACCAATTATAGCAATGGTATGTATTGTTGTTCTTAATAATTTTTATTTCCTCTCCTTAAGAAGTTTTTTATTTTTAAGAAATTACTAGGGAGCTGCGCTTACTCGCTTTGCTCTTAAACCTTTAGAAGGAGACCACCACCTAGCGGCTTCACTGCTAATTGTGGTTTTGAATGAATGCATTACATCAATAACTTTACGAATTTTAATCTGATTTACTTAATTTTACCTTATTTTTATACTTAAATGATTAATGTTTTTTTAAACTTGTTTGCTCATTTGGAGTCATGGGGGCTTAGACCCTCCCTTTTGTAGAAACAAATACATGCCGTGTCACGGGAACGTCCGTTAGGAACGAAGTTCCTTAAGCTGTTCATTAAATATAACTTATAAAATCATACTGCTAATTATACGATGCAAACTACTTATACATGGCGGAGTTAGAAAAGAGACAAAATTAAAAGGAACTAACAATTTGTACTTAGCGGAGTTTAGGCAAAATTAAAAGAAACGCATTTTTTAACATTGAAGCGAGCTTCTTGCAATAAATGTGTATTGAATATTCAGAAAATAGGTAATCATGATGAGGTGATAGTTAAAGAGGATGATTGTAGTATAGAGCCGGAGTAGTGAGGAAACAGGACTGTTCCCTAATCCTCAGGCTCTGGCCTACTAATCTATTTAAAATATTATAAACTATATCTAACTTCTGCTTAAAACAGCTTGAAATTTTACATGCCTGTTTCAATTTTACTTTACGGTGTTGGTTTTAGTAAAAAAAAAAAAAAAAAAAAAAATTAAATAAAGTTGTTTGTCTAATTGAATAGATAAAGTGAGAATTTTTTCCCGTCCTAAAATACCAATTTTACATTTGAAGCTTACGTTTACGTGAACGATTGGGCGGATGACGTTGCGCATCTTGGTTAATATTTACTTGTGGGTTTAACGAGCCATAATAAATTTTAAAAAAATTAAAATTAAATGATTATTAACAAGAAATTGTTTGTTGATAAATTACATAGGTAGTTATCATAGCTTAATATAGTGTTGTAATTAAAGTAAATCTGTATTTAGTTTTATTTAATTAGACTAACCTGTACGTATAAATGAGAGTGAGTGTGAGAGCGGCCATAATCGAAACTAGACGTTAGGGAGCACAAAAAAAAGTCGCCGAAGACAGTCACTCGGAAGTACTCGGGAATCATCGGGTACGCTCCACAGCCTACCTCAACCCCCTTAGCTTACTCCTCTAGAACTTCAAACACGCACTCTTTCTTAACTCTTCCCTTTACTTATACATATAATGTTTAACGAGATCATAGATTAAAAGAATGCTAATTACGTGAAACTTCTAATCCTCTTTAATTATTATAAACCAAAATAAAGACATCTTAAATAAAATAATTAATCTTTTACAAAATTGATAATAATTAGGTCGCTTTTATTAGATATTTTAATGCATATTCCATTTTATGCATTACATTATTATTAATACATATTTCATACTGCCAATTATTAATATAATGTTTATTAATATCATAAATAATAAACTGAATATCTTACATATTTAGCATATTATTTATTATTTAAATATTTAATTAAAAAAAATAGTTATGTTGCAAAAATCAAACCAACCTTCTTAAATTAAAATAATACTCAGATTATGTTCTAGATTTTATAATATTCTACATAAATATATTAACATAATAATTTTTTTAATTTAAATCGATTAGTAAGAAATGGTTAATATGACCACCGGTGGATCATGTTATGATATTATAATATTTATTAAGAATATTAAAGGAAAAGGGTTTTTATTAATATCTAATAATAATGTTATATGTTATGTTTATATTTTAAACTGCTGGGAATTCTTAGAATACGTGGTGTCACACCAAAGAAGAACCTCTCTCCTAATCAGTTCTACATTATACTTTCTTGTAAAAAAAAAAATAGATTGACTTCTTGGAGGGGGTTCTTACAGCATTTTTATCTAAAATATTTTAGTTGCGTCTCGTAAAGAGAAGATAGGATTGAATGCACTGCACAGTATAGACACTAGTGGTGGGCGGGGCTAGACCCGATCGTACTCGATTGCCTTTGCTTCGGCTTTCTTCGGCGACTTTTTTTTGTGCTCCCTAACGTCTAGTATAATCAAACGTCTAAATAGTGCTGTATCTTTAAGTGTAAAATTATATATCTAAAACATTGAAGTGTGTTGATTTCTTTTATTATTATTATTATCCAAGTGTTACTTTACAACAATAGTAACTGTAATAATAATAAGAATGAACTTTTTAATTGCAATACAAATATGTACTTACATGAAATATGCATATTGCCTGTCTATTTGTCAGTAATGTTGTCCGACAATAACTTGAGTATAAGTTGACCAATTTAGTTGAAATATGGTATAAATATATTGATGGTCATTCCAACAGCATATTCTATGCTAAAAATATGAAGGTTAAAATTTGTGTGACATCATAGGAAGAGTTGGAACTTTATTAAAATGATAAATAAATTGTAAAAACACTTAAACACCGTTTTTTTGTACGGCTGTGCACTCTGGCTGATTTAACAGAGGCCGTGTGTGGAAGTAGAAAATTAGGCAAGCAGGTAATAATCCACATGTTCCTTTAACTAATGCCCAGGCTAGATCATTAGACAGCATTATCCGTCCAAGTGTTCGTGTGCAACATTCCCTTCAAATTTAAATTGGAATTTTATGACGGGAAAAGATTCTAACTTCACCTATTCAATGAGACAATTTTTTTTTTTTTTTTTAATTATTTTTCTCTGTATAGCCAATAGCCAAACCACAGTGATTAAAGATCGCTAAAACAGAAGAGGACCTAAATGTTTAAAATAGATAAAACCATTTTTTTTACCTATATGTTACGTTCTAACATATCGATTTTAATAAAACTTAATATTAATGTGGGGGCCTGGGTAGCCCGGAGTAGAGAGCGCTTGCCTTTCAATCAGGCAAGTGAAGCAGCATCGGGCATGGTCAGTAGGACGGGTGTGTCCACTTGACCTTGAGCTCTGGGTTAGTTCAAAATTAGTTTTGTCTTGCCTGACCAAAATATTTTATTACCAAGATCCTCTTAGTAAATAATATATTGAATTTTATTAATTTAACTGGTGGCTTTCACTTATTAAGAGCAAAAGTCACCAGTTTACTGATTACAACCAAATAAAGTGCTGGCTGTATTAAAATTTTGACGTTCTTGATAATAAATTTATTTAAAAATAAGTTAATAAAAATGCAGTGTCTCCTAAGCAACACATTTCCTAACTTCTCACTAACAAAAGGTCTGGGTGTGGCTCATTTTAATAGCATGTTTTACCTTTAAGATATATTTAGGTTTCATATTTTTGTTGGTATAAAATCACTTTTTATACTTATATCATGTTGAATTTTTCAGGCTTTTTACAAAAATGAAGATATTTTGAAAAAATTAAATAGATTTAAAGTCCTCTGCTCACAATCCCAATCCAGTCGGATGAATAAAGTAAAAGCTCAGTGCCTTAAAGCCCTTCCATTGTGTAGGATTGACGGTGGATATTGTGGAAAATTCAAGCCAACCCAATTCCAGGATAACCTATTTGCAATTGAAACAGTTCTTGGTGAACTTAACAAATATTCTAAGCTTAGATAATGATTACAATCTTATTTTAAAGGGTATGAATATATATATATATATATATATATATATATATATATATATATATATATTATATATAATGAATCTTTAAAGCTATTTATCTTTAAAGCTTGGGTACACACTATCCGCCCTGCCCTGACAGTTTAGGCTGAACAGTTTGTCTCAAGGCCTGCGAATATTGAGAGTATTCTTTCTTGAGAGCCTGAGAATATTCTGGCTTTTAATACGACATAATCCCTTAATGCAATCCTATATATTTCATGAAGAATGTAATTTTCAATGGCCATCAAAGCTAGTCCATTCAATCGTTCTTGAAATATGGTTGATCTTAAAAATGTCATATCAATTTTAATTTAAAAAACTACCTTCACTACTGGCCACTGACACTGGAAGAGTGTGAAGTATTCTTATGCTTACAAAAACGTTTGGAAATGAGTCCACATAGCCATGTTTTGTTATGAAACACAAGTCTTTGTCTGAAGAGGTACCTGAGGTCAACATGAAGAGGAGATCATGTCCATCAATCACGTTCAGTTTCAAGATTTGTACATGTTTTCTTATCCTCTTTATCCCGTGTTCGCAGATTGTCTATTTGATATAAGGATTAAAATATTAGCTTTGGTTTTCCATAAGCTGGAATCTATCTATCAGTGATGTGATCGTATATCGAGCACAACATTAACCAAGTTGACCCCAATAGGTTCCATAAGAGAAATACCTTTTCTTATTCTTTGGGCAGACTTGAGTTTACTTTATAAACTCAGCACAAGTGTTTCATTGTTATTGACAAGTCGGATTAGTCAACCCTATTTTACTTGGGAAGGGGTTGTTTGTTAAAGATTCGCTCAGTCATCGCCAATCTCGTAAAGATTTGACTTTATTGATCTATTGTATTGGTACATTTTTATTTTCTTTCCCTTATCCATTTCTCCCTTTTTGCCTCCCGGTGGGGGCGCCTTCAGCGGTCATGTAGTTTGCAGGATTCCCTGCTGATCGTGTGTACCTAGCTTTAGTTTTGTTATCCTTTAAATATACAACCTTTCAGGAAAGGGATATTTTCTATTTAGTCTGAATATTGTATTTTCATTATGCTGAAAAAAAAAAAAAAAATTGATCTATTCTTATATATTTTGGATGTTTAATTATGGTTTTTACTGTTAAGTTTCAATAAATTAAAACTCTGCAAATGGTCAATTAAAGACACTACTTCAAATAAAAGACTACTAATAAAAAATGTATATCAATATCTTATTGCCTTATTTTTTTTATATAGATTATGCATATTATTAATTTAAATTTAAATTTTTCAATCTTCTAATGGTTGCCTGTCATTGTATAAAAAATAAAATTTTTAACAACTCAAGATAGATTTTTAAGGTTGAAAACTATATTTATTTAGTGATTTTTATATTTCTTTATAGAAAAAAAACATAAGGTCAAACTTTAGAGCGACAAGAATTAAAAAAAAAACTAAAACAATATTTTTTTGATAAAAAAGGGTTCAAAATTACAAAATAAAAATATAAAATATATAATAACTTTGTTGAATAACACTATAATAACAAATCATGTATTTTATTAACTATAGAATTAAATATATATATATTTTATATGTACCAAGGTTTTTTAAATGACTGAATAACTGATGTTTTATGACATATTTTTATAAGGGTAAATACTTGCTAATTACGCTCCATTTATATATATATATATATATATATATATATATATATATATATATATATATATATATATATATATATATATATATATATTTATTTATGTGTGTAATATATAAATATAATTTAAAGAAAATACCTATTTATTTATTTTTATACAGTCTTATGATCTAAACGTACTACACATGTTCTTTGTGATTATAAGTATCCTTGTTATTTATAGCTATATTATATTTTTGTAAAATTTTATTTCTTTAATGTGATGCTTTAAATGTGATTTTATTCTTTTATGTATAAATTACTTTTAACTGTACTTTTATAAAATTTTCATTGACCATGTAGTGAATAGCACTACATGATTTTGTAATATTAATAATAAGTATATAGTATTAATAATAAATATATAAGTCTAAAGTTGTTTCCTTTTTACGCCTTTAAAAGAAAAGTTTGAAGATGAAAGTGATTGGTTTTTGTTTTCTCTCTACATTTTATATATTAGTAGATAAGGTGAGTAAACGAAAATATACCAAACTTCTATTAGCTGTGAAAGTAGATGCACTGTTGCATATAAATAAAGTAAAGGTGTGTCGCTGAAAACAATTGCACGGGAGTTAGGAGTGTAACAGTGGGTGATCGGAAACAGAATAGGATAAAAATTATTTTAAAACCTTATGGAAATTAAATATGAATCTAAGTATTATTTTTCAATGAATAGTTCAAAAGTAGAATTTCAAAATCACTTTTTTCATAAATTTCCAATAATCCGAGTTAGTGCAGGTCCCATCCAACTCGGATTATCAACAATTACTGTATTAAGTAATATTATTTTTATAGATAAGAGATATTTTATTTTTGCGCATATTTATTAGTTATTATACTATTTTAATTGAGTCTTTAGGGGTGATAAATTGGTATTCTTTTTTAAATTTTAAGGTGATATTTCCTTCTACTGGGATGTCTTCAAACTTGAAAATGTTTTATTTATATATTATACTGGGTTTCCCATAACTTACCCAACATAGAGCAACAGATAATACTAGAGATCAAAATTAGAAGATTACGTATGTATATGTGATGGCAAATGTTAGTCTTTAAAAAGATACATGGTGTTAAAAGTGGAACTTAATTTTTGAAAAATTACAATAATTTTGAAATGGTTAAAGATATAAAAATTGAAGAGTGTAGTTGGGTTTTCAAAGGTGATAAATCCGAATTTGGTACTTACAATGTACTTTGTGATGAGTTATATCCTTAATTTTTTTTTACCCTGCAAAGCTGGAGACGTTTGTACTTCAAACTAGAGAAGAGTCATTTTCCATGTAAAAAAAAAACCTACTCTTGATCAATATTAATATCTGTGTAACAACAGTAACAATATTGATAAGTAAAAACAGGTGCCGAAATTGTCCACCGTTTACCTCTATATGTTTTCTTAGGCTCTTTAATAGGTGGCACCTCACATTTGGGATGGTATTTTCAGCATTTTTAATAATATTGGCCACTTCATGTTGAAGTTTGTCTCATGTATTGATTTCATCACTATTATTGCCAAATTTATTTAATTTTCCCCTGTTTTTAAATTTGTCAAAATTGTTTTGATTTTTTACTTGAATTAAGTATCAATTTAGCTACATTTAAAGAATGCAGACAGTTGAAATTAATATGACGCCATCTGCAGGCTACTTTCAACAAACTCAAAATTTCATAAACATCAGATGAGTACTTTTAAAGATATAGGTGTAAATATATTTATGTTTGTGCGCATGTGAAAGAGAAAGAAAATTGAGCGACCAACAGACAGTCACGGAACCAAAAATGTTCCCTGATGTCTAAAACGAATTTCTATCGAAGACATAACAATCACATATCTTCCATTACCTTTGGTAAGCTTGGAAGTAAAACATGAAAATACGCGATGATCAATTCGAAAAATCAATAAAAAAAAAAATATCAATTAATAATTAGAAAATAATAGATTTTTCGAAGTACGTGTTAAGATGCGAGGGCACACATATTGGTAATACTATTTATAACACTAATTATACACTTTTAAGAGTGGAATTGTATGTGTAAAACTATAATTTGTTTAAAATATACTGCCCAATGAGAAACAATTTAAATATGCGCAGTCTGTTGTAAGATCATCAGTAGCTAATTTAATCAAATCATCTAAATTTCCTAAAAATCGGATGAGCACTTTTAAAAATATAGTTGTTAATAAAAATTCTTTGTGCGCATGTTGAAGAGAAACCAATTAGCGCAGAGGGCTGATATTTTATTGGACCAACAATGGGTTAGTTATATCCTACCATCCAGATGTCATTAAAATCAGACGAATATAAGAAAAAATGTTGTTGAGTTCTTCTGTGTGTTGCTATATTCCTTATACCAATTAAGCACTTACAAACTCATTAACAACAAAGGAAAGTGAAGAGTTTTATCGAGATCTATACAGTAAGCCTAGTCAAACACAGAATATAAACATACCAGAAATAATTGACAACGACCTTGACCGAGATATAACGGAGTTGGAAGTAAAAACAACAATACACTCATTGAAAAGCGGAATATCACCGGGTTCAGATTTAATTAACAACGACTTTTATAAACATCTACCAAACACATCTGTAACGTACATAACAGAATTTTTCAACAAAATTTTAGCAACGGGAGAAACGCCTTCTGATTGGTCGGAGGTTATAACTATATTAATACATAAAAAAGGGGATAAGAGTGATCCGAACAATTACAAATATTAGATTATAACAAAGAGATATATTATAATTTATTCTTACCCACTAATGTGAATTTTACGTATAATTTTACGGTATAAATGTAAACAAGATTATAGTTTTTATTTTATTTTTTTTTTTTTTTTAGAAGAAATGTACGTAGTTTTATATTATTTCGATTTATTTGAATTTAATTTTTCTTTTATTTAACAAGTATTGTGAACGATGATATTATTTTTGTATTTTTCATGTTGCACCTCTTTGTATAAAGCTTCTAAGCTTTAAACACAAATAAACATATTATTATTATTATTATTATTATTATAAAAATTGAAGAGTGTAGTTGGGTTTTCAAAGGTGATAAATCCGAATTTGGTACTTACAATGTACTTTGTGATGAGTTATATCCTTAATTTTTTTTTACCCTGCAAAGCTGGAGACGTTTGTACTTCAAACTAGAGAAGAGTCATTTTCCATGTAAAAAAAAACCTACTCTTGATCAATATTAATATCTGTGTAACAACAGTAACAATATTGATAAGTAAAAACAGGTGCCGAAATTGTCCACCGTTTACCTCTATATGTTTTCTTAGGCTCTTTAATAGGTGGCACCTCACATTTGGGATGGTATTTTCAGCATTTTTAATAATATTGGCCACTTCATTATTCTAATTAATAATTAGAAAATAATAGATTTTACGAAGTACGTGTTAAGATGCGAGGGCACACATATTGGTAATACTATTTATAACACTAATTATACACTTTTAAGAGTGGAATTGTATGTGTAAAACTATAATTTGTTTAAAATAAAACGCAGAGGGCTGATATTATTATTGGACCAACAATGGGTTAGTTATATCCTACCATCCAGATGTCATTAAAATCAGACGAATATAAGAAAAAATGTTGTTGAGTTCTTCTGTGTGTTGCTATATTCCTTATACCAATTAAGCACTTACAAACTCTGAGCACAATCTAATGAGATTTTTGTAGCAATTTCCATGAGTAAAAAATCATGGAAATTCCTAAAAATGGACAAAGAAAGAAAGTGGCTAAACACAATAATATTATTGGATTTGAGATCGAGAATGAAGTTGTCTTTGTAGGCTGTAGGAACACTTTGTTTAACTAGGAAATTAGGATGCCCTCTCTCTTATAGACAGTTTAGGGCCAAGATCAGAGGAAGAAATGTTGTTACGAAGGCTGTTCTTTAAGGATGATAAAACCACCCATGTTTCGCCGCTTATTATTTATCTCTCTTGAGAAATATTAAAGAAAATCCATATAATGAAAGATAAATAGAAAACTGATTTTGTCGGGTTTGTGAAAAATCATCTTCAGGTTTTTTATAACCAAGGAAATTTGAGGGAATTTTGTTAAAAAAATTTTAAATATCGAACTTCTTCCTGTGCATTGCTATATTCCGCATACAAATTGACAATTCTTCCCGTGCTTAAAAATGCCTGGTACACACATTTTTCGTTTACGCGTAATGCAGGTTTATTATTTGGCGATGGAATTTAAGGTAATTTTTTTTTATCGAACTACCTTGTATATGAAATAGAAGACCTCTTTATAGTACTTTCTTCTTTTAAATGGAAAGGCTAGAACAAGATACTATTCAAACCAACTTAAAAAAAAATCGGTCCAAGACAACTCAGACAAACTTTCTCATATACATTAATTCTCTAATTTGCGTTAATTCTCGGTCTAGTTCTATTGCCGTGAATATTGGCTTGCTAGACTTATAGAAAAGATAGAAAGCTTGGATTCAGGACTTGGTATCGGTAACGACAGAGAAAATCATTCTCCAGTATAGCTCAGTTAGTTAGAGCGCCTGTAACGGATATATAGGAGGCCCGTGGTTCAAGTCCCGGTGCTGGGGTCTATTTTTCTCTGTATGTCTCCCGTAGTTAATGATAATTATAATTTGATTTAAATTAAAATTTAATCTTTCCATAGTATGAATACTACCTAAAACTTAAAAATTTGAATTTATTTTCTTCTTTTAAATGGGAAGGCGAACAAGATACCATTCAAACCAACTTAAAAAAAAAATCGGTCCAAGACAACTCAGACAAACTTTCTCATATACAACTTCATAATTACTTAGCCCTTTTTTTCATTTATTATTTTTCGTGTTTTTTTTTTTTAGGTAAATTTAACAGATAAACATTTCATCAAAACTTCTCCTCAGCGAGGAATCGAACCCGGCCTCTCTCTGTCCGCATTTAAAGGTATTTTCTCAGGCACTAGATTTTTCCTGGGAAAACGCCTAATTTTCATATTTAAATGGACTTACATTTTAGAATTTTTTAATCAAAATCGTCGTTACAGCTTTGAGATTAAGGGGGTTAGAGACCCCCAATTTGGAGTTATTATCAAATTTATTTCTCGATTTCGCTTCAGGGTATGATTTTTCTAAACGTGTATGCCAAATTTCTTAAAATCGGCCCAGTAGTTTAGGCTCCAGGCGTCTACACAGACATTTTTTAAAAACCACTTTTAGACTCATAGTCCAGTCAAATTAGGAAAAAAAAAAAAAAACATTAAATCATATAGTTCTGGAAAAAAGCTTAAAATGATCGGAAGACCCTACAGTCTAACATACTAAAAGTCCCCGAGGGTGGGGGGTGAGCCCCCCCCCCCTACAATTGAGGATTTTAGGTGCCAATTTTGGGTTTTTCACAAAAATCTCGTAAAGTATTACCTTTGTTCTACATTAAATTTCCAACAAAAATAGTCCTTTTTATTTTTTTTCTAACTACAACTGTTTTCGAGATAAATGCGTTTAAAATTTAAACAATTTAACACTTGAAGGAAATAGGGGGAAAACAGGATTTCTCAATCATAATTTACTAGCTTAAATTAAGCGGTATTCATTATTCTTTCACATGCTTTTGAATACTTCCCTCTCCCCAAGATTTATAGCTTGATATCCCCCCCCAGGTGTGTAAATCCTCCAGCGCCCCCCCCCATTTTTTTTTTTTTTTTTAAAAAACCTAACTAGACTAATAGTCCAGACAAATTAGGATATAACTTTGCAAAAAATCCCAAAGTTTTTAAATTTGGCTTAAAATGTTCGTATGACTTTCCTGTCTAACATACTGAAAGTCCCCTTTGGTTGGGGGGGGGGGAGAAGCTCGCTTCCCCCCTCCACTTCCCCTCCGCTTTTTTTTGCTCTTTACCAAATATCTCGAAAATTATTGATATAAGGCGAATTATGGTTATGTACAAATTTGATCTTCATTAAATTTCCAATAAAAATAGTCCTTTAATATTTTATTTCAGTTCCAACCGTTTTTAAGTTACAAGCCCTCTAAGTAAGGTAATAAAACATATAGTAGGATTATTGGGGCAAAAGAACTCTTTTATTAAGGATTTCTGACCTTTAGACACAATCCATTTTTTGCATAGATTTTTGTCTCCTCATTCCAAATTTTTCAGACCTCTATTTTTATTAGAAATATAATGAAGAACAAATGTTGAATTCTGATTACCCACTATAATTATTAATATTTATATAGAAATTCTTTCTTTAGGTCTATGTGGGTAGTGTTTAGTTAAAAAATATAATTACTTCTTCATCTTTTCAAAATCACCTGCTATATTTCAACCCCACCTTGGGTCATTTTCAAGCTACAAAATAACAATTTATGTCAAACATTAATTTAAAAAAATCTAAAAACAAATTTATAACAATTTAAACAAAAATATCACATTCTATAGCTATTTCAAAACCATTTTGATTTTTCATCCACACAATAAAATATAATATAAAAACTTTTCAAAATAAAAATAATAAAAATAAAAACAAAGATAGTAATAATAAAGACTGCACAACTTATAATATTGATGAAATTGATAATTTGAATAAAGGTACTACTGCGTTGGTTGAACATATTAGACTGAATAATGGACACAGTATGAATTTTGAAAGGACTAAAATTCTTAATACAGAAAATAATAAATTTAAAAGATTATTGCTTGAAAGCGCCCACATTACTTTAGAGGAAAAAACAATGAATTTTAAAACTGATTCAAGAGATTTTAATAAATATTACATGTCTATTTTACAAGATATAAGACCAGCGTTTTAAAAATAATAAATAACAATAATTTCCATTATATTAAATGTAAGCATAATAGTAAGAACATTAAGAACACAGTATAATATTATATTTTTAAATAAATAATAATGAGTAGAATTAAGGTGTTAAAAATAAATAATTAATAAATAATATTTAAATAGGTAGAATTAAATTGTTAAAAATATGTTATTCAATCAATGTTTTTCCTTATTCTAGTGATGTAGACAATACTGCATAACATAAATGTAGTGCATACCTTAGTATGCATTGTGATAACACTATGCCTGTTATCAGTGATAATATTTTATTATCAGTAGACACATTTTCTTATAGAAAATGTATTATATTTTATTAGTTTATGTGTTTAAAAATTGTTTTTTTGATAGATTGACAAGGCTGTGTAAGTTCCTTTTTAAATTAGCGATATTTTAGAATAACTAATTAATAAATTTATGTATTAATAATAATAATTATATCTTTATAGGAAGACAGCTGATAATTTTTAAAAAATGTTTTGGAGATTGAAAGATAAAAATTTTAATACAGAAAAAACAAAATTTAGACTAGGATTCAAATTGAATTAAAAAACAGGTATGTTTCTTTGTTTTTTTTTTTTTTTTTTTTAATTAGAGTATAAAAAAATTTTATGTAGAAATACTAATATCCTTAGTTGTGTGGATGAAAAATCAAAATGGTTTTGAAATAGCTATAGAATGTGATATTTTTGTTTAAATTGTTATAAATTTGTTTTTAGATTTTTTTAAATTAATGTTTGACATAAATTGTTATTTTGTAGCTTGAAAATGACCCAAGGTGGGGTTGAAATATAGCAGGTGATTTTGAAAAGATGAAGAAGTAATTATATTTTTTAACTAAACACTACCCACATAGACCTAAAGAAAGAATTTCTATATAAATATGAAGAACAAATGTGTACATTACCAAAATTTGCCTAATGTCAATACTTTTCGAGATATTTGGTAAAAAAAGCACCTATTACCCCATTGGGGGGGGGGGGGGGGGGGGGGGGGAGTTGGACGTAAAAAGAATCGAATTATCTTTACTACAACTTCATTCCTTATGACTTTTCTCGAAGGTTAACAGTTTTACACCGATATTAACCCCGAAACGAGAGCAATACTTAAAATTTCGAATTTTTTAAAAAAAAAATCCATTTTTAAAGTGCCATATCTCGGAAACTATTAGACGTACTGAGTTCCCGTTGGACTTAAATTGTTGCAAATTTATTGTACTGAAAAAAATAGTAAGTACAATTAACATCGAACCACGCGTAGTTTACGAGGTATAGAGCAACAACTGAAAAAAGTCCGGAAATTTCTCAGATTTTTACATATTACGTAAAGAACATGGGGGGGGGGGGTCTAGGGGGGAAAGGGTAGATAGAGGGATAAAAAATTTGAAAGGGGAGTCAAAATCTAAGGAAAATTAATAGAGTGAGGCTTAAGGTGAGAAAGGGGGAAGCGAGCTTCTCCCCCCCCCCCCCCCCAACCAAAGGGGACTTTCAGTATGTTAGACAGGAAAGTCATACGAACATTTTAAGCCAAATTTAAAAACTTTGGGATTTTTTGCAAAGTTATATCCTAATTTGTCTGGACTATTAGTCTAGTTAGGTTTTTTAAAAAAAAAAAAAAAAAAAAAAAATGGGGGGGGGGGGGGGGGGGGCGCTGGAGGTTTTACACACCTGGGGGGGATATATCTAGCTATAAATCTTGGGGAGAGGGAAGTATTCAAAAGCATGTGAAAGAATAATGAATACCGCTTAATTTAAGCTAGTAAATTATGATTGAGAAATCCTGTTTCCCCCCTATTGCCTTCAAGTGTTAAATTGTTTAAATTTTAAACGCATTTATCTCTAAAACAGTTGTAGTTAGAAAAAAAATAAAAAGGACTATTTTTGTTGGAAATTTAATGTAGAACAAATTTGTACATAACTACAATTCGCCTAAAGGTAATACTTTACGAGATTTTTTGTGAAAAACCCAAAATTGGCACCTAAAACCCTCAATTGTAGGGGGGGGGGGGGGGGCTCACCCCCCACCCTCGGGGACTTTTAGTATGTTAGACTGTAGGGTCTTCCGATCATTTTAAGCTTTTTTCCAGAACTATATGATTTAATGTTTTTAAATCCCGTTTTTTGGTCTAATTTGACTGGACTATCAGTGGACCTCAAAACGTGTAAATCCATGAAAATAAAATTTTTGCGCCATCACAATACTTCCTCTTTATACGAGAAAGTAAAAAAACACAAAACTAGAATAAAAAAAAAATTTTTGCTCAAAAATATCGCAACGATTCTCGATTCTCTCTCCTTGGAATCTTGGTGGCAGAGGGGGGCCTATAGTTATTTTTCTCTCTCTTGTTTAATGTTTATGACAACACTGATTATCAGTCTTAATCCGAATCTCAATCCCTGCGCGCGCAATGGAGAGCTCTACAGTTTCTTGTTTACCTACAAACGCGAGGATGTCGAAGGCAAGGAAAGTTATCGATGAAGCCAAAGAAATTAATAATCCTGAATTGGATTTGGCAGATAAAGGTGTCAATGTATTCGACGAAATGCCTGGATTGTGTGAGTAGAACTGTGCATCTGCTACTCTGGGTTACTTTACCTTATTTGGTAACTTGTTTCCCACAAATCTCCTTTTATGGAAGGGTGTGGTTTTTTGCTTTTTACGAAAAATATTTTTGAATCACAGTTGTTTAGTTAAGAATTATAATAAAAAAACATCGATTTTTAAATGTTGTTTACTTTATTAAAGATGTTATTAGACTAACTATATCAGAAGAAAATTGCTTTCTACAATGTTCTGCATTTGATAGCTTATCAACATTTCCTTCATCTTCTTAGCTGTTGATACTTTGAGTTACAGATATTGTCAATATAATTTACTGTGAATAATTTAGGTTATGCTCATTTGGACCAAAGTATAGAAACACAATTTTCTCTCATTTTACCGTTGCACTGAAATTAAACTTTGATAAAATACTAAGTACAATTCCCATGTTGCATTGATTTAACTCTTAATTGACATGCACATGCTTTACATGAGGTTTGTTCCAACCACACTTCAAACTAGTTTGAAACTGTCCTACGCATGTTAATTAGGAACAGGGCGTTCCAACGAAGCCCAAACTCAAACTCTGACTGTTAGTCGGTTGTTCCAACTAGGCTCTGATTGAATCACGGATTGGTTTGGAACCAGTCAGAGCAGACGAGTGATCGGCAGCAGGGACTATTAGTTTTGAGCTTGCGTGAACAGAAACCTAACCACTCGCTTCATTCTTTTGGTTTTGCTCACCTATTATTCCTAATATTCTCCTTTCTCTTAACATATATGCCTTTACATTTGAACTCTTCTTGCTTACTAAAATGTTTTTGTAAGAATGCGATGTTTTTTGTGTGTATATAATGACATTTTCTAGATATTTCTGAAAAAATAAAAATGACATTTTCCAAGATGGACTTTTGATACTTATTCCATTTTCAAAAAAATATCGAAACAATCCAATTTATTTCCCGCAATATTTCTTTCGTTAACTGGGCTAAGATTAATATTTGTCTCGAGATTTTGAAGTCTAGAAGGTAGGGCCAATTAGGCAAACAAAAATGTTACTGGTGGAGTGCCACCTACTGGCCTATAGTGGCTTTATTTTTTCCCCCACGTAGTTTGGCCAATCTGAGTAAACATAACTGTTAGACTACTATGGGCGGTTTTTTTTATTTTTTTTTAAATAAACTGTCACTTTTGATGTCTGGAAAATAAAGGAAACAGAAGATTCAAGTTTGCGGTACATAACCTGACAGTGACATATTTACTTTTTAAATGAAAAATTGTATTAGTGTTTGTATAAAAATAGCAACCATTAATAGGTGGGTATGGGATGAAGCAGATAAGGAATGGTTAAGCACAGAGGGATGCAGGTAGTCTAAAATGTTACTGCCAAAGATAAATAAAAGGAAAACCAGATGGCTGCTAGGACTGAGCAGGACCAACCTGAAAAATCTGGTTGGAGTGCTAACTGGACACTGTAGGCTCAGACGACATCTGGCACTACTAAAAGTAGAAGAGGACCCCACGTGTCCAGTATGTGGAGAGGAGGAGGAAACAGCTTACCATTACCTGGGAGTGTGTGAAGGATATGGGAGATTGCGCTTTCATATATTAGGGAAGGGAGAACTTGAGACAGAGGAACTTGTTACGCTGAAGTGGCAAGATATTTTCTCCTTTATGATCCAAACTAAAAGGTTTGAGGAGGTGGTGTGAGGGGTGTGGGTTCGTCTGGGGTTGGCATAAAGGATCCAAAGATGGTCTGTTTGCCAGGCTAGGCCTCCCCGCCCTTACTACTACTACTTGTATAAAAATAAATGTAAGTTTGTTCCACATATTTTGAGCTACATTATATTATCTTCTACAAGTTCAAGGAAACTAACATTGGCCCGTTATATAATTGTTGTACAATTACCCAAGAGTGCAAATTGAGACATGGTTTGTGAGTTTGCCAATTTTCCATGAATTGTCTGAAATTTTGTGAATTGTAAAAATTTGTAATTTAGTGTCACACGAGTAGACTGTACACCTGCACAACGGTACTACTGCATTGACCGACATGATAGTTCTTTTGTGAGGGTTCTTAGGCTTTATATTCTAAAACATCAAAACCACCGATCTCTACCCCTCTTACTCCCCTCTCTTATTTTTTATTGAAATACTTCTTACTTCTTTAAGAGAGCTTCATTAGTTCTACTTTTCAGGCATGAGAAAATGTATAAAGGAGAGTAATAAATCTAAACAAATGTTCAGGTACAAGTGCTACAACTGTCGCTGCCGGAATCGCAGCTTTGATACCGGCAGGCCGTGAAAACTCTTAACTATAAAGAAAAACCAACGCTATGCTCACTGATAAGTAAACTTTTACTTAACGCACAAAATGTACATGAACATTGGCTTTCTTACAGATACTTTTTAACAGATCATAAATCAAACAATTCACAATGACAGTTTGGTAACAAAATACAAAACAAAAAATTAACTAAACAAACATCGCTGTTCCCACAGCGACACTCCCCGTCTTGATAACTACGTATCAACGATTTTTTGCTTCTATTAACAAAACAGAAGAAGCTGAGGAATCGAATACCACTCGTAACTTGTGCCTTTTAGGGTGGTATACGCCATACATTGTCCGGCTCCGAGTTCTCCTCAAGTACTTCTTCCACGTGATTCTTCTTGAACGAATTTCCTCAATAAATGTTACATAATCTGTCCTAAATTTATCATCTCGAAATCGCTTCTTCAACACGTACAACCTTCTCTCGGCTGAGATTCTGTTTTCAGGTAGCTTTAGGAACTTGTCCTTTAACGGCAAAGGCATTTCGTGCCGTGCATCTTCTCTTTGGACAAGTCCCTCTTCTATCTGCTTCATGAATACTTTGTCGCGTGTAGATAGGCCTAACACAGATTCGGTGTAACTTGGACACTCCTCTAACTGGAAAATATTGAGTACCTCCTTAATGCATATTTTTCTGGCCTTGGCCTGAACGAATAATTTTGTCTTCATTGGTCTTGGTCCTATTACGCCCCAACCTAGAGAGGTTTTCCGTTCTCCATAGGACTCAAAATCTTGGCCACGTATAACTTTTAGTGGGCACAATGCTTCTAGACAGTTACTTCCAAGTAAGATTTTTACTTCTGTGTGTTCTAGAAGCGGATGTAAGTTTATTTGGTCTCGAAAAATAAGATATTTTAAACTATCACTATAAAATTTGAAAGGAACCAAGGAATTTAAAATCTGAATTTTTGACATTAAAAGCATTGGGTCTACTTGCGAAAGTGGGGCTTGTTTATTATTAAAATTATTTACCGTTGACAAAATTGGCGAACTGCTGTGCCCCTGCGTGGTTGGCATTTATGTTTCTCCTTCTTTCGGTGATGTCGTCAGTCTGGTCTCTCTTGTGGTTGAGGGGCGAACGTGTATTGTTCGTGAATTATTCCAAACATTTTCTTGATTTGTGTTCGTTAACAGCAATGAGTTGTTCAGCTCACCATTTAAAGGAGGTTTTTCGCTTTTCACTTTAAGTTTTAACTTTTCCAGGACTGAATTTAATTCTTTTAGGTCAACGTCGGGATTGTCCATAGCCTCCTGAATAATCCTACTTTTCCCTTCTTTTAATCTTAAGGCCTTCTCTCTAGCTTCAACTTCTGCCTTGGAGGCCTTCTCTCTCGCTTCAACTTTTGCCTTTAAGGCTTTCTCTCGCGCTTCTACTTTTGCCTTTAAGGCCTTGTCTCGCGCTTCAACTTCTGCCTTTAAGGCCTTTTCTCGCGCTTCTACTTTTGCCTTTAAGGCCTTCTCTCGCGCTTCAACTTCTGCCTTTAAGGCCTTCTCTAGCGCTTCGAACTCCTCCCTTCGGGCCCTTTCACGAGCCTCAAACTCAGCCCTTTGGGCTCGTTCACGAACATCAAGTTCAGCTTTAAATTGCGACAGAGCGGCTTGCTCCTGTTTGATTTCCTCCGCCAACTTTAACGCTTTCATTTTAGCGAGCAGGCGTGATGCCGCATTGTTCGTTTTACGTGAGTATCGGTAACAGCTGGAGCTCACTGATCCGTTTTGAGATGTATTTATTTGTATTGCTTGGAGAGCAACGGTCTTAGTGTCTATAAATTTTGTAAGATGATCTACAGTTTTATCTATTTCTTCGATGTAGGAAAAATCGACAGAATCTTTGTACTCTTCGCTTAACTTCTCTTTGCCGGCCTTAAGTTCTCCTCTGAGCAGTTTAAGCTCACTTAAGGTGGCACTTTGCAAGCTGGGAGTACTTAACTCACTCTCCTCTTCCTAACTCGTCAATTTCTGAAATTTTTATTTTGACGTTTCTTTTTATAGACTCGAGGGTTTTAAAAGGTATGGAAAAAGCATAAGCCTTACCCTTCTCCGTCACGACTCTCTTCATTTTTCCTGTCTGATCTTCTAGCTGTAAGTTGGACATCTATTTGACCACAGCTCAAAATTTTTCTTCACAAAAATTCTTGTACTTTTTGTACTTTCGCTGCCGGAATCGCAGCTTTGATACCGGCAGGCCGTGAAAACTCTTAACTATAAAGATAAACCAACGCTATGCTCACTGATAAGTAGAACTTTTACTTAACGCACAAAATGTACATGAACATTGGCTTTCTTACAGATACTTTTTAACAGATCATAAATCAAACAATACACAATGACAGTTTGGTAACAAAATACAAAACAAAAAATTAACTAAACAAACATCGCTGTTTCCACAGCGACAGTTAGGCAGCTGAAAACGCTGTCTCTCAGTGATTGGATAGATTGGTTTAACATCTATTTGATTATATTTTATTTATCAGGTCAAATATTAATCAATCATTAGCATAAAATCCATATTAAGCATTTTCAATATACTATAACTATATAAATATATTCGTGGGGAGGCCAGCTTGATTATATAGTTAATTAATCAATATGAATTAGAATATAATCCAATGTAGATAGTGAATTTACACCTCTGTTTTATATGTTTATTAATGTTCGTATTATTTATTTTCAGTGAATATGCTTAATATTACTAGGATAACTCTAAGCCACAATAGAATAAAGGGTATGTTTTTTTTGTTTTGTTTTTTTGTAATATTTATGCAATGTTTTATAGAACAAGTTTACGTATTAGCCTTGAAACTGTTTCTTTTTCTAAACCCTGAGAAGATATGCTGGCACTTTTTTACTTTAGCGCCCCCCTTGGTTCTAAACAATATTCTGCCCTACAAAAGTCTTAAAGGTTTGTGTGTTTGTCTTCCAATACATTGAGACTCCTGGGGCAGTTTTATATTTAATAATCCTGTATCTTAATCGTTGATTTGGCTATGGGATATGATCACAATTATATATAAAAGTGTGATATTCCTTTGTCCCAAGGTACAAATATCCGAGGTATAAATATCCCTTCGTCTTAATAGTAATTTAGACTAAGGAATTATGCTACTCTGTATATGTTTCTTTGTCTGTATATCTATTAAAACAAAGGGATATAGGGGGGTGCTAAAGTAAAAAAAAAAGTATCGATATGCTGGTGGATCCATCGATCAAACCCGGCATACGTTCTGATCAACACAATATTTGGTTAATGGAAAAATATAGGTATTTTCACACATCTATTGGATATGCTTATAAGGGTGAAATATGTGTCTTACCTCTCTGTAATTCACCAAACATTCCTAATTTCACTTTGGTTGCAAGAAATAACCTCTTGGCTACTCAGATAAATTATTTGCTACATTGTACCTTTATATATCGACTGTCATGGACAGTAGAAAATAATTAGTAAAAAAAGGTTTTGTTCTTGTGAGGTTTCAGTCAACCCATGTTGTAGCTAGATCATTTTAATTCATAAAGGTGGGGAAAAATAAAATAAACAACAGTAAAAAACTAGATACGTATATTGTGAGAGACAAACTGGTTTCAAAACTCAGACGAAGTACAAACTGACTGATCTAATGCAAAATTGAAAATTAATAGACAGGATATTAGATGTTTGTGAATAACATAATTTTTCCTAGAAATTATTTCTTTCCTGATTCCATGTACCTATATAGGTTAAATTCGAGTCAAAATTTATTCGTTGTAACTTCTTTTTTTAGTATATATCTTGGTATTTTCCTTTTATTGAAGCTCACAACATCGAGGTTCTACTTTATTATGCTATAATAGTGTTTTCAATCAAAATCTGATACCAATGTCATTATTCTCTTAGTATTCATTGTGTTTCAAATATATGTGTAATGTGTACACTGATCAATTTATTAGTATTATTATTTTATTTTTTTTAGATGTTCCCCCTTCAATTGCTAACTTACAGAATTTAGAAATTCTTAATTTATTTAATAATCAAATTTCTGAACTACCTATATCTCTCTCCTCTTTGAAGAAACTGAGGATTTTAAACATTGGGTAAGTTCTCTCGATTTTATTATAAATAGTGCTTATTTTTTAATTGAAAATCAATTTAATCCAAAATTACTTTGCAATCATTTAGTGGGAACATTTTAAATTGCTAACTTGGTTCTCCTTTTGCTCAGTTACACCATTGTTTAAGCACGTTAACTAAATCTTGGTGTTTTGACTTTTGTTAACTTTTAATTGAAACCCAACTTCCTAAAGTGTATTTATAAAACTGAAGCAGATCTTTGTCCAGTGTTTTTTTATTTAAAACAAATTATCTATTAATTTTTATTTTTTAGAATGAACCGCTTAAATAATCTACCACGAGGTTTTGGTGCATTTGAATCTTTGGAAGTTTTGGATGCTACTTACAACAATTTAAGTGAATCTTCTCTTCCTGGAAATTTCTTTATGTTGGGTTAGATTGAATGATTAATATTAATTTATTATTCTTATGTTTGTAATTAAGTTAATTGTCAATTTTCAAGTGTTAATAATTTCATTAAGACAAACATGTTAATATTTTCATTCCTTAAATATACTTATATTTATGCATTGGTTTTCATTTTCAGAAAATCTTAGAGCTCTATACTTAGGGGACAATGATTTTGAAAATCTTCCCCCAGAAGTTGGGCGGCTAAAGAACCTTCAAATTGTAATTATTCTTAACTTGTTATTATCTGTTATTGTCTAAGTGGTTTTTAATTTGTTTTATTATTGTGCTTAAACAATTATTGTGCTTCGTCAGGGGAAATGTCTCCAACTCATTGCATATTCATTTTACCCAGACCTTCTGGAAAATGTCACATTTTCTGAAAAACTGGACACTTTCAAAACTTAAAATAAGGGGACTGTCCTTTTCAAAACGAGACGGATGACCACCCTACCTTGAATGCAAGTTTAGGGAAACCCTTTGGCAAAATTAGACAATATTTTTTGTTTTTTTCTTAGGAACTATTACATATTTGTACAGGTTTAGTTGTTTACTAAAACTATCTTCAAATTCACATTTATCAATAATTTTAAGAGTATATATATGGCTTTTTAAAATGTCTTTTTTCATGAACAAAATTGCTTCTTATGTCCTTATAAAGAAGCAGAATAAATAGCTTAAGGTAAACCAATTTGACTAAAAAAGAGTTACTGATTTATTTTCTTAATCAATTATTGGAAGTAAAATTGAAATAAAAGGGATTTATTATTTATTTTTAACATTACTCCATGTTAATTTTAATTTCATATTTTAAAAAGTTCAACTAGTTTTAATAATAAAGTATAAAATTGTTTGTTTATAATTTCAGTTGGTTCTAAGAGAGAATGATTTAGTGGAACTACCAAAAGAGATTGGGGAGTTAAACAGGCTTAAAGAGCTCCACATTCAGGTTAATAGGCTTACAGCCCTCCCCCCTGAACTTGGTAAGTCACTTCTCTTACCTTCTACCATTTTATAGCTGAGGTGTTCCAGTGAAACACTTATTTTATTATCCCTTGTGAAATTAAATTAGATTTTTTTTAATCAAAGGAAAGTTTGCAAATAAAAAAAAAATTGGATCTATTTGATTCAAATGTCAGGGGTGTTGATAATTTAAAAAAATATATTTGTGTGATTGTATCCATATCTATACTTCTAGGGGTGAATCACTATCAATTTTAAGGCTTATCTCTAGAATTCTATTTACATTGCTTTTGTAATAAAAGTATTAAAATACTTTGTATGAACATAAATTGAAGCTTACTGTTTAAAAGTCTTCTTATATCATCTATCTTTAACCCCTTTATAAGACTTCCTAATGGCTAAAGTAATCAAATCCTCTATTTATAAACATTTACATATCCCTGAGTACTTAAAACATAAATTAAATTCCAATTAATTTGGTATGTTCTGAAAATTTGTGATTGTTAAATACTTATATATGATTCTTTATCTAATTAACCAAAATTAAATAAATGTTGGTTTATTTGAAAATGAAATATAGATTGAAACCAATGAAAAATGCAGGCCTTTTTTTTTCCAAAGAACTTTTAATATAGAGTCTGAAGCAGCGTCATCTTACATGTAGAATGCCTGTCAAAAGATTACGGGATTGTTTTTTTGAGTTAAATCAGTCATCTGGTAAGATGCTGAGATAGTTCCTGGGCCATATCTTATTAGATTGTAGCATACTTGAAGCACTGTTCCATATTCTATGGATATCTAAATTCATGTCCTTATGGAATGTCCCATTCCACAATATGGCACATCAACAACAGGTTCTTGGGGAATTGTGATCAAACTAGAATCCGTTTTGGCTTACTGTTAGCAATCTCAATGCCGAAATGTCCAGGAACCCATATTAGTTGTACTTTGTTAAGTTGCCTCAGAGTGTTTAGATATTTTTTGCCCTCTGCAACTAGCTTAGACCTTGGTGCAACCAGTGCTAAAAAAATTAAGGCCTTTACATGTTTATGGCCACATTTTTAACATGTTTATATAATCCTACCAGTCCCAATGTAAACTGTAAAAATGCATTTCTCTAGTTAGAGGAGTTTGCTAAAGTTTCTACTGTACTATTATACATGAGAAATAAGTCCCACCAGCTGGATTTTTATTTCCAACTCGTTTTGTTTTTTTATTTCCAACTGTATTTTTGACATACACAACTTTTTCTATTTTTAAAAATTGTCATACACCTGTAATTATTTAAAGTTTATTTCATTTTAAACTACCCTTACTTGCTTTAGTGCCTTTTACACAACAATCAGTCCCAAAAAGGTTAAGAAATCCTAACACTTTTGACTGTGTTTCTATTACTTTTTTTAAAATAAAAAAAGGTAGATTTACTTATTTTAATAAACTTTTTTTTTTTTATGTGTATTTAGAGTTTAGTTGATTTATTGGTCTCTTTCTAAGGTATAGAACATACCTTATTATTTAAATAGTTGAAATGTTGTTTTTTATGTTTCCTCTTATACCAGGTAATATTGATTTGGCTGGAAGTAAGTGTGTACTAAGGATGGAATTCAACCCTTGGATAACTCCCATTAGTGAACAGTTTCAAGTTGGAATCTCTCATGTCTTAGATTACATTAAAACTGAAACCTACAAACAGTGAGTGTCTTTTTACATACATAGAGAGAGAAAGTACTGTGAAAGAACGTTAATTCAATTTTGATGGATTTAGCAGTTTATGGTCTCCTGAGTCCAAAAAAAGTGGTTTTTAAAATACTACTGGGCCGATTTTTATGAAATTTGGCATACATTTTCAGAAAAATCATGTCCCTTGGGGAACCAAGAAATAACATTTAGCTCTACATTTGGGGGCTCTAACCACCAAAAAACTTTTGATTAAAAATGTTTTCCTGGTAAAAATCAGGTTCCTGATAAAATAACTATAATTGTAAAGGGTTAGAGGTCAGATTTGATTCTTTGCTAGGAGGAATTATTTGTCTGGTTAATTTAGGTAAAATGTTAAATAATTCTTAAATGTAACCACAAAAACTTGAAACATCTTACAAATTGAAAACACTGAACCAATAATTATGTTCTCGTATATGAGAAAGTGTGGTAGTTGTATCGTGTAGAATTTTTTTTATTAAGTCTGAATAATTATACAGAGTTTAAATTGTGAATGTTCCATATTAGTAGTGTTAAAAAAGTACACTTCCTTTCTTTTATCTTCCAGTTTTTCTTTATCTGGAAAGGCTTTATACTATACCTGAAGATTGATGACTTGATGACATTTTCTTTGTCAGCTTTGCACTACTTTACCCCTACCCAATTCGTACTATTAGCATTTTTCCCTATTTACTACTTTTACTATTTTTGGGGTCCCCAGTTAGCACAAGGTTGCTCATAAAAGTGGTCCAAGGAACTTGCCATCTGTATGGTAAATGGGTACCTATTCCATAGGATTGGCTTGTTGGTATGGCTGATAGAGGTTGAAGTGAATAAGTTCAACAATACTAACTCCGTGTCAACAGTTATTATAATAGTAGTTAATAGCCATCTGGTAGGGGTCAAGAGTTATTATGCTGTGGAGTTTCCCTATTTTTCTTGAATCTTAAACATTTCAAAATATCTGTAAATTTGAGTTATTGATTATGTAAAAATGATTTTTGAATTGTCTCCTTTATGCCAATAATCAGCAACCCTCTTAAAAACTTGTTATTTATTTGATTCTTAGATAGTTGGCATTACAAGCTTGAGGTAGGACAAAATTAATTATTCAATTCTTATTGTAAAATTAATAGGAATATTTTTTTTATTTTATTTTAAAATCCTCTTTTGAAGTTTCTTGATAAAATTATAATACAACAACACATATCCTTTCTGACCTCTTCCTTGACTCGATCAATGAAATAGGTTTTATTGTTTTAGTTTTTTCTAACTGCTGTTTTTATTTTCAGTATTTACCATCGCCACATGTCAGCAAGAGGTCCTCCTCCACCAAGTATAATTGACAAATCAAAGAAAATCTCTCGAATTTAACCGGGGAGTTTTTTTTTAAAACAAACATATTTTTTACTAACATAAATATCTGTAACTTTTTAAATGTCTATTAAGTGCCTTATCTGACAAATTTATTTTACTTACAAAAAAATATCAAGGCATAACTATCTCCAAGTGTTCATAGGTAGAGTTCTGTCAAAGGAGATTATTTGTCTGGTTTATGCTAATGTTTTATTTATTTTCAAATTAATACTTTGTTATAAAAAAAAAAAAATAAATAACAAAAATTAACTAATGTGAGCTTTAAATATGTGCCTTGCTATGTTTAGAATAATATTTTATAGCAATAAATTAAATAAATAACTTCTTAAAAATATACATATTTAAGTTTTTATGTTGTTGTTGATAACATTAAATAAATATATTAGAATTATTATGAAGAGTTGTTGTGAAGTTAGACTATATTACATTGAGAATATCTATACACTTATTTCACTCATTGTTACGTTTATAGAGATTAATAAATATTTCTAACAGTAAAAAATGTATTTACCTCTCTTAGAAATTAATGAACTTTAATATTTATTGTGATTGTATTTATTGTGCTTGGTGCTAAAATTTCCTTTAAAAAAAGTTTTCTTTAAAGTTTTATTATTGCCTTGTGTACAAGTTTTCTGTAAACTGTAGTTTGCACAAGAGAATATATGTAATAAAAAATAAGAAATAAATAAAAAACCAGAAATATTCAAGTAAAAATTAAATAAATCTAAGAAAATGTTTCAACTTATTATTTATTTTTAATCTACTTTATTTATTTAATATATATTATTATTTCTTAATGTGTCCAAACTAAATAAATGTTAATATTTTATTTTTAAAACAAAATACATTTTTTAATTCTTAATTGTGTTTTTTTTTACTTTCTTACACAAAGAGAAAGTATTGTGTAAAAATTCGATTTTTGATGGATTTAAGAAAGAGAAAGAAATTAAGAAAGAGAAAGATTGTTGCAAATTACAAATTTTCATTTACTTATCTAAAAATTAAAATATTATATTCTCCAAAATTTGTTTACAAATGTAATATTTGTGAGGTCTTTAATAAGAAATGTTATTACATTCCCACTAATATAGTAAACTTCATTTCATTTATACCTAGAGTGTATTGTAAAACAATATTATTCCCTTAGTTAGGCTATATATAGTCCACGGTTTTTGCAAATAAATAAAAAGGAATGAAACAAGCAGCCATTTGTAACGCTTGTTATGAGGCCAAATAGGGAGGCAGAACTGATAAAAGTATTTCAGACGGGAGTAAGGTGTTGGCACTTTAAGCCTAACTTAATGAGCTTTTGGCTACTCGGCAATTTGCATTGGCTATAACCCATGGAAATTGCTATAAAGGCCAAAAAATAAAAAAAATAAAAATAAAAAGTAGTGAGACAGGTAAAATGTTTGTGAGTCATCTGTAGGCTCATTTAGGCATACTATCCAAATTGAATTAAAATTGGATAATAGTAGTTTTTGTAGGCCACAAATGTTCTCTGATTAATTCGGAGACATAAAAAAATGTTGTTCTTTAGAATGATCACATTCTCCATTTTGTATGGACAGCTCAGTAGTAAAATTATTGTTTAAAACAAAGATTGAAAAGCTCCAATAAATTATAACAGAAAGTCCACCAATAAATTATAATAAAGTAATTAGACCAGTAAAAGATTAAATAATTGTTAATAAAATATTTTTTTTAAAAATGTATTACTCCTCAGTTCAATCATTAGAAAAGTAAAATGGATGTTTTGTTTCTTATAAATCTGTACAACAAGAACAGTTGTGCACAAGAAAATTTACAATTTTTTTTTTAATAACAGCACATTTTTAATTAAATATTTAAACAACTTGATTTGGATAATACTCTGGTTCAAAGATATTCCAGAGAATTGCAGCAGTCATAAGGATAAAATAGAGAATAATTGCCACACGGTACACTGTCTTTTCCCATGAATGAACTTCAAAATTTCTAAGAATCCTTAAGCCTACCAATAATCCAGCCATCGCTCCTGCGAAATGTGCTGCATAACCTATCTGTAAATTAATGAGAATAATATTTATAATAAATATAATAATTGTAATTGCACACATTAACTACACATAAGAATTGTTAGCAAGCTCAAGACAATAATAAATACTCAAAGTTATAATTGAGCACAAAACTTGAATCATGTGACTAAAAGCATTAAATGCTAGTAATTTGTTTGTAAATACCAAGTAATATTATATAAATAAGATTTTTTTTTTATATATATACAGATGTCCCAGGATCGACTTGACGATACGTGAAATGACCAAAAAATTTCATTTTTTGACAAAAAGTCATTCTTAATCATCCATCCTGCATGTCTTTAAATGAAGATTTATCGCATTAAAAATTCTGTTCCATTTAATCTATTCACAAAAATTATGATTTTTAAAATCGCACAAGAGAAACTGGTATAAATTTTAATTTTATAAAAAAAAGTCATTGTTTATAAAAAAAAAAAAATATATATATACTTTTCTAAATAAGAAAGAAAATACAAAAAAAGATAATTTGTAATTCACCTCCCCCCTCGATTATCTCACTTGTAATAAAATCTTGTTGAGTACAACAATTAATTGTTGTAGAGACCTTTTTATTACAGAATATTAATAATAAAAACAAAAGTTAAAAGAACGAACAAGAGAACAAGAAAATTTTCTTAAGGTGCGTTTACACCTGACATTTACCGCACGACATTTATGTCAGACAGAAATCTCAGTAGTGTAAACACCGAAAAAGTTATGTCTGAGAGTTATGTTTCTACTATCAGCTATAAGTGTCGACATTTCTATAATAACAGATGTAAACACCGATTATTTGAAAATTCAAACTTCTGAGAGATATCGCGGAAGTAGACCTCCCGTCTACTTTTTTTCATTCTACGATAAGTGTCAAGTAAATATAAGGTCACCAGACGTCTGTAATTTTCTACAGACAGTCCCGAATTTCAACTATTCGTTCCGATTTTTTTTTTTTTTTGATGTCCCGCCGACACTGATTTGTCCCGAATTCTGAGGTTTTATAAAATTAATGTATAAAAAACACGTTTTGAAATAAAATATGAAGAAATTGTAGAAATATTAGAATTGTTGTGAGAATTTTTTCCTAACCAAAATTTGTTTTATTTACTATCTATCTACTATCATAAATATTATCATTATCTGTTTTTAATTAGAATATTAAAAATTCATGGCTCAGAAAAATATGCCAAACATAAGATTTTTGTTTTTAGATTTAAAATTTAAAAACAAATGTTATTACCTGATATTAGAAAAAAATAATATTACTTAACTTATTTTCTTACGTTACCACTATAATACGATAGTATTATTATTAATAATAACACTTAAATGTACACATTTGACTTCTTATTATACTTAAATTAAAAAAGTAATGATATTTTTTATATATATATAATAAGTTGTACTTAAATTTTAAAAATTATTATTAAATTATATTTTCGCATATATAAAGAATATAAGATTTAGTACGGCATTAGAAGAGATTCAGAGAAAAATTCATAACTTAACTTCAGAGAAAAATTCATAACTTAACTTCAGAGAAAAATTCTTAACTTAAGAAATCAATTAAACAGACAGTAAACAGTGTAAACGGGTCGTACATTCATTGCAAATTTAAGTATTGCGATAAGTGTCAGACGTATGTCTCCGACATAAATCTCAAGCAATTTCTCTCAGATGTAAACACTCAAAGCAATTTCTGTCTGACACTTGACATTTATCGCCGGAGAGAAGTGTCAGGTGTAAATATAAATAAATAAATAAATAACCATTTATTAAGTGTTAATACAATAACCATTATAAATTTCCTATTGCTATCCTACATAAATATTTATAACACTCAACTCAGCTTGCGCTGTGGTGGCCTTTTTAAAGGCCTGAGTTCGACATTTATATATATATACATACATACATACACACATACATACATATACATATATACACATATATATACATATATATATTTTTTCCCCCTCTTTTTTGTAACTATTAGGTACTATAATAAATAAATAATTTTTAAATTATAAACACATAGCTTAACAAATTAATTACAAAAAAATAATCAAACGAATAATAAATAAATAATTAATAAATAATACAGATTTTTTTTTTTAAATACTTAAATGATTATAACAATATATAATTTCTAGATAACACAAAACACAAGCACATTAATAATGGTATTAGTAAAAAGGTAACTGGTTAAGATCATATTAGCTAAATAAAATTATATTATATTATATAGTAAGTGTCAGACATATATCTCCGACATAAATCTCAAGCAATTTCTCTCAGATGTAAACACTCAAAGCAATTTCTGTCTGACACTTGACATTTATTGCCGGAGAGAAGTGTCAGGTATAAACACACCTTTATTTAGAATAATATATTTTACTTACAAAGAATAACTTTTTTCATAAAATAAAAATTTAGACCAGTTCCCTCATGTGCAATTTAAAAAAAAAAAAAACACAATTTTTGGGAACAGATTACATGGAACAGAATTTTTAATGCGATAAATCTTCATTTGAAGGCATGCTGGAGGGATGATCAAGAATGAATTTTTGTCAAAAAATGAAATGTTTATATCAAAATATCGTCCAGTCGATCCTGGGGCATACTGTACAGTAGAGTCTCGCTTATCCGGACATCCGTATAATCCGGACGGGCCAAAAACTATGTACTTATTGGAACCAGGGCCTGTTCAGATTTATGAATAATTAAGATAATTGGGGTTTCTACTTTTATTGTTTATTAAAAATTTATAAAATTGTTCCAAGTATAATTTACAGGTGTATATTCCAACGTTCTAACACGAGGAATACCCGGTATTTTTGTTAAAAATAAACAGATCTAGAACAATTAGGAATAAGTTAGAACATCGATAAATCTGTTTCGGTTCCATAGAAAATATAGCGGCACGGCGGCTCAACGCAGTTCCAAGAAATTTCACCAAGCCGACAATGTCTAATGTCTCAACTTTTCTGAAATGATTGTCGCTCCTCGAATTTCATATCCGAACACAGGAAGTTCTTCTCAGAAAGTCCCTTCTATACCTGCCACCTGCGTAATAGATTGTCGTTTTAATTTAATTAATTTGATATTCGGACTGGTGACAGAACAGCTCATTAACTTAAATAGTGGACCTACGGTGTACAAGCATGTTTTGGAGACTAATTAAAGTAGTTCTTACGATAAAAACATCGATTTTAATAGTTTTACCGTACTATAACTTGTTTTACAGACATTTTAAAACTGATTCCGTTTAATTCGGACTTTCGGTAATCCGGACTGGGTCTGGTCCCGTCAAACCCGGATTAGCGAGACTCTACTGTATATAGCAATGATTTTTTTTAATGTAATAAAAGAAGATAATAATTGGCAAAAAAAAACCTATTCCCATTACTGAAGTTTTGACAACATAATATCATAACTGTAGATAAACGAGTAGTTTTTTTTTTATATTTGTAATTTGCATTACCTGTTCACCAACATTAAGAAAGTATCGCTGATAAATAGAATTTCCAACATCATATCCAACGAAAACCAGAAATATTATAAGCTGTAATAATGCATACTGCATTTCTGACCAATTCTGTAAACATAGCATAACTTATTAGTGTTCATAGTATTGTAAAAAAAATGTATAGTGTAGATAATACTATTTCATAATTCAAGTGCAATTTTCAAATCACCTTGAGATTGCCATAACACATAATGTTAAATTAACCTCTATAACGCGACTATTATTATCCAAACAACCTCTATAACACGGATTTTTTTCAATTCACAACGTAACTCAGAACTTCTCTATAACTGGTCGTTTTGAGAAGTCAACCTTTTATAGCGCGTCTCTATTCAGGAATGGGTTGACCTTGAACAAGTCTAGTCTTGAAATCTAGAGGTTGTAAATACTAAGACGTAGATAAAACATTTCTACAATCAATGGGTGAAAATGGAACAGGATAAAAATCTTTCCCTTTCAGGAACTCCCTGACCTCCTAGATTTTTTTATCACCTCTCCGATGTACCATCTTCACCCTACTGTTAGTAACCTTCATGACCTCTCCTCTGACCACACCGCTGTCCTATTACTCCTAGAGCTTCAACCTTCCAACATACCTTCTAGACAGACGTTAATTAACGGACTAGTTGACTGGGACCTGTTTCAACGACTAATAGAAGACAGACTTGACTTACGAGTGCCACTTAAAACTTCTGACGAGATAGACATAGCAGTGCAAACTTTGACCGAGGCAATACAGACAAGTGTTTGGGACTCTACAAGACCTGTTAAGCAACAACGGAATTCGACTGACTTACATCTACCTCTAACAATACGGACGTTAATAAGAGACAAGCGACGAGCTAGAGGACAATGGCAACGGACTAGGACTCGAACTGACAAACAGGCTTTTAACAGACTTACTAGACAACTGACTGCAGCACTGAAAACATACAACTCACAACGATTCACAGACTATACTAACAAACTAACCACAGAAGACAAATCGCTTTGGTATGCTATCCGCAGAATCCTAAAACACAAGATAATCCCATCTCCCCTTCAAAAACCTGACCGGTCCTGGGCAAAGAGTGACGACGAAAAATCAGAGTTCTTTGCTCATTTCCTTTCCGAACAATTCACTCCTCATCCCCATATTCACGAACCCAATCACTCTCATAAAGTAATAAAAGACTTATCCATTCCTTTACAATTATCCCCTCCCCCAAAATGTTTCCATCCCTCCGATTTTTGCTACATAATAAAAAAGCTTCCTTCCAACAAAGCCCCTGGATATGATCTAATTACGTCCTATATCCTCAAACACCTTCCAAGAAAAGCAGTCCTTTACCTCACATACATATATAACGCCGTCCTCAGAACCACACATTTCCCAATCCTATGGAAGTTCGCTAAAATAATCATGATACCCAAACCCCATAAACCAACTCATTTACCTTCTTCCTACCGTCCTATTAGTCTTCTCCCTATACTAGGAAAAATTCTCGAAAAGCTTCTCCTTCGCCGCATAAACCCTTTAATAGAATCCCTTAAAATTATTCCAAATCACCAGCTTGGCTTCCGCTCCCTTCATTCTACAGTCCAACAGTGTCACAGAGTTGTGGATGTAATTTCCTCTGCTCTTGAGCAGAAAAAGTATTGTTCGGCTGTCTTCTTAGATGAAGCCCAGGCTTTTGATAGAGTATTGCATGTCGGCTTACTTTGGAAGCTCAAGAGTATTCTTCCTTTCACCTATTACCTCATCCTAAAATCCTTCCTGGAAAACCGTTCCTTCCGTCTCCTACAACTCCTCGACTTCTTCCATCTTTCCTATAAAAGCAGGGGTGCCCCAAGGTAGCATTTTAGGTCCTATCCTCTATTCCATTTATACTTCCGACGTTCCCCAGCACCCTACAACTGTTCTTGCTTCCTTTGCCGACGATAAGTGTATCTTATCCTCACATAAGTCGTCACATACAGCCTCCGACCATGTTCAACAGCACCTTACACTCCTGGAATCTTGGTTCAAAAAATGGCGGATCAAAGTTAATGAAATGAAAAGCTCTCATGTGACCTTCGCTCTAAGGCACGGTATGTGTGAACCAGTAACCCTTAATCAAATCCCTATTCCTTATTCCAGTTCTGTCCGCTACCTGGGGCTACACTTAGATCGTCGTTTAACATGGGCAAATCACATCAAACATAAACGCCAAACATGTAATACACCCTATAAACTTTTACACAGACTCTTACACAACACATCTAAACTCAACATGCAAAACAAAATACTCATCTACAACACCATAATAAAACCTACATGGACATATGACATAGAACTCTGGGGTTGCACCAAACCTTCCAATTCCTATCGTGTCCAATCACTCCAATCCAAGATCCTACGAAAAATAGCTGACGCTCCCTTCTATGTTTCAAATATCATCCTTCATAACGACCTCAAAGTACCCTTTGTCCGTGAACTAGCCATTTCCCGATACAAATCCTTCCACGACTCCCTTTCTGACCATTCCAATCCACTAGTCCACAGTCTGTCTTCCCGGTCCATTCCTGACAATCCTCCTAGACGCCTGAAAAGGCAGTGGCCACGTGACCTCTTAGACAACTAAATATATTTATTTTAATATCATGAATTAAATTGATTAATTGTGCTTTATATTACTCATAAAATATTTTTCGTCTCAATTTAGTAAGTGCTATCACTGGATAGTTGCTTACATCATGTCGTCTCAAGTCAAATATTCATAGAGATCTGTATTGCTTATAACAATGAAGTATTGTAGTTGCAGTAATTAAATAAAAAAGTTAAAAAAAAAAAAAAAAAAAATCCCTTTCAGGACCACTCATTTTTACTTTCTCATATAAAAAGAAAGTATTGTGCCAGCGAGAAAATTCAATTTTGATGGATGGATTTACACATTTTGAGGTCCCCTGAGTCCAAAAAAAAAGGATTTTTTTTAAAGAAAGTCTGTCTATCGTCTGCATCTGTGGAGCCTAAACTACTGGGCGGATTTTGACGAAATTTACATGTTTAAAAAAATCTTACTCCAAGGTGAAATCGAGAAATTATTTTTAGCTCTAAATTTGGGGGTGCTACCCCCAAAAACTCTGAATAATAAAAAAAACGGTTCCGATGATTTTGATTTAAAAAAATCGAATATGTAGTCCATTTAAATACAAATCAAACAATATAAGCCATTTTCCCGGGAAAAATTTAGTTCCTAAGAAAAGAGCTATTAGGGCAGACTGAGAGAGGCCGAGTTCGATTCCCCGCCGAGGAGAAGTTAATAATGAAATGTTCAAAAATAATTAAATGTACCTACAAAAACTAATAAATGGAAAATACTGGACTAAGTAATTATGAACTGGTATATGACAAAATTTGGCATAGATAATCAGAAAAATGCATTTTATCCCTGAGGTAAAAACAGAGTATTTTTCATTCAATGTCCAAGGCATCACCTATATTTTTAAACCTCTGGATACACAAAAATACGGTTGTGTCAGCTAATTAGTTTTTTATTCATGCAATAGTACTAGATCTGTTATCCTTCAATAACAATGTATCAGATTAAAAGTAAATTTACTTTTAAAGTCAAAATAGTATGTTATTTTCTCTGCTGGTAAGGTATTAAAAAAAAAAAAATCTAAACCAGGCAGTACTGCTTGGAACTTAACTAGGATAATTTGAAGAGTGTAAACGTAAATTTAATGTTGTCTAAAAAAATAAGTTTTAATGGATGTATATTTATTTTTAAATAGACTTAATATTATTATAATCTCAAGAAAAAAGTTGCATTACCATTACAATAGTAGCGAGATGAGCAGCTATAATGGCATAAACTCCTCCTGATGCCCCAACCAAACAAACATATGGATCAGATACAGAAGTACCCAGTGATCCAGCAATGACACCACTAAAATATATTATAAGTATTCTGTACCACCCGTGTACCATTTCTAAAGGTATGCCAAGGAGAATCTGAATAGATAAATTCACTATAAGGTGCATTGGCCTAAAAACAAGTAAGAAGAATTTATTTTATTGTTATTAATTAGATACAAGAATTAAAAGGCTTAATAAAATAATAGAGACCCCCTGCCCCAACCCTTCCAATTACTATACATTAAACACAGGCAAACCAGTAAATTTAAAAAAAAAATACAGATTTTTGTAGAAGTAATGACTGATTAATTATTAATGGATACAAGATTTTAAGGCAAATAAACTTTTAAAAAAATCTTGAAAGCTTTTATAAAGTTTAAATTTTTGTTGTGTAATTTTGTATTCAGAGAAAAAATATTTACTTGTATCTGATGAAAAGTATGTTTTAATTTTTTTACTAATTTACCACTAAAATATCTCCATATAAATGCTGATTTATTATCTGCTAATATAAACTTTGTAAAACTAAAGACTGATTATTATATTATCATTGAAAATACATAATCTGTGCATTTTTCAGCTTTCTAGGCAGTTGGGAAGTCAGTCAAATTCAAAGTCAGGTTACAAGATTTGGAGACAAAAACCATTGAAGTTAAATGAAATTATGTAATCATAATATAACTTAAGCCTTAGTATAAAAACCTTTCATACCAACTATAAGTTTTGCCTTGCAATTGGCAAGCATTATTGTACTCCGTAACCATATGGCTCAACGTTAGCCACAATAGGCTTAGTTATTCATCTAAAGATAGAGCTTTAATTTTGTTCAAAATACAAATCACTCAAAGTAAAATATACAACCCAATCTCTTACTATACAAAAAATATTTAATTTTAAGTATATACATTTAAAAAAATATATACATTTTACCGCAAATAGACAAAGATAATTAATAAACAGTCTTACCCATTATGTACTAACATGTAGGATAAGAATCTCCAAGCTTCTTTTCTTCTCCTAGGATTATAAATACAAACTGTTGCCAATGGACCGTCGACATAAGTTTGATGATACATTGACGTGTCATAAACATAGAAAAATATCTAAAATAAAAAATAAAAACACCTTATAACTAGTTATATGCTTACTTTTCATAATAAAGATAAGGAAGCCCTATCAGGGTATCACCTTTAATGTATTATAGGCCATAGTACAGTAGATATTTGATTACATGTTATTTATAAAATAAATATTTAAAAAAATAGTATTAAATGGAAAGACACCTCTATTAGGCTGATGATAAGCATGCCCACAGGTGGAGGGTAACAGGAATATGCATAATCATATTCACCACTGTCAGTAACTGTTACCAGAGCATGGTCTCTATTCCTAGGTGGTATCGCGTGATGTATGTAGGTGTTCATCCAGCCTCTGAATAACCTTCTTCCTTCTTCATGTTTCATCTTAACAATCAAAAAAATAAATATGATTATCCTTAAATTACCCATTATAAATGTTAATTTTATGGTTTATACAGCTGGTTGAGCAACGCACTAACCCCGTGTCATTATATTTATATATATATATATATATATATATATATATATATATATATATATATATATATATATATATATATATATATACAGGGCTCGATTTGAGGCGGAACGGCGTTCCGGGACCTCTCTCTCTGTGATAAATAAATAAAAAATTATCGGCACTAAGAGTGTGGGTTTATGTCTAAAACTGCTTAAATTGCTGATTTTAAACGTTTATAATTCAAATATTTCCCGGGGAAGGGCCCCCGGACCTCCCTTCTATCAGGGGGGGGGGGGGGGGGTAGGTATTAGTTCCGGCACCTCAATTTCTAGAAATCTAGCACTGTATATATATATATATATATATAGACTGTGATTTATAGACTTTGACACCGTTTGACCAATCGCCTTGAAAGTTGGCACATATGTGTATGTATTTTTTCATGGAGAAGGATAATATAATTTCAATTTTTGTACATAGGGGTACAGGATACAAAAGTCAAAAATAGTATATACACTTTTGTCATATTTTCACATAAGAGGGGGGTAAAAAGGAAAATAAATTATTTTTAATTAAAAATATTACTAAATTTGATAAGATTGGAATGAAAATTGGGATAAGAGCTTAATTTGATGCCAGGACATTTACATTTAGTACTTTTGGGTACAAATGGTACCTTATGTATGTTTTAAGCTCAGGTTTAGGTGATAAAAAAATGTATTTGTTTTGTTCAATACATTATATCATGGAGAAGGTTTTTATTACTTTTTAAATTTAAATTATTTTAATTTAAATTTCGTACACTGGGGTACGGGTATGGGGGTACAAAAGCCAAAATAGTATACACCCTTCATGATGCATGTTGTTGCAAAGCTCTTTAAGAGTACAGTAATTGTTGTTACGTTCACTTTTGTCATATTTTCATAAAAGAGGGGGGGGGGGGGGAATGAAAAAACAGCGGAAATGCTATTTAATTAAAAATTAGAATCCATGTTTTTCACATGGTCTCAACTATATGTTGCTTGCTCCAGGGGAGGCACTCCAAAAACTCTATATAGCGAATGGAATAGTAAATAATATTGCTCATTCACATGAATTATTTATATAAAATGTATATAGTTCATTATCTATTTATACCAATGAAAATGATAGAATCTCATCAGTATAAGCCATCTTTCATTATTCTACAATGAATGAAGATTCTAGATTACATTCACATCACCCATATTTAAATGTACAGAGGTAAATAATTATACGCAGGCAGGACAAAGTCTGTCGGCTTTTGCTAGTATATACATTATATATATATATATATATATATATATATATATATATATATATATATATATATATATATATATATATATATGTATATACTAGCAATATATATATATATATATATATATATATATATATATATATATATATATATATATATATATATAAATTAAACAAATTACAAATGACATTAATTATTTATACTAAATTAATGAAGTTTATAAATTAATAGTAATTAAAACTATGAAAATTATGATTAAGGTTAAAAAATTGATATCTTTTTTATCTATCTCTATGTATATTTCAAGCAGAGGTAATATGTTTTAGAGAATCATATTTTAATTTCTCCATAATAACTTAAATTCCATTATGTAAAAGCAAAATTTGGATTCAATTTAAAAAGTGTCGGATATATGATAATTATGAAAAGAGAAACAGTTTTTAAGGTCAAAATCTCATTAGGTAAGGGTAAATGCTAAGGATGCTGGCAGAGTTTTCCAAGGTTAGATGCAGGGTTGTTTCAATTATTGAGTAGGAAAAAATAGGGTCGAATGCTTGACATTTAAATAATTTTGTAACTTATTTAAATGGCAGAAAAAATTAAGCAGATTTAATTTTTCTTAAAGATTCGCCTTAAACCTACAGTTGAGTAAACAGGGCAGAATCAACACTTTCTTGATTTTAGAAATTCCTTATTAAGTTCATTCAGTTTGAATATTTAGTTAGGCCTATACTGTGTGATTTGTTGTTCAACTTAGGTTGGTAGTCCAACATGTCTCAATGTATGTGGGCTGATTTTCCAATCAATTTGCAGGTATGACAAACTTGTTAATAAAATCTAAATGCCAACCTTACAAACCTGGCGGTGTATGGGAAAAAAAGGGTTTTGTGACTCAGGTTGGCCTCTTATGTAAGGGAGAAAATAAAACCACTAAGTGGATATGCTGTGACACATTTTATTTTGCCTGGTTGACCCTCATTGACTTCTCACCCCAATTATTTAGAATCTCCCTCTCTGTAATAAAGGCCCTTCTTTTCTTAACAATACTGTAACATATTACCAAGTTGTTCAATTTAGCTCTAAAAAATTATTTTAACTATTAAATGAATTAGAAAGGTTAAATTTTGTGCTCTACTGTTTTCAAACTTGGTTGCCTTAGCTTAATACTTCCCAGGGGTATGCAACTCCAGTATTCTAGAGATGTAAGACCACTAGCGCTGGTCGAGCTGTTTGGCGGTTAAAATTGTAAACTACTTATGATCTTTTGACATTCCTCAAATTCTAAGATATAAACAAATACTGGTTTTCAGACATTTGTACTATTTTGTAAATAAAGAAAATAAAAAAACTAGCCTCGGTGGCTGTAAGAGATGCGCAATTGCTTTGAGTGCAAAATATCTCGAGGTTCAAATCTAGCAAACTGACAAATTAATTTATTTCTTTGAATTAAGAAGCTCAAAATCTTTTGAACGGTGCAGCAAATTTAGTTACAATTTTAACCTCCAAATAGCTCGACCAGCGGTAGTAGTCTAACACAGGTAGATAAAGAGGGAGTTGGAAATCTTTCCGTTTAAGGATTCTATGATTGCTGATACTTCCTAAGGTTCAAACAAACTTAATATGGTTGGCTTTCTTCTTATGGTTTAAATTAAAGTCTCCAGCCATAGGACGAAAAAATAACCAAAATTTATTTAATTTTATTGTGCTTTTTATTCTTCAGTTAATCAAAACTTGTAGCTTAAATTAGTGAAGTGATTGTGTGAGTATAAGAATATCCCTTAAAAATAAATGTTCACTAACCAAATCAATAAATTCAGGAAAACTTAGGCAATCATCGTGATTTGTGTCATACTTCTTTAAGATCCTGCTAACAGCCTGAGGTGGTAAATTATCGGGATTTGAATTCTCAACAGCATTACGAAGCTCAGAAAGTGGTACCTGGCCATTATGATGTGTATCGTACTAAAATAAAAAAAGAAACAATAAAATAAAAAATCGGTCCAAGACAAGTAAGACAAATTTTCTCATATCCAGTTCATAATTACTTAGCCCAGTGTTTTCCATTTATTAGTTTTTATTTGGTACATTTAATTATTACTGAACATTTCATTATTAACTTCTTCTCAGCAGGGAATCGAATCCGGCCTCTCTCAGTCCGCGTTTAAAGCTATTTTCTTAGGAACTAGATTTTTCCTGGGAAAACGGCTTATATCGTTCGATTCGTATTTAAATCGATTATATATTAGAATTTTTTAATCAAAATCGTCAGAACCGTTTTTGAGAAATAATTTTTTTCACATTTATTCAGAGTTTTTGGGGAGTAGCGCCCCCAAATTTTAAGCTAAATTTAATTTCTCAATTTTGCCTTGGGGTATGATTTTGCTAAACATGTACGCTAAATTTCGTCAAAATCGGCAAAGTAGTTTAGGCCCCAGGCGCCTGCACAGACAATTTAAAAAAAAACATGTTTGGACTCAGGAGACCTTAAAACATGTAAATCCATCCAAATCTCAAAATCGAATTTTCACGCCATCACAATACTTTCTCTTTATATGAGAAAGTAAAAAATAATCGAAGCAATAAATAAAGTAATTATAAAAAATAATATGTGATTTGTACTTAAATTAAGTATATAAATAAGAATTGCATAACTCTAACATTGCAGCCAGCCTACTGCAATAAAAATTAAAGAATTCAGATTTTATCTGATAAATAAATAATATATAAATAATATATTAATATATGAATTTTATATCAAAAATATATTTACCCGGTCAAAAATCTGTCTCCACGTCTGTAAAATAAAAATTAAAACTATTAACAAAATAAAATAATGATTAAAATGCATATTAGGCAATGTGTGACTCTTTACATTGAAGCAAGTGTACTCCAACAAATAATGAATACTGGCTGTATGCCGCTGTTGCTGCGACATCATAGTTCCAGCAGTTTGGTCTGTCTGACTTCTCTCTTCGTCATGTCTATATTTCTACTCTTTAACCCTTAGTGGCACGGCTATAGTGGACAAACAATGAGGCACGGGCAGCGTACTTTACTTTGCGCCGGCGCATTTTTCAAACTATAAATAGGTCAAATCCAGATTATCTAGATTGCGTTTTGGAAATGTTGAACTAAAAAGTCAATTAATGTATTACATATTTATTTCTCAATATCTTTAATTATAAAAATAAAAATTACTTTAAAAAAAAGTCTTGGAAAGTGAAGTCTTTGAAATTCAGGTTTTTATCCATTTTTGGATATTTTTACGGGCAAACCCAGGCTATTCCTTTATATTTCTTAAAATAGACAAAAATATAAAGAGGCATTACAAGGCTTATTTGATCATCCTTTAAGAACACACTGTGTAACTCCAGTTTTATCTTTCTTTAGGCCCTAAATCATAACTTAGAGACAGGGCATCATAGTTCCACTGCTTAGCAAGCCTTCCCTGGAACCTAAGGCTACGCCTAGGTAGGCCACCTGGGTGGTGAAGTGTGTCACTAGCCTAAAAGTGCAACTTGATTTTCAGCACTTGATCAGCACCATTATCCCTGCAAAATGAGTGTGTTTTTTCACTTTCTGTCATGGTCCTATTTTTTAGGACTTTCCATGCTCTAGCAATCAAAGAATTTGCTACAAATTGCTCAGTAGGTGGTGCTTAATGAACTGACTTTAAGAGTTTTAGAATGTCCTTTTAATTTAAAAGGAAAGCAGGTTACACTAGGACTGTAGGCAGCCTCTTCTCTAGTAGACGCTTTAGGGCCAAGTACCAAAAAAGAAAAGGTGTTACGAAGTTATTTCATTGAAGATTACAAAATTAGCCAAGTATTGCTTGGTTTGCCTGAGAAAATATAAAAAAATGGATAAGAACCTGTATTTAAACGGGTTTAAAAAATCTAACTATGTACCTCCTATGCATAGCTAAATTCAATTCGATACAAATTGGTGTTTCGATATTATAAACATCCTTAAAAAAAAATCCCTTAAATTAAATGTATATTTCTTAAAATAGACAAAAATATTAAGAGGCATTACAAGGCTTATTTGATCATCCTTTAAGATAGGGTCACCATACATCCCGTCTTGACCAGGACAGTCCTGTTATTTTAAGCTTTTAAAGACGTGCCGTCGGTTGCTGAAAATGTCCTGTTTTTTTTTGGAAAAAAAGGGAGCTTTTCCAGAAGGCCTTGGTAAATTATAAAACTTATCCCATACTTGATGAGTTGGAGATGTTTCCAATCTTAGGAAAAAATGATACAGTGGAACCTCGATAATTCGGACTAATTGGGACCAGACACTGTCCGAATTACCGATTTATCCGAATATGCTGTAAAACAACTTTTTCGCAGACGAGAGGACCTGATAAAGGTTCGCCTAAGCTTCTTTTTTGGGTAAACCATATGTACATCGCATCTTCTAAAGCAGTATCATTTGCCATTTGTAACGGTTTCCGGTTTTTTGATCCCTCTTCAGAATATAGCTTTGACGGGGTATTGCAGTATGCTATGTCGTTTTTGTTTTAAATCACTGATGTTAGATGTCCCCACACCATACTATTTTGCATGAGATGCCCCACTTTCTTTCACCTTTCAAAATTTTTTCTAGAATTTTTAGTTATTAAATCTTTTAGTAGGCAGTTCGGATTTTCGAGGCTCCGGATTTTAGAGGTCCGAATTATCGAGGTTCTACTGTATTTATCAACCATTTGCATATCAACTGTGTGATATTTACTCATCAACAAGTGAATCTCGGTCATTCACTTCGATACCGATACCATGCTACTGTGAACAACCTGCTAATTTAGAATCTGAAGATGGCTATTAAGTGAAACTACTTATCATTTTAAAAGGAAAATAAAATAAAACTTTTAGTCTTCACACAAAGTATTTGTATTGACAAATAACCGGTTTCGGCTAATTATTAAACCCCCGGGCCCGAAAGTTGGCCGGTGTGTAGCACTGTCGGGGCCAACGATCGGGTTGGCTGGACCATCCGACCACCGACTCCCCCACCACTTTTTTTGTCGGGTCGGTGTGTGTGTAGCGTTTTTGGGTCCAACAGTCTGACTTGCACCATCACCTCAGCTTCATTTCTGTTTGATGAGACTTTTAGAACCACGCACCACGAGTATTGCTGCTAAACTGGACTAGTAGTCGAGTCGGCTCGTTTGGTCGGGGTGTGTGTAAGCAAGGCCCCGACAAGGACGGTCGGGGCCAATGGTCGTGTCGACCAGTGTGTAGGGGGTATTAGCAGTCAACACCGTCTGGCGCAGATGGCAATCAGCCTGGGAGCAAGTCCCCACCCAACTAAGAAGGGTTAAAACTAAAGTGAGGACGAGGCAAACAAATATTACCCTTTCGAGAAGGGAAAGTGTCGTCATCATGCGCTAAAGGATCGGCCACACACAGCTGACGCATGGGCACCTCTTGACAAACGAGCATGCCGGCATTGCGGGATGGTGGCGCTGACGGTGAGTCATATAATTGAAGAATGCGACTCACTGGCAGATCTGAGGACGGAGTATAAGGTCCCAGCGAACCTGGCCATTGCCTTAGCTAAGGAGTTGAATGTTCAACCAGTCCTGACATTTTTTAGAAGAGCAGGACTCTACGATCTTATCTAATCCCTCAGCAGTGTCCTGTTTGTGTTTTTGGTTAGGATAGGATATGTTACCACCATCCCTGGCTATTTATTTCGTCCGGTAGTGATGGTGGGTCCCCAAGTGCCATTTTTGGCAGAGGGAGGCAGATTCCTCGATTTTATTTATTTATTTGAACTTAGGTATAGGTAATTAGTATTAATGGAAATTTTAACCATAGATTTGGTACTGGTCTCCTTCACCACCTGCCCCGTTTATATGTTTCACACGGCAGGCAGGCAGGTTTCCCATCCACTGTATCCAGAGTGGAGAGTGGGGTCCTTCTCTTCATGTCACTAAGTGGATCTTAGTGATGCAATAGAGGAAGACAGACTAACTAATTCCGGCATCAGCCGATTTATCGGCTGTTACGCCATTGGAGGTAGGGGGTGGTTTAGTCGGTAGGGATGTTTCGCAAACACCAGTGAGTTTGACACTCTCCATTAAACGGATGCATATGTGGGTAAGGGTCTAACAAGCCTTCCAGCTCCTGCCAAAAAAAAAGATTTCGATTGAAGCCTCTCAGAAAATTCAATTTTTTTTTAAAGTAATTTTTTCTTTAAAACTTAGGGAAAATTATGGAAGGTTAAAATTATTTTAGTTTAAGGTTAATACTATTTGACCTAATATAGCCATAACCTTCCATCATTACCCTAAAACGTGACACTTAATTTAATTTAGTTTTTTTAATAAAAAACCTCTATTGGTTTTATCAGGATGACACAACCGAAATCGTTTTTATAATGTACAGTACAGATCCTGTAAACGGTACAAATCCTGAAAAGAGGAAAAAACAGGGACAGTTTAAAATAAATTTAAGTAAATCGAACAGTATAGCCAAATTGTGCTGATTTACCAATTGATTTCGAAAGAGACAATTTTATCTAAATAATGCAACTTTTTCCTTAAAATTCCTAACATTTTTCTACCCCTTTTAATTTCAAAGTCCCGTTTTGAACTATTATGGCCACTCTAAATATCAGTATTATCACCGGGGAGTTGAAAAATATGGGTGCCAAATTTGGTTATATGCCTCAAAGAATGAAAGAACCTTAAAAAAATCACACACATACCCATTGGCTTTTATATTTATTAATTTATACAATAGTAGATTGTGATGTTGTGACATAGTTGGAAATGATAAGTGTTAAATATGTAGAAGGGGGAGGCAATGTAAGGTAGTGGAGAGGAGGTGCCCAAAGCTATCGTCGTTTCATTCTACAACTAGATCACACGCCTCGAGATCTCTTTTTGATCTATTATTATAAATTATCACTTCACTGAACAAAAACTTCTTCTGGTATCAAAATAAAAAGGATATTTACCCTGGAGATTTCTTATCATCGATCTTTAGGGTTAATTGTACTACAGTTTACCTTCTCATTTATATTGGCTGTATTTTGTATCCCTTAGGCTGCGGCCACACCGAAGCTACCTCGCTTGGAGCCTAGTGGCTTGGCGAGTCGCCAGGCCACTAGGTGCTTGGATTGATAGCGGCCACACCGAAGCTACCTCGCTTGGAGCGTAGTGGCTTGGTGAGTCATCCATGTGAACCAACCTTCTAGAACATACGAGTCCGGCCACACTGCACGCTTGGTTACTAGGCGAGTTACCTAGCGAGTCCCTAGACGAACAGTCCATTCTACTGTTCTACATGGCGACTCCGGTGTGGCCGTAGCCTTAGAGGCATCCTCAGGCTTTAATACTGAATTCTATGGTTAACCATGAAGCAGTTTTCATTTTAATTCCATGGTCCTAATTTTTAGTTTTTGTTTACCCAAATGAGTGTTGATGAAACATTTTATTACAGGAAGAGTTTTTAAGTACTACACCCAAATTTTAAATTCAAAGTTAACATTTGCCCAATCCTTGGACAAATAACTCTGGTCAGCAAGCTTGAGCATTAATAGAAATAATATGTATACAAAATTTAAATCAAGATATCATCACATGCCTCTTTTATTTTTAATCTCATCACAGTTATAACAGCTGAGTAGAATTTAAGAATTATAAGAGCCTGGATTTTTCAACACTTTGAGACCCCTTTTTATAAAAAAATAAATTTTATTGTTTATTTCCCTATTTCATCAAATAGAACTAGAGATGAATAACATTTTTATATAAACTATAAAAAAAAACACTTTCGAATAAAAAAGAAAGTATTAGTGATATTTATCAAGGTAAAGCATAAAAAGATAATTAATATGAATGTAGTACAAAATAAATAATAAAACTAAAAAAAGAGAACATTACAAGAGATGAAAGTATATATACATGAATAGCTTCTACATTTGAATGAATAAATACCACTCAAGATATAATATAATTTTATCTTTAATTCATACACAAATCCACTGTAGTAAGAATACTGACCGATTCCACAGTCTGCAATGGAATGCTTTGTTGATATGTGTTTCTATCATCATTCGTCATAGTATGAGTTTTAAAAGTAGACACACAATAGCATAAAATTTATAGGCATCCAAATCTGTAAAGATAATAAATACAGCAGTAGCAATAGCACAAATAATAAGTGATGGCAATGAAATTCTATTTACACACACAAAAAAAAAATTACACATAGACTTATTTTTGTCAAAAAAAAAGGAGTCACGCTAAAAATAAATGTATACTTACTCTAAAAATGTTATTTTAAATTATCAGTCAAACTCTTAATTTAATACCTCATAACTTTTTAAAATTAAAATAACAATAGTTTTAATGAAGCAGATGGTTTTAAATAAAAACTAAACTAAAAAGAAATGGTTCGATTTTTGATCAAATCACATTTGGATTACTCCATTTGATTTACATATTACAACTAAAATAAATAAACAAAACAATTACATAACGAAACAAAAACTTATTAAGAAAAAAAGTTCCTACTCTGAAAAATTAGAATGGTTATTATATCTAGTAATCTCATATGTGCAGTAAACTAATCATGTACATTAAATAGGTATATTATGAGCACAACTAAAAGAGGAACAGCAAACACAATTATAAAACCAATATGAAAAATAAATCACTCGGTAAATAACAATTATAATAAATTTTGCACTGTTCAAAAACGTCACATCCGATTGAATCATCATATTTGTAAAAAGAGTTAAGATAAGTTTAACACATATTGGAACTGATAAGAGCTTCAAGTACTTCTTAAATTAACCCAGATACTGTGTTTACAGATCATATATATATATATATATATATATATATATATATATATATATATATATATATATATATATATATATATATATATATATATATATTATTAATATTTATTACTATATACTACATATGTTAAATATATTCTTTATTTAATATTTAGATGCATTAACTTAACAACTGTAGCTCAAGCAAGCTAATCCGCATTATTTACCAATGAAGTTTTTGAAATGTACCTTTTCCTTATTTGATGTAATCAATAAAGCAACATTTTTGATAGAGAAAACAAAAGGTTAGTTTGTTTCTACTATGTACATACATAACTGCCAACAATTGAGTCAACATTTTATGCCTAACTTTAAATAGAAATATTTAATATCCTACAGCAAAATAACTAATAAAAGAATAATAATAGTAAATATAAAATATTTATTTCTAGATGATGTATACACCTACAGTTTTCTATTTATATCTACTTAGGTAATGGAGATAAAGAAAAGAAAATAAAAGAAAATAATTTATTTAGGGCTATTAACACAGAATAAACACACATTATGTAAATAAAAAATAAATTAACAAAAGAGTATAATCCATAAAAAAAAAATTCTCATTAAGTACATTTGGTTACAAATAAAATACAAGACAACAAAATAAAAGGAAATATATATATATATATATATATATATATATATATATACATAGTATATCCACGGATGGAGTTGCCTATACGTGTAAATTCCAAAACAATTTAATTTTCGAAGAAAAGTCACTCTTCATAAAATCTCCTGCTTGTTCTTAAATGAAGATTTATATTATTACTTTTTGTTCAAAATGTACCCTGTACCCAGAGAGTACAATTTCCTAAAATCGTACATGAGGAAACCAGTCCAAATTACGCCTAGTCAAGTAAAAAGTATTCTTTATAATTTCTTTTAGATACTATTCCAAACTTATTTTTCAAATAAAAATGTCGATAATCAAATTTCAAAAATCCTCCCCCCCCCCCCCCTTTCACTTATAAAAAGTAAAATTTGTCTGAGGGTTCGATTTAAAGGTCTCATTGAGTGCATTAAAAGTTATGGTATTGCTTTTTTTATAAAAACAATAATGTAGCATTTATAGAAAAAATCGTATGAAAAAAATGACATCTTTAAATCGACCTCTCATGTATTAGAATCAGACAAATTTTACTTCTTATAAATGGCTGAGGGGGGGGGATCTTTGAAATTTAATTATCGAAATTTTTATGCGAATAAGAAATTTGGAATAGTAACTAAAAGATATTATAAAGAATACTTTTTTCTTGAATAGTCGAAATTTGGACTGATTTCCTCTTGTACAATTTTAGAAAATTGTACTCTCAGGGTACTGGGTACATTTTGAACAAAAAGTAATACTATAAATATTCATTTAAGAACAAGCAGGAGATTTTATAAAGGGTGACTTTTCTTCGAAAATTGAATTTTTTTGCAATCTGACACGTATAGACAACTCCATCCGTGGACATACTGTACATATATACGTCACTACAGCTTACAGCTGGATAATTTAAGAGATATGATTTTATAAATGTGTGATAGTGATTTAATAATTGCTGCTAATCTCTTAATAAATATTAATTTATACTTATGCAATATGAATACATACAAATATATGTATAGATGTTATAAAAAGTATTACCCTTTATACTTTTTAAAAATCTGACTTAAGACTTTTTTTTCCTCTCAAAAAAATAATTAGTGATATGTTTTAATTAAATTGCTTAAAAATAAGATTAAAAGATGTGACAATGATGTGTAGCACACATTTGAAAAATTTTAATGAATGATTAGGAGATAGAGAATTATAATAGAATACAAGTGTTGAGTAATTTAGGGATTTAAGGGACTTGATAATGACCCAAGGAAGGGTTGAAATATTGCATCAAATTAAAATTATGAAAACTTAAAAGCTTTTATTTATACGACCCATTAGCATTAGACCATTGAAAGAATGTCTTTTTGAAACAAAAATATCGAATGAAGTTAATACAAAACTACTACAAAATAAAAAAAAATAGTTTTCAGGTCAACAAATTTAGAGCATTAAGAAAATACTTTCAAAAATAAATTAATCAAGAAGAAATTACCCCTTAATCACTTTATTTGTTCTATTTGTTATGCACCCATTTCCAGATATATATTATATTAATTGACATTTATTAAATTTTAACCTACTATTTTAAAAAAAAAAAAAAAGTTCTTTCTTTTTTAAATTTTTAGGTCTCAGCATCATCATGATGATCCCCTGAGCAAAAACTCTGAAAATATTAAAATTATTATTATTATTGTTTTTTTTTTATATATATCTCTAAAATATTAATTACGTCATCAATTCCACACCAAAATATATATTTTTTATATATCACATTATTAGAAGGGTGTGAAGATAAATTTTAAGATTAAAAATAAATTTAAAATAATATAATTTTTTTTAAAGTTAATTTGGTATTTTATTAAGCAGGCCATATGTTGCGGTATACCTGTCACGTAAACCTGTAAAGGTTTACATGTCAGGGACAACGCAATGTATATGGCCACCTTTAACTTAAGTGGTAATGCTTCTTCTAATGATCAGGAGATTGAACCCCAAGACCAAATGTGGTGTTACTAGTATTGGTCAACATCAATCCTTGATCTTATTAACACCATAATGATAAGCTGAAGCTATAATTCTTCATGGAGATAAATCTATGAGACTCTTGATAAGGAATTTAAGAGCTAAAAATAATAAATTATATTTACAAAGGGGATATATGTGCTCTAATTGAATTAATTCATTTTTCAATTTGTAGTTATAGTTAAAATAATATCATTAAAAATAAACATTGTCTGTGAGAAGGCTAAGAGGGCTCTGTGGGTATGAGAAGAAACATAATAATCTGAATACATTTTGTGGAAAAACCAAGAAACTGTTAAACAAAAGCACTTGGAGTAAAGATGAGCAATAGGTGCCAGCAGATGGTGGACAGAGAAGTTAATGTGACACCTTTTCCCATATATTAATAAAACTTATGGCAGCTTGAGGGTGGAACTGGGTTTGCCTTAGTAGATGGTTTGTTCAATTTTAAAAGCACATTTGGTCTCCTCTGCACTTATTTAATTAGAAGGTATATCCAAGAATATAAATTAGATTAGAGAAGAACCACTTATATACCAGTATAGTAGTCTCCACTAATTTTTTTGTAAGTAGACAATTATAAACACAATGAGATTAGTGAGTGACCATTAATATGTAATTAGAAACCAGTCATAGAATTAAATAATTTCTTGGTAAAGTTTTGAGTAATTATGTCACTGAGAAGCATAAAATTGCAAAAACATTATTTTACATCCTAATTTCACACAAATCCAATTCTGTTAACAACTTTCCAGCAATTCACAATCATTTAACTCTTTTTTAACATTACATTCATAAAACTCTCATTATTGTGAAAATGGCCTCAATGTGATGATTAGGACGGTGCTTCTTAAACAACTGAACTGTAAGTTGCTATCCATCAGTGACAAAAAAAAATATTTCACCTGCCCTTAATGACACGCCGCCACTGACTATAGTTATGTGCATTTAGATAAGGAAAGAAAGACTACATAGATGGGCAAGGGACTATCGAGGCAGCCAGAGCACGTCTCTGCACCTCATTCTCTTCTTGCCAGTCCTCACATTCATACATAACCTGGCACTGGCATTACTAGGGTCATTTGGATATATGCTAAAAAAGTTACAGAATTGACTCTAAAGTTACTCATGTGAGCACAATGCTCACATGCAATTGTTATCATTTGGGATCACCAAATCTTAGATAAAGCATGAAGGTAAAAAAAAACCCTCATAATAATTATTACTAATATTACATACACTACTGCTACACACAGTACTGGGCGCATAGCCCCCAAGTAGTAGTGGATTTGCTGAGAGCGACAGCCTTCCATGAATGGACAAGCAAAGTGAGTTGGGTGTAGAGCCCCCTAATTTAACATGACATTAATTTTTATTTTAAGTTAATATTTAATAATAATTTATTATTATTAAATTTATAAAAAGGTATTATTTAGAAGAATAAAAAATTACAAATACTGTAAATTTAACTAACTAGAGCTAAACTCAGCTACACATTTATGTTGTGTTTAAATATATAAAAAAATAATATTACTTTCATTTATACTACACTTTCATAGTCAAAAGCACCAATCTTAGACAATTTCACAAATATAAACCACTGAACGAAGAATTTTACAAAAATATAGCTTCTTCAATATTTATAAGCTATTCATAACGTTACAATTAAATAAGAACAGTTAAAGAAAATTCTAGCTATTCTTTACAATAATACAGGTTCACATTATTACTTTTTTTCTAAATAAGAACAGTTGAAGGAAATTTAAAATCTAGGTATTTTTACAGTAATATTGTATTTACATTTTTTTTTAAATAAAGAAGATTCCCTTTTTTGTGATGTTTGCTTAAGTACACAGTCAATATAAAATGTAAGAATAAAATATAGAATAGGTTTATTTAAAAAAATATTCCATCGGTACCCTAAGATTGGGAATATCTATAAAAATAATAAAATACTGACACCTATCATCAGAGGAAAAGTAAGAGATCAAAGTTTAAAGGGACTCATTCAAAAATTAGCTTTGCAGGCAGGGGGGTCTTATTTTGAAGTTGAAAACATATGGGTCATTTTCAAATAAAATGTACCTTTTCTGTCCCAAGATTTTACAATTTTATTGTAACTAAAAAAATTCATTTAAAAAAAATAAAAAACCTTTAGGTTTATTGATCAGATGTCTGTCTATTATTGTGTTAATAAGGGTAATTTTATGGCTTATAAGGTGAAAATTTCTTGCTTCAAAAAATGTTGATATTAAAAATTGTAATGAGTGTTACGTCCCACAGTAGTTTTGATAACATGTAATGTGATTTTTATTCCTTTTTTTCATTATAATTTTTTTTTAACCAATAAAATATCAAAGTTTATATAAATGGGATAGGAAAAAATAAAACTTTAGTACAAAACGAAACAAATATATTTAAATGTATGCCCCAAGGGTTTAGTAATGAGTGTTACCGATAAGAGTTGGCAGAATTAGAGGGTGAGTATGAAAGAAAGAATGAGGGATTAGGGTTTGTTTATGTTAAGAAGACATTTAAGTCAGTAATCAAAGACTTTTTGGATTGATAGCACTTTATTCTTCTCTACAATTAATATTTCACTAAAAAAAAATAGTGAGTATTTTTATTCATTGTAATGAGTGTTACCATCATTTTTTGTAGTTGTAATCAACATTTATTTATGTTATTAATATGATTTAGTAGTTATTAATTAATATAATCAGTACACATTAAATTGGTTTAATTAAGAAACATAGTTTCTGAGAAAAGATTTTTAATGTTAAAAATGTAATGAGTGTTACCTGTAATGAGTGTTACAATACTGTTTGTTCTACAATACTGTATATTTTAAAACTTAAAAAAAATTATTGAGTTTAATGTTTTTACAAAAAATAAATTTGTCGCATGTAAAAAAAATTGTAAATAAAAGTTTAATGTTTAAAGTTTGTGTTATATAAATGTGTAATGAGTGTTACCATCAATGTAATGAGTATTACTTGAATAAAAACAAATTCTTATGGGTAGCCGTGTCCAACTATTTTTTTAATAAAGAAAAATTATTTTTTCTTCTTCTTTATAATAAAAACTTTTATTACAATGCACTGAAAACGTATCCTTTACATTTTTGAAGCTTTGAGGAAACATTAAAAGATAATAAATGTAACACTCATTACTTTATTTAAAAAAATTGCAAATATTTTAGGTCTAAAAAATATTTATAGTGGGGTGAAAGAGAATATTTACGTCATATATACAATTTAGTAACGTTTCATAAAAACAGAGAAATAAAATCTAAAAAAATACAGTTTTTATGATAGTAACACTCATTAAGGCAAAAATGTGATTTTTTATGTATATATGTTCATATATATGTAAATGAATTTGAAAACTGACTGTTCTTGAACGAAAATGTCATCTTAAGTCCCTGATGTGTCAGAATAATCAATATTATCATGTCTAAGGTTTATTTTAATTTTCTATAAAGTAGCCAAATTGATTTCCCTAAAGGTACATTTTATTTGAAAATGACCCATATAATGTTGATTTTGATGATAATGTTTAAATAAATTACCCAAAGTGAAAACATCAAAGGATTGATGCAAAACAACAAATTAAATGAATGACCAAAAAAAGCAACTTCTCTTACTTAGTTCCATCTTTATACATATACTTAGGTAAATTGTATATATAATGGCAAATTAAACATTTGTTTGCTAATACATATTCAGATAGGATATATTCAAACAACTTGCTTCGGAAAATACTCTGGTACAAATATATTCCAGAGAATTGCAATAGTCATAAGAACGAAATATAGAGCAAGAGCCACCCGGTATACCATCTTTTCCCATCGACGAACTTCAAGATTTCTAAGAACCCTTAAGCCTAGCAATAATCCAGCCAATGCTCCTGTGAAATGAGCTACATAACCTATCTGTAAATAAGCAATAATAATACATATTAAAATAAATAAATTATAAGAGTGTACATTAACAAGCCACAAGCATTTTAATATACAGCAAGCTCAAATCAGCATAATAATAATAATAATAATCAATAAAAATAAATAGTAGTATGTAGTTCTTAAATTATAAGCTAACTAGATTCAAACTTGGTTGCATCTAATGCAGTAAAATTTAGGATAATATATTGAAGAAGAAAAAAAGGGTCAATTAAATCAGCACATTCAACTATTTTAAAAAAACTAAAACTTTCTTTTAAGTATTTACATACTTTTATTTACTTCGCTGGTTTGTGAGGTAAAAATGTTTTAATCAATTTTGAATCCACTTGCTGACTACCTAGAAAGCTGAAACTTTTACACATTATGTATTTCCGATGACAAATTTTCAAAATGAGTTTATAAATATACATACATGTGTATGTGTATGTGTATAGGGAGATATGATTTGTTGGGACAAATCATTAAACAAATACCATATAACATAATATGGACCTATCTTGCTTAGTTTTCCGTCATCTGTCTGAATGTGTTTTTTACACAAACATGAATTGCTCAAGAAAGATTTGGGCTATCAAGTTAAAAATTGGTACAGTTGCTAGTTTTACTAAAGTCTGTTTGGGGTAAAAATTACTTTTGGTTTTAAAATGGCCGCCAACTCAAAAACAAGCTGTTGTTTCAAGAAATGACAGGAGACCAAAAAAATTGCCATTTTAATATAAATTATTATAGTGCAATAAATATTAACAGAGAATTTGAGGTTTTTCAAATTTTGAAATGCCCCCCATTTAAAAACCGGAAGACATATTTCCCCCCTAAACAGACTTTAGTGAGACTAACAAGTTTCAACTCAAACCTCAATCCATTCTTGAGTAATTTTTTTTTTTGTAAACAGATCAAATTAAACTAGGTAGGACAGTATTATGTTAAATGTTATGGAATTTCTTGAATGTTTTAACATAACAAACCATACCATGAAGTTTAGACGAGTAATTAGAAAACACCCTGTATATGCTACACATAGATTATTTATTCAACTATTTCTCTACTATTTACTACAGTAATATCACACTTATAAATTATTTGTATTACCTGTGTAACGCTATTAAGAACATAACGTTGATATATAGCAGTCCCAACATCAGTTACAGTTAAAAGTAAAAATACCATAAGTTGTAAAAAAGCAAACTGCATTTCTGACCAGTTCTGTGAACATAACATAGAAAACAGTAAGTTAAAAATGCCTTGGAAAATTGAAATTTACTAATTAACGGTAATTTAAATTAAAGGTTAACCAAGAAATGATGGCAATCTGAGGAGTGCACTATTGTTGTTGTTTTTGTATTATCTTTCTTTGTAGTTTTTTTAAAAAAATTTGACTACAGTCAAAATCAAATCTAGTGAATTTGTCACTAAAATTATAATAATAATGAAATTTAAGTGACAATGGCAAGACAACTGCAGGAAATGTGGTTATTATTTTGACAAATAATTAAGGTCCATTTATATTAGAACGGGCCGGGGATGTGAGCTGTTCTGGTAGAGTGATTATGCTATACAGGGCTATGTATGGGGATAGTTGGCATAAATTGTCGTATATATGGGGAAAGTGGGAAATTGGGTTCCGTATGGGGCCCGACCTGTGCACGGCGTGGACTATCATAAATAAACCGGCACTTCTTTAGATTGTTCTTCTTTAGACTGTCACTCCCCTTATAAAACAGAAGTGTGATATTCCTTTGTCCCAAAGTACATTGGACTAAACAACCCTTTGTCTTAATAGTTATTAAGTCAGTCATTTATATTCTAAAAAAAAACTTAGGGGAGTAACAATCTAAAGAAGTACCAATAAACCTTTATAGTTCTTTTGTTTTTAATACATTTTTGATAACTTCTATATTTTGTTTCTATTTTGCAATGGAGAGATGTCATTTATCAAATATAAAATATTAGCACCAGACTGTACTAAATTTGGCAATACTCAGGAGTCCGATTTTAAATGACGCTAAGTTTACAGTTTTTCCCAAGTGCCATCACTTCTTAGTCGACCTTTAGCAAAATAATTTACATTAGGTATAGTTTATTAAGCCATTAATAATTTAAGAAAATATTTAAAATCCCTTATATTAATTGATTTCATAATTAATTTTAAATAAATAATTAAATGTTAAACCCTGGATACATGCGGGCCTAATAGACATGAGGAGGTGTGCACCCATGATAGGACCTAATCTGTTTTAAATGCTCACACAACAGGAAATATAACAAAGAAAACATCTTAGCAAAATATTATAAAATATATTTCCATTGGTTTTAATTTTTTTTTTTTTTATTATAAAAAAATATATTTTGTAGTAATTTGTAAGCTCATAATCTGTTAGTCTCAATATTATATTCATATAATTAGATTTTTATGAATATTTAAAAAAAAAAAAAAAATGCACATACCATATACATACATTTATTTTGTATTCTATGTATAAATTTCACTAAAATTACAATAATAATGAAATTTAAGTGACAATGGCAAGGGCCCCTGCAGGACAATATGGGCACAGCATTGAAGTATACTCACACCTGATGACATACAGAGACGGGTTCATCTGTTAATACTAAGAAATGTAGCTAGAAAAAAACCCACCTTCCAAAATTTGGTCCTAACAGGACTGTTCGTTCCTCAAGGTTGAGAAAAATAACAACAACCCTGATCTGAAATACTTCTAAGAATTTATTATTTCTTCTGTCTTAGATCAACTTTATCATAAATAATAATTTATACAAATCTAAATGTTGAGCAAGTTTTAACAATTGTTGAGGATTGGATCACCTACCCAGAGATAAGGGATATAGAGATAGTTGTCTCCCCTCTTCAAGGAGCTTTGACCAGGTTAGAGTGGGGAGAAAAACAGTGGCGCACCTCATACTACAGAAAAAAGAGGAACTAATTAAAAAAAGTCCGGGAATTTCAAATAAAAAATATTAAGTATATTATTTCCTCCTTCTTAAGGTGGTGACACACTTGAGCATTCGCCCCGAATGAGCATGCATTCTCCCCCGAATGAGCATGCGTTCGCCCCCGAATGAGCAAGCGTTCGCCCCGAATCGCTTAGATATGGAGAGAATGAGCCGAACGGAAACACATGCTCATTCGGGGCGAATGCTCAGGTGTGTCTCCGCCTTTATTCATAATTAAAATATTAATTTATTATTTTTACCCACTTAAAAGATATTAAATTTACATATGCTCATAATATTTCAGTGCCTTGAAATATTATGTATATTAAATATCCAACTTGGATTATTTAATAAAATAAAAATTACGAATTCAGCAAATTTAATTTTTGAAGAATTTTAACTTGTATCAATTATTTTGATTTTTCTTATTGCTGAAAAATTAAAATGCCATTATTTCATAATTATGTTAAGAAATTCAAATATTTCCTCATCATTAAGAAGTAGAACTGATAACTTCTAAAATAAATATTATTTAAATATTTGGAAGGGTTAAAAAATTAATATTATACAAATAAATTTAAAAAAAACTGTTTTATTCACATAAATGATACAAAAAGGTTAAATACAATGTTTTAATACATAGTTAAGCAGTAAAAATACCCTTGTCATAAAAAAAAAAGTCAAATTACAGAAATTAAGTTGAATTTAATGTTAGTGAATGTCATTTAGTTAATATTATTTGTTAGTCTTTTTTAACGTTGAAGGGTTTAAAAATGCTTTATGTGTGTTTTGAGGTACTAATACCTCCTAAAAACACTTCCTTCCACTTGCAGGGAGAGTCGGGTCCATACGGGTTTTGAAGTTCCTTCAGTAGGTTCCAACCACCATCTGCAAAATATAAACAATTATATAAATATAGATGAAATAAAAAATAGAACTTATTGTCCAGACAATATTTTAGTTTTCCTCAAATTCCTGACATGGACGTTCTCTCACTCATTAGTCTGTTCTGGTGTTTTATCCACCAATAAATGCAGAGTTTGCCCATACTATATCATGTGCGGATATTATATTTTCGTTTCACAAATATCAAATAAGGTTTGAATACGACTAGAGGGAATGAAGTTAAATAAATAATCTTATACATTATAATCTACATATGCTATGTTTTATGCGAATAAATTTAGCGAAAACCTAAATACTGTGTTATAGTTGACAGAACCTTATTAACATTCCCCTCTCAGGCTAATCTGCAGTTATCAATACAGTCGAGAATCGCTTTGCGGCACAATTTCGCTTGATTTATACTCGAGAGAATATCTCCCTTTGTCAACACAGTTTATTATTAATATTTATACATTTGAAAGATTATACAGAAGAACCTCGATTATCCATCTCCCGATTTACCGTCTTTCTCGCTTAACCGTCAGGCCACACGCCATTGCGCACCCCACTTTCTTTGACCTTCGACTCGGCACTCCTATACTTCCCATACTTTTGGCAGCTAAAAAAGCTCGAAGTATGTTAAAACAAAAAAAAAATTAACACACTTCTTCCATCAAAAAAGTATGTAAATTTATTATTTATTAAAATAAACATCTATTTGTTAATAAAATAACAATTCGTTTTTTAATAAATTAAAAATATCCCCCTTTTTCGCTTAACCGTCTTTTCAATTATCCGTCAAGGCTTTGGTCCCGTGCCTGACGGTTAATCGAGGTTCTACTGTATCTATATAATTAATACATGTTAGAGATGATGGTAAAAGTGAATGTACGGTAGTGCTGTTTACAGAACCGTAGTACAATTTTTTTTTCACCCCAGAATTTTGCAACGCCTGCTCCGCACCTATTCACGGTGCTCCGCTAATTTTCTGGCAAAACAACCCTGCTACATATAGACCAGGTAGAGGTGTAAATTGAAGTACAAAATTCGATGCCACCGTACAATTCACTTTGACCGATATCCCTCTGTCTAAACAGTACATTCGAGTGAGGTCTCCCCAATTTATTACCTAACCTATTCCACTAGGTGGCTTGAGAACTGCAGTTTTACCTCCTCTCATTATAAAAACTAGAGTAAGGGCTAAATTCACACAAATGTAAATTTAAAGAATATATTATTATGTGTGTATAAATAATGTAACTATGTAATAATATAATAATATTTGTTAACATATCAATCAAAAGCAGGCACATGGATAAAAAACGTAATTTTGATTCTGAACCCACTGTCCTAGGGATAGAATCGAGCCTTGAACTAAGTTGGAAGCACTGTATGTAATTAAATAATGTTTTGTAATCTCAAAAAAACTCAGCTGTTTAACTGAACTTGACATCAGCTACCCAAAAAGGGATAATTATTACAATTAACGTGTTCATTCAATTACTGAATAAGTACATTTGTATCGAATTAAAACAAACTGTCTCTCCACGTGAAATAAATACTTTAATCGCAAAGCAGCTTTCAGCCTTCAAAAGGCCATAATCAGTGCCTAAAGCGGAAGAAAAAGGACTATATTAATAAAAACATTTAGTGAGAGGTGAGTCAATTCATGTCGATCTCCGACATGAATTGACTCACCTCTCACTAAATGTTTTTATTAATATAATCCTTTTTCTTCCGCTTTAGGCACTGATGATGGCCTTTTGAAGGCTGAAAGCTGCTTTGCGATTAAAGTATTTATTTCACGTGGAGAGACAGTTTGTTTTAATTCTATAAGATGACCTCCATACACGCTCCCATATCCAACGTACATTTGTATCATTAATACCTTTGAAAGATTCCATGTGTATGATTTAAACATTTGAGAGATAACATCCCTTTTGTAAAAATAGTACTTTCGAGCGGGACATTCACTTAACTTCAGATTTACAAAAAATAAAATAACTTCAAAAAAACCTACCTTGTTTTATTATCCTGAGGTCAGCGAAAGCTCTTCTCCAAAGGTTATTTACTTGAGCAGGCAAATACATCACAAGAGAAGACATTTTGAAAGAAGTAGAAAACAAAAAATCACGATATGAGCACAAGAAGACAGAAGAAACCAAAGGAACAAGACACAAGTCGGAGTCGGTTAAAAAGAAAATGAAGTATACAAGTTTTCGTTTTCCGTTAGCTGTCACATTAGTTCCACTTTTAGCTGTAGTATGAGGTGCGGTACCATCGGGCCAACTTGGGCAAACCCCCACCCTAGGGAGTCGGACAGGGCTGCACCGACCTATAAACAATCCTTATTACAATTAATTTTAGACTTAAAAATACATGTACAATCACAATTACCATTATTATAGTAGCAAGATGAGCAGCAATAATAGCATAAACTCCTCCTGATGCCCCAGCCAACCAAACGTAAGGATCAGATACTGAAGTACCCAATGATCCAGCAATGACTCCACTTAAATATATTATAAGTATTCTGTGCCACCCGTGTACCATTTCCAAAGGTATACCAAGAAGAATCTGAACCATTAAATTCACAATAAGGTGAAATGGCCTTAAACAAACAAAACATATTATTCTAATTTATATCACTTTGCATCAGTAATAATTAAAATCTAGATGTTTCTAATAATGTGAGGAAACTAGATTGTTAAAGCCTTTTATAAAATTAAATTATAAAGGAGTATAGTTTTTTTTTCCCCAAGTTGGTGGAAGCATTGTGTTGACATTTTGGGGGTGAACATTTTTTTCCTCAATCAAAATTTTCACTAGCATTTCGCAGACCTTCCTGAACAAATTTAGTTTCGTGCCTTGTCTGTTTTTTTTTTTTTTTTTTTTTCAGCAACAAAATGTTATGTAATAGTATTCACTGCAATGGACTGTAAAAAAACTACCATCTAGTTCCACTTGATTAAGCTCAGAGCTTTATCTAATAATTCTCCTAACTGCAAATAGGTAAACATTTTAGTTAATAATTAGCCTTACCCATTGTGTACAAACATGTAGGTTAAGAATCTCCAAGCTTCTTTTCTTCTCTTAGGATTATAAATACAAAATGTTGCCATTGGACCGTCCACAAATGTTTGATGAGTAGTTGATAGGTCATAAGCAAAGAGCACTATCTAAAATAAACAACAAAATAAAAGGTGACTTATCACTGCACAAGACGGGGTATTTGATAGACTAGCTATTAGTATATATTAAGTGCTCTATTATATTTTATTTTGCAATCATTTCTATAAGAGCCTTGAAAAAACTAGTATCAAATAAGAAAGAAACCTCTATTAGGCTGATGATAAGCATGCCCACAGGCGGAGGGTAACAGGAATATTCATCTTCATATTCCCCACTGTCAGTAACTGTAACAGTATGGATTCTATTCCTATGCGGTATCGTGTGATGTATATAGGTGCTCATCCAGCCACTGAATAACCGTCTTCCTTCTTCATGTTCCACCTATACAATGTAAATTCAACAAAATAATTAAGCAAAAATTCTGTCTGCATGTCTGTCTGTTTATAGAAGAATAAGTTAAATATGGTTTGACCGATTTGAATGAAATTTAGCAGTAAGGAAGATCATTACCCGGAGCACATTTATTTCTTGGAAAGGCAATTTTAGAGGATTCCAAATTATTATTTTTTTTTTTTTAAATAAGAGTTGTTTATCAATAATAGATAATGAAGCATAGATTAAGAATATACTGCATGGGTTTAAAAAGGTTTAAGATATATTTTTATTTGACTTACAATTTATTGAAATTAATTATTTAAATATTTTATCAAAAACATCAATTTTCCCACCAAACATTTACTAAAAATGCTAACTTATATTCTTTAGGGTATTTAATACTTTTATTTGTTTATGTTATATTTTGACACCTGAAAAGTTGTCACTTTGAATTGCAAATATACTTAGTAGATCTCCAAGTCTTAGCTTATTAGATATACTAAATGTTTTTTTTTTTTTTAGTATCCCACCCCCAATTTTTCTTGCCCCCCCCCCCCCCCTTATATTTTTATATTTACACGCGCATACCACTGGACACGATCTCACGTCCCAACTGTGGTACGTGTACCACAATTTGAGAATCGCTGGTCAAGCTGACTGTTAAGGCAAGGAATATTTCAAATTTTATATAGAGGAAAGAAAAAAATCTTTCATTGTCTAACAGTTCTCTCAGTTACTATTATAAATATATCAAATTTGAATGATAAAGCCAAAACAACACTGTTAAGTTTATGAAAACAATATTTCTCAACAACAGATGCATCCAAGTGGGGGCCGGTGTAGCCGAGGGGTTAGCGCACTCGACTCTGAAACCAAGGTCTAAACCCCGGCTGTGAGTTTGAATCCCAGCGGGGTGAGACATGTTTCACACTGATGATCTCATCGATGAGATGAGTAAAGTGGCCGGATAACCCCCGTCCTGTAATGACCTAATAAGCTGTTGAACGGGACTAAAACTACAATGAAAAAAAAACAAAACATGTATCCACAGAGCAGGTGTATAGCTTTATTATCTTTCTTCTTCAAAGTCAATTTGTCATGTTTTCTTTAAAAACATGAAATTCAGTAAATTTTTGTGTAGTTATGTATTTGTGCATTCATTTTGGAGGTTATTAGCTATTATAAATATTTTTAAAAAATCAAGACTGCATGAAATGTTGGCCTTGTTTAATCTGAAAGAATGCCTACTGTGCAGTAATCATTTCAATGTGACATCTATGTATTATAATTTTTATTGGTATACTTGGAGAATGTTATAAATTCATACCAAATTTTTTTTTTTTTTTTTTTTTAAAAATTCAAATGGTGTTTTTAATGTCAGCTAAATACAATTAGTTTAAAAGTATATTTATTTTACTTCTATAATTACCTTAAACATAAACATAAAAGTAAGTAAAAAGAGTAAACTACTAAACACTATATTTTATTTTAATCATCAGCTTTGATGGGCAAGAATGCGAGCTCCAATAAATCAATGTCCTGTTTCCTATTGCTGATGTTTATAGTGCACTGGCCACTGATAACAAAATATTTCAAATAAAGGCATGCTGACAATGATTATACTTCTTTGTTGCCTTCTAAAACTAAATATCTTATTCATAGCCCCCAGAACATGTCACAGCTAATCTTAATTGAGTTAACTTGTCTATAGCATCGAAATAGTTCATTCTCAACTCATTAAATTACTTTAAAAATAAAAATAAATTAAATACATGAAGAAAAAAATAAAATAATGGGCCTCCCCCCCCCCCAAAAAAAAAAAAAAAATTTAACAAACTGTTAAGACTCACCAGGTTAAGAAACTCAGGAAAACTTAGGTGACCATCCTGATTACTGTCAAATCTCTTCATGATCTTGCAGACTGCATGAGCTGGAATATTATCAGGATTTGAACGTTGCAGAGAAATACAGATTGCAGAAAGTGGTATCTGACCATTTCGATTCACATCATACTGTAAAACAATTATAAAAATATTAAGTAACTTGCTGGATACCCGTACTTCACAACAGAGTATTTTACAGAGGAGATTAGTTAAGTTATAGATTATAAAAATAAATGCATTATTGTCTATTTTCTTCAGTTGATCCCTTATGATTTTATTAGATTAATTTTCTTTTTCTTTAAATATAGCCAAATTATAAATGAAATATTGTTGTTATTAAAAAAAAAAAAAAAACATTTTCATCCCTAAATACCTAAAAGAAAAAGAAAATCTAATAAATGCATTATTATTATACATCTTAAAATGTTCATAACTTCACTTCTAATACTATTTAAGCTCATAAAATGTATCCATTTTGGTGTGCTTTGAATTTTGCGGAAGAATTAAAAATAGATGTACTTTCAGACTAAAAATTGTAATACACTTTTCAAAAAATCATAAGAATAAATTCTTTTATACCTAAAACCGTTACATACCGTTTTGACATCCTATATCTTAACTAAAATGGAAATTTTTAAAGTAAATTTTATGCACTTTCAAATTCCTCAAACAGCACTTTTTTTTTGTTTATATGTTTCAAAGATGTTCAATTTTATAGATGCATCAATAAAATTGAAGAAAAAAAAACAGGTGTAAAAATCGAAAGCGAAAACACATTGATTCTATCATTATAGAACCAAAAAGTTCAGCTTTGACCTCCTGGATACGCTCGTGTACGTGTCCTTTATATATAGATCACAGTGACAATAAATAGCTAGTTTGGTGGTTTAGTAGATTCAAATTCTGGATCTTAGATTCAAAATTAAATTAATATTTTCACTCAGGTATCTTGAGCATTATCAGTGATTTTTAAGGTTCAATTAAACCAACTCTTTGAACCATTAAGGCGCTATTAAGGTTGATAGAAAGAATGATTGAAAAACATAAATATATTTGTGAGAAGCTAAAAATTAAATAATAACAGCCCCAAAACTTTGAAGCTCTTTGCTTACTTAGTTAAATGCCTCTTCGGTATCTGTTGACAGTCTAGTGGTTTACTAAAATTCAATGCTCTACTTAAAGGTTTTATCCACTTCTAGGTTACGATTTAATTTAATTATCATTTAATTCCTCCTCAAGTAACAAACCCATTCTAAATTCTTTTTAATTATTTATGATGAATATTGCGATGATGGATTTTTTTAGGTGTAAGAAAAAAACGACGATTTAAAACATGTTGCTTAGATGAAACGTTTTAACCCTGACTAAAGTCATCTTATAAAGTCAGTCTTTATTTACTAAAACAACCAAACAAAAATGTCAATTTCTCATATCCTCTAGAATCTAGAAAATAATTACATATTATTTATATCCCTTAATTACAATAATCTAAACATATTTTAAAATAATTAGTTTAACTCACTTATGAAGTCATTATTCTATCTCTCTGGGAGAGCGTCATGCATTAGTCGTCTAAATTTCAAAAAAAGAAGTTTAAAAAACACAAATGGCCAACTAACCCCCAACAAACAGTATGTGGTATATAAATTACTAAAAATTTTTAAATATAGCAAACAATTAAATCAAATAGTAACAAATTTAAAATCAATAACAACAATTAACAATAAAAATTCAAAAATTAATTAAAAGACTAATTATTGGAATTTTTATTTACTTTATTTTTATTCAGACCTTAGTCAGGGTCGAAACGTTTCATCTAAGCAACATGTATTAAATCATAGTTTTTTTCTTACACCTAAAAAAATCCATCACCGTGATATTCATCATATAATTTAAGAAGGTGTTCATAAACTTAATGTTTATAATTTTTTAATTATTTATTAAACTCTTTTAAAATTATCATCTAATGATAATTATTTCATTACTGTGTGATCTGAGGGTGATTTTTTTAAGACATATATTTTTGTTTATTCTTTAAATTATTATGCTACATTAATACTGTTATTAATGAATGTTGTTAATAATAATTATCGTTTCTAAAGAGAAGATGTAATGAATTGCCATTAGAGCGATTATCTTTCTAATTTTATAAATATTAAGTTAAATATCAATTTAAAATTTCTCAGTGTGTAAGCAAAGCATCAAGAATTAATTTAAGCTATCAATTTCTTTTTTGGCCCAAGAAGAGTGCAGCTTTGAACACATATATATAATCATTAAATAAATTAAATACCTTGTCAAAAATCTGCTTCCAGTGCTAAAAAAAAGCAAAAAAACAAAAAAAACAATTAAAACATAATTTAGATAAAAAGAGAGATTTATTTTACTGAGTAAACTTAATGTACAATGTGGCTTTAAAAACAACAAATTAATGGGATAATAACAATGGTATAGTGGGTTTAATACAATCTATTAATAAGAGGTTTGTAATACATTATTACCCTTTGACAAAACCAAGCAAACAATTTACTAATAAAATTTACACCCAATTTAATCCTATTTAATTATTTTAGATAACTGGAATTCAGGAAGTGATGTGTCAGAATGCTACATTTTTATGAGGAAAGACCAAAACTATGATAAAGAACTGCTCTTCCCTTATTTAATTTCAACAATTCATTCACATCTACATTACTGTCTCTACTACACTAGTAGTCTCTGAATATTAGACCTTGCTTCAAAAACAAACAAAAACAGGGTGTCCCAGCTAATATGGAACAGCAAAATACCTCCGGAACCATGATAGATAGAAAGATGCGGTTTTCAGGGTTCGATAATGGCTATAAATACGCTTCCAGAACATATGCTGAACATTTTCAGTGTTCAGCAAAAGTGTGTGCAATTTACATGATTAAAAAAAAATGAATAGGAAGCCAAATTTTTAAGACTAGATTTGGGTCCTATGGCTAAAAATAAGAATTTTTTACTCTTGGAAATATTTTGCTCCGAGCATTAGTTTGCTGTCTGGAGAGCCCTGAACTTACTAAAATTGAAACATTAAGTCCATTTTACAGCTAAACGGATTTAGGAAATAATTCAAGATACAAAAAGTTATTTTTTTGGCCTAAAATCCAAATATATTCTTAAAAACATGCATTATTATTGGTATTTTTTCACTTTTTGGCACCTTTTATTTTGGCAAAAAACAGTTTCATATAAGGTATGAATTTTAGAGTGGATTTGGATTCTATGGCTAAAAATAAGAACTTTTTGTCTCTTGATTTTTTTCCTAAATCCATTAGTTTAGCTGTAAAATGGACTAAAAGTTTCAATTTTAGCAGGTTCAGTGTTCTCCAGATGGCAAACTAATGCTCGGAGCAAAAAATTTCCAAGAGTAAAAAATTCTTATTTTTAGCCATAGAATTCAAATCTAGTCTAAAAAATATGTCTTCCTATTCACTTCTTTTTAATTATGTAAACTGCACACACGTTTGCTGAACATAGAAAATGTTCAGCATATGTTCTGGAAGCGCATTTATAGCCATTATCGAACCATGAAAACCCCATCTATTTATCTATTATGGTTCCATATTAGCTGGGACACCCTGTATTCATCAATAAAGAAAAATCCATTTAAAAAAAAAAAAAAATCAATAAATTCATTCCAAATTTAAGTTATGATGTAAATAAACATTTTTATTTAGTGTTCCACTTGTATTAAAATTAATTTTTAACAATAAGTTTTCGGAAAACATATAGTGTAAATTCCATGGTAATTTAATTGGCCCTTTCATTTTGGAGAATCACCTCAACCACTACTTCAATTTTTTACAAAATGAATTACAAGTATTAATAGAAGATGTTCCTATAAACATCAGAATGCAAATGTACTATCAGGACGATAGAGCTCCTGCACATTTCGCTCATCAGCTCAAGCAAAATTTGGACGAAATGTTCCCAGGACGTTGTATTGGTCGCAGTGGTCCTATTAATTGGCTTCCAAGATCTCCAGACCTCACAGGACTAGATTATTTTTTATGAGCCTGGTTAAAAAATGAAGGGTACAAAGTAAAACTGGACATTCGGGATGCACTTATTTAACGTATTAGAGTATTACAAATACTGCAACCAATATTAAAGAAAGACATGAAGCATTAGGAAAGCAAAAGCGCTCTTTGTAAACGAAGCAGAAAATGTTTAGAGGTCAATTATTATTAATAATTGAATTTTTTTATTATTAATAAAATGTTAATTTATGAAATTTTGTTTATTTGTTAATACGTTATAACTTAACATCGATTTGAACAACAACACAGAACAATTGGGCCAAATTTCAAGGAAATCAAACAACGTGTTTGGTTGTAACTTTAAACATAAGAAGACGAAATGCTAAACGGTCTCTAGTCTGGAAAAGAAAAGTTGAAACATAGACCTCACTCAACTTGCTCAATAAAGACTTTCCAAATAACATTAATAAATTAATTCCAATTAAAAAATACTGACTGATTCAACAGTTTGCAAAGGAATACTTTGCTGATGCATGTTTCTATCCCCATTCTTCATTGTAAGAGTGTGTGTGTTTCAACCTCACATTAACAAAAAGTTTAAAGATGTCCAAATCTGAAAAGATAAGTAAACATATTATTGGTATACTTGGATAATAAAATATATTTAAATAAATAAATACAAGTATGTACTTATTTACTAGCTTTTAAAGAAAAGTTTGTGCGGCTGTGGCACCAACAAATTCTTGATTACATTTAACATTTAATCAAAGAATGAAACTACTTATACTTTGTGTAACTTTGCAAATGACAATCCCATATATTTATTTGAAAAAAACAAAACATTTCAACAACAAATCTTCAATAATAGTTAATATACCTTTAAAACCTTTAGTAAGCACATTAGTGGCCAGACCAAAATTGGCCTCTAAGATCGCTTATATAATTGGATGGGCTCAGTAGTCTCCACATATGAAAACTGAGACGGCATACCTCTTAGTCTCCTCCACTTTCACAGTCATTTTTGTTTTACTAAATCATTGATCAGGTCTCATTCATATCATTGGGTCTGATAGATTTGTATGCCTAATAACCAGAGACCTTCAAAATGTAGCATTTATTTTTACGAAATGTGGCACTAAAAAGTGTGGCACTAAGGCACTTATTTTGGCCAAATGTGGCATTTACTTTATCTTATGTGGCATTTATTTTTTAACTTTCCAACCCCCCCCCCCCCCTTTCATTGTAAAAGGGATATTAAGTCTTGCAACTTGAGTCATATTAACTACTTTATTACAATTTACAGGACTTTTAAATACACTACAGTGACCCACATTGACCAGTGATGAGCTAGAGCTAATGGCTCCTTAGGGTAGTGACACACTTCGCCACCCGGGTGGTGCCACTTGCTTCCGACACCTGCCTTGCGACTTTTTTCGGGCAGTCGAGAAAAGGAGCTGTGCATGCATATCATTATGTTCGTGAAAGAAGAAGGAAAAAAGGCGTTTTTGGGTTCATCGAATAATTTTAGACAAAAAGAATACTAGTTTGTTTCATACAGTGTACCCAGAATCAAAGAAGACAGTAACAATTTTTGCCGAATGTCACGTGGAACTTTCAACGAATATCGCTTAGAATATTGACGAACAGTTTGACCAGTAAAGACACTTATATGAGGGATGCAGTTAGCCCCTGATTTTATTTCCCCTAGATTTGATTGAATGAGTGGGGGCTGAGTAGCAGTGGCTTGGGTGGCAACGTCTGATGGGTTCAATTGAAAACAATGGGCTGACCGGGTGGCGCCACCTGCAGGTGGCGGCTAGACAGTGGACCGGGTGGCGCCACCTCGTGTGGTAGGTTGCATTTTATTTTCATTGTAAGCTTGGATGACGAAGTGTGTCACTACCCTTAGATAGGAATCCCTCACGTCACTTGGGGAATCCTCAGCACCTTGGATTCCTGCCCTTCAAGGGAGTATCTTACCTGGTTTTATAGGTTGTAGCAGAACTCATAATACATTAAAATATTAGAATATTTCTATTTTTTCTCAGAAATTGGCCCAAGTAAGGCAAAATGTGGCACAAAGTGTGGCATTTTACCGAAAATCAGCAAAATGTGGCTTTTTAGCAAAAAATAGGCAAAATGTGGCATTTTAGTATGGCGCCATGGCAAAAAGGCATTTGAAGGTCTCTGCTAATAACGCATTATTTTAAATGTTTTCATACCGGTCTGACAGACTGATATACCTAAACCAGTAAGTATTACAATTAGTGTTTACTGTGTCAGGCTAGGAAAATTGAATGGAGAGCCAGTGAGAGTTTGACATATATGTAAGAGCATATGGCAAAATCTTTGGCTCCCCACCCCATTTTGCCAATTTTTTCAAGTTCCCTGCACTGTCAACACACTAAAACTTATTTGGCACTGACTGTAATTGTAACCAGTTTTAGAGCCGTTCTTACAGGCCTATATGCCTAATAAACACAATTCTTAAGTCAGTTTGTCACAGTGATGTCCCAGTTCTACAACTACATATAAGTTTATTTTTAAACTTATTGTGACTTTAATTTTTACTTATGAAGACGGTATTTTATAAATGTGACAATATAAAATAAAGCTTAATAAATCTACCACAAATTTATGTACCCACCAAAGAATTAAATATTTAAGTACCTAAACATTGAACAATTAATTGCTTAATAATACATTGAGAAAATTGTTATGATATAACATTATCTCCGCATTAAAAAGTGAAGAAAATGAGATTTTGCATTTTGAAAAATAAATATGTAGTAAAAATACTTTTGTTAATAAAAGAAAAAAAATGTAAAGGTGAAAGTATCATTTACAATGCTATGACTCATCTTGTTCATAAAATTAGTTGATTTATTCTAACTACAAAATTAATAAATTTAAACTTCGAAAGCATATAAAGATAACATAACTACGCATTCCACTATTAACTATTAATAACTTCTAACCTATTTATTTTATAAAAAAAAAACTTGTTGACTATTTAACAACAATTAACACAGGTATGATTTAACAAACTTATTCTAGAATAGTGAATACAAGTAAAATATTGAAATTAGATATAAATAGATACATATTACGTGCTGATCGTGGACTTGCATTAATAGTACAGAAATAAGAAACAAAATCTTTTGATAAAAAGAAACACTAACAAAGAATACATATCTACAATATTAATGTTTATTTTTAACTCTCAAATAAAATTATATTTCTTTACATATAAATATAAATTTCAGTCAAATATTTTCCTTATTACGCTCTGTAAAAACTATGTCAAACTTTAACAAATATAATATTTAAAATAATGAAAACCAACACATACCTTTTTCAAGATAAATATTTATCAAGTATATCATAACTCGCGAGTTTAAATGTATTTGAATAAAAGAATTTCCGTGAATAAATTTTAATTAAAATACTTTTACACCAAAGCACTGTTATTTTGTAAAACAAATGAAAACAACTAAAAGGAAATAGAGAAAACAAATAACAAATCCAGAGCAAGAGCGGGACCGTTATCTATAGACAGACAGCCTACCCTTTGTTTTGTACTTTGTATCGTTTTTGTTGTCTATGGCCAGAGAGAGTGAAAGTGAAAAAGCTGTAGTTAATATTTTTTCCAAATATCCGTAGATGGCGCTGCTTTGAAATTCTTGGGCCTCCCCTCCTTTAATTTATAGTTTTACACCTCAATGTATATCCTATTAATTTATAATTTACAGTCAAAACTCAAAACTATAAAATCTACTTCATAATATGTAGTGTAATGATAGTTGCTTTAGTACTTGTAACCACATAACAAAATTAAATTGTTAGATACCCCCCCCCCCCCCCCGTTGTATAGAGAAGACGTGGAGATAGTAATTAAATTTCCTTTCTTAGGAATAAATAAAATAATATATAGTAATTTTTATTTTCCTCCTCTTTATCTCAAGAGTTAATTTTAATTATTACTAGTGATAATGATAATGAATGTTTCCCAAAAAAATTTAGGATGGGTTTCATCTGGGGTTCTTTCTAAAGGCAGAGATATCTTAAAACTGCAGACCATTCGAAAACTTGATATTAATACTGATATCGCTCATTAATTCAGGAATTTGAATTTAATGCTGTTATTTGATATTTGTTTTTGAATTTAAGGCTGTTATTATATCCCTTATCTCTGTTTGTGACGACTTAACAATATTTTTATTCAAGTTATGTAAGGGCCCTAAATTGAAGGTTGCAATGACTTTGAGTCTAGATTTTAAGGAAGCCAAGTATAATTTGTATATAAATAAGCTTTTATTAAAAAAAAAAAAATAATAATGTTTTAACATTAACAAGATATATGGAGGAAACAGAAAACACTGATTTAATTTGATCATGCTCCATAAATAAGAAAAAAAAGTTAAGTTGAAATTAAAATATTAATTTGATAGGGAATACTTACTGTATTGAATACCCTCTTTTTTAGGGTCCGTAGGCAAAACCAAGGACCCTTATATTTTCCTGCGTGTGTCTGTCCGTCCGTCCTGTCGCATGCTCTTACGGCTACACCTTTCGTCCGATTACTTTGAAATTTAGCATGTATGTGTCTTGTACCTACCCACATATTTTAAAAATATAGCGACTTAAAATATATTTTTCAAAAAAAATAGGGTAAAAAAACTTAAGGGTTAAATTTTTTTTTCGACACCGTAAGGGGTATCATATGAAAGGGTACGTCGAGCTGATTACAAAAATATATAATTCTTTGGATATAACTGTGATAGGGCGAGCGTAGGCAAGTTCGAAGTGGGTGTGAAACGTGTCCCCCCCCCCCTTCTATCTCGCTTATGTGAAGTGCAAAAAATCTGAAAAATTCCTGAACATTCTTCGACCAAAAGTAAAGATACCACTTTTTTGAAATTTCAAAAAAAATATTATTTTATTTTTTATTGACAAAATATTTTTTTTTTTTTTTTTATAATTATGGTCTTTTTGATGTATTTATATGTTTGTACTCCGGTTCAGTGGCAAAAAAATACTTTATCAGAGTGTGTTTTGAGAATATCAGACCCTTAGAATGGTTCAAAGTAAGCTTTTTAGCATTTTTAAAAAACACTGTTTATACACTTTACAGTTAAACACTATATAGTGTGGCCTAGGGACCCTCGCTGTGTGCTGACTACTACTGACTAGCACACACTTGACCTGTTTATTTTAGTTATTCCCTGAGACAAGCCAGCAGTTGATGTCACTTTTACTATTCCACTACAGAAAACAGCTGATTTCTTAGCTAATTATAGATACCATGGCCTGATGTTACTTATATATAACAATTAATAGGGCAGCAAGCAGCAAAATTATAAATTCATCTAAGAGACCATTTTAGAGATGCCAATATATTTTTAATTTCCCAAATGGTTACAACTTTGTCTTGTCTTTGCTGGATAGAGAAAAACTACATTAAATTAACTCTACTTGTTTCTTTAAAGTTTCCTCCCTCCCTGTAGAAAGCAAATACCTCCCTCCCAAACAAATAAGTAATACAGAAACTGGAAGTTTGCAGATAAAATAATAACATGGTATGAACAATAATTAAACAAATAATTGATTTTAACAATAATGTATTAGAAACAAAATAAAAGAGAGGAAAATTATATCTACAATTACACATAAACGAGAGAAAAGCAGGGAAGTAGGAAGGGCATTTCATAAAATAAGAATTGAGTCAATTTTCAAGTAATTACATTCAATCATGATTGTTTTGTGAGTTTCATCTAAAATAATTGGTTATCCATCTGATGACTATTTATTCGAAAATATGTGTAAAATAAATGATAACATACTAGAAAATCCCTAGTACCAGTTGTCCACCTAATATTATGATGGCTGGTTCTACGTTTCCACGAGTTTTCAAAACTGTTTTCACAACAATTTTGAAAACTATTAACTCCTTGACTAGTTATAGTTAAATCAGGTTATCATATCTTCACTCATCATACCTATGTCCTTCAATTCAATACCCTTTTTCTTGCATTTTTTCAAAGTAGTGTCAATACAACACCAATCATTTGCTGTACTCAAAAACGTTTTGAAAACTGTTTCTATGGGGTTTTGAATACATCAGTTTTCAAATGATTTTTAAAACCCATGGAAACACGGTAATTACTATGCTTCCATGATGTTTATATACAGATTGATCCTCACTAAATACAGTTTTTGGATCCATGGAAACCTAGATTCAATATGGATTGAATACAATTTAGATCCAGATACGATACACTAAATTTTGGGATCGTATCTGGATCGAGGTTTCATGGAAGCACCTGAACTTGATCCTGACATGCCCAGAGTGTGACTGTGTGCACCCCGAGAGTGTTTCTGAAGAAACTAGTCAAATTACTTCAAATAATGTTATTGTGATTGCTGTATTGAAAACAGATTCAATACAACCAACGAAAACAATTAACTTTTTAAATCATAAATCAGGATTCAATTCGCACTTAAACATCATGAAAACGTAGGAAATAATTACTGAACTACTTTTCAATGGAGCCAGTCCTGTCAAATACTTATAACTTTAGAGTTTGAAAAGCTTAACTAAATAGTATAAATAATAAATTAAATATATAGTTTAGCAAATCCGATAAAAACGTATAAAATGCATGGTATATTAATCACATCTTATACATTAAATATGAAAGAATGTTAATAGAAAAAAATCAGGCAGTAAATAAAATTTAAATAAACAAAAAATAATTCCATTATTATAATGACATGAAGAAGTTGAAACCAGTCTGCGATATACCAATTTTAATGTAAGAAAATGAACTTGAATAATAATTTAAACACAAAATAAATTACAACTTTCATGTATTGTACACAATGATCTCGATCAACACAATTTACTCAAATAAATGTACGCCCTCCATAATTCCCTTAAGTAGAGTAAGACTAGAAGGAGAGTTATCTCTTGGAGTCACCAAGATCTTCTATAGAATCCTCGTCTATTTCAGGCCATTTTTCGGGAATTATATCGAAAAGTTCGTCCTTCACGTCTCCTTGTATTACGATCTCATCATCACCAGTTACTGAAGAGCCGCAAGCGAACCTGGTGCCAAAGAACTTGGAGGCTGTCTTCAAATCTACGTCAAATGATGCCAGGCCTGTCACAACGGTAACAAACTTCTTTTTACCTCTAGGAGCTCGGGAGAGAGTCACCTGTTTAGGAGCCGAATCCTTCCTCTTCGCTTTAACAACACCTTTTCCACCACGCTTTTGTCGCCGTTTCTCGCCCGCTTCTTCTTCTTCAGGGCCGCTTAAACCTACAGTCTTCTCGAACTCTTCGGGGAAGTTTTTCTCAAGCCAGGCCTTGCATTTGTCTGCTTCAGGCGTGTATTCGCAGTACTCAACAGGCAGACTGCAATGTCCACAGTAAAGTACTCTTATTGGGTAAGAGACTTCTTGGTCTGGACCAGCCATCAATTCTTCGCAATATGTATAAGCCATGATTTACAATAGGTAGTAAGATTTTAAAGCTACACAATGTACAGATTGAATCTGCGCGTGGCAAAGCCGGTGACGCGCTTGCTCACCTTACTATCGTCCCGGGACCTCTTGTTCAATTGGCAGTACCGCGATTAAAAACCCGATTATACTTTATTGACAAATAACAAATTCAATATTGAAAATGGGAACGAGTTCCGTGATTATAAACTAAACAACTTTATCCGTGACTTGGACAGGGACTATCGACATCTTAAATCTTATCAACATTCGTTCATTTGATTGATAAAGGGCTAGATGTATGTTCAAAATTCAAGCGATCTGTGTCATACTAATCGATTCCTTAAAAACGTGAATGATATTATAGAATTTTATTCTTAATTTATTTATAATATGCCTAGTACTCTGAATTTAAAAATATTTTAAAATCTAATTGATCGTGAGAAAAATTATATTGAAAATAAAATTAGTTTTTTGTATATAGGTCGATTGATCGAATCCTTCTTTTAATATCGCAAGAGTCGATACAGTGGCTCATTTCACCTTTCTGTCGCCCCGATTTCTCTCATTCTTATTTATGGTTATTTTAGATTAAACGACGTAGTCCAATTCTATTTGTTGAGTTTTCCAAATTATTTGTGTTTTTGTCTGTGTTGTTTAACAATTAAAAACATGTCCGTGCACTCGATTCAGAGGAAGAGAAGGCGAGACCCAACCCGAATCAGATATAAGGTATTTTTTAAAAATTAATCTCACCCAATGTGTTGCGCGTATCTGTTTATTATTGCATCTTATTGTTGTATTTATTTAGGAATGAACTCCAAACTGTTATTTATTATTAGAAAATACTAACTCTTGTTGAAAAAATAAAATTTAAATTAAATTAGAATCGTAATGGTGGGTATATAATATGCAATAGGGTATATATATATATATATATTTTAAGTAATAGCTAGGTATCTCTAATTAAGGTAGATAAGGCATTGGTAGAACTACAGTATATGGGGCATATCGAAAATCTACTGTAGTTCTGCCTAGGCATTTATTATTCCCGCCTTAACAGATTTTACAATTACAAATGTCAGCTAAGATTTAGAATATGAGGTATATTTTAGCCCTCATATTTATACTGTCCTTTGTATCTTCCCGCAGATCTTTCAGAAATCGTTTAGGACATGTTTTATACGTATGCGCTAACATTGTACTGTTATAAAATCATGTCAGGTTGGAATGGGTTTAGGACCATGTTGAAATCATTCAAGGTAACCTAACAGTTAGGGAACCTTCCTGTTGACATGTGTGACGATTGACATAACTGCGCATGTCATACAACCATTACTTGGTATTGTCAAAGGATTGTTTAGACTGTAGAATAAAGGGTTTGCAAACTATACCTGCGCTGGTAGGAACAGTTTAGAGGGTGGTACGAAAAACTGTCACAAGTCGGGATGGAACGGCTTTTATCCATTGTGCATGCCTGTGATGATCCCGCAGACTCAGCTTGGTTGGAACAAACCTATGGTGTATGGGCCTGGGACACAATGTTTTAAAAAGGCTATTAATTTTAGTGAAAGGGTGTTAGTTTAGGTTTAATATATTTGATTAAACATACTTAGTAGGCGTTTATCAGGTTTATTGTGCTGTTAATGAGTTGCCAAACATTTACTATGTGTCCATGGGTATTTAAAAATGTTTTATTATTTAAAACCCCATAGAAATGGTGATTTCATTAAGTTTTTGAGTTCTAGGTCACGACAGCTAATTTCTGGTTTTGTATTAAAACACTGTTTTGAGACATGTGCAGTAGGTATGATGAGTGGAGAAATGATAACCTGACTTAACTATAATTTAACAGTATTATATTTGACCCAACACGACAATACAATGAGTGAGTAATTAATTTATCACAACACTCATTAATTTATAAAAACAAGTGCTGTCAGACCCGGGGAGAAATTCAGGTCCAACAAATTGTTGTGAAAACTCCTTACGGAAATACTTTCTGTTTGAATGAATTTAAAAGCTCATGGAAACGTTGTATTTGAAGGAAGTGGTCGGCCACATTATATACATACTTTAACTAGTATACCTTGAGTGTGAAGCTATTGCAAGTGCTCACTTATACAAACTTGATTATTTTTATCATTTTAAGCTCCTTAGTAGTAGCAAATAAAAAATACAAAAGGTTCCCATTTAAAACATTATTTAGACCATGGAAACAATGTTTTCAACTTTTAACTTGCACCACATTTCAGTTCCTAACTAAACTAACAAAGAGATCGCAACCCTTCCAGTTGACTGCTATAACAAACCGAAGGTTTACGAATTACGGTCATTGATTCCGAGCCCGATCCTAAGAGAAGGATAAATTAGTAAATTGAAGTAAACAGTATTTTGTGAAATGGGACACCATGTTATAAACAATCTATTGATCTAAATGTCTCTTTTTGACAACTAGCACTCAGTCAGCAGTGTATTCTCTTAAGGTTCATTCACACTGGGATTCCGGAATGCGATTCATGTATGAGATTCAAAAAAGTATCAAGATTCAGTATCTCGGCGGCTTCTTCCCCCCACTTTTGCTAGTTTGATCCCACATTTATTTAATTTTTAAATAATTAATTATATTATATTTATAACTAACCTATTTTATTTAACGTAAATAAAACTATTGAAAAAAAAATATATATATTAAATAATATATTACATTGATTCATTATATATTTATATAATTAAAATATTTTATATAACATAAATAAAATTATTTATTATAAAATATTATAATTAATGGTATTACAGTAATTATTGTGAATTTATAATTTAAATATTTTATTTAAAGAAAATAAATAGCCAGAGGATTGAAGCGGAATGCGATTCGGAATCGCCTAGTCTGAATGGGCCCATATAGTGCAATGTATCATGAGTCGCTTTCTAAGAAGAATTCTAGAAAGAATCGAGGCGGCTCACGGGGACGGGATACTCGATTTGAGAATCTCATACCGGAATCGTAGTCTGAATGGACATAAGCACAATACATAGGCCGCTTGGTACCATTAGAATCTTCGATTCGTGAATCGCATTCCGGAATCTTTAGTGTGAATGAGGCCTTACTATTTTATATCATTTTACTTAATTTGGTTTGCAGTCAGGAGATGTCTTCCTTAATTTCAAGTTAGTTATTTGAAAAATCATTCACACTTAAATTTAACACACTTAGGAGTTATACAATTATATTATTTAAACAAATATGCAAATTAGACTTTTAAAAGTATCTTGTTAAAGTGTTTACTTTTTTTTTCAGAGTTTAGGTTGTCATGAAGAGTTTTTGACTCGAATTTGCCGGACATTGTATTATGCACAGCTTCCTAGCACAGAGAGGCTCAGCTTGCCTATAACAGGTTTGTTGTTTTGCTCTAATATTATCTTAGTTATTTTTATCAAATAAGTATATTTTTAAACAATATTCTTCCAGAAAAACTTATACAAGATTATGAAAACTTATATATTATTATTAATAGTTGGGTCAATAAGGGTGTAAAAATACGAAGATTACTGCATAAAAAGGGCTTTATTTCGCCTCCCTCCGGGACATAATCATGCCTAAAACATCAATAAGAACACTTAATATGATTATTTTTTATATAAATTTACATCATTAGAACATGGAGAAATTAACAATTAGAAATTTCGTCTTACCTAATCATAATCAATTGGTTCACATAATCTTATACATTCAACTGAGTAGGTATGCCAGAATTTTTAAAAAATATATATAAGTAAATGGAGTTTACAAGGTAGTTTTCTCCAAACATCACAACCAATCAATTTAACTTAAAACTAATATAAAATTAACATCACAGTCAAAACTCTTAATTTTTTTTATATTTAAGATGGCAGCATAATATTTATTAATGTCTTTAGAATCATTTTTAAAGTTTATGGAATTTTCAGTCATAGTAATTTTTAGTCATATGCAGCTTCAAGGTACTTCCTTTTAGTATCATTTCTTTCTATATCTAGAATTTGTATACTGTCTCTATTTATTTGATGGTTTTCATTTGTCGAATGAAGAGCAAATAGGGACAACTAGAAAACTTATGTTGTGTAATGTAATGAGAGATATGTTGTGTAATAACAATTTTACCTAACACTATCTAACTCTAATATGGAGAAGCTTAATATGTTCCCTTTGCTTCCGCATGGTGTTATAGGCTTTAAGGTTTTAAAAAACTTTATTGCCCTCACCAAAAAATTAAGTTTAAACAATACTGCTTAACGACTTAATTGTATCCCTACCAGTTTAATCATGTATTGTAACGGGAATTGGGGGAGTGAAGTAAAAGTGAACTGTTATATATGTGGTAATATGATTATTGATATGATTGTGTTTGTGTGATATAGTTGTATTAAGTGTACACCTCCAGAGCTAAGATCAGACTCTGTGTGACTATGGTACGGCTTAGTCTGGTAGATTCTAGGTGGGGGAAAGGACCACTAGACAGAAATTTGAGACTTTGCTGGCCTAAGGAGACAGCTTTCCTAGAATATTCTAGAACTGACTTTCCCATTTCAGACCTTCTTTGGAGAGGGAGCTCCTGAGGAGAGGTCCCCAAAGAAGGAAGTAGCCAAGGCAGGACTCTAAATACAAGTTTTTCCGTATCTAAGGAAACTAAAGCAAAGGAAAATTTTTGATCTGAATAGGCTTCATTGCACATAATGCTTCCACAACTTAAGGCATGTGTACATTCCTGTAAAGGTAATGTAGGAAAAGGAGGTATGGCTGCTAAATCTAATTAAAGAAGTTAGAAGATTTCTAAGCTGGAATTTAAAGTATCTGGTCATTTTAAAACAACTTTTTTCTAGTCAAGATAGACAATAAAATACTAAGGGGCCTAATAACATCAACAATTAGGCTAGCTATGTTCTGGAACTGCTGATCTCCAATACCCTCTTCTTTCAATTTAAACAAATAAATCAAAAAGGGATTATAAATTGCCAAAAATTCTTGTCTAATAAAAATAAAGCTTTTTCCTTAAAGCATTTTAGGCGGAGGCGAAATATAGCCTAAAGTTCGTCTACGGAGATGAAATAGTTTAGTTTAATTACTCACCATTAACAACCCACACCAAAACAGAGTTATATAAATAAGGGACAAACAAAGAAACCACGTAAATTATTTTTTAAAATTGTGTTATTGAATTTATTCTGTGTCAAGAAATTTATTTTGTTTGCCTACATGTTTTCAGAGGTAGCTGCAGAATTATTCTCAGAAGTTAAGTCAGGTCGTAGTTTGGATAGGCTGGGGTTAGAAGAAGCTTCAGATATCTCCCGAAATGCTTGTGTCTCACCTGCTTCTCTTGTTCTTGCCTTACTATACCTCGAACGAATTAAAATTTCTGCTCCTGAATATTTGGACCGAGTCAGCTCTACTCAGTTATTTCTTGTCTCTGCTGTGAGTATTTTCTTTTATGGAATACAAATTTATTTCTGGCTGAATTTATTGTTTTATTAACTTTGAATGTATATATTTTATTACACCTTTATAGTGGGTATCTTTCCAATAAGACTGTAAACTTTAATTTTATTTACATTGAATTTGTTATTTTTTATTGTAGCTGGTCGCTAGTAAGTTTCTAAATGACGACGGAGAAGATGATGAAGTACTTAATAGTGAATGGGCTGTTTCTGCCGATATATCCTTAACTCAGCTCAACAAACTTGAAAAAGACTTCCTTGCTGCTATAGTCAGTATATAATCTCTTTTTTCTCAATTTAAGCCAAACTTTAAATAATTATGAATCCATTTACAATAATTTATTGTGTTTGCGAGTAGTAAAAAAGTGTAAAGGACAAATATTTATCATATTTCTCGTTTAGTTTTACCTGTGTACATGGGTTTTAAACTATGTATTTTCAATTTGGTGAAAGTTGTGGTTTACATTTAATTAATAAATTATCATTAAGCAATCACTAACTTGATAGACAAATCTCAACAATAAAGGGGTATTTTTATTGTTGTATAAATGGTTAAGCTTTTTTTGTGTTTATTGACAAGATGTATTTCTGTTAGTAGAATTGGGAGGTGTATGTGGAAAGTGATGAGTTCTGGAGACGACTAGAGATCCTAGAAGAGCAAATAGCACTTAGACAAGCCACTAAACGAGGATTCTTTACCTACTCAGATCTTTTAGCTCTTATTGGATACATTGATTCCTTATCATTGGCACATACTCTCTTATCTGTGAGTTATTACTATTTCTTTACTTTTCTAGAAAGAGAGATCTCATAATTTGAAGGTTGTTTTAAAGTATATTACTATTACCTATGTTAAAGTTTATCTTTTTATATCCCTTTTTTTTTAAATATATTTCTTATATGTTTATTGATCAGATAGTGTTGTGTAATGTTACTTGCTCATTTGTCATTGGGAACTTATCTGTAAATTGCAAATAAAATTTACTTAAAAAAGTTATTTCAACAACATTACGGATATAAATAGCTATTTTTTAAAAAAAATATTTCCTCTATTGTGGAAATGCAAAAATCTTAGGGTGTGTTCAGAATTTCTAACCAAGTTGAATGTGAAGTAACCGATGGGTTCGGAAAGACCAACCTCAATAAGCGGCCACATTTGTGAACATTTGGCTGTTGTAGGGGACGACCAGGGTGGCTAGTTCAGTTAGTTACCATTATGTTGTATTCTGTGAGCTTAATTTAAAACAGTGTTTGCTTTTCCTTGCTCCTTAATAGCTTCACACTTGAACCAAACCAGTTTAAGTTTATAACCTTCTTGACCTCTTCCTTAAATCCTGTTCAGCAATAAGAATAATTAAAACTGCCTTGAGATTAACACCAACAAACCTCGTTAGTGATTCTGAACTCCACTTAAAATTAATCTGCTTACCCCAACAAATAAATTTTATAAAACTTTTTCTTTTTTTGTAAAGTTTAAAATATTGAAAAATATAACTGATGTGATTGATTTGTTGCACTTGTAGGTAAGTGCAGTATGTTTGACTGCTTATGCTGCTGGTGTAGTTAGTATGGTAGGTTCAACTGCTTTGGTTTCAACTCTACAGAGAACTGCCTCCTCTCTAACTTCCCTTCAACAACCATCTCCTGTTACGACTATCGATTCGAATCAATCCCTCTCACCTCATTTTACTACAGGTAAACATGCAACCAGGAAAGAATTAGTTTTTGGCAACATGGATAAATTAATTAACAGGTGTGGAGCTAACAAGAGCTTGATTGGCTCCTCATCCCAGTTATTGATTTTCTCAGGCTGCCAATAATTATTTATATTCTTGACCCTACTAATAAAAAAGTAATTATTTTACTAAGTAGTTTAAGTTAAATACTTATTAGTAATTTTAATGTTTTTATTTCATATTTCATTTTTATATTAATAAATAGGATATATTCATCTTTCTAGAGTAGATAGTTCAATAGGTCAAATCCCAGGATGTTAATATTAAGGAAATGATTGGCCTAAGCCGATTTTTAACATCGCTTACTTATCTTTGTGGTAAGGGATTTTATCAATCTCTTATTTTCATGTCCATCTTTAAAATATTTTGACTAAAAAATTAATATAAAGTTGAGTTAAAACAAAAAGAAGGTTTTTTCCATAACATATGAAAGTTTGTAGTCTTAATGAGAAGGCTTTCCCAAAAATGCAACTTATAATCTCCAGGGGCTTAGTCTCAGAGTTGATTATCTCTATGTAATTGAGTTTTAATTTTATATATCTATACCTATGATGTAAAGTTTAGGCACTCTAATTTGCAAAATTTTTCTGTACTTTCATTTTTGTATGCTTCTAAAACCATTCTGGTTGCCTGAGCTTCCCTTAGGCTGTTTTATACAGATTGTTATTATAAATAAAGAACCAATGGGTCAGTAAGCATAATTAATTGAGAAATAGACTAATCTTTTTACTTAAGGTACAGATGTATAGATTTCTAAATTCTGGATTTACTTTTAATCATGTGTTTATTTTTATTTAGATGATATTGGCTCAAACTGTTTGCTAAACTCAACTAATGTGGATTCCATTTCATTATCTCTGTGCTGCCAAGCTAATTGTCCTCCATCTTCCTCTGTAGAAGATAGTGTAGTATCTTTATCTGGTATGTATTTTATTAATTTGTTTTCATAACTGAACAACTTATTATTAAACCTTCTTCAAAAATTAAAATCTTTTTATTATGTCTATGATTATTTATTTGATTCTGATATTATTACACTTCATTATCTTTGAACTAGTAATATTCTTATCTCAGAGAGAGGCAGGTGCTCTAATATTACACAGTACAATGATCTCCTAAAGCTATAATACAAACATTATAGCAATTTTATTTATATAGATTATTGCATGAAGTACTATAAATAGATTTATATGCAGTTAAATTGGTAATTAAATCAGTTCATGTTGGCTCTTTATTTTAGTGTTACTACTCTGATCTTTTTTTATATTAATGACGGTATTTACAATTTATAACCACATAAATCATATATTGACAATAAAGAAGAGCAAGTGTACATCTCTCTTAAATAATTAATTTAATTTCTTTCAGTGATACCTATGTACAGACAAACTTTTTGAACCATTTATTGAAGAAGAGATTTTAAGGATAAGGTGAAGAAACTAAGTACATTTTTGGGATTTTGATTGGGCTATTAAACTGCATCAAAAATAAAAAACACTTATGGATATTAACTTAAGAACAATGACCTTGTTAAATTTTTTCAGAACAGTTACTATGTTTTTGTTTATCCAACAATGTCTTTTATGTTTTTTAATGTTAAATGTTTTTATATAATTAGTTACATAATAGTACATTACGCATCGAGTGTGGAAAGTAGCATTTTGCATGCGAGTGTGGAGTTTGCACCCGAGCGACAGCGAGGGTAGTAAAACCACACGAGCAATGCAATGCTAAATGCCGTTTTCGCACGAGTTGCGTACCGTACTTTATCTACGATTGTTAGATTTAAATAATAAATACAGAAAAAAATAAACTTGCTGTATATAAGTTCGTATCTCTTCTCTTGATAAAGATGGCATTAATCTTGAGTTGTATTTTTTGCCGCATTAATTATTTCTGGAGGAGTATTATTCTCTACATTTTCGTCAAAGCTACTTGATTCATTCATTGTTTTTCACTAAAAACTCGATATAAACAGTTACTTTAATAAAAGAATAGCAAATTAGTTTTGTTAAATGTAAACAAACTTGCTAATCGTGCGTAAAGCTGAAGAATTCCTCTTCTTTACCGCGCTAGCCTGGTAAAGAAGAGGAATTCTTCAGAACCATGAGACGCGCATGCGCTATGAATACAAGTACGTAAATAATCACTTTCTACGCATCTAAACAGAGATATAATGTTTATATTTTGTATCAATCGTAGATAAAATTTATTATGTTGCAATGTAGAAAGTAGAGAGGCAGTTTGAATATGAAAGTAATCTTAACAACATTTTTGACCATATAGGGAAAAAATTAATGCAAAATAACTCTTCATGACGAGGCATAAATATTACAGTTGAGTTGTAATATTACCAGGAGATGGTTGGAATATTGCCAAATGTGCCAATATATACCAAAATATATTGCCAATATGTTGGAATAAAGCCAACATGTGCCAACACAAACAGAAGATGATTTTTTTCTCAATTACACAAATTTGGAATATTGTCTGTTTCTTCATTTAACCCTTTATTTATGTCGACATTTTAGCCAATTGTCCATTATTTCAAATATTTGATTATCATATCATTCTGCCTCCTGTTTAAAAAACCTTGTAATTCTTTTATTTTTTTTAGCTACACTTGAAGACTTTGGATGGGAGAGGACAAACTTTAGTGGAGGATGTGATCGGCCGAATCAAAGTTCTTGTTATGATCAGCTTAATGAATTTGAAAGTAGCAACTACTGGTGGCTAAAGGATGAACCTGTTGGAGGGCTCTTACCTCATTACATTCTTGGCTCCGTTGTTAAACCTTTCTATTCTTATGTGCAGCTAGTAGCAACTCATTAACCAGGTACCTCTCTGAAAACTACCATCTTGGTCTGGCCCCTACTTAACTTCTAAACATGAACGACACTGGATGGTTGACATCGAGTCTTGCATTGTTGAAATATACTTTTCCTGTAGACACAGGTTTATCTCAAGGTTTTTTTTTTTTTACTTAGTTCTTATAGGGTTGTAAGAGTGGTCTGTGGATAAATGATTATATTTTTCTAGATAACATAAATACTAATTATTAATCTTTCACATTTCCCCATAATGTAAGGGATGTTACAAAAAATAAGAGATATGATCCCCCAGACACCCAAATAGAATGACATTCTGACACAAATTAAAAACTAAAAATTAATGGAAGAATTTAACTTTCCATTAATTTAAAGTAGTGGTATCACTACTGTTAAAGAGTCAAAATATTTAATTTTTTTGAGGGTAATTAATCCAAAAATGTATGGTGAACCCATCTATTCAATGTTAACAGAAAGGTATATTCCTTGGTTTTTGCAGAACATGGGATACTTCTTATTCATATCTTTAAATAATATTTTTTAAAAGTGGTAGATTTTGATTTTGATTATTTCAAAAATTGTAGTCGTTTCTTCTAAATAATTTATTTATAAAATGATAAATTATATGGTGCTGATATCTATTAAGGATTTATCTATGTTAAATTTTCTAAAATTGTTTAAATTTAAGGCCAAAGTGGTTAATTTTTTTTAGGTCATCTGATTGTGCCTGTTTGAGATTGTAATTGGTGGGATTTTTTATTTTATTTATATACTTAAATATTAATATTTATGTTGGTGTTATTTTATTTATTAAGTTATAACTATATTTTTTTCTGTCAGTTCTTTTGGGAAGGCTTTTTTATTTTATTTTTAATACTTCTACCTTTACCCTTTCATGTTTGGTAGATGTACACTTCTTGGATTGTATTTTATGTTCTTCTGATATTTTTTATAAAACAATAAAATATTGAAAAATAATTATTTCTATATGCTTTCCTTGTTAAACGAAGTTAATTTATAATATTATAGCCAATCTATTTTTTAACTTTAGAAATGAGAGATATGGTTACGTTTGTTGTTATTGTTGAAGTTATTTCTTTGAAACACTACTGTTAAACTGTTATTTTTAACTAAGGATTCAGAATAATTGATGGCACTGAAAGTATTCTATTTTTGGAACATACTTGCTTTTATAGAACTCAATCTCACCAAATTTATAAACTAAAATAATGCAATTAGCATTCTCCGGCAAATACTCCCCCAGTTGTCAAATCATAAATATAAAAAAAAAAACACATTTTAGGTTTTGATGGCTCAGTGATGTTCTTCTCCTATAACTTTTAATTGTATCAAAACCAAAAAAGACATTAGATATGGTTCATTTTGTTGTAAGATCCCAAAATTATTTTTAAATATTTGCCAACTTGATCTCTACTAAACTTAAATAGTTAACTGGTTGTGTTTTGGAGAACATGTTATTTTTTAATCTTGTAAAAATATATTATTGTTGATATCATTTTGTACACATACAGGTATATTTAGTTGATTATTATAAACATCAATGCTAAGTCTTCAATAAGGCATTCTTTACACATTACTTTTTGGTGTGTAATTACTGTTATCTCTGCTTTTTGTTAGTTGACTATGTCAATTTTGGACTTGAGGTAATAGTTTTCCATATTGGGGGGGGGGGGGGGGGGGAGTTCTCCTCCCAATATGGGTTAACTGTAATGCAACCTCTTGAAAGAATAATAATATAAAAAAACCTTAGTAACATATGATTTAAACAACAATTTATTTGAATGTGATTACAGTTGTAAACTGTCAGAATATTTATATAATGTATATTTTTTAAACCAAACAAAAAAATAAATGTGCTTATAACTGAAGAAAAAATTGAATGAGTTAAAAAAATTGTTTCTCCCCTGCTAAATAAGGCTAAAAGCTGAATTTTTAAATGTCTCAAAAGACAAACTATTATTTATTAGTTATGGCATTTAAAAATCTAAAATCTTTAAAAAAATTTCCTGCAGAGACAACACTTTCACAAAAGTTTAAATTGAGATAAATTTGCTTTTAGGGAATTAGGGTAAAAAACCTGTGAAGCAAATATTACAATATTTTGAAAATGTCTTCGCTAAAATTCTTCTAGAAATGAGCTTAACCGTTATAAGCCAAAAGAAGAGAATTTCACATATAGAGTTTTATATTTAAGTAAGGTCTATTAAAAAAAAAAAAAAAACTACTGAAGCTATTGTAATAAAAAAATAGAAATATTTCTCTCCTTACCATCATAAGCTATTTTTCTTCACAGTTACCTTATTGTTTAAAAACTTAACAAAAGCATTCAAATAGTTTTATTTATGCCCACTCTTAAAAAGCAGCTACCTCTGTAGACAACTAATCTTCAACCATTAATCTCACTTCTTGATTGGTGTCAAACTGCTGACTGCTGAGAAACTCCTTCAGGTAACAGAACAGATGGTAATTGCTTGGGCGCAAGGGCCGCTGCAGTAAAATACCTAATCAGAATGTATTTCACAGTCAGTGAGTCATCTTAACCTGAATATTTAAATAGTACAAAATGACACTAAGACTGCAATTTATTTTTATGCTAGGTGTGGTGGGAGCTGGTATGTTTTCTACTGCCCCGCAAAAGTTACAGTGCTACAGTCAATTGGACCTTACTTAAAAATAGCCTCTATTATAATCTTTAATAAGATTTATTTTAATTGTCTTCCAAAATCTAATTTGTAATAAACTTACTAAAGGTGCACCTCTTGTTAATGAATGAACATATTGAACCAACTATAATTTATTTCTAAAAATTTTGTTATTGGTTAAAATTAGTGTTTAACACATTCAATATACAAATTACACATGTGAAATTTCACTTGCAATCTTGATAATTCACTGGTAACAATCCTTACTCAAATGGGAATGAATTCTTGAGTAGCACCTTAATTTTAATACATACTGAGAATTTAAGTAAAGGCTGTTTTACACTACGTGATTTTTTACCTTATGATTTTTTCACAAGCTAATTTAAAACTGTCAGTCACAAGTAATAGGAACCGTACTATTTTTCGTGTGATTTCAAAATATGGTAGGTTTTTTTTAGGCTACTTAAAGGTTATACTTTACTTGTTTGTTTTGCTTTCATAGTTGTGAATTTGTCTCCCTTTAAAATAATAGTTTCCCCACCAAATCATATGACTCAAGTCAATAAGTGAAAACATAAATAAAAAACCATATGATTTTTGTGTATGATTAAGTCACACGGAAAGTCATAAGACAAAATCACATAGTGTAAAGTGGCCTTAAGCAGAAGAAGTTATGTTGTTTTATTTGCTTGTTTAATTTAATTATAATAAAATAAAAAAGAGTGGTTAAACCCAAGTCAATAAATGTTATTCAAATGAAATTTTTAGTGCGACAAAAAAATATACTTTATATTGAAATAATTTTTGATTGACATAATCTTGTAAAAAAATACTTCCTACTTATGAATTTAACATATTAATGAGTATATCTGATTAATTGTGATGGAAATGTATGATCTAGTATAATTTAAACCTACATTTTAAGTAAAATTTACTAGCACTTTCATTGAAATAATATTTGTTCAGTGTACTAAATCATACATATTATTAACTAGATACAGTATTTATTAAACTAAAAAAAAAATTAAATAAGTGACATATCAAACTAATTTGATCCTCATATTTCATCGCACTAATCATTTCTCTAATTTATATTCTTTAGATGATATTTTTATAAGGTAAAGAAAATGAGTAGGTATATCTACATGCTCAAAAACTTATTGGTGTAATTTTAATAAATTAATTATATTCAATTTAATGTTGGTCGTATTTTTTAAATATTTGTTTTTGCTGAGCAAAAATAATAATTTAATAAAAAATTCATTCATTATGAAGTCTTTGACTACTATTTTCCTTTACTTCTCTTGAACTATCCTACAAATTAAAATGAATTCAGGTTTTATGTTTTAACTGTAGAAGCTGTTTTTCTCTTGTAGCTAAAGAATAAAAAAAAGTGATCCCACTTTGTATCCAGATCCAAGAATTTTTTACGCAAAAATACATAATATCACTGCTTTAATCACAAATTTTATAGGTTCCATCTACTTAAATTTAATATTCATAATTATTTCATCACAATCCAATGGAGTAGCTCTCTAGCTATGACGCCAAAAAGAATAAAGTGTAATGAACACTGTAATCAGAATAAAATCTTATCAGATGTAATCTCTTGTAAAGATAAACAAACAATAATTCTTAAAAATTCTATTTCAATATGATAAACGAATCTTGTTAAAGTGCTAATAAAAAAGTCAGATGGACTGCTACCAGGCTTAATAATCAAATCCTCATGTAGAAAAATGTTATTCACATTCTAAACTCTCTCATTTCTAGAAAAAAAGAAAGAAAAAAACATAATCCCAAAATAGTCTGGGTAAATATGCACTTGAACACCCACCTATTTCTAATTGTCCGATTGACTTCGGTTTTTTATAAACTGTTCCTTTGTACAATGTAACAACTTTTAACCAGGCACTATTCCGGTAAAGTAAATAGGTTTTTTTTTTTAAATATATATAAAATATTCACTCACGTACATAAGGGAAATGTTGGGAACTAGGGGTTTTTAAGGGTGGGGATTCACTCAGGGTAGCCAAAAACCTTCAAAATTGTTGAATTAACACATAAAACACCATAATAGTAATATAAATTTACAAAATATGAGATATGAACCAATTTATTTTGTAAAGTTTCGATTACACGATAATGTACACAATATACAAGTTTTTTTAATTCCAGCCCATAATAACCATTAAAATCACAAATGCTCTTCCAAACATTTTTACTATCGAATATAATAAATATTAAGGGTATATTGATATAATCGATTATTATTCATACAAAATATTTACTAGGGCAATGTTACAACTTTTATGTACAAAACTGTGATATTCCTTTGTCCCAATGTTTATAAGACAAAATATCCCTTTGCCGTAATACTTATTTAGGCAAAGGAATAAATAGAGTTTATATCCCTTAGTCTAACTACCAATTAAGACAAAGGGATATTCAGTCCAATATGCTTTAGGACAAAGGAATATCACACTTTCATACAAAAAAAGTGTGATATTCCTTTGTCTCAATGTACATTTGACTAAATATCCCTTCGTCGTAATAGTTATTTAGACAGGAAATATTCTGGAGAGTTCATATACCTTAGTTCAAGTCTAAGACAAAGGGATATTCATTCCAATATGCTTTTGGACGAAGGAATATCACACTTTTATATAAAAAAAAAAATGTATTCGGAAGTATAATATTAGATTAAATGTATGTGGTGTTTGGATTTGAAGAGCTCCAACTTTAACGCTAAAATTAGACTGATGATTTTTTGAACACACTTCCTCTCGTGTCTATCGATAATCACGATAATATCGCTAAATATATCGATTGTACATTGTTATTCACTGAAATATCATTGCTTATAATAATGGCCGATGGAGATTTTTACGAGTTAAATTTAACAATGTTAAAATAATTATTTTAGAAAGTAAAATAATTATTTATGGAGATTTTTGTGTGTGTGCATCTAATTCCAGGGTTTTTAGCTATCCTTAGTGAATCCCCCACCCTTATAAACCCCCCTGGTACCCAACATTTCCTGTAAGTACGTGAGTGGATATTTTTTATACAGTAAAACCTCGATAATTCGGACCTCTAAAATCCGGAGCCTCGAAAATACGGACTGCCTACTGCAAAATTTAATACCTATAAATTCTATAAAAAAAATTCTGAAAGGTGAAAGTAGGACATCTCTTGCAAAAAAGTATGGTGTGGGGTCATCTAAAACGAAAACGAGATAGCATACTGCGATACGCGTCAAAGCTAGATTCTGAAGAGGGGTCAAAAAACCGGAAAACGTTACAAACGGCAAATGATACCCTTTAGAAGATGTGATGCACATATGGTTTACCCAATGAAGAAGCTCAAGCGCACCTTTATCAGGTCCTCTTGTCTGCAAAAAAGTTGTTTTACAGCACATTCGAAAATTCGGACAAATCGGTAATTCGGACAATGTCTGGTCCCAATTAGTCCGAATTATCGAGGTTCCACTGTATATTTAAAAAAAAAAAACTATTTACTTTACCGGAATAGTGCGTGGTTAAAAGTTGTTAAATTGTAAAAAGGAACAGTTTTAAAAAAAAAATCCTAAGTCAATCGGACTATTAGAAATAGGTGGGTGTTCAAGTGCATATTTACCATAGTCTGCCATAATTAGTGTGGCACATAGCTTCCTCACGTCCTATCGCCTATTTAACCCTTCGTGGAACGGCTATAGTGGACAAACAAAGAGGCACGGGCGGCGCACTTAATGCTCCAATGTATTTTATCAAACCATAAATTGGTTAAATCCAGATTATCTAGATTGCGTTTTGGAAATGTTAAACTAAAAAGTCAATTGATGTATTACATATTTATTTTTCAATGATATCTTTAATTATAAAAATAAAAATTACTACTATAAAAAATTAGTAATTACTCCTTCAGCATTCTGACTTAGTATCGGGCTTTCAACCTTAATTATCAACCCTATTTATTATTATTAGTTGTCAAAGTCCTAAGATAACTCCTCACAACCATCATCCTAATCCGACAACTCATGCAAATCCGAAAAATATTGATCGGATGGTATAATTTTTCTATACCGGACATGGTGGCACGGGCGGCGCATACAGTACACCAAGACAAATAAACACAGCAAAACAATGCAGAACGAAGCAATAATCAAAGCAGACTGTTTCATCTGTGTTAGGGGTCTCTAGTGGTAGGGTAATTTGAGGTTTTATTATTCTCGCATCGTGAACCTGTGATTTGCAGAAACTTTTTTACTCGTGGCACACTCCATGCGCCAGCCCGTGTCTCGAAGGGTTAAAAGATGTTTCGCTGTTATGACCCATTATTGTATAATTTAGTTTTTTTCTCCCCTTTTTTAAAAATTGTTTTGTTTTTTACATGAATAAAAGTTCAAATTTAGCTGTATTGATTGTGCCCTGACAGTTAAATCAATATGGGCCTTCTTAGGACTCCTTTCGACAAATCATCACAAAACTTAAATATTGAATGAGGAATTTTTAAGATATGTGATGTGAGGAACGTTACATTTTTAAAAGGCCTATTTTATGGCCTAACACAGAATGGCGCATGGTGACATGGCCTAACAAGGGGCAATTGTATAATATATTCATGGGTTGGTCATTCAGGAATAACTGCCAATGAGATAGCTGACAAACTAGCTTAAGGAGGAATGGAAGAATACAGAGATCCTGCCATATAAAATTATAATAAATGATACATTAGCTAAGTTTAGAGCGGTAGTGGAGATATCTTAGCAAACAATTTCATTAAGGATAATAAAACTTATAATATTTATATAGAAAATTCAACCTAAGACGCCTGTCAAGGTATGATCCAGTGAAACAGGAAATAAGGAACTTGTATGCATTATTAATTGGGTCAGATCTAACCATGGGATATTTCCAAAATATCTTAAAACCATGTAGCGGTCAAAACCATTGTAGAGAAATGAAGAGCTCGCTCAAATCAAGCTGAATATGGTCATGAGGAGGATCACAGCATGGCTAAAGGACCACGGTCTAGAGCTTGATACCAACAAGATGGAAATTGCCATTTTGACAGGGATAAGACCTCCTGTGAGTCTAGTGACGCTGGTGCGAAATCAGTCAAATACCTATGAGTATTGATCGATAAGCTCTGAGAAGAGGCTAGATTAAGTAAGCTTATGGTAAATATTGGCAGGCCCACCCAATCAAAACGCTGTTTGCTCATGTCTGTCACGATAATGGGGCTGAGATCTGGGCGGAAGCAATGAGGTACGAGAAGTACAGATTAAAGAAGCTGCTGTCCACACAGAGAAGGGGCGCACTGAGGACTGCATGCACATACTGCACGGTGTCCGACTCAGCGATCCTCGTCGTCGCAGGGATTGTCCCCATAGACCTGCTAGCCAAGGAAAGAAAGAAAAGTGGACAGACCAACAAGGAGGCTAAAAAAGTGGCGAGACTTGAAGCACTCACAGATTCCATGGTGGAGTGGGAAGAACGCTGGCGGACTGAGACCGTGGGAAGAACGCTGGCGGACTGAGACCTTGGGAAGATGGACCTTTAGACTCATCAAGGACCTCTCTACAACTGAAACCACGGGGAGACTAAACTTCTTTCTAACCCAGATGCTAACAGGACATGGCTGCTTTCGCGCCTACCTTAATAAGAAGGGAAAAGTGGACACCACTCCAGCATGCTTTCACTGGGGCCACGAGAGACATGACGCTGAACACACTTTCTTCCTTTGCTCAAGGAGGCAGGAAGAAAGAAAACAGCTAATAGAGCAAATAAGACTGTTTGATCTGGACAACAACGTTGGAAAAATGATAGAAAACCCAGAAAACTGGCAGGCCGCTAGCTGCTACGTGGAAAACATCCTCCGGCAGAAAAAGGCAGCTGAAGAAGAATAAAAAATTAAAAAGGAAGGGAGCCCGTGTAGACTAACATCTAGGCACCAGCATGAGATAATGAGAAAACGGTTCCGTGCTGGGTTTTGCCTTGAAAAAAGGTTTGTGGGTTTAGTGGGTCCCTGTCAGTCAGGCTGAACCCCACACTGTTTGGGGTTGTGCACCCCCCCCCCCACTCCCCCCATTCTTCTGGTAGCAGATTCCCAGTTAATTTTTAAAATTTAATATGAAGATTAGAGAATACTGTTTGATTGTTAGGGTATGGTCATTGTACTTTGACACATATAAAAGTAAAACGAGCAGCCGCCTTCTTAAGGTTGACGAGCAAAGCGAGTGGGGAGCAGAGCCATATGAAATCTAGTTTTTTAAATCTAGTAATTTATTTTTCCACCAGATATCAGGGTTTTTGATAGTAGAACCATCTGCCTAATAAAAAGAAGTATTAGAAATACCAATTTAGTTGCATGTTATTTAAAAGCTCTTGATGAGTAGAAAAGAACATTTACATAATATCAATAGATATACATAATATCATAGATATCAAAATAGTCACCAAAAAAATGGAAAACTTAACGGTATATATATGCCATATTGTATAACGATTAAAGGTATTTTTGAATAGATAATGATTATGATCACTAGTATATAAAGGTATGCAATTTAAATACATATATTTATATTAAGAAGTGTGCGTTTTTTAAAGTTTAGCTTGATAAAATGTGTGGCTTTTTTGTAGCTTGATAAAATGTTGCACATTTGACCTTCAAAATCAGAGGAAGGTCACTCACTACATGAGATTTCGATATCCCCTCCCCCTTCCCTTCAAAATCAAAAATCTTTATTTCTAAAACAAATACCTTTATTTTCAACTGTCAATTATACAGGGCTGCAAACTAGTTGTAAGGTCAAATTTACTGACTAATTATGTGAAAATACTGACTAAATTACTGACCTGACATGAATCCTCATTTAAAACAAATAATAAAAAATCAAATAATTAATTAATTATTTTTAGAATCGGCCACCCTTCTCCCCACTGGGCAGCTGTAAAAATTGAAATTCGATCTTTTAACGTGTCAGCAAATTAAATGGGCAGCAGCTAAGGGTGCCATCAAAGCCCAGGCCTGCTGGCCATTGCTCTAAAAGTTGTTGGCCTGCTTGCTCCAAGGATAGCCATCTCAATGACACATGCTTTATAAATTTATGACTGGGCAAATTAAGACCTTTTTGAACTTCAGTGAAATCTTCCCACCTTTACGGTCAACCATGAATTTGGAAAATTAGATTTGATGCATAATCTCCGACTACTTCCATGCCCCGTTTAAATGCATTGTGTAAAACATAAATGTTACAGGTTCCAATGACAACCATAGTTTTTCTTTTTAATAAAATCAAAGATTTGTTTATATGTCTTGTAATAGCTTGGTTTTCATTTGGTACATCATTACTAAGCATAAGCGATTTAGCTCTTGGCAATTTAGCCTTATCTAATGCCTCGCATAACTTGGTAAATAAATCTTGAGCAGTTGCTGAGTCGATAAAAAAAATGTTTGCAAATGTCGCGTTACAATCCTTTCAGTTGATTCTGACCAATACCTTACAGCTATTAGCAACTCTTTATAGGATGCAGTGTTGGTAGTTTCGTCGTAACAAAACGTAAAATAACAATTATGCACTTCACTCAACATCTGACTTCTGAAATATGGGGCAAGAGCATCAGTAATTAGATACTGCTCTTTGGTCCTAGACAGAGAAAAGTTATTTGGAACACTGGCATTGAACATTGCCTCAAATATTTCGTGTATATCTTGACAAGCCGACGAAATAGAGAAGTCTGAAATAACCATCTTCATTACCCAAATAAGTTCTGCCCTACAAGCGTCATCTCTCTTATTGTGCAACTGGACAGATTTAACTTGCGTAGAAGTGGAAGTGGACTCTTGATTTAGAGGTCGAGCAGCAGTCAGATGAAGCTGCGAAGGAGAAAGTTTTCTCCTACATTCTACTTTATGCGTGTTTCCAGAAGCAGCTTTAACCCCACAAAATACAAAATGTTTGTGCACAAACCACACAGAACATTTCACTGTCACTAGCTTTGCGCCCCCAATCAGAAATAATGAATCCATTTATATCAGATTTATTTAACCAGGAAGGTTGAAAAGTACACTTTCCCATTTTCATTAAACACTTCGCGCACGTGAAGAAAAGAAAAACTTCAAAAATTAAACCCACCTGCAATAAAAAAATAAAATTAAATTAAAGAAGAGTGGTGCTGTTAGGTAGTAGCTGCTCATGAAAGCTATGAAAACTGTACACAAGCAATGTGCCACATCCATACCCAGGCAGCACCAAAACTGACCCTCAGTTTCCTATCATTGGGCTTCCGAAAGGTGTAAAAAACTGACTTTACTGACCAATTTCATGAAATAATGACCAAATACAGACTTTCCTCAAAATACTGACTTTTACTGACTAGTTTGCAGCCCTGATTATAATATAATATCGTCAGAGTAAAAAAAAAAAAATATCATCAGATTAAAATTATATAATCTCATCAGAATTAAAAGTATTATTCAATGTATCCTTGATTAATTGTTCAATTATTTTAATTAAATATACCTAACTTTTACTCGGTGTCCAGCTTTAAAATCGTTACATCTAACTAACCTTGTAATATTTGTCTGCACACCCTATTAAATTTCTTATGGAGCTATTGGCCTCTTCAAATAAAGATGGCAGAATCAGCAGTATTTGAGTAAAATCTAAAAAGGAAGAAAGGAATATGAAGGATTCTGTTATCAGAAACAATCCAACTTTCTTTTTTTAAAGGATTTTATTTAAACAATATAATTTTACTCGAAAAAAATAATAATAATTATAATCATAAATCAATATTAACTTATTATACAAACATAATACATGTTTCACTTTTATAACTATTTTAATTAATTAATTTATTATCTTTAAATAAAACCACCCTATTTAAAATTTTGGATCACAACAGTTTCGCAAACATAATCTTTTTTCTAAATGAACTAATATTACCTTCAAAATTATTGATAATAAATATGTACATAACACGACAAATTTTAATATTCAATAATCAAAAGAAAAAAACTTTTAAAATAAGCACAAAAATTAAAATAATATTATGGAGACATGTTTTTATTTAGGTAAATTATATCTTTCTAAATCCCAATTAGAAAAAAAACTTTATCAAACCAAAAAAAAAAAAAGAAAAAAAAAGAAACATTAGATTGATAATATTAACGAGTGTGAGCAACACGGTAAATCCAAAAAGCTCTAATCTAACTGTATATTATATACAAATAAATCACAATGGAAGTCGTAATAGTTAAATTATATACATAAATAATTTATCTAGTACTTTTATTTGTTTACATTAAGCCTATATACCAGATATCCTGAAGTTTATATATATCTTGGGTTTTATATATATATATATATATATATATATATATATATATATATATATATATATATATATATATATATATATTAAATCAACGTCAACAAAATATAATGTAAGTCCCTTTTACACTGGATTCAAAAAAATGAACCCAATAACACAAAGTATACATAAATTAAAAAAACAAAATCGGAAGGAAAAGATAATAAGGACGAAAAGAAAAAAAAAAAACTTAATGAGAAATGATTAAAGAAATTAATATGGTGAAGAAATGAATGAAAGGAAAGGTTGGAATGGATAGTAGGAGGCAGTATATTGAGACAAGAATCAGACCGTAACTTGGTCAGGTTTAGTTTCATTAATATCTTCCCCGTTGTCAGGAGTAGAGATAAAAGTGGCAAAACCATTAGACACCAGCTCTGCATTCACCAACACAACCTACACACATCACATAAAAGATTTTAATAATTTGTTTCATACAAAGAAATTGAATACAAAATAAAATATATTAGTCTAGTTATAACAAGCAACTGTTACCATAAGGTAGTAACAGTCATTAATTAAGTCAATAATATTATTAAAATAAAGGAGCTAATTTTTTAAATTGTACATAGTAGTTCATAAAACCCAATAAAATTACTACCATAATGTGGTATATGTTTCTAAGTTGTGACATATTGTTTAAAATTTAAAATTAACACCTAAACAGTTCAAGCCCTTTGCGGACTGAGATAAGTTTCTGTTGTTAAGGAGCTGATTAAGTTGCTGTTCCCCAGGCCTAGAGTCTAAAATAGGAATGTTCTACACCAGTGGTTCTTAACCATTTGGTAACCACGGCCCCCTTAAAATATAATATAGTACCAAACGACATTGCAAGGCCCCCCGGTTAAGAACCACTGTTCTACACTGGCCTAAGGTTTTTTCTACCTTACAACTAAATATATCACACTTTTTTAAGAAGGCATCCTTTCCCTCTGTCTATAATTAAGCTAATTTACAATATATTATCAACAAAATTTAAAAACGTAAATTTACACCTGCAGGCAGTTTGCAACAAAAATTGTAAATTTGTGTCTATTCGCTCTACACCTCTATTAACTACCAGATTTCCTTTTCTTTTTCAACCAAACAATTAACCAATAGTTGGTTTTAAAATCATAAGCAGATAAATTAGGGGTACAATTTTGACTAGATAAATTGTTTGAAGATCCAATATGTTTGTTTTGAGTAATAAAACTCTTACTGGTTTAAATAGTTAGTAGTAATTTAAATATTATTCAACAATTAGAGGAAATTGTTATTATTTTAAAAGGGAAAGAACTAAACAAGAAATTTCCTTGAAAGCAATTTAATAAAAAATATAAATTCTTATAAGGTTGTGGTCCCCTGTTAATATTGATAATCTGTGTGAAGTTCTAAAGGGACAAAATATAGCCCATGAAATTAACTAATCTTCAGCACTTTTTACCCACACCTTCATGACCCAACTCTTAGGGTAGTGACACACTTCGCCACCTGGTTGATGCCACTTGCTTCCGCCACCTGTCTTGAACCACCTGAGTTTTTACTTATTTTGACCAGTCGAGAAATGGGACCCGGAGGAGATAGCTGTGCTTGCTAATCATTATTTTCGTGAAAGAAGAAGGGGAAAAAAGCATTCTTGGGTTCATCCAATAATTTCAGACAAAAAAAATACTACTTTGTTTCATACAGTGAGTGTACCCCCGTATCAAAAAGGACAGTAACAATTTTTCAATTTTTTGCCGAATGTCACGTGGATCTTGCAACAAATTGAATTGCTTAGAATATTGAACAACAGTTTGACCAGTAAATACACTTATATGGGCTGAGGGGCAGGGACTTGGGTGACACCGTCTGACAGGCTCAATTGAAAACAATGGGCTGACCGGGTGGCGCTACCTCGTGTGGCAGGTTGCATTATACGAAGTGTGTCACTTAGGAGAAAATTAAAAATGGTTTATGGTTTAAAGGAAGTATAAGCTGAATAGTTTGATTCTTAAGAAGTATTCACCTGATTATTGATGCCAGTATAGAGGTTGACTAGTGGAATACCAGTTTCTGTGTATGAAACTATCTGGGCCTGTAAGATTAGGCCAAAGGTTATATTGTGTACGAACAAACGTGCCTCTTCACTCCAACCAGTCTCATCTAAACAATTAATGATGTATTAGAAAGTAAGTACAAAAATAGAATAATAATCGGATGATAGATTGAGAAATTGGATTAAAAATCTTCCTGTTTTTAAGTTCCCCAAATTTAAATTAAGAGAAAAGTGGACGAGGTAATAATATAATTTAAAATATTATTTTCTTTAACTAGTCACGGAGATATCTTCCTTTTAAAATTCACAGACTACACAGATAAAATATACAGCTAAACGCTTTTGCTTCCAAGTAATGACACAATAAACTACTGGTTAAATATAACTTGATAAAATGAAAGCTATGAGTGAACCATTCTGCTCACTAAATGCCTCGTCAGGATTTTAAGAACACTACAGCTCTAGCATTCAAATAAAAGATCCGTAGGCATATTATTTTGACAATTTGTGTATTTTTTCAGGTATAATAGATATTGTTTTAAGAATTAATTTTTAAACAAAAACAGGGCGCAGTATTAGTAACTCAAGAATATATATATTTGCAACTCTGTCTAAAGGTGGGTGGGTTCACAGCTAGAGGATATGTAATTGAGGAGGCCCGAAGGGATTTATCTACGCTTTTGCGGCGCTGAAAAAAGGTTGGTTCCAAACCATCTTTTTGCGAAACCTTCACTTTGTCCTCTTCTTATTTCCCTTCTGTGTTTATATAATATTTAAATTATTTTATTATAATATATTTGTATCTGTTCCTACATTATTTTTATTATATCTGTGTTTATCTACGTTTTTTATATCTGTGTTTATTATATCTGTTCCTACATTATTTTTATAAAGTCTTTTTCTTATTTATATATAATAAAAGTGTATATATATATATATATATATATATATATATATATATATATATATATATATATATATATATATATATATATATATATATATATATATATATATATATATATATATATATATATATATATATATATATATATATATATATATATATATATATATATATATATATATATATAATTACGTAAAGAGATGGATACAAAAATGAATATGAAAGTATAAAAAGATTAAAGCCGTATGTAAAATTAACGTAAGTATTTTTTCGTTTCGTATGTTATGTATGTCTATCGTTACAGAATAGGGATCGTTATAGTTAATCTCTAATGAATTTACTTACGGATGGGTTGTACATTGGCGAGACTGCATTCTACAGCCTGGAAGGGAAGCATTAGGAAATCAGCACGTATCTGCTTGAGAAGCGCAGCTTCAACCCTTAGATATCCACCGTAGTCAACAAATTTTATATCACAGTGTCTCGCATCCTCATCAACACTGACTATCTGTGCCCTGTACCAACCTCCAAGGCTGGGGCACACACAGATGGCATCTGAAACAAATGGCTTAAATAAGGAATTTGCAAAGCAGCAGGTTAAAACAACAAACAATAAAAAATGGTAGCTAATGTGTTTTAATTTTTTATTTATTTGATTTATTTATTACTATTATTTTTTTTTGGGGGGGGGGGGGGGGGGGGGGGGGGGTGGAAATTATTTTCCATTTATGGCTATATTTCAAAGTAGAAACTGGAATAGTATATAATTTTAAAAGGCTTGCAATACTAGAAGGCAGTATAAAAAGAATGCATACCTGAAACAGGGCTGACTAGAGGAGGTGCGTCGGTGGAGGAGTAAGCCTGTGTAAGAGTCTGTGTGAGGGGAGTGAGGCAAGGGTATGAGGGGTGACAGGGCTGCTGCACAAAGAATTGTCCAGGATTTAATAAGCTGGACAGTATTACATCATTATTCACTCCTTCGATCAGCTGCAACTGTAATAACAATTTATTAAACTAACTTACAATTAATATATGTGGTGTGATCAAAAAGTATCCGACCTTAATTTTTATTGGTCAAACAAAGGAAGCTGTGCGGGCGGGGCTTGGTGTACGGTTGCAGGCATGCCTAGTGTAAATGCTCATTTTTTTGTACGCCTGCGACACAAGTCAGTCGCTGGTAGGCTATTAATTAGTGAGCCAGTGCGAGTGGGTGTCATCGGATTTTTCTTTCTGACAAAATGACATAAAAACGAACAGCGGATTTTGTTTTAAGCTTGGCGATTCTCAAATGGAAAAATCCGCAAGATTTAACAAGTGTTTGGGAACGAAGCGATGGGCACCACACAAATAAAGGAGTGGTCCAACCGCTTCAAAGATGGCTGCTCTATTGTTAGCAATTTTGGCACAAACGTTGCTGTCCTGAGGACCAAAAATCAGTCAAAATGGATTCAATGGACACAAAACTAATGTTCACCTCGTCTACAAGTTCTCTGATCGTCATTCGGCGATTCTGCATCACCAAGTTCCTTACTTGTTCAATAACAGCCTCATTTCGGGATACTGCCAGACCGTGCTTCACTCTCCATGGATAAGCGGCCATCTTTGAAGTGGTTTTACCACTCCATTATTTGTGTGGTGCCCATCGCTTCATTCCCAAACACTTGTTAAATCTTGCGGATTGTTTCCATTTGAGAATCGCCAAGCTTAAAACAAAATTTGATGCAGTAATGCTGTTCAACTTTTTCTGTCATTTTGTCAGAAAGAAAAGTCAGACGACACTCACTCGCACTGGCACACTAATTAATAGCCTACCGCCGACTGACTCGTGTTGCAGATGTACAAAAAATGAGTATTCACACTAGGCATGCCTACAACCGCACTCCAAGCCCTTTGTTTGACCAATAAAAATTAAGGTCAGATACTTTTTTATCACACCATGTATTATCTTAGTAACCAACTATTTAAACATTTCTTTCAGGGAAGGAAGTTTTTACAGTACTGGGAAATCTAATAACTGGAAGTTAGGTTAGAAAGAAAATCTTAGTTTTAGAGAAAAATATTTCATTGCATTTGTTCATGCTAAACCTTCCCTAATATAGACTAAACCCATAATATAGACACCTGTCAGTTCTTGGAAAATGGTTTATATATTAAAAGCCGTTAAGCCCTTGGCAACGGACTTAACGGCTCAATATTAATTTTATACTTAGAAAAAAAGTAAAATTAAGTAAATTAATTTAGATAAGTTATTATATCTATTTGAAGAACAACAAACAAAACAAACATTAATTTTTATTGGAATAAATCTTGTTACCTTAGCTTAATAATAACAAATCATTGCCAGGTGTGTCATCATTGCCATCGTCGGGACACTACTCAATTATATAAATGGTAATTGGTATGGTGTGGTTTGTTCTTAAATTATTATACTTATTCTACATGGTATAAGATTGTGATAGATAAGATTATAATATCATATTATAAGATTATGGTATAAGGATTGGACTACATGAAAGACAAATGATGATATGAAGGTGAAGGACTTAGTTAATTATTTGTTTTGGGATTTATTTATTTACAGTAGAACCTTGATTATACGTCTCCCGATTCACCATGTTTCTCGCTTAACTGGCAACCACACCTGCCAAGAGAGCCCCCCTTTCTTCGTGCACTCCCCCCACCCACTATCCCCAACCCCTGAGTGTGAACATGAAGGCACGACCTTTCAAATATTATGCTCAATAAACAAATTGGAAATATTGGACAGTTTTTTTTTTGTATACATCGTTTAACACAACATTTTTCGACCCACCCTAATGTGCCTGTACTTTGAGTGTACAGCATTCAAGCTCAGAAACTTTCCCAAACACTACAATTATACCCTGACTTCACCCATAGATATTTAATATTAGATATTGATTGAACAACTCCAATACCAAGTATCCCTTTTAATTCCCTCATAATTTTCTATAATTAAAAAATATAAATCTGTATGACAACATACATGGAAATCCTCAGCCCTGAGCTGCTGACCTGATTGCATTGGCACAAATGAAACTCTCTCTAAAGTGAGTTTAGGATATCTTCTAAGGGGAAACTTCTTTCGGATCTTCTCAAGAGCTTTATCTATATCCTGTTGACTTCCTTTTACAAACAAAAAAATAAAAATTAAATTAGCTCGGAAAACTAGCTACACAAGAATCAAAACTATAACAATCAAGAGTTTATAATTTCAACCAAATAATTGTAGGGTTACAATTATTTGGTGCAATAGCAATGTGTGGGTACACATTGCTACAAAATAGATAAACAGAAAGCAGTTTTCAACTGTCTGCCCCCCCCCCAAAAAAAAACTGGGGAAAACATACAGCATTATCAAAACATATACTGTGTATTAACCATACAGTAAAACCTGCTAAAGTGACCACCCGTGTATATTGACCACCTGGTCAATGTGACCACTTTTTCATGGTCCCTTCAGAAATTCAATACTTTCCTGTACATTTTCTTCTGCTTATTGTGACCATCTGCCTATATTGACCAGTGACCACCTTCTTCTGGTCCCTTGAAGTAAATTTATTTCGGTTAAAGTGACCAAAGTAAAAAAAAAAAAAAATAAACATTAGTGAGAATACCTATTAGAATTTTGAAACATTCAGTTTTTAATTTACTTTCTTAGAACTAATATACTACTAGTTATTGCAATATCAATAAAACCCTCTTTACTTTTTTTTTTTTTTTATAGGAATTATTAGAAGGATTTATATCAAGGAAATCAGTAAAATTAAATAATTCTTGCTGGTTCTAAGAGTTAACTATATAGAGTACATCATTTCTCTGTATTTTTTTTTCTTTTTTTTCACTTCATCCTCATTTCTTTGGAATATCTCCTCTTCTGTTCTTATTTTATTTCTAGCTCAGTTCTTAGTATGATTTAGAAAGTAAACAGTTAAAAGGAGTAATTTTTTAACTTTTGTTTTTTCATGTGCATTGTGTATTTTGCACTGAAATTACCTTAAAAAAAGTTTAGATTTTACCATTAAACAGTAATCAGTACAATACATGTAACTTTTTAAAGATAAATGTCTCACCTTGTTTTTTGCATAAATTGTAAAAAATAGCTAATCATATTTCCGAAAATATGATCTAATCATATTTGCTTTGGCTATTAAAACATAATTTTACGAGGAGAGACTATTTTATTTTTCCATATTTCAGAAAGGTTTAATTTAACTAAAAAAAAAAGATTGTGTGACTATTCCATAAATGTTCCTTTTCACCCTTTACATATGTAACATTATAAAAAAATCAAGAATGAGCAATTTTTTTTTACTCATTTTGGGTATGTTGACCACCTGCCTAAGGTGACCAGTTTTGGTCGGTCCCTTCGGTGGTCACTATATCCAGGTTTTACTGTATTTAAAAATATAATAACACCATAAACTAAGTCTAACCATGATGTCTCACAACATAAAATATAAAGAGATATAGAACAAAATAATCATTAGTGAATTAGAATAGCGGCTAAAGGCAGACTTCCTCACACCATGAACAAGGGTTTCATCATCAAAGCTGAAGTTAGTATCCCTGCATTGGACAGAGGAGGGTGGCAATCTTTTTGGTTTTCCTCGAAAATGCAAGGTAGGAAAGGATTGGAGTAGGTAAGAAATTATCAGGGTTAAAATTAATGAAGACTCATATGATTTTATATGAATTATTACCTTGATATGTCTGAATGGAATGACATTACAAACATTAGACATTTTTTGGGAAGGTGTCAGGGGCTTGTTTCTCATTGATTACATCTTGCCATTTTTTATTAAGGAATTGGTCCTCTACAAAAATGTATTAAAAGCTTCTTACAAAAATGGTGACAGATTGGTTATTGCGCCTGCAGGGAGTCATTACATTTTAGGACAAATTTAGGGTATGACAATCCAGTGGCGAATCCAGGGGGGGGGCACAGGGGGCACGTGCAAAAAAAAAAAAAAAAAAACGTATTTTTTTTTTTTTTAATAGATATTTTTACATTCACCTCATATTCAATTTCACCTCAGAAATGCATAAAAACGCTGTTTTGAGAGGTCATATTTTCAAAATTCCCCCGCCATAAATCCCCCCAATAACTAACTGCAGACGACGCCCATAAATTACAGTAAGATATTGCATTGTCACCTCATATTCAATTTCACCTCAGAAATGCATAAAAACGCTGTTTTGAGAGGTCATATTTTCAAAATTCCCCCGCCATAAATCCCCCCAATAACTAACTGCAGACGACGCCCATAAATTACAGTAAGATATTGCATTGTAGTAAGCATCAGCAAAACGTTTTCTAACGAATACGTTCTAAAACAGTTGTTGTTACTTGGGCGCGGAGATTTTTGTCTTTATTTGTTGAAAAAAAAAAAAAAAAAATTGGGGGGGGGGGGGGGGGGAAGCTGCTTTGTTGAATAAGTAGTTCCTTTTTCTTGTAACCACTACGACTACCCCCCCCTCCAATCTAAACTGACTTAGAATGTGCCTCCCCCCAGACTTAGCCGCTGGATACGCCACTGTGACAATCAAGTTATCTCTTCATGCAATTTAATGATAATTTGAACAAAAAGATTGAATCTCAAAAATAATTAATTGTAAGAAATGAAAAAAACATTTCTTAGAGCTAAGGTGGTATATGAAAAAATGAACAGGGTTTGTTGCACCATATCGTGGAGCATTTATTTCTACCATTATTATTATTTTTTTTTAAATTCCGGTTTCATACTTACTCCACATTAAATATTTAGATGGCCAATGTCATTTGAAGGTCCTAGGAGGGAGTAAAAAGAATAATAAAAATATAAAAGGTGTGATTCATTTTTTTTTTAAATACCTTCTATGGCACAAATTTTAAGTTTGACAGTCTCTGGATGTACTTTAATGAAGATGCTGGTGTGTGTCTCACTCATGATTTCATGAAGGAAAACTCCATGACGTCCTATCAGTCGACCAACAATAATCTGGAAATAAAATTTGAAATATTATTAAAGTGAGCTTCTTACATTAAAAAAAACATGCTCCCTCTGTCAGTAATGTTTACATGTCCGATGATAATGTGAGTAAAAGTGGACCGATTAAGTTGAAATTTGGTATACATGTTCCTTTTACCAATTCTTAGGCTAAGTTCATGGACAGTGTTATCCCTCCATCTTAAACGTTAGCTTCAAATTTAAAATTGATATTTTAGGATAGGAAAAGATTCTACCTTTACCTATTGATAAAACAAACTTTTATTTTAAATGCATTAGTTTTTTTTGTAAAATACACAGTGGCATCGCTATGAAGTGATTAAGATCGCTAAATCCTTTAAATCGGACCTAACCCTCTAAAAAGAGAAAAAAAAAGTTTTTTACCAATATCAATTTACTTTCTAACATATCAATTTTAATAAAACTTTATATACATATAATATAACATACTATTGAAACAGACATGTGAAATTTCAATTTGATATAAGCAGAAGTTTTTGTGTAGTAAAGTGATATATTTATAATATAAGTTGAAAATATGGTTATAGTGCCACCACCCGGCACTAACCTCTACTGTAATCATCATCCTCTTAAACTATCAACTCTTAATGAAACTATTTTCTTAATATTCAAGATTTATTGCACAGAGCCATAAGATGCCTAGTTGCTAAGCTCTAGTAAATATTTATCACTACTAATTGTCGTTTAAACAAAATTATTCTCAGACAATTCCCTCAGACAAATCTAGGCCAGGAATATAAAGAAGACATACCTGATTCGGTGAAGATATGGCGGGGCAAATATCCTAGAGGGCCTGTATAATATCCTAGTCCATTACCCTTATCACTGCCATATTCAAGTTTCTAGGAGCACACTCCCAAATCAAAAAGAGACTCATTTTCTCAAACACTCATGTTTTACATAATTGAGTAGTGTCCCGACGAAAGCAACGGCGACGCACCTCGAAATGATTTATAACATTAAAAATTGATGAGCTAAAACCTAGATTTGAACCAGTGACCTCCAGCACAACGCACAACGAAGCAGGCACTCTACCACTGTGCTATCCGTTCGTAATTGATCTCACGGCCTAAAACGTTTTATTTAAACAGTATATATCTATTTATCTATATAAAGTATAACTGGACAGCACGAGACTCATTCATTTTAAATATAACTAATTATCTCTTAGCTCTTTTTCTTTGAATGCAATTAATAAGAAATAACTAGACATCACGTGGCTCTTTCTTTTTAAGTATAACTGGACAGCGCGAGACTCATTCATTTTAAATACATATAACTAAATACCTTTCAGCACTTTTTTTCAACCATATTTATTCATGGGTTTAACAGCTAGTCTAAATAAGCCATCAAATATTGATCATAACTAGAATAATTAATATAAAAATACCATTTTTAAAAAACTGGTCTTATTTTCATTTTTTTTTTTTGGGGGGGGGGGGGGGTCTCTATTCTTCACCTTAATTGTTTTTATGTGCAAAATTTGGGGAAGATTGAAAGACGGGAAGTGGTTCAAAATTAGGGTAATAGGTGTGCGATGAAACTTACAAAGCAAAGTAATTTAAGTCCAGTAAAAAGAGTATGTTCAGACATACAGTAATTTAACCTTAGACATTATAAAATCAAGTAAGTAGAATAATATAAGAACATACCAGTATATGTGAAAAAAAAGGAATGAAAAAGCTTACTTGTGGAATGACAAATTCATAAATAGATGGTGATGGGTCCCCAGATACAGAGCTTCCACCAGCTGGGGTCCTGCTAGGAGATGTGGTTCCATCACTGTGTCCCTTTCCACTGTCACTTGAACCCTGTTTAACAAACAAAATAAATTTAAGCAAACATAGCAAAAATATATACTCATTTAATTAAATCTTCACTCACAGAGACTAAAACTGAAAAAAAAGTATTAAATAGATATAACTTTAAAAAAAAAGATAACATAGATATAAAAATAATGAAATAAATTTAATATAAAGAGCAAAATGAGTATTACCTCAGAATGAGCATCGCTAAAGTTGCTCATTGAAGGGCTTGCCAGCATGTTCTCAGATGGACTATGGTTAGCACTGTCCCGCTCTTTAACATCAACATCTCCTAACTTCATTGTGTCCAATTCCAGGTTTGCTAATTTTTCAGACAAGTCTGACTTTTCAACATCTGTCTCCTTATGATAGTCAAGCTTGATAGGAGAAACTGTTTCTTCAGTAATCATCTTGGTAGCTGTTGATGGCTCCTTGTCAGATTTTGTATCAAGCACAGCTTGTTCAGGCGGGCCTGATTCAATTTGTTGGGTGTTCTTTATTGCAACAACTGTCTCTTCCAGAACACTAACAGGTAGTACAGTTTCTTCCTCAGAAGATTTTTCGTTAGTAGTTTTAACAGTTTTAATTTCGTCAGGGGAAATAATATTTTCTTCTGAGCTAGTTTTTACTGTAACAGCAATATCTAAGGTTTCTTTCTCACTAGTAAGTTTGTCACCGCATGCAAAACTTGCTTCTAGACTAACTGCATTTGCCTCTTCAGTCTCAATAGCAAAGAACACACCTTCTTTTACAGGAAACTCTTTAACAGGCACAGCACTGACGTTTTGTACTTTAACCTCCTCGCAGGGCTGAAAGTCAATTTTACTTGACAAAATGCTTTTTAGTGAAAGAGAATGTTCTGCAAAATCTGAAGTACTTTGAAGCTCGCTGAAATTTTCAACAGATTCACAGCTTGACCTCTTAGCAAAATCTTTGCTACTGTCTATCTCAATTACCCCCGTGTCAAGAGGATCCTTTTCACAGCTGTCTTCTGATGCCTGTTCGTCTTTATTCTTCTTGTCGGGTATGTCAGGAGGGGAAGGCGGATGGCCCTTGGAAGCACGCCGGAGCCAAAAGAGGCTGAGGAAGATGGCTAGAGCCGCAGCGGGGATGGTAACGGCGAGAACTAGGCGAGACTGTACTGGAGCCATTGGCACCCTCCAACTTCAAACCAAGAACCCTGAAACAAAAAACACATTTATTACTATCAGACAAACTACCTGTGTTATGGTATAAAGCTTAGTTTTAAATCGTTAAATGGCCTCTTTATATAATTGATATACTTTAAAGGCTAAAAAAAACAAAAAAAAAAACAAAAAAAACCTAGTCTTACACACTTACACAGCAAATACTATTGCTATTTTAACAGCCATATTAGAAGAGTAAAATGATCAAGGTTAGAATTTCATTGGAATCCAAAGACCAATGAATTGATAAAAAAAGATCACTCTTCTCTTGCTTGAAACCAAAATCAAGTCTATTGTTCACTGGTCTCAAGACTCAAGACAAGACTTGAACACGTTTCACTCTCCAACTAGTTAACCTCTGAAGTATTATGCACTGTTCACACAACAACTTTAATATATCAGGTACAGAGAACTACATACAAACATACTGTTCTCTGACCTCAATGGAGTCAACGAACTCCTCACAAACAAAGCCGAGTTATAATAAACCAATAAATAGCTATCTCAGATTTTGAATTAAGTAGACCATTCCTTTATCTCATATATTTTACTAAAAATACTTATTAAACGACCGAAGTTGAGACCGGATGTTATGAAATTTATAAAATTTTATATGTTTCTAAAGATGGAATCTATTTAGTAATCTGGAGTTTTACAAACGTTTATTAATCTTTTAAAACTCAATTTCAAAGTATATATATATATATATATATATATATATATATATATATATATATATATATATATATATATATATATATATATAAACTATATCAAATAGAGGAATTAATGAATGCATAAATATAACACAAAATGGTTACGCCATTAGATACGGGTTATAAACATCAAAAAGATCGAGTTGGATACACACGACTCAAGCCCATAGTCCATATCTCAGACAGATGATGCTAAGGTAATACCTGTGCATACAGTAGGGAATGTAAGGCGAGGTATTCCAAGAATGCATTTTATGAAAACAGCATAGAAGGTTGGTTGGATTAATTAAATTAACTAAATTTCATAATAGTCCACAGGCCACCATAAGAAGTAAGTCGCTGATTGATAAAGTTTTCTTACCTTATGGAATCGCTTATTTATGCCGTGTCCACCGATAAATTAGGTATATGACAACTGGGCGCTGGGCCATTTCTTTTTTGTTGACATGCCAAACTTGCCCTTGTGCGGGAACATTGAAAAGAGATAGATAAAATTTTGATTTTTACAGGATCGTTTAATTAAATTATTTAAAAAATAGTGGTAAAGGTGGCCACCGATAAGAGTGGGCCGTTTGGGGTGTCCACCGCCCCAAACATGTCGCTCTGCGGGGACGTTGAAAAGAAAACGGCCCACTCGTATCGGTGGCCACCTTTACCACTGTTTTTTAAATAATTTAATTAAACGATCCTGTGAAAATCAAAATTTTATCTATCTCTTTTCAATGTTCCCGCACAAGGGCAAGTTTGGCATGTCAACAAAAAAGAAATGGCCCAGCGCCCAGTTGTCATATACCTAATTTATCGGTGGACACGGCATAAATAAGCGATTCCATAAGGTAAGAAAACTTTATCAATCAGCGACTTTCTTCTTATGGTGGCCTGTGGACTATAAATAATACTTCATCGAAAAAGTTAATCTGTTACAGAAAGTTCTTTTTATTTTTACTTAATTTACTAAACTATTATTGAATCAAATAATAATCTAATTTAAATTTTAAACACGCAAATTTGTAAATTCAATTTGTTCATGTCATAGAAGGACAATCAAATACGTTAAATTAAATTATCCTTCTTATTTGATGTCCTAATCGAATTATATATTAATCAACCAAAACAGTGGATAATAGTGTTCAAAAGATCTTCTTCGGAAGTCGGTCTTATTGTTGAAGAGATTTTGTTAGATCGTTAACAGCTTACTTGTTTAATCTTAGTATTATAACAAGATAGTGATATAATCATCACCATCAGAGTGATAATTTCGACTTTTTCACAACTTTAGGAACGTAGACTAAAACAGAGTAATATTTTATTTTTGCTGTTTCTTTAATGTCCCGGTCAACATATTAGGTTAAAACTAGAATAAATAAAAGCAAAAGCAATAATCAGCATATTGTCTAAAAACCGCAATAGCTAATAGGTAATACAGACTCGTTTATACCACTTAATTAGGCATTTATGAATGAACAAAGTCCCTTCTTATAACGTAGTTGCCTATTTTTTTCCTCCCCTGGGAGACTTTTAAAATTAAGTCCAAAGCAGTAAGACCTCATAAGCGGGTCCGAGGTGCAAACCCGGTTTTAATTAATCTTATAGTACTCGTACTCTATCCTCTATAAAAAAAGCTGACATACCCACAGAAAGTAACGTAGTTAAATAATTTAGGTATTTAGGTCTTTATTTAGTTAATTTTATCCTTATATATTTATTACATACACAATTGCATCCTTAATTAGTGTAGTTTAATTTAAGAATCCTTGAATAAAATTAAATATTAAGTCAGTGGCTCTTCTGAGAATTCGAAGAAAAAAAAAACACCCAAGCATTAATATTTTATGGTCAAAATCTAACAGACTAATTTTCTTTCGGTAGTGAAGTACATTAAATAGTGTTTACTACTAATTTTTTAGTTTAGTTTGGATGTTTGAAAGGGTCCAATAGATTTTAAAAACAACTGGTAGTGTTGAATCTTGAAAAAAGCTAATTATGTTTACCCGCCAGGTCCATGGTTGGGCGCGCTAACCAACCTATGTAAAAAAAAAAGAAAAAAAGGCCAGCCTTTAATTTTACATTCCCTGGCAACAACCAAAACATCAAGAGATTTAGAAAGAGAGAAAGTGTAAACACACTAAATTCATTGAAATGATTTTCCAATGCTTTTGCTTCGGCAAAAGCATTGGAAAAAAGCTTTTTTTTTTGGAGATTGGTAGAAAGCCAGCAAGACGCCTAAAAAACCGGTATAATCCGAGAATTTAAAATTATTAAATGAACCTGTTGTAAAATGAAGTTTATATATGGCAGTTAATTCTACTAATGTTGTTTGTAAATAAGGAAAAAAAAGTTACAAAAAATATTTGTCAAACAAAAATAATGAATAAGTAGATTAAATAAAATGCTACAATTTTAATCAAATGCATATTGTAACGCTTCTTCGAGTCAAAGAGGAATATTTCAGATTTATTTAACTCGCCAATTAATACATATCAAGTTATAGATTTTAATTTCTGAAGATATTCAGTAAAGAAATAGTGGATTCAAAAAATGCATTCTAAGTTCATTTTAACACACACTGATTAACGACGTTGCTTGTAAAAACTTAATAACAGTAATTGTTATGAACATTTTCAAAGTGTGTTTTTATAAACAACAACTTGCCGAAGGCTCACACATAAATAAAGGGTTCATAATAAAAGCTTTTTATGAAGTATAAGTTTATCAATTCCAAATAATAGTCACGAATTCACAAGTGCATTCACCCCGTTTTGCTCAGATGTGTACAGGGCGAGGTAAACGGATACGCATGCCACAGCGCGATCCGAGTGTTGATACATTTAAGTGATAAGGATAAGTGACCACGTGTTCGGTTCGTGCTCAGTGCGGACGGGGTAGACAGCTTGGGTTAGGCTGAACAATATTAGGTTTGTTCCAACCCCGCTATTTGTACCGTCCTTTGTATCGTCCCGCGGATCGTTCGGGAATCGGTTAGGACAGGTTTTATACGCATGCGCTAACATTGTACTGTAATAAAATCATGTCAGGTTGGAACGAGTTTAGGACTATTATTCGCACTGTATTAAAAACATTAAGGAAACCTAACAAGTTAGGAAACCTTCCTGTAGATATTTGTAATTATTGACATAACTGCGCATGTCATACAAACCAGTACATGGTATTGTCAGAGGATCGTTGGGACCGTACAGTGAACGGTCCCCAAAAAAAAAGTTGGAACAGTTCTAATGAAAGTTGGAACAGTTTCGTGGACGGTACGAAACACTGTCCCAAGTCAGCTTGGAACGGCTTTTATCTACTGCGCATGCCGGTGACGATCCCGCGGACGGTACAATGCTCGGTTGGAACAAACCTATTATTTGATTACTATTATCTTCCTGACTGTTCACACATGGGTACACAAGTTTTTATAGCTACCAGTCTTTCGATTTCAAAAGTTCGGGATTTTCGGCCCACCCTACGTGCGCCCTCGAGCCGAATGGTAACGCATGCTCAAGTGAATTTGTGGATTTATCACATAAAGTTTGAGGATAGCGATCCGATCAATCAAAAGTCAACTACATAGTTTAGATTTAATTTACAAATTAAATTAAAATCTTCTGTTCACATAGTTATCATTAAATAATAACATAGTTTGTAAATAGACTTACATGGTTTATTTATATACCACCAGGTAGTTCGATTTCTATATAGATAATATATCATTTATCACTAAAGTCAAAACATTTTTTTTTTTTTTTTTTTTTTTTTTTTAACAAATCTCTATCGTGTTAAGCCTTAACACCTCCCTTCAACTTAAAAAAATTTTACTTTCATAGTAAAAAAGGCAATAATTAATTAGTCCAAAAACATATTCCACTTACTCCACATAGTTCAATCACATTAGTTATTTATCTATATATATAAATAATTCATTTAAAAATATCTTACATCTAACAGTTAACGCTGGTTTCATATAGGCGAAGTCGAAATAAAAGTGTACATAAATGGAAGGGAACCTTGAACTTAAATATTCTATTACCCAAATTGTTTAAAAACAAGTAGCAAAAGAATTTAACAATAATACCTCTAATTAAATAAAATCCTCTACCTTTTCTCCAAGGATGATAATATTTCTTTTCTTAAAACAATAATTAAAAATAAATAAACAATTTAGATCAATAATAATTATCGATTGAAATCATAAATGTAAATAATTATTGTACTCACTGAAATATATGTTGGCAAAAACAGGGTAGAAATTATAATCATAAGAATGTCTAATCGGGAAAAGCAGTTCATGTTATATTTTTATTTCATAATGATCTTATTTAAAACATTTTTGAGCCATGAGATAAGTACTAGTCATATTAGAGAAAAATAAATAAGTATATAAAGTTGACAAGTCTATGTCATTCTCGTTTTGTTATTTGTTTACCACCTTTATTAAATTTCTAAATACCTTTAGTTTTTTATATCATTATATCTATAAAAGAAATCTACCCAATTTATAGTTAGATATAATTATTTTGTAACGGTAGTCTTTTTAGGAGAGAAGAATATACTATAACTAAGTATTATCTAGTATAGATAGCTGTTGAAACACCGAAACTAAAAAAAAATAAATTAAAAAGGTATCCAAGTAACGATAGCTTGCATTAACAATTTTCTTTTGTGACGTTTGGACATGAAATAACAATTTATATGATCCATATACGATCATAAAAATGTTGTCAATTAAAATCCAACACACAAAGCGAACATGTTTTTTTAAAGTGAATATTAAAAAAAAAAAAATAGACGTAAAAGTAACAAATTTGACAGATCACACGTGTCAAACTTCAAACCAAACAAACCTTAAGGCCCGTTTCACATGTTCGTCGCCGTCAAGGGCGATGGCGACGTTTATTATGAGTAAAATATTAAGAACATATTGCCGGTAATGTTTCTGGATTCTAAGCAATGTCGCCCGGTCACTATTGCCAGCCGCACATAGCCGTAAAATGTTGCTTGTTTACATGCCTCTTTATAATTAGATTTTTACAAGCTTCTTTATAATTAGATTTAACGATTAGATAAAATAAAAATCACTTATGACTCACGTAATGTCTTAAATTTTGAAGCATTAATTTTACTTTCTCATAAACAAAATAGCATAGGGAATAGAAACTCCCAAAAGTATAATAATAGTACGGCATTAGTAGATCATGTAAAACGTAATGGACATAAAATGAACATCGAAAATACACTTATCCTGACCAAAGAAATTAATACATTTAAAAGACAATATTTAGAGGCAGTATATTATATTAGCTTGGAGGATAGGTCCATGCATTTTAAAACTGATACGACAGATTTTAATAAATTTTATATGTCAATCCTACAAGATATAAAAACAGTAATTCAAAAGGATTAGCAAAGTGACTATGAGGTAAAATGATCATAAAATCATGAATAAGTAATATATAATCACAACTAAAAATAATAATACCAAATAAATAAATACTACTAAAATATAACAAGAGTAAAATTAATTTGGCACTTGTTTAGATTGTTACTCCCCTTATAAAACAGAAGTATGATATTCCTTTGTCCCATAGTACATTGGACTAAATATCCCTTTACCATAATAGTTAAATAGTCAAAGTGATTTATATTCTAAAAAAACATAGGGGAGTAACAATCTAAATAAGTACCATTAATAAAATCCGATTTTAAGATCTTGTTGGTCATATTAATCACGTTTTTTTTTTTTAATTGAAATCACTCAATTTACTTTGTTTTATAGCAATTAATTTCATGTGTAAGAACGAAGGACTGAAGAATCATTTTATTAGAATCAATTAAATATTACTTTCAATCACAAATATGTGTGCAACCAAGTATTTTATTGGGTTGAATTTTTATTCAAAAGAATACACCGTATTCACGATTATTTTATGTACGTACAATTTAAAATACGTCGAACATTATGTTTTTTTTTTTTAAATCTTTGCAATTACTGGATCAAACTAATGCAAAAAATTGCAATTTACTAAGACTTTATAAGAAGTAATGCGCTTTATCGAATTAAAGAAATTATATTACTAATCATACGTATAAAAATAATCATTATTTTTTGTAGATAAAAAGACTAACTTAAAATACATGTCTATTTTGATATAGTTAGGAGTTTAAACAAGAATGAGACCTGTAGACTATTTAAAACTCGATTGGAATGCCCTATCAAGGTAAAGAATCCAGAACTTAAACTGTGTTTAAATTAAACTTCAGGGGGGAAAAATTCTAACAAAAATATTTGAAAATTGTCAACCCAAAAGAGAAATAATTAAAAAGCAATCATAAAATTTGGGAAAAAATTATATTATTAATCCTATAATAAATATATTATAGGGTGAAGATAACATTTAATTTATTTCTTTTTCAGATTTATTTGAATCATTAAAGCTGTGTTAACTATGTATTCACTAGAGAAATTAATGAAATTCAAAAAATCTATCTATTAAAATTATTGCTCTAATATTTTATTAGTAAACTTAAAAAAAAATGTAATAAATAAGCTAAACAAATCACAGTCAAAGGATAAGGGGACATTTTCAGTGTTAATAATCCTTAGAAATAACACATACAAGAAAGTAAGAACACATAACAAGAAGAGTAAAGTATAGAATTTTGAATTGACAATTAATCTGGAGAGAAGATCCGTCCTGTGAATGTTGTCGGGGAAGTTTCGTCACGATCCTAAAACACGCCTAATGGAAAAATCACAAGGTGAAAAAACTCACCATCAATAGGATTCAAGAGTCGTCAAACAGAACAGCGTGGGAACAACAGCAAGTCAAATTAGAATAAAGAACTAAGTAAATCAAATCTTTTAATATAACATTTATGGCTTTGTTGGCGGGACAAGTAACAATGCTGCATATAATAAAAATACAATGTTAATTTACATAACTTTATTTTTACTTAAGAGCAAAAAAGTAAACATGTTAAACAAAATATCCAGGCAAATGCCAAGGACAACTACTCTCCTTTTCAACCAATCTAAATCAACGGTTAAATTAAAAATAAATTAATACAATATATTGTCAAACTATATTATACATATACTGTCTATAATCAATGTAATTAAATTTGTTTTCCTCTTTTTATGTAAATTTAATCTGAGATCCAGTGGTCGATTGGTCAAATACAAATAAGGTCATAGTTGATGTCAAACAGGTATAGAGATGGTCTTAATAAAAATCAATGGCATAGGGCCAAATTATATTTGCGGAGAGAGAGAGAGAGAGAGGGTAACTGTGTGACCCAAGAATGTGGATAACGGTTATGTGACAAGGCAAAGAGATGACAAATCGTAACAAATTAGCACACAAAATTCTTTATTTAATACAGAAATAGATAAGATAATCATTGTTTATTTCATTCTTGATTTACATTATTTAATTTATAATTAAATGCATTACGAATATAAGGGTAAAACCACAGGGAATCCCTTTCGTAAAAACAGTTTTTGGACCTACCAATCAAGAATTTTACGGAAGATAAGTATAAACTAAATTTGGATTTTAATGAAATGTTAGTATAATGGCTTAAGTTCCCGGAGATTAAGCTTAAAATAGCAATTTGCAAACTTAATTTGAATAAGTATAGTACACTATTAGTATAATTAAATTAATAGTACAAATTATAGTAGTGGTAAGTGACTAAGTGAAGTATAAATATATTTTAAAAAAATACATACCAGTTTCGTTTTTTTTATGTTGTACATTTTCAAATTTTTTTGCCTACTTAAAAAATTTACATGTACACTAATAAATTTCGAATGTCTCATAAGTTTTATTGTAACTAAAGGATCTCTCGTACAATCTATAAATCGCGAAACCGCGTTTTCATTACTGATGGCCGCCGAGCAGAACAACTGATTTCGGACGCGAATTCTAATGTAAATATTTGTAGAATATAAATTAAAAAACACACTTCATTTTATAAATAGAAAACAATAAAAGCATTACCAAATAATTATTGTTATATTTTGTTTTACATTACACGAGCACGAGCAGTATAATTTTATAACGTCATGAATACGATTCAAAAATTGCAGAGCTAAACGATGACCTATCGAGGTCAAAAACCGGTTTTTTTTTAATAGTCAGCGTTCCTCAGTTTTCTTCTTACAACAACAAATATGTAAGAGATATAATCAACTAAATAAAAAAATTGATTAATACTAAATAGGCATATTTCGACCAATAAAAATTATTCGTTAAAAACAACTATTTAATTTAAAACGATTTTTTTTTTTAAATATAATGATCAAAATATAATTAAAACCAAAAAATAAATAAATAAAATGAATTAATTCATGTAATTGATAAAAAGTACATCCGGCTATAATAAAATAAGACTCTATTACCAAGATTAAACAAAGTTGGAATTAGTGATGTGGGCCGGGTATATACCCAGCGGGTAGGGTAAATAAAAATGGGTATTTACCCGAGGCCAAGCTAAATACCCAAAATGAGGGTAATTATCTCAAATAATGATTTAAATAGTGTTTTAAGAGGTTCTGAGCATTTTCCATACTCTAATGGCTTTAATAAATGTCATTTAGGGAGTATAGGATGTGTTAAGCTAACTTAATTCCTAAAAAATAGCCTACATAAATACCCAAGCGTACGGGTATTTATTATTTCTAAATACATATATTAATATTAGTTATTCCGATTCAATTATTTTAAACAGAATGCTTATTTTGAAGGTCTGTGCAGTGAAAACACCACCATTTTGAAGGAAAAGGACAGGATTATTATTTTGAAAATTAGGTTATGCATTCTTATTTTATGCAGGCATATAACATATAATCCAGGAAGATAGCGTGCAAAAAAGTGTCTGACTAACATCAAGCTAGAATTATGTGTTTAAGTAAATGATTTGGTGCCTTTTAAGAATATGTGGTCGGCTAAGTTCGTCTGCGGGACATTGCATGGCAATAGGCATTTGAAAAAACAAACCTGTGGAGAGCGGCCATGTCACGCCCTTTTTGGTGGACAATGCGATTTTCATGATCCTGAGTACTAAGTTAGTTGGTAGGCCAAAAATCATGTTGATGGTAGTCTGTCACTTAATAGGTGACCACTTTAATTTGGAGTAATATTTCACTAATCAGCCTATTACGAGACGAACTAGCATTAACTTGATTTTTAGTCTACTAACTAATTTCGTACTCCAGGATCATGAAAATCACATTGTCCACCATAAAGGGGGTGGGACATGGCCGCAGTGGCGTAGCTAGGGCATTGGGGGCCCCTCGCTAAAGAAAATTGATGAGCAAAAAAAAAAAATAGAGATTTGCGTTCAGAACTGAATGGGGCCCCATAGACAGTGGTTCATTGGATTTGGGGGCGCCCATGGCACCGGAGGCCATAGTTACGCCCCTGCATGGCTGCTCTCGACCATTTTTTCAAATGCCTATTGCCAAGCAATGTCCCGCCGACGAACTTAGCCGACCACATATTCTTAAAAGGCACCAAAACATTTACTTATACACAAAATTCTAGCTTGATGTTAGTTTGACACTTTTTTGCACACTATCTCCTGGACTATTATTCTTATTAACTTATTAATATCCATTCAATAATATTATTGAGACATAATTTCACTTAATAACTACTTGAACTTTCATAATATATTTTATTTACAATAAATAAGTTTGAAATTAAACTCGTAGCAGCCGTAACTTTAAAAATTATCATAAATACCTGGGTATTTACCCAAAATGGGTATTTACCCGGGTAAATACCTAGAGTATTTACCCACAGTTTTAAATACCCGGGTATTTTATATCACTAGTTGGAATAGAGTTTAAAAAATAGCAGAACTATAAGTGAATTTAATTGTTTTTTAACTCCCTCCTTGACTTTGGCCAAGGAATTTTTAATAGTACATTACGCGTCGAGTGCGGAAAGTAGCATTTTGCATGCGAGTGTAGAGTTTGCACCCGAGCGATAGCGAGGGTGGTAAAACCACACGAGCAATGCAAAATGCCGTTTTCGCACGAGTTGCGTAACGTACTTTATCTACGATTGTTAGATTTAAATAATAAATACAGAAACAAATAAACTTGCTGTATGTAAGTTCGCATCTCTCTCTTGATAAAGATGGCATTAATTCATTAGTTGTATTTTTTGCCGAATTAATTATTTCTGGAGGATTATTATTCTCCACATTTTCGTCAAAGTCACTTGATTCACTCATTGTTTTTCACTAAAAACTCGATATAAACAGTTACTTTAATAAAAGAACACCAAATTAGTTTTGTTAAATGTAAGCAAACTCACTAATCGTGCGTAAAGCTGAAGAATTCCTCTTCTTTACCGCACTAGTGCGGTAAAGAAGAGGAATTATTCAGAACTATGAGACGCGCATGCGCAATGAATACAAGTACGTAAATAATTACTTTCTACGTATCTAAACAAAGATATAATGTTTATATTTCGTATCAATCGTAGATAAAATTTCTTACAAGAAGATAAGGGCTGAAAAATTAATAAAAAATATATAAATAAATAAAAAACTGTCTCTCCTAATAGCTTTATTAAGCTCAAATTGGCCTAAGCCACCTGACTCTGACTCTCCCACAGTGATGATGACCCCTTGCGGTTGAAAACCTCTCCTCAGTCTAGAATAACAGCTCAATTCTAAAAAGTAAAGAGGCAATAAACCTTAAGTTAGACCATTAAGATCAAAACACTAAGAAGAACTTATTTCTAAACTTGTTGGGTCCTAAGCGAATCACGTACAAAAAACGGAAACATAATATGTAGTACATTACGCGTCTCTTGCGGAAAGTAGTATTTTGCATGCGAGTGTGGAGTTTGCACCCAAGCGACAGCGCAAAACCACATGAGCAAAGCAAAATGCCATTTCACACGAGTTGCGTACCGTACTTTACCTACATTTGTGGATTTTAATAATAATTAGTATAAAAATGCAATTTTTCAAAACTGGTCTTATTTTCAACGTGTTTTTTTTTTTTCTGTATTCTTTACCTTAGTCGTATCTATGTGCAAAATTTGGGGAAGATTGAATGACGGGAAGTAGTTCAAAATTGGGGTAATAGGTGTGCGATGAAACTTAAAAAGCAAATAAATTTGACGCCATTTTGTTTTTTTGTTTTTGGTTTCTGTATTCTTTACCTTAGTTGTATCTATGTGCAAAATTTGGGAAAGATTGAATCAAGGGAAGTGGTTCAAAATTTGGGAAACGGAAATGTGCGATGAAACTTACAAAGCAAAGTAATATAAGACCAGTAATAAATACAGAAAAAGAAATAAACTTCCTGTATGTAAGTCCGTATTTCTCTTTTGTTAAAGATGACATTAATTCATTAGTTGTATTTTGTGCCGAATTAATTATTTCGGGAGGAGTATTATTCTCCTCATTTTCGTCATAATCACTTAAATCTCTCATTGTTTTTCACTAAAAACTCGATATTAACAGTTACTTTAATTAAACAAACAGCGAATCAGTTAAGTTAAATGTAAACAAATTCGCTAATCATGCGTTAAGGTGAAGGATTCTTCTTTTTTACCGCACTAGGGCGGAAAAAAGAGGAATTATGAACGCGCATACGCAATGAATACAAGTACGTAAAGAATCACTTTCTACGCATCTAAACAGAGATACAATGTTTATATTTCGTATCAATCGTAGATAAAATATATTACTTAGTTCAGACCACTTTCAAGGACTGATAATGTAGAAACTAAAATAAAATTCAATAAAAATAAATAAATTTTAAATATTAATGAACAAGACATTAATTAGACTATAGATTATTTTAAATAAAAAAAGATAACTTCCTAATGGATTTGTAAAAAAAACCTTTAACCATAAATATTAAAATTTTGAGAAAAAAAAATATTGACGTTATTTTTAAATGGCTGCAATTACCCTTAAGTTAGTAACTTATGCCCATATAGAACCTGATCAAATTAAAAAAAAAAAAAAATCATAAAATATTAACTCTTCTTATTTTGGCAATATATAAATCCATATCGTTGTTCAATTTGACTTGGTCAAATATCATCTAATAAATAGATACTATCTGCGACTACAACTGACCTTTGAATACAAGTGCCGATTTTACACTGTTACAATAACATTAGTATATTAAAGTAAAACCGATAGTAGAAAATTGCTTGATATAATATGTTGTAAAAGTACTATATTAAGATCATTTAATCAAACCATTTAAATTATGCAATCCAAATAATAATGTGGACGCTAAATCACATATCTCTTCATAGAACATATATTATGCATGCTCACTGATAAAAGTATATGAATATCACATTCTTGTGTGAAAAACTGATAACACCGCCTTCTAATGGTTAATAATGAAATTTCTCTTGAAATAAAAAAAAAATAATAAAAATAAATAAAATAAAATAATAATAATAATAATATAAAAAAAATATATATATATATAATTTAAACTACGTTCGTAATTATAATCAGGTTTTAATTAGTTGGTTTGAAGATGTATAGGACAAAAATAAATAATAATTTTTCAACAAAATGATAAAGAAAAAAAAAAAAAAAAAAAAAAAAATAGACGCCATCAATAAAATCAATTATTAAAATAATAGGAAGATGATTACATCAGCCTACAAACAAAATTGTTATCAAGATATTTAATCATTTTGATACATTAAGGGTAAAAAATTCCAAGGATATTTTTTGTAACAGTAACTGATCAGAATCATGGTAAAACAAGGTACAGACATTAACCACTTGAGAGCTGCAATCTTATCTGCTCACCTGTGATTTTTAATAAACAAGAAAAAAAAAAAAATCAAATTATATTTTTTAAATTAAAAAAGAAATTATGAGACGATAAGTTTAGAACCTTCTCTCTGGAAGCTAATTTAAACCCGTACAACTTCTTAGATTCGTTTATCAGAGTGGTGAACATATTATTCTACAATGTTTATTTTATAGCCCTGTTAATCAATAATATTCTTTTATGCCGGCGACACCTATAAATGATTTAGTTAAATATTACTGCCGATTCATTACCAATATTTATAATAAAGGAAACCTAATGGGACTCAAAGAAACCTGACAAGAGAGAAAGCCATAGAATAATATAGTCTATGGTCTATGTAATAGCGTGAATAATAGTGACTGACTAACATTAAGCTTGAATTTCATGTTGTCCTCCAAGAATATGTGGTCGGAAAGTTTGTCTGCGGGGCATAGCTTGGCCATAAGATGTTAAAAACACCGGACTGGGAGGAGCGCGGTCATTTCCCGCCCATTTTGGTGGACAATTAGCGCAGTAAAAATAAGCCAAAAAATAGCCGAACCTCGAAAAAATTAGTACAAGCAGGGAACTTGGTGGATATTGTGTTCAGCTTCCTGTTGAATATACTAAAAGTCCCCTTAAATCGAAGTTGAGCTACGGCCGCCATATTGCAAAATTGCGGCCCATTTTCGGTTTTTTGCTTGTAATTCCTTTAATATTGCAGATAGAAAAAAAGTTTCAAATAGAAAATGTAGAGGACTATAAAATAAGCATATTTTGTTATTATAACTTTTTCTCTAAACCTAACAGATTTTGAGTTATTAACGTTTTAGTCTTATCAGTCCATGCAAAAGAGACCATATGGGTCCTTGCCTGGGAGAATTCATGGTAGTTCTGGAAATGGGCTAATTATGGTTCTTTGGGTAGCTAAATACGAATTTTTAACTTCCATCTCGAAATTCTCCCCTGCAACCCCCAAATTTAGAAATTGAACCCCCCAAAAATATTGTTTTTTCAAAAGAATAAATATATGTGTTTGTTTTTTGGGGAAAATAAATATATATTCGAAAAGAAGACAACATTTGCAACAACAACTATTCCATGGTATTTGGCCTAGGCCGAACGGGGTGGCGCTGGCGCGTCTCGGAAAAAGTACCTAGGTGCAGCGGTGCTGCTTGTACTTTGTACAAGTGCTTTGTACTTGTACTTTGTACTTGTGCTTTGTACTACGCTACTCCCCATAAGCCCTCCTGTCGTTTCCATTCGCTCTCCCGTCTAAGGAGCACTGAGGCAAATCTTGGAGACGCGCCAGCACCACCAAATGCCATCCATGGAATAGTTGTGGTTGCGAATTTTGTCTTCTTTTCGAATATATATTTATTTTCCCCAAAAAACAAACACATATTTTTTTTCTGAAAAAACAATATTTTAAGGGGGTTCTATTTCAAAATTTGGGGGGTACGGGGGGGGGGGAGGGATTTCGAGGGGGAAGTTAAAAATTCGTATTTAGCTACCCAAAAAACTATAAAATAGCCTATTTCCAGAACTACCATGAATTCTCCCAGGCAAGGACCTCTCATATTATACTCTCTTTTGTATGGACTAATAAGACTAAATCGTTAACAACTCAAAACCTGTTAGGTTTAGAGAAAAAGTTATAATAACAAAATAAGTTTGTTTTAGAGTCCTCTGAATTTCTATTTGAAACGTTTTTTCTCTTTGTAATATTTAAGGAATTACAAACAAAAAACCGAAAATGGGCAGCCATTTTTCAATATGGCGGCCGTAGCACAACTTCGATTTTAGGGGACTTTTACTATATTCAACAGGAAGCTGAACACAACATCTCCACCAAGTTCCCTGCTTGTACTATTTTTTTCGAGGTCAAAACCTATTCTATTTTTACTGCACTAAATGTGATTTTCTTGATTCTTATAGTGTTAGACGTAGACCAAAAATCAAGTTCTTTCCAAGAAGTATTAGTGGTTTTAAAGAGAACAACTACGAAAGGCAATACACGCAGTTTAGCCACTAATAGATATACTGCAGGCAAACACAAGTAGAGTTTAACGAACTAACGATAAATAAGAAATACATATTCTTTTATAAGGTAAGCTTAATTATTATCAATTTTTTTTTAAAAAAAAAGCGGAAGCAACTTTACTGGAGGCGTGGGAGCTATTGAAGTCAAACAGTTAAATCAAAACAGTTTACAAGTAATTTTCCATTCTTGAAGAGGATCGTCCAATGCAGGCTAATAGAACCTTGACAAATATCAATTACTAGCTCTCGTATACGGACACTAGTAAAACTCGAATCTCTTATACTATCAGGAGTATTATTATAAACTAGAACATTGCAGCAATACATCAATTTATCGTTTGACTGTTATTCTTTTATAATGTTTCTCTTACAACCCGTCCCGATCAAAACAACACTAGGTTATTGCAGAACGGAGGATCCGCTTCACAGATATAATTGATGTGAGAACGAACGCTAACCAATCTGCTACACCTTATCAATAGATTTTTTTTTTTTAAAAAAAGATCAACTACTATGACAAGGATTTGCGAAGCAAAAGCTATTTTAAAGGTTCGCAAGCTATTTTTTCAAACTATTTTGAATTCAAAGAAAAGAATTAGTCTAAGATTTAAGGGGATATAACTTTTAGATTTAGTTTATTAGGATTGGTGAATAGCTTATTCATTAACAGACATAAATGATATATATTAATTAATATTAAAATAAATTAAATACAAGGGTGATAATGACAAAGAGATGTGAATACGTGTCGAAAATTAAAATATTTTCAAGGCAGCAAAAAGAAAATAAATAAGTCCTTGACATTCCTTCAGGTCGAGTCGGTCAGAGAATAGTGACGGTTATCCAACCTGTTGATGTATAAATATCCGACTTCAGACGGTAGAGTACCATCCTAAAGAATGGAGAAATAATAAGAGAGAGAGAGAGGTAGAGAGAGAGAAGTGGAAGCAGATGAGAGTATTAATGGTGGTCGGCCATGCGAGTAACTTCATGTAAGGGTGGAGGGAGAAAAAACAAGAAGACGATGACCGGACAGAGACCTTGGACCAGGTGAATCCTATACCTGCCGGCCAAGCATCGGGCCAGACAAACTACAGGTAAACACAAGGCAGAGCAGAAAGTTAAAGGGATTCTACTCTCAGCAGGTGTAAGCATCACTTACCTCCTCACCTACATAAAGACCTTCAGCTCGCTAGAATGTAAACAATACCAATAACAGGTTTGAGCACCACGTTTCAACTTTATCGATACAGAATCATTACCCAGAGACTTCATTTCAGAATATTTACAGTTAAGCTTGAACAATAAAATATTAAATTAACATTTCCTTCATAAAATCCGTTTAAAAAAATAAACAGCTAAAGCTAAGCTATCTTAAGACAGTATGATGCCAAATTCTTTGACGATAGGCAAATAATAGAACTATGTCTATTCGGAGAGCGTGCGCAAGATAATCGACATGCGCGATAAAAATCTCTCTCGGACTTCTTGACAAATTACACTACTGTGAAATAAAATGGCCTCATAAAGTATTAAACTACTTAGTTATTTATGAATCACTTTTATATGCTTTTAAAACGATTAACAACTTAAAAATTATCCTCGACATGGATGCCAATCAAATTATGAAATACATTTTACGATATACCAATATTATTTCAACAAATATCTTGTAAGTGGATTTTAGTAGTCTAATAGCTGATTACTAGGGAGTGCACTAACAGATGCCTGGACAGTGGACACAGCATTTAATGAGTTACGAAGTTACGACAATAATTTATACTTCAAAGGTTAATTGTAGTTGTTGAACCAGTAGTTAAGAAAAAGCGAAGGAGAGTATATGTGGGAGCCCATTTATAACCTTTTTTAAAATGTTCATTATATCTGAAAATAATGAATCGAGGGTGCAATCCGAAGACAGGTTTAACCGAAGTAAAGGGTCCAGTGCCTAAACTGGTTCTACAGAAATTAAGTAGCTGTCTCGATCATAAATATCAAGGCAACACTGCCTTAACAGCCGCTTTCGGCCATCGTTCGGCATCGTTAACCAGCATCAAACATATATGTTGAATAAAAACATTAAACTTCCAAGCTACAATAATATTATTATTAAAAATAAAATAAATTCATCTGCTAAAGTGGGCATTATGCTCATTAATACAGATCTATTTAATAGTATGTACAGGGTGGCCCCGATAAACTGGCTCACCCTGTTATCTCTTTTATTTTTGAAGATAGAGAAAAAATGTAAATGGTAACTCACCTTGGATTTTCGCGTAGTTTTATAATATGATTTCCAAAAATATTTTTTTCTTATAGTTTCGGTGGTATCTCTCTCAACTTCATAATTTTAAATGGTAACCTATATTTCTTATATTTTTTTCTTAAATTAGATTGCTTTAGAAGAAAAATGAGCCTTGAACCAACAAAATCGGTTGAGAATTGACGGAGATATTCAGTTTTCGAAGTAACAATAATGCTATCTAAGTATGGAAAATACTGTAAACAAAATCTCAATTTAAAGAATTAAAGAGGCCATAATAACGATGTTCCTGAATGGAATGGAATGAAGGTTTTACTTTTGATCAGTAAATGCACTCATCAGGGGTCCCAGTGGTTTTTGAGGTAAAAAAAGTAGGAAAAGTAGGATATTTTTATTAAAAAGTAGGAGGTTATTTTTAAAAAAGTAGGAAATTTTGGTAAATAAATAGGATGTGTAAAAATGTACTTAGATTTATTTTTATGTTTTTATTATTATCTCATGCACTTAATTAAAATATAAAAATAATTAATTGATTAATAAACACATAATAATATTAATATTATAAATAATATCCCCCCCCCCTAAAAAATGGGCTGGATGAAGTAGGATTGTGTTGCAGTAAGTAAAAAATTAAACCTTGTATAGATAATTAACTGAAAATTAATTCTAGATTTTCAAATAAACAGCACAATAACATGTTTTAGGTATTTCAACTTTGGAATATTCAAATTATGAGCAAAATTATTCTAGAAGCATTATCACAAAATATTTAAGTGAAAATGAATAATAAGGTAAAACATAAAAATTTATCATTTGACAAAAAAAAATCAGTTGAGCTATCAAGTCTCTGAGGTGTAAAGGTGTGTTTCATAAAAGTCTTCTTATTGATTCTTCAGTTAATCTATTCTTTTTCTTTTAGGGCTCATTGGATGATCATTAAAAAAACATTTCTATTTTTTAAAAAACAATATAATTGGTGCAAATTTTGCCCCATTCCTGGGCATCAGGTGGAACTGTTACTCAGAATAACAGCTCAATGCTTGTAAAAGAATGTTACTCACCCCTTGTTGTTAATAAAGAGGAGTTTGAAATGAACACTCATTACTCAGATAAAGGCCTGATGATGCTCAGTAAATGGGTGAAAATTTGCACCAATTATATGGTTTTTTAAAAAATTGAATTTTTTTAATGATCATCCCAAGAGCCCAATAAGAAAAAGAATAAAATAAAAGTCTAAAACATTTAGTCTAAACACGTAAGGTAATTGTAATATTCCTCATTAAACAAATCAGTTGGTTATTTGAGTAAATAAATCAATATTTTTAAGCCATTTAAAGTTAGATTTTTAGATTGCGTATTATTGTTTTTTATTTTCTTTGTTTGACTACAGAAAAAATTGTCCAGCATGGTTCTTTTATTTTTTTAAATTTCCTTTTGTACTGTTCTTACTAAATTTGAATAGGACATTTCTTGGTTGACTTTTTTGAAGGCAGCTTCCACAATTGTTTGGCCTATTTTACAAATGTATTTAAGATTTTATTGCATTCAAATTTACAGATGATAATAATCAAATAAATCACAAACGTCAACATACTTGCAAACAAAATATGCTCCTAGCTTTATTTTTTTCTACAACCAATTATCTCTTACCCTTCTTACTGGGATGAAAACAAAAATGAACATCTCATAACAAGGAAATCCTAAATAAAAATTTAAGAGGAGCAAAGGATTGAAAGTTTCAGATTAATGTAAAAGAGTAGTAATACCTCTCATACTGTTAATAAAATCAAAACGAATCAAAGATTAAATGATACGCGAGCAAAGGATATTAATAAATAATTTAACTTAATAAATGGAACCAGAATAGCTAGAAAGATAGTGAAGCTCACACACAACAAACTGGTAAACTATATTAAATAACAAATATTTTTTTAAAATATTCAAAAAATAAAAATTAAAGATATCTATGAGGTAAAAAAGTAGGAAAAGTAGGAGGTTTTACTAAAAGTAGGAGGTTTCCTACTTTCCTACTAAAAAAGTAGGCAAGTAGGAAAAGTAGGAGGGTCTGGGACCCCTGACTCATGTAACCAAAATAAGGGAAAAACAAAGTAAAATAAACTAAATTAAGATACATTTTTTTTTTTTTGATTTAGTATTTTACATACTTAGATAGCATTTTTGTTACATTGAAAACTGAATATCTCTGTCAATTCTTAACCGATTTTGTTGGTTCAAGGGTCATTTTTCTTCTAAAGCAATCTAATTTAAGAAAAAAAAATATGTCACCATTTAAAATTACGAAGTTGAGAGAGATACCGCCGAAACTATAAGAAAAAAATATTTTTGGAAATCATATTATAAAACTACGCGAAAATCCAAGGTGAGTTACCATTTACATTTTTTCTCTATCTTCAAAAATAAAAGAGATAACAGGGTGAGCCAGTTTATCGTGGCCACCCTGTATACTACTATTTAAGGAATAAAGAAAAAAAATCAAGATAAATACTTGCATCCAAGAACTTTGGTTTTGTAAATTATTTCGTTTATACGTTAATCTATTATGAAGTAACTTTTTTCTTAGTTCCCCATCCTGCTCAATATGAAAGTTAAAAAGTATAAACGAATTTAGGTGGAAGGGAAAGAGAGTAGGGGAAGTAGAGTAAAGGGGAGTAGAGTAAAGGGTCCCTGGTTCGATCCCACAGGGGGGCCCAAAGGTAAATTATATTTTTTCCGGAAATTTTCATCCCTTCCATCTGAATTATTACAAAATTTTTGCACTAGCCGTAATATTGTGGATATATATATACAGTATGTCCCAGGATCGACTTGACAATACGTGAAGTGACCTAAAAATTTCATTTTTCGACAAAAAGTCATTCTTGATCATCCCTCCTGCATGTCTTCAAATGAAGATTTATCGCATTAAAAATTTTGTTCCATGTAACCTGTTCCTAAAAATTACAATTTCTTAAAATTGCACGAGAGGGAACCGGTCTAAATATTAATTTTATGAAAAAATGTCATTCGTTATGAAAAATTATATTTTTCAAAATAAGAAAGAAAATACAAAAAAAATTATTTCAATTTCACCCCCCCCCCCCCCCCCTTTCCCTTCCCACTTACCTCACTATATTAATAATAAAAATGTCTATTCAACAATCATTGTTGTACTCAAAACGATTCCTAATTTATTTTTTTAATTTAAATTTTTCTTTTTATTTAAAGTGGTTTAAGCGAGGGGGGGGGGGTGAAATTTAAATGATTATTTTTTTTGTATTTTCTTTCTTATTTTGAAAAATATAATTTTTCATAACGACTGACATTTTTTCATAAAATTAATATTTAGACCAGTTCCCTCTTGTGCAATTTTAAGAAATCGTAATTTTTAGGAACAGGTTACATGGAACAAAATTTTTAATGCGATAAATCTTCATTTGAAGACATGCAGGAGGGATGATCAAGAATGACTTTTTGTCGAAAAATGAAATTTTTAGGTCACTTCACGTATTGTCAAGTCGATCCTGGGACATACTGTATATATATATATATACTAGCTGAATACCCGTGCTTCGCTACGGGGTGTTTTATCTTCAATTTAATGGATTTATAAACTACCATCAAAAACATTTAAATTATTTTACAAAGCGAGAATATCTAGATTCTATCCCTCCCCCTTATTTCTATACCACCTTCCCTTTGATAATTTGCTAATATCCCAAATTAGTAATTGATTCCTAACTATTGAAAAAAAAAAAAAAAATCTTAAAATTTTTAAAAAGGAAAAGCTGTGGTATTTTTCTTTTGTGTTTTAGAAAATCTCTATTGGCAGATATCAATAAAATTTAGAAATTATTATACTACAAATACACTCAGATTCTATTTTAGCATTTTAAAGAAGTTGTCATGATTAAGTTAGTAAAGGTGTATGCACGGTAAGGCGTGATTTATTAACTATTGGGTTAATATCTAAAAATAAATCTAAATATGTTTTGACAGCGATTGAAAAGTAATTTTGGTTAAATACATTTTTTATAAAAAATGAAATTAGAATTTTGAAATCTATTTAGAAGCCCCGTTCTCCACTCCATATGAAGCTACCAAAACGTTTTATAGCCTATATCACCCGCAGAATTGAGCTTAACATTGTACCCAAGAACCTCCAAAATCTATTCAGCCATTTGGGCATGATTGACGCACAGACAAACAGATATAAAATTTTCTAAACTTAAATTCGTTGTCAGGACTACTAATTCAGTGTAAATACAAAATTTGAGTCCAATTGGATTAATGTACAGACACAACAATTTATTAGTTTTTTATGCATAAATATAGATATATTTTTCAATTTTACTCCCCTAAATGTACATAACAATAATTACTGTACCCTTAAAGAGCTTTTCAACGATATGCATCGTGAAAGGTTTTCATTACTTTTACATTTGTACCCTGTACCCCTGTGTATAAAATTTAAATTTCGAATATTCATGTAGACAGTGACCTTCTCCTTGTTTTGAAGGTCAAGTGTGTAAATTTTTATCGAAATGTGACTAAAACTGTAGATTTGAATTAAGGACACACACACGCACGCGTTCGCACGTGCACACACATACGTTGACTGTTCTACGTAAATTTCTACGTTAAGTTGACTTTTCAAAACCAAAATTTCGGAAAATCCTTTCTTAGTGGGTGTCTATGATATGAATAGAGTATATTCTAAAAATTTCAAGTCTCTCGGTTAAGTAGATTTTGCTGTACGTTGATTCTATGTCAGTCAGTCAATCAGGACTTTGCCTTGAGATTTTTTCCTTTTTCCCCCAATTTTACCCCCCTCCTAAATAAAAATGTACATAACAACAATTACTGTACTCTTAAAGAGCTTTTCAACGATATACATCATAAAGAGTTTTCATTACTTTGACATTTGTACCCCGAATCCTGGTGTACCATGATTTAAATTTCGTAATCTCATGCAAACAGTGATCTTCCCCTTGGTTTTAAGGTCAAGTGTTCAAATATTCATCAATGGTAATAAAATTGTTGAATTGTATAAAAGACACCCTATCTTTTTATATAAGATATAGATATATTTTTCCTGTATTTTCCATTTTACCCCCCTCCTAAATGAAAATATGACAAAACTGTACATAACAACAATTACTGTACTCTTAAAGAGCTTTTCAACGATATGCATCATGAAGGGTATTCATTACTTTGACATTTGTACCCCGTACCCTTGGGTACAAAAATAAAAATTTTGCAAAATCCTTTCTTAGTGGATGCCTATAATATGAACCGAGTATATCCTCAAAATTTCAAGTCCCTCGGTTAAGCAGATTTTGCTGTGCGTTGATTCTATGTCAGTCAGTCAGTCAATCAGGACATTGCCACTTATATTATAGATGTGTGTGTGTGTGTGTGTAATCTAGTCATCTGTAGCTTTCATTTGATACCCCACTCAAAGTTTAAAAAATAAAATTTTTTGTTCTCTGAGCATGTGGGCACAAAAAAATTGCAATTTATATAAATTGGGAAGTGTGGCACATAGCTTCCTCGCTTCCTATCACGTATAATGTTATGATGTTATACTTTTAACACCCATTTTTATTTAAATGTCCCCCCATATTTAAATCTGTCAAAATTGATTTGATATTTTATCGCTATATAGGTATGCGAACCAGTCTACCTTAAAAATGATCATTTATCGTATTTTTTATCAGATGACGAGATTTTCGAAACAATAATTTGGATTTAAAAAAAAAAAAATAATTTGTAAAAACAATTATTGCGTATCAAGTTGTCAATTGCAGATATGAGGTATCACCTTCTTAACTATCGATAAACAACTAAATAATATATATTTATAATCCTGAGGAAAGGCGAGCGATATAACATTACCCACACAATATTGCCGCTCTTTATCAAACACGTTCAAAGTTTAATTTATTTAGTTTAACCGTCCACAACAGTTGGAAAAAACTGACAATAAGAGATCATAAAGGTCGATCCATAATATAAAATGATGTTTTCGATATTTTAAGCTTTAATTAAGAACACAGATTTAATTAACAACAACTAATACGCACTAATAAATCGGTGTATTATGGAGTACGATTGTAAACGCTGACTGATGCACTTAGAAAAATAGTATTATTATAACGTATAAAAGTAAAATTATATTTTATGTATTGTAATAAATCACATTTCTGAACATATCAATATTTTGTTATGAATATTCTTATTTATAAATAGCGTAAAGAAGATTGTTGATGTATTGTTGGTTTACTAGAGATAATGTCTAATAAACACTAGAATTAACGAGTTGATTGATATGTTAATATACAGTGATTGATTATTAGTCAATCACTTACATTGAATTAGAGATGATTTCGTGATTGATAGTACCATCGTTTTCTTATTTTCTTATCCTCCTCTTTTTTCGAACTACCAATGTACTACCTAAATAGTAGGGTGGAGTTGATTTAATAATAATTTTTTAACAAGACATACGTAGTGATAACACTGATAATACTTATAGAAGGGATAATCTGACATCATAACATATTAAACTTTAAACAGAGAGCCCACTGTATTAAAAATGTTAAGAAACTTGTTTATGAGGATAAAAAAAGGTACGCGAATAATTAATTTATCAAGATATTTGTAAGAGTTAATGAAATATAATATTATGTCATTTACATTTAGGATTACATTTTCATTTACATTGTAGTAAATTAATTAAACACCAATATGTATGAAAACTAAAGTGAAATGTGTTCTCGGAGTACTGAGTATTCTAATAGTATCTTGTATAATTTGCGCCAGGATAATACACGAGATTAAAGTTAAACGATTTCCGTTCACAATGGAGTCAACAGTGTAACAAAAGAAAGCTTGTTACATGCAGCGCTGTGCTTCTACAACGTCATATTGAATTAGTTTTTTCCTTGAAGGCAATTTTCTTAACAAGTCAAGCGAATGCACACAAGGCACGAGTCAATATACTGTATAATATCGGCATTTATACAATAATGTTATAATCATTAGACCTTTAAAATATTGTTTAAATAATGTTATAATCATTAGACTCAAAAGACCTTTAAACCACCACCTTTATTTTTACTAAGGAATATACATTTTTCTCAATAGGCATAGCGATATGTGTAAAAAAATAATCTATACTTTGTTTTTAAGTCATACTAAATAGACAAAAAGGTCAATTAGAACATACATAATTTAATAGAAAATTCATTATTTAAACATTAAAATTAGTTATTGAATATTTTTAAGTTTAAGGTCAATTTAGTTAAACACAATTTATTTTTGCTTATAGCTCTTACATCGTTAAGAATTAGACTGTCTTGTATGAACTGTTATGCTTTAAATGACCTGTAGGAACACCCTTTTCAATACAGTGATCTGAATATATATATATATATATATATATATATATATATATATATATATATATATATATATATATATATATATATATATTTACTAGCTGGATACCCTTGCTTCGCTATGGTGTGTTATTTTAATTTGATACGTTTATAAACTAAAGTTGAGAAAAATTTAAATTATTTTACTATGCGAGAATATCTAGATTCTTTCCCTCCCACTTATTTCTATATCCCCTCCTCTTTGATAAGATAATTTGCAAATATCCTAAATTTACCCCCCTCCTAAATGAAAGTATGACAAAACTGTACATAACAACAATTACTGTACTATTAAAGAGCTTTTCAACAAAATTGCATCATGAAGGGTATTCATTACTTTGACCCCGTATTCATTACTTGTACCCCGTACCCCTGAGAACCAAAATTTTAATTTCGAAAATTCATGTAGACAGAGATGTTCCCCTTGCTTTGAAGGTTAAGTATGCAAATTTTCATCGAGATCTGACTAAAACTGTAGATTTGTATAACGAACACACACACACATTCGTTGACTTTTATATATATAGATATAAATTTCCATTTAACCCCCCTCCTAAATGAAAATATGACAAACATGTAGATAACAACAATTACTTTTCTCTTAAAGAGCTTTTTAACGATATGCATCATGAGGGGTATCCATTACTTTGACATTTGTACCACGTGCCCCTGTGTACCAAAATTTGAATTTCGTAATCTCATGCAGGCAGTGATCTTCACCTTGTTATAAATATTCATCAAATTGGGATGAAACAGTAGATTTGTATAAAATATATTCTCTCATAGGGATACTCTTCTTTTTTTTTTATAAGATATAGCTATATTTTTCCATTTTACCCCCGTTCTAAGTTAAAATATGATAAAACTGTACATAACAACAATTACTATACTCTTAAAGAGGTTTTCAACGATATGCACCATAAAGGGTATTAAATACGTATATATATATATATATATATATATATATATATATATATATATATATATATATATATATATATATATATATATATATATATATATATATATATATATATATATATATATATTTATATATACACACACATACATACATATACGTATTATTTAAATTGGAAAACGGTAATATTAAAAATTATAGTACTACGAGGAAATAAAGATGGATGAATGATCACATTTAAAAAAATGAAATAAACACATTAACCAAACAATACAGGATGGACTCTGTAGAATTGACCCAGGTCACAAAGTTGATACGCCCTAAAGGTTAAGTAGCTTGATGATATGAAGCACGTTGCGTTCACGGCTCTCTTGTCTTCAGTGTTGATGGCTTAAGAGTCCTAGTATTTATAGACACGATGTGGGGAGATATTATAGGCGGCGTCGATGTGTTTTGGTGGGAGGGCTTCAAATGGATCTGACACTATTTTAAGACTTGTAAATCTTGGCCTAGTATTGTGCCCACTTCCTCTTGGCAAAGGAGGGTTTCTTGGGGTGCCTTGGCACGACGCTCTGCCTCAAACAACAAACAGCGTGCCACCGAACCCTCTAGGAGATCCCGAACAGAAATAGAAACACACCAATCCTCTGCCACAACAATCGCCTAATGGGGAAATCATCTTCGGGACTGAAGGACCACCGAAATAGCAAACACGCACGTACATGTAAACACTGTTGCTGGATAATGTCTGAACAAAGAAAATGTATTGCTAAAAAATATAGAAATAATACAACTGCAATAAGGAATCAGTATAATACGAAACAATACAATTATTATTTGCAATAGGTTTAAAGAATAATATGTTTTTATTTAAGAAATTTGTATTTCAAGTTTTAAGGTTTTTAATAATAATAAACCGTTAGTAAGTTAAGCTGAATAGTGATGATGTGCTCGCGTAAATCGATATTACAACAAATATTCAACAAGTAATAATTATGTACACGATAAGTTATTATTGCAATATATAACAAGAATTCGAAATAAAATATTTGAGAAATCTGATACAAAGGATAAACAAACACAAATTACATAATTTTTTTTTTAAAACAAATAAGAAGCATGTTAACTCTTATCAGCCGTATGTTAGAATAATTAACAAAGGGCGCAATAAAATTAATCCCTAAAAGATCAAATAAGGAAAGAAAATCTATACCTTTACAAGGTGTGTGGTAATGTTGTTCAGAAGTAGGTAACAACGTAAAAATTAAAAACAAATTAAATAATAATAACAATATAAGAAGTAGGTAGGTAAGCTACAGTACAAGCCTAATTTTTTCCCTCCAGTTCTTTAATCCTCCCTGGGCTGGTTGAGGCTGGGAATCTGGTGGATTCTCAGAGGTTGTGCAGATCGTGACTCGGTGGGGGAGGGCCTCTGCGACCAGGCACAGCGGCCAGACTTTCACAAACCTAACGGATCCGGTTCTTTGCTTCTCCGAGCAGGGTTTTCAAAACCCTAACTCAACCAACTAGCCCGGCTTACAACCTTATATAACTCACACCCTTCCCAATTCCAAATCTAATCGGCTTCTGGAGATTTTGATCGAGATTCGAATATTTCTTCAACCTCACTTTACACCTACTACCTACACGTTTAAAAGGCGAAACAATCAACCATAGCCATGAATCCTATTTAATATGAATATTACTTTGGATTTACATGCCTGATTTATTCCCTTACCAACATTAGACATGGTGAATTTAATTTTATACCTAGAAATGTTGACATGAAGACTAGGACTAGGTTATTTTATAGCAAAAGTCAAATTCAATATGGTATACCAAAAATAGTATATGATCAGATTAAGTAGTGCAAATGTAAAATTAACAGGAAGAAAAGGACGAAACTACCACTGGTTATCATCAGACAGAGAAAAATAAAGGTGTTTTATGTTCAAGTCAACATCAAATAGAGAAGAAAGTTTTTAAAGGTCATGTAAGAAACATTTCAAGGACATCTACTTCATTTACAGGCCTACCGACCTACGGCGTACAACAAAAGTAAATTATTTTATTACTACATTTTGTTAAAGTGATAGTTTATAATAATTTTATTTCTTGGCACTAAATCTAATCGGGGAGCTCGATCGAGTATGAACATGATACATTAAAGAAGCATGTCAGGTGAACAAGGTCACAAGACTACAATGTATCCAGTATGCTAATGTTCAAGAGACGGACATCCAACTCATTGTTTTCTTTTATTTGTATAACTGTCAAAACATATTACAGTTAATATTAATCAAGGACACAACTTGAGATAAAATCAAACCATCTACAGTTACAATTCTCAATTTAATGTGAAGCTGGTGTTGCATTTAAATATAATTTATCATAAATTATTCATAGTTAAAGATCTTCTAAAACGCTGAAATAAAAAGTATAAAGTGAAATTTTAATGCCATCCAAAATTTCTGCAAACCATCAATTAATCTTAGAAAACACATAGAGAAGGTATAATTCATTTCAGCAAAACTATACTTATCTATAAATTAAATCTGTTAGAAAATGATTGTAGAATGCTTTAGTTCATCGCTGCATAAAGGTGTCTACATTAAGATAATACTTAATAAATAAATACTTAACTCTATTACGCAAAGTAATGAAGATAAGTAAGAACATTGAGGTCAAATGAGAAGTTATTTGAATTTAATATTAATTTTTAACTAATAAAAAAAATATTTTATTAGATAGAGGCTGAGGTTGGTTAGCAATGAGATTCTCTGTAATGAATGGTATCAAAAAGAGGGAGAGAGCCCCATAGTCTAAAGACTTGGATAACCACAGGCTTCTTGGTACTGAACAATCCTTTAGATGTTAATATATTACTAACAAGGTTGTTTTATAACTTTTTAACAAGCATATAGCTAAAAACACTTTACAAATTAATGGTAACAACAGTAATTATTATCCTGTTTAAAAATAATAATTGGAGATGGCATTTTTAAAAAAAACAGAAGCGCAAAGTTACTATGAAAATATAATAATCCATGGCCCAATACCAGCAGCCTACGGGGAGCGAGCAGACCAGACGGCTCTACTAACGGGTTAGAGTGTTAACTCTTATCAGCCGTATTACTGCCAAACCGATGAATGCAGTTATGAAGAGTTGGGGATCGAACCAGGACCCTGCTTGACAAGCAAATTGGAAAGAAGTAAGGTACTTGGGAAAATACAACTTATATGAGATAGTATTATTATGTACAAAATAGAAACACAAACTGGTCAATTCGTAACACGTTTAGTTGCAAACATAACATAATTTCGGTCTAGGTGGAAGTGGGTAACTTAGCCCCATTTTGCAAAAGAAGTAAAGAAGGGGCTGAATGAGGGGTGGAGGGTGAAAGGGGTGTGACGGCACGGTACAACGTGACTAGTATTGAGGCAGGGTGGTTGCTGAGCTCAAGGTCGACCCGAGTTCAGCTCTACTCAGGCTGCAGACTGCAGAGTGGGGGCGTATGAGAATGGACTTGACTACTCCCTTCTCTAACAGCAGCTGTACCCACCAAATCATTGTCAGACTAACAGAACTTGACGGGAAAAGGATAGGTGAAACCGAGAGGTTTCTTAGTGTATACGAAAAATCTCGCCTGAAACCAAGGTCATTATCAATATACCTGGCGATGGTTCGACAAGACAAGATAAATTTCACATATGATAATATTCAGTGAATGGGTGAAGTGGTTGACACCCCCCCCCCCCTTAAGGTTTATCTTAAGGTTATATATTTAACAACAAACCATGCTAATTTCTTAACCACCTCTAGACCGACAGTTCAAAACAAAAATACAAATTAAAATATTAGTATCGAAAAGTTACACCAAACGAAGAAAAAAATCGGGTACGGGGTACCTCGGAACTTTTCCTCACTTCGGAGGCCACTAAAGTGGCCTCTCCTGCTGCTTCTCAGGAGGAGGAAGCAGCATTGGGCGTGGTCAGTACTTGGAACGGTGACCGTTTTGAACTGATTTATTTATTATCATAATTAATATATATATATATATATATATATATATATATATATATATATATATATATATATATATATATATATATATATATATATATATATATATATATATATATATTAATTAAGATGAAGTTAGCAACCGTAAAGTATAGATGTGAGGGAGTTAGTGAGGTACGGTCTAAAGAAAAAACTTGTTTACCAACTAGTTTCGTAAAATATATTTACATCATCAGGGTAACATTTATGAACACAATACAAGACTATAAAGAAAGTTCTATGGTAAAGTTTGGAATGTGAATAAGTGAGATTGGAGAAAACAGAGTTTAAGGATTGGATTAGTTAGAGGAACACAAGGGTGGGGAACAAAATGGAGATGAGAGGATTAACAGTAAGTGATCAGGTAAAGGTTGCAAGTTAAGGTAAGGGTAAAATGGTGGTGGGTTGCCTTAACTTAAGATATTACAACAAACACTTAAAAACTAAAATAACAAAAATATATATTGCACAGTGGTTAACTATAAATATATATATGTATATACACTTTTCTTTATCTATTTCATTTCATTCATTTAATTATTTGAATTTTGGCGGTATTTTGACAGATGTAAACAAGCTTTTTCGTTTAACGAAAGTATTGCACTAATTAATTATTATATTTGCTTATAACTTTTAAACTAATTAATGGAATTTTATCGGGTTTTAGTATATTTGTTCCTTATTTTTTACCAGTTCCAACGATATGCTGTATGTCAAGAACGTATTTATACTTTCGGTATTATTAAGCTTAAAAGTTTCAAAATTAAAAAATTGATAACTTCAAAATGGCGGCAAATATCAAAATTAAATTTGGTGGATTTGTTTGACATACAGAGAGGTACATTCGTGCCAAATTTCAACTCGATCAGTCCACTTTTTGATTTGTTACGAATTTTTAAAAATCTTGCTGACTTAGCAAACTGGGTTCAAGATGGCGGAAAATGTAGATTTTTCTGGGTGGCACAACTAGAAGTAAGGACTGATTTTTCTGCCAAGTTTCAAATAGGTTAAATACCCTGGCCGCTACGATGAAACATACAGACGTCATGCTGAAAGCCATTCAGGAGGTTTTAAAAACACAAGTTGAAATCTCGAACAAAAACATTTGTGTGAAAACAATACTTTTCCTACCATAGGTGAGGAAATGTAAAAAAGTAAAGAGTTTGAATATTCTAAATTGCACTTCCGTCCTCAACTATGTGTGCTGAATGTAGGTGCTTGGAGAGAGGAAGAAGATCAAGGACAAGCAATTACGTTCCTTTCTAGGAAACCCGAGCTACTGACCAGACATCTGCAAAAGGCGCTGCTTCTTAGGATGCAACAACTAAGCGAGATTAAGATGAAGTAAGAGTAAAAAAAAAGTAATACTTGAACACAATGTCGGCTTCACAAGGCTGGCTCTGGACCGCAATTATTACTGACATTACAGAGGAACCTCCCTCAAAAGAGAAAGGAGAAAAAAATATCTTTAAGATAAGTTCATACATCTTTCCACTGCAACAATCTTACCTGACCCATGATATTTCCACTAACTCATTTTTATAAACTTCCCTTTTAGCTTTGAAAATTCTTGTTCTTTTATGTAAAAAGTAACCGTTAAGCCCGTGGCAAAGGGCTTCATTTTATATTTAGAAAAAAAGTAAAATTAAGTAAATTAATTTAAATAAGTTATTATATATATTCGAATATCAACAAATGAAAACAAACATTTATTTTTATTGGAATAAATGTGGTTGCCTTAGCTTAGCAAAAACATATCATTTCGAGGAGCATCGTTGTCAGGACACTACTCAATAAAAAATTAATTAAGTTGTAAGAATTAGAATACAACTCAAGGTCAAAATCTAATCTACAGTTACGTATAACATTTTCTCAGGAATCCTCATGAGAGATAAGCTAAAAGTTTAAAATTGGAATGTAATTAAATAATCATAAGACCAATATATTTGGTAAAATACAAATTTTGAAAGGTAACTTCATCCAATCCGGAACTAGATTTCAATTCCAATTTTTTATTTAATGGACAACAGTTCACTGATGTCCATAACGCTACCCAATGATTACCGGCTAAACTTGGCTGAGTAGCTCGTAAAAGAGAGCGGTTAGCTTTCCTATCAATCAGGTCGCAGCATCGTGCGTGGTCTGAACTTGGATGGGTGACCTCACAGATATTGGTTTAATTCCCGGGCCGGGCCACACTGCTCAATGTCCGTCTATCATTGCTTAAACAAATGAGGAGCTTCTCGACAGAGGTAGCGCCACTAGATTTCGGTCTGGAAAATCATGGTCAACACTCTCGGCTTGATACAAATCGAGATGTGCGAGACATGGCTTACCGTCCAACACTTCACACCAATGTGAAGAGTTTGATTTTATAACCCAAGTTTGTTCGATGAACCCACTTAAATGGTCTGGCCCCCGGTATATTTTACAAATATACAATAAAAAAAAAGGCACAACTACAGGTTAGGACGGATTTTTCTGCCAAGTTTCAACTCTCTAGGTTAAATACCTTGGGCGCTACGATGATAACACACATACATACGTCATGCTGAAAACCACTCAGGAGGTCTTAAAAACACCTTAAACGAATAATTCCGTTGAAATCTCGAAACCAATTTTTTTGGTGAAAAAAATACTTTTCCTACTATTAGTAGTGAGGAAAAGTAAAAAATTGATAACTTTAAAATGGCGGCCAATATCAAAATGAAATTTGGTGGGCTTGTTTGCTATACAGAGAGGTACATTCGTCATTCGTGCCAAATTTTCCGGGTGGCGCCACTGCAGGTAAGGACTGATTTTTCTGCCAATATTTAACTCTCTAGGTTAAATACCTTGGGCGCAACGATGATAACATACACACATACATACATAAATACAGACGTCATGCTGAAAACCACTCAGGAGGTCTTAAAAATACCCAAAACGGATAATTCCCTTGAAATCTCGAAAAAAAAATTTGGGTGAAAACAATACTTTTTCTTCCATAGGTAGTGAGCAAAAGTAAAAAACTGGTTTAACAAAAATTATTGTGGGTTTGTGAATCAATCTAGCTCTCTAAACATGTATTCAACATAAATAAACCATCAAAATTAAGTACTTCAATCCAAATTACAATTTGAAAACCACAAAAACCATTTTAAGCGAGGCCACTTAATAAAGGGGTCAAAACCGATCTGTGAAGCTTTTTGAGTTTTATATACTAACGGCTGGATACCCCTGCTACACAGCGGAATGTGTTAAAAAGAAGATTAATTAAATTTTATGTTATAAAAAATAAATAACTCATTATTATAAATAACTCATTGAGCTATTTTTTCATTTTAGATTCGTGTTCCTTGAATCAAATAAGGCATACATATCAATTTTCATTCAAATCTGATCACAAGTACTAATAAAGCTAATTTTTAACTAAAATGTACATATATATTTTCAATCAGCAATTTCAAGCTTCAAAATGGTTTAAAAAAGTTGCCGACTACCCTATAAACATTATACGTCATTTAAAGAGGTCGTCGACTAGATGAAAAATGTGGTGTTTATTTTAACTTTAAGATATAGATATACCAAGCCGGAAATATGGTCAGATGAAATACGGTAAATTTAAAAGATATTGAACTTTGGTTGCCAACATTACATAATAATTCATAAAAAAAACCTTTTAAATATATTTTCATTTTTCGAAAGCTCATGTAGATTGTGACCTTTCTCTTGTTTTGAAGGTAAAGTGTGCAAAATTTCATCAAGCTCGGTATAAAACTGTAGATTTGTCAAAAAAAAAAAACTAAAATAATAATAATAAAATAAATAATTATTACAATATAAAAGAACTTTTTATATATGTACTACGTTTTTAAATTTTCTGTTGACTAAATAAAAAATCATAATTTTGAAACCCGTCAAAATGAAGATCGTAAATATGGGTCATGTCAAAACAAATAAAAAAAACTTTCCAATTGGAAAAAAATCGCTAATGGCCACTGGCATGGCGGGAGTTGGAGCCGGGAATGAGGCCAAAATACGTTTCATGGGTCCCTGATCACGAAAAAAAATATTTTTTTTAACTTTATATATTATAAAGTTTGTTGTATTGACTGAGATTTTGTGGTAATCAAACATAATGAGTCGTTTATATCACTTGTTGAAATAAATGAAAACACTGCACTTGTAGAATATAAGTTTATTGGTCTACCACAATATTTTAATTAAAAACAAATCAGACCGGTTTCAGCCTCTTAAATACAAAATATAAAAGTTTATAAAAATAAAACAAATACAAAGTATGACGGCTACCTTCACATTCACACCCGCTACTCTCCATGAATTCCACGAATTTCCCCACCCTACCTTATGTCCTAAACCCTTGCCACCTTACCTTGTCAGTCTAGTGGCTGTACACCAAGTGCGCCGGGAAAGGTAGGGTCACGGGGGAAGTGCGCCAGCCCCTTTTTGAAGGGTACGGTCGAAGTGCGCCGGGTTAATCCTACCTCTCGACCCAGGTAGTCCACCCACCTCGGACACGGATCCTCTAGTCTAGTAATATAAGTCACTGAAGATAGCAGTCATACTTTGTATTTGTTTTATTTTTATAAACTTTTATATTTAGTATTTAAGAGGCTGAAACCGGTCTGATTTGTTTTAAATTAAAATATTGTGGTAGACCAATAAACTTATATTCTACAAGTGCAGTGTTTTCATTTATTTCAACAAGTGATATAAACGACTCATTATGTTTATATATTATATATATACGAGTGTATATGGTATATGTATTTCTAGCGGATTCCTTGTAAGCACGATAACTGTCGAAAGAATTGACGTATCAAAATGAATCTTGGACCGAAAAATCAAGCTCGTTGAGATCAGGATCCCGATTGAAAATAGAATATTTATGACGTCATTAACCCCCTCCTGATGAGTCAACAAAGATTAAAAAAAATACACTTTTGTACCAAAAAATCAAGTGAGGTATCGCTTCTTATGTTTTTTGGGGTCCTGAATCCAAAAAAATGAGAAACCGTAGCGATTCGAATAACCCTTAACCTATAAATAGCGGCATTTGAGAGATAAGAGTGTGCAATAGGGTGGGTCGAAAAAACAAAATTTTTGAAAATTCAAAAAACGCCCCTCCAGAAACTTGCCATATTGGAAGAAAGTCCCGAAGAAAAAATTTGAGCCAAATCGGACTTCACTTAGGTCTCCCGAGGGGGGGTTGAAGTTTAGGAATTTTCGAAATTTGGAAAAATCGCAGCTTTAACAGGGTTTTTCGACATTTTTGCGTGCTAAACTACTTTAATATATATTTAATCTATATTTTCGTAATCTACAATGCTTATTGTATAATAAAAACCCCTAAAATATTACGTAACTTCATTATTTTTTATTATAACACATGATATATATACAAAAAATCTATTATTACCAAAAAATAGTTTTTGGAAAAAATCATTCAAATTTGGTTAAAAGCTTCCATGCCCAACAATTCACAGACAAGAGTGATCAACCGCCTTTTGAAATACCACAAAAAATATGAAGATTTAAAGAAAAGTGCATTGAAAAAAACAAATATACCAAGTTCCAATACTAATAAAATAAAACAATTTGTTGAAGATTCGCATAAATTATTCTGCATAAGTGCCTGCGAATGTAAGGATTTTTCCTTTTGCACGTGTGCTAGATAAAAAAAAGTTCCACAAAACGAGCGTGATTTTTTGATTGATTAAAGAACAACAAGAAATATGGTGATTGGAAAAATTGACGTTAAGATTTCAGATCAATTAAGGGGAAGAACCTTGCGAAATAAAAGAGATCACTCAGCCACAAGAGAGAGAGACTAAAAAAAATATTACTGACGCCGAAACACTATCTTCTTCGTTTGATACTCCAGCCAGTACCACTGATTCTGAGTTTGAGATCAGTTGCTCGCCACAAAGGATTTTTTCTGAGACACCTACTTCTCAGATGAGGATATTTCTTCCAACTTTAGCAGAAGTAGCCGTAAGAACAGGAGTTTCAAAAAGAGCGGCAGCGGTGATAACCTCTGGGGCCCTAAATGACGCTGGAGTTTTACAACCAGACAGTTCTTGTAGTGTCATTGATCACAGCAAAATTCGTAGAGAGAAACAACTGAAGTGTAAAGAAATTAAGAAACTAGAAGAAACAAATGATATTGTGTTATTAGGTTTATACTTTGGTGGTAGGAGGGATGACATGGTTAAAGTGTCAATCAAAAAAGGCGGAAAGCTATATAAAGTGAAAGGAAAACATGTCGTGCTCATACGAGAACCAGGCTCGAGTTACCTGGATTTTGTTTCACCTATAAGAGGAAATGCTGAAAGTTTGGATTCCTCAATTTTTACCTGCCTCAAAGAAAAAAAATATACATACCTCTAATTTAATGGTACTGGGCTGTGATGGGACCAACTTGAACACAGGCATTAGAAGAGGAGTGATAAGACTTGTCGAGTGCCGACTTGGACGACCTCTTCAGTGGTCTATATGCTAGTTACATGCCAATGAATTACCACCACGTCATCTAGTGGAACATTTAGATGGCAAAACTAAAGGTCCATACTCCTTTTCCGGACCTATTGGATCAGAACTTTTGCAATGCGAAACCATGGAAGTAGTCGACTTTGAGGCAGTCGACTGATGAGAATATTGAAATACGAAAGGACGGATGGAAGAGAATCTTCACTGCGAGAAGTAACCGTGTTGAAAATAAAGAAGCAACAGCTTTTACAGTTCCAAAAAATAATTTTGACGTTACGAGTTATGTTGAAATAATAGACTGGAGCTCAATAAAAGTGACGGAACCTCCACTAACAAAACTGATTTCCACAGCAGAGATCATGGCAGCAGTTTCAGATGGTTGGAAGCCTCAAATTGACTTAAAATATCCCTGTCATACTCATGCCGTTGAACGCTGTTTGAAATTAGTCACAGAAGCCTCCACTTCAGTCCATAAAGCAGGGGATCGTCATTTTTAAATTATTCAAACCCAAATAAATAGAAATAAAATACCAAGATTCAAAAGTAAAAAAGATTTTAACGCATAGATAAATTGAATATAAAAATATAATATGTTTGTTAATAGTTTTGTATAGTATATAATAGTTAGGTTTTTTTTTTAAATTAAATGATATTTATATATGACAAGTGTCAAATTTTCAAAATTTAAAAAAGGGGGGAGAGGGGTCTATAGGAGCTCGAATGCAGCCACTTCCACGTGGTGAGCTCTGGTAATTATTTTTGATTCTATAATGGTTAAATTAAAAAAAATAAGCTAAGAGCTTATTTAAGCTGGAAAAAATGTTTAAATTTTATAGTTTTCAAGCTGTCATTTATATATGTCATATGTTATAATAAAAAATATTGAAGTTGCGTAATATGTTAAGGGTTTTTATTATACAATAAGCATTGTAGATTACGAAAATATTCATTAAATGTATATTAAAAGTAGCTTAGCACGCAAAAATGTCGAAAAACCCTGTTAAATCTGCGATTTTTCCCAATTTCGAAAATTCCCAAACTTCAACCCCCCTCGGGAGACCTAAGTGAAGTCCGATTTGGCTCAAATTTTTTCCTCGGGACTTTCTTCCAATATGGCAAGTTTCTGGAGGGGCGTTTTTTGAATTTTCAAAAATTTTGTTTTTTCGACCCACCCTAGTGTGCAAGTCACACATTTTACCTAATTTTTAAGAGGGGTATCGTTCTATATCTTTTCCGGTGAGTGTATTAAGAATTGTTAGTTATATTGATATATTTTTTTTTTTTAATTTTATTTCATATAGGGAAATTTCAAATTTTGGCACAAAATTAATAAAATCTACTTTACAAAAAGGTGTGTCAGTGAGGAAAACTTGATCTGTAAATTTAAACTGGTTCAGCACATCCTAATTAAATAAAATTTGGCACATTCTTAAATAACTATGAACGGACTAAAAGCATGAGAGGAGCTAGAAAGTAGGTCAAATTTTAAAACAGAGCGTCTATTTCTATTTAAATTAAACTTTTTAGAATGTCTCTAGGGCGGAACCCAGAGCCAAGACGAAGTTCTCAGAGAGCTTTATAAATAAACTCCGCAAACACACACAGAAATGTATAGTTCTAAACACATACGGCTAGAATAAAACGGTCGCGAAAACTAGCATGGAGGCAAAGGAAAACATTATAATTATGTTTTAAAAGCGAAGGCGAATAAACTAAATAAAAACAAAGAAGGAAATTAAAATTGATGTAACTATACTACAAAGGTTATAATAAATAGAAACACAGAGTAAATTTATCGCAACAGGAACATTTTTAATTACATGATTAAATAGAATTCCAAGATTAAAATTAAAAAAACAACAAATTTAAAGTTTTTAATGGCTTTGTAGGATGTCTTTAGTGGAGAATTTGCAAACAACCAGTTAAATTAGGTGCATGGATTAGTTATTAGTTAAATTAGATGCATAGACTATACGTAACAAGTGTACAAAAGGAAATTATATAGTAAGGATTTAAGTAATAAGTTAAAAACACTACTGCACTAACAGTGAAAATGATCGTAAGATTGTTTTCTCAAATAACATTAATAGTACCTATACATATAACAAGTATAGGAATGATGAGGAGAAAAGACAATATGATTCATTCTTAATTAAATGTTAGAGAAGATAGTGTCAGAAGGAGTTTTGTGTCAGAGGAAAGAATCTTATTTAATGGTTTTAGGATAAAACGAACTATTAGTAATAGAGGTCCTAAATTGTACATACATTATACATTTATGGTTTTTAAATATTATTTATGATTTTCAATAAATCAATAAAATTACACTTACTGACCGTCGACTAATTGGTTGATGTGTATATAATTCAAAAGGTGAAGGAGATAACACTTACCTGAAACAAATAAACACATAAATTAACAATTATAAAAAGTAAACCTTACACACAGTACGTAACAATAAAATTTAATTTATAAAAAAAGCAACAGAATAAGATAAGATAATTAAAAATTTCATGTTTTAATCTCTTTTTAACGATTTTTTATAAAGGTTTATCTCTTACAATCTAAACTAGGTATTTTAAACGGCTACAAAGAGGGTAAATTTTATGCGATATAATAAAACAGGTACAAATTGATTTTGTTATTTTGCGTAAGTGTAGAATAATATTAATTATTTTATTTATTTAACTGCTTATTGACACATAAAACACCATATTTATCAGACTTCAGTGCAATTAACCCTTGTCAGATTAAGATGGCCGCTTTTAATACTATATTATATATATATTTTTTTTAAATGGTAATGCTTGAGAGAACCCTATTTACGAGAAAAACTAAAATATATATATATATATATATATATATATATATATATATATATATATATATATATTATATATATATATATATATATATATATATATATATATATATATATATATATATATATATATATATATATATATATATATTTTAATTTAAAGAGAATTTGTTATCCACTATCACGCTGTTATTTATCCGAACTAATAATATTTTCCAAGGGATGGAAGTAGAATCAGTAGTGAATTATTAGTGAATAATTATTGGTTTCTGGGAAAAGTGGCGTTCCAAGTACAACAGGCAAGGGGCCGGCCAATGAGCCAGAGGCGCGGCCCAGCGAGGGTTCGATGAACTAGAAGGGAGCAGTCATCTGACCAATACTCCTACACACAACAATCTCATAATCTCATCCAAACATTCGTCTTCTAATTCTCAACTGTTAGCTTCTCCAATGTGTGATATTCACTCATCATTTTGAAAAAAAAAAAATACCAAAATACTAGGTCATCACACAAAGTATTTGACTGATTCTATACAACAAAATACTCGTAGAACAGAAAATTAACATTATGATTAGAGCATATTTTGAAAGGTGATTCTTAGAAGTAAAAAAGGGTTTCTTCAGTTATTTAAAAAATTGTCAGCAAGTATCAGGGAAATACAGGTTCCAATAGAAAGTCTTTCAGAATGCTCGAAAATTTATTTACGAAAAGTATTATTTAAACATATTAGAAACTTTATATTAGATCTTTATTTAAGTAATTAAATTAGGGTTTCTGTTAGCTATCTTTATTTAATTATTTTATGATTTTATTACTTCCGAGCTTACCGAAGGTAACGGAAGTATTGTGTTCACTTTTGAGAACAAAAAAGTTTTATGCCTCCGATTTTAAAAATTCCAAGACAGAAATCCGTTTCAGACATCAGGGAACATTTTTGGTTCCGTG